>CM060948.1:157210808-157604995 GCA_030765055.1 Mantis religiosa | reverse complement strand
GGTCCTTAGAGCTTAGAGTTACCCGCCATTCGTCTTTAGGATAAGGGAAAACCCCGGAAAAACCTTATACAGGTAACTCACCCAGACCGAGATTCGATTTCGGGACCTCTTGAACGTGAGGCAGACACGCTATCATCTACGCTACCGAGACGGGCGCGGCAATTCTCTACTTCTACCGTTTATTGGTGTGTACAGAAATTATTGCTACATTTTCTGTCCACTTTATTTGAGATCCTACACCTCTGCGTAAAAAACAAAAACTACATTACGTAAAAAATGAAGCTAGCTACAGTGAAGCAATAAATATTACACAAATATAACTATTTGCAACAAAAACTTAAATTATCTTAAGAAAATGATGTAAATTTTTCTTATTAGTTGATGAGATCGATTTCGTAAACATTTGTTAAATTGTACTGAATAATTCGAATCATTAATAACAAATATATTGAAAATGGTTTGTGCAATAAAATTGTTATTTGAACAAATTGTATTCTAAATAGCTATACTTCGGTGCAGCATCCTTTTTCCTATCGGTTAACTTCTACCAGTATTCAAGATTATGCAAAACGGCTTCCAAATGAAGAGAACCACTCAGGATGTTCCCAGATATCTCTAAATATTATTTTATTTGTCATGGAAATATATTTAATAGTATTTTAATCACAAAGACAGTTTCTAAAAAGCTATATAGAAGGTTGTTTGGTGTGAGCAGCTTTCCTTGAAAAGCTGTATATCGCATCTTTGAACTTAAATTTCAAGTTTGGTATGTAACTGCCTTTTCGTTTTTGACTTATAGTGTTTACACGCCGATTGGGATAACTCAGGCGGTTTCGTCCGTGGCCCGCATTCGGGAGGCCACGGGTCGATTCCGTGGCCAGCCTATTTGACCCATGGGTTATGTCGGGGTTTTCTCCAGTCGCCCGTCGAATGCTTGGTGGGTTAATTACATCCCCCGAATTTGCTGTCCCTCCACTTCATCTTCATTATCATTTCCCATCATCTCTCATCTGTTGGTCTCTTTCAGGGTAGAAAGTGTCGGCGGGAGTCTCGGCGCTGCATGGCAAGATGATATGATACTAGTAAACACTTCCTCCCCCGGTGGGACGGTCTCCGGACCGGCCTGGTGGGCCGTTTCAGGACCACGCTACTGGCCCACCGGAGAGTTTCCAGCTGTTCAGTCGTAAAGACCCTGCCCTCTGCACTGTTGTGATTCCTTGGGTCGGCCGCCCATGTCTCCTCTCGTTTCATCCTTCCTCCCGGGGATGTCCCACTTGGGGCATATGCATAATAGATCAAGACTGGTTGCAATGCCAAATCCCCTCCTTAAGAATCAATCCTACTCTATCCAAGAGCGCTTACAGACATGTGCCCTTTTGTTTCAAAAATGTATTGCTATTCAGATCTCAGAAACAGAATATCCCATGAAATCTTACTATCAAATTTTAGGATGGAATACAGTACACCTCTGCTATAGGCGAGCAGTAGCTAAAGGCCCGCCTCTGTGGTGTGGGGATAGCGATTCTGCCTCACATTCAAGAGATTATGAGTTTAAATCTCGCTCGGGGCAAAGTATCTGGAAAACTTTTTTTTTCCTTTCGGGGTTTTCCCTTATCCTGAAACATGAATGTCGGGTAAGTAAGCTCTATGGACCCTGGACTCATTTGAGCATTATTTTATTCATCGGCCGATGAGTTACGCTGGAGGACATATAGCACAGTAATAAGATATATTTAAAGAAAGACAGTAAATAAAGCGACAATGCTTTTTTGGGGTTCGGAATTTTTGGTTGGAATACATACTTCCAGTACGCAAGTAGAGAAAGTAATAATGTGCAAACTAAATTTCTCATATCCCTTTAAAATTAACATCACTAATTTATAATTTGTTTTCATACCTCCAAGATAAACTTAATGTTTTACTTTCCTCAGAAAGGTTCTATTAAAAGAGAATTTGTATATTTATACCTACGGAACTTCTCAAAATGTGCCGCAGTATTATGCTTGGTACTCCACTGATGTACATCCTAATTATTAAATAATGATATGATATTGTTCACAATTTATTGTGTGAATGTGACGATAAGTCATACAGTCTGTTTCTTAAAAGATGATACATAAGTAGGGAGCGGATTTGTAGGCACTAAAAATGTGTGAAATAGGCAGCCAAAAAGGCACTAAAATGGGCAAAATAGGCACTTAAATTGGCACTAAAAATGTGCTAACACTTAGAAATACACAATTTTAATAAAATGGCTCCTAAAATGCACTATAAATGCACTATAACAAAATGACAATCACCGCAACATATGCTGCAACAAATTCGCTAAACACATACTATTTTGCGGTTCCCTAGGGGAAAAGTCTTCATTTATTCCACATTTCATAAATGGCTCCACAGCAAGTTAAAATAACAGATATTGGCGTATGATTAAAATACATATAAATGCACTTCACTAAGTAAGAACCACAATGTGCAGAAGGGTGTGAAGTAATTAATTATGTCCAAAAACAAAAACATGGGTTTGGGGGGTGTTAAGGGAGAAAATTGAAATATCTGAAGCTTTTGTTAGATTTGTTAACATTTATACCATTTATTTTTGTGATCGATCAAGAATGGAATAATACCAAGTTTCCGCTTTCTAGTTTCAATAATTTCTTAGGAATTAACATTTTATGTCTAAATTACAGGCGATTTTCAAAATGTCCCACATACTGCAATTTAAAAAATAAATGCTGGACATATAAGCTTCTGCACCCATTTTAACCTATTAATGACCTGTACCTATGTGAAATATTTTTTGTCTTCGCTATATCAACAATACCTATTTAACAATTTTTATTTTCCTAAGCGTTTTCATTAAGAAGTAAGCATTATAATGCTTTTGAATACAAATAACAAAAACACAGCAAATGTAAATGGGTACACTTAATATTCAGTGGCCCTTACAGGCATGTCTAGAATTTCATACAGATCAATATAAAACTGCATTCTGTGGAACATTTTGAAGTTAGGAAAATGTAGAAAATGTGAAATCTGATAAATCTGAGAAAGCTACGATATAGGTGTAGGGTTATTTAAATAGCCATGTGACGTTTTCTGTAGTGCCGCTAGAAAAAAAAAACGTTATATTACTGAAGTATGTCTATGTTAATTTTAAGACAAAAAAAAACTAAATTTGGGATTGTTTTGGGCCAATTTGCACATATTTGTTTCCTTAATAAATCCCTTTTTCTATATCCAATATGCAGCAGTAGGAAGTTTCTCTTCCCCGAAAACTTCACATTGAAATCAACAAATGCAAAAGCTGTTGTCACAAATTACAAGCAGAATAAATTGGCTAAAAAGGCAGTTTTAGGCACAAATAAGCAGAATATGCACAAACGTATGAAATGGGCATTTATAGGAACTACAAAACTAAGAAATTAAGCTAACAATTGTAGGAAACGTGCTTATAACTTAAAAGCCTACGTTTCTGAACAAAGTAACAAAATAGGCAAATAGGGCAAAATCCGCTCCCTAGACATCACAGATGTCTAGAGTCAGATTCAGCTAGGAAGGCGGTCGTCTGCTGAATGCGCAGAAACTCGGAAGCGCTTCATTAAGTGTCCACGTACTAGCAGAGCTGTTCTCTATTCGCTTCCTTAAGTTTTCTTTCGTTTGTTGGGAAATTAGTGTTAACTATAATGGCATATACAACAGCACATCAGGTGTTGCAGAAGAAGCCAAGAGAAAATGGAATTCGATACTATAAAACATGCGGAAGTTAAAGGTATAAATAATGATAAGTTTCCGGGCTTTAGGTTTTATTTTCCTTTTTACAGTTGGTGGATTAACAGGAGTAATTTTAGCTAATTCAGCAATTGATATTATTCTTCGTGTGTACAATTATTTCAAAAAACAGTCGGAGATAAGCAGTGAAGTATCAAGTTGTTCTGGATCCGTCGTTTGCAAAGCTCGGCAGAACGCGACAATCGCGTGAGGATTTGGGCTACGAATAGTTCATCGTACTTCAAGGATCATTTTTCGAGTCTGCTCTCAGTGACGCCAGTGAGTGTGAAGAATTACACCGAAGATTGTAAGTTGTCTACTATCTGTTTGAAATGGGATGGTGTTTGTCCTTGAGCGCTGCTAGGTGAGCAGCCAATCGGAGTACTGCGACCTTGTCGTATTGCATTCCCCCTAATTGCTGTGTGAAGAGCACCAACCTAATTAATCTCTCTTAAATACTATTCGCGCTAAGACAAAACTTCAGATTTTGCCACAACTGATCCATGTGGAAGGTAGAGAGTAACATATCTAACAAAACCGTGAAAACCCATATTTTTAGCTCAAATAGTTTTTCTAATACAAATAAATAAAGCACTATTATACTATAACAATGGAACGCGACGTGCGCACTGTAATGAATAGTATTATCGGTTGGCATGTATGCGTGTACGTATATTTTTAATTACACAGAATTGAAACGTAAGCGTTTGGCATGACGTGACAAAAGAATTACTTTGAATAAGCAAAGGTGTTTGTTAAATTTGAACGAGAGGGAACAGTACATTTCTTCCTGGCCTGGCAGGACGTGTCTGGTCACATTATATGTTTGTTTATGAATGGTCCGTAATCTCTATTTACTCTAGACAGTTCAAAGTAGTATTATTCAGTTATTCCGGTTAAAACCCATGTAAAAGTGTATTATCTCAAATAGTTTTCGTAATATAAACAAATAAATATCAATATATTTACCGACGCATCGAGAGGTAAAGCACTGTCATTATTGGTTGGTTTTGCCTCACGTTCAAGAGGTCCCGAAGTTCGAATCTCGATTAGGGTGAGTTACCCGGATAACGTTTTTTCCAGTGTTTTTCCTTATCCTGATAGATGAATGTCAGGTAACTGTAAGCTCCATGGACTCCAGACTCCTTTGTGCATCATTTCACCCGTTTCATTCATCGTCCGATATGACTTACCGTTGGAGGACGTAAATTACACACAAAAATGTACATTAACTTGTAATTACTCAGAACTCAAATATATACTATTGTTATGACCTGATAAAAGAATTACTTTAAATAAGCCAAGGTGTTAATTTCGAGAAATAGCAAACACTTCATTTCCTGTTGGCCTGCGGAATGTTATATGCTTATATTTATGAATGAATGCTGGATAAGCAGTGCTTACTTTGGAGAGTTCAAATCAATATTATTCAGTTCTGTTATATTATTTCAGTACTATTATTAGGAACTTCTTGAACTATTCAGTGCAATATTATTCTTTAGAGAACAGGAGAGTAAGAGTTAAATATTGGAATGGCTTCTTGCGGTGAATTTAGTGGCGAGTCAAAGAGGCGGATTTTGCGAAGTCAGGCTCAGAGTATTGTTTTTAAGATGTACACGTTCTTCAAAAAATTGGGCAATGAGGAATATAGAAACCATCTTGATTTCAAACATGCTCAACAGCTTACTGCTGAAACGTACGGTGTAGGTAAAGCAAATGTGTCCCGCAATTGTGAAGGGGCAAGAAAATCTGATCCCAGTCTGTCGGCCCTCGTAGCCATGGTCGCTAGAGCCTATGTCTCTAGCATTCCCCCACGTAGAGGGTCGTGGGTCCGAATCCCGCCTTGGGCATGGGTGTTTATATCTATAGTGTACATATAGAGATTATATAAAACAGGCAGTAAAATTACGGAAACAAGAATATATATATATATATATATATATATATATATATATATATATATATATATATATACGTAGATATATGTTAATATAAAAAAGTGGTGCCAAAATGTTTGTGTCGCCCAGAAAACGTGTTGGTTCTCCGATGAGGGTTACAAATTTAGGTGACTTTGACAAGGACGTTGTACGTAAAACTGGGTTCGAGTTTTATGACCAAGGTGAATTTCCAGCTATACAGAAAATAACTTGCTCTGTCTCTACGTGAGACATGCAGAAAACCTGCAAGAAGATAATTTCAAGAAAGAAATAGCACGTGACAAGATTTTGGAACTGAAAATCGCACATTTGCAGGACTAGACGATAAAGACAGTGACAATGTGACGAATTGTCTCTTGACGTGACACTGATAGCAATATGGATGAGCCACTGGCAGTTCCACTGTATTAGAAAACAGGTAATTCATAAACTATAATTATAATTACAGCATTTAAAATATACATAATTTCCGAAAATGTTTTTTCCAATTTTGATTTTGCCAAATGCATCACTATAAAAGTTTGGAAAATCTAATTTGGTTACCCTTACGTCTAGCGCCAAGCAAACCTGCACGTTGTATGAGTGTGTGAGAGAGAGGGAAATGTAAGAAGACTGGGGGTAACAAGCTGGAAACGCTGAGTGCTCTAACGCATCTGATTAGCTGGCCATCAGAACTCTTCCCATTTGAAACACATAATAGACATTTATTTATGTAGGTATGTGCTACTAACGCACGGACTTTTTCGTTTAGTTTGTGCTTATTAGTTTTATATGGTCTGTTTTATTTCTTTTATCTGTTGGTTGTTTAAGCTGTGTGATAAGAACGTGCTATTGTATTGAATGAACTTTTAGTAACATGTCAGAATGCTTGACCGCCCTCCAGAAGTGGAATGATATGGCAACACCTCCAATAGCACTGCCTCTTTCTGTGCGCGAACCTCAACTTCCACCCGCCTTCCTACCTGAACCTGAGTCTAGTAAGGAAACCCGTTGCTATGTAAACGTAATAAAAGGCTGTCGCATTACTTACACTGATTAGTCATGTGCAAGTATTGTGTGCCGGAAACTGAGCTTGTTATAGCGTTCAGTTGCATTTGTGATGTTGTTAGCTTACTTTGTTAAAACCTTTATATCAAAACGTTGGAAGCAAACATTGATGGAAGTAGAGGCAGACGAGATTCGTGGCCCAAGACGGATAACAACTTCCGGTCGGGAAGTTAAATTGAACAGCCAAGCTAACAACTGATCGGTACTCCAAGAGAATTCTTCGAACCGGAAGAGGCCGATACGTTCCATCACAATGTATCTGTTACGGTATTCAACCAAGTCACTGTACGTGTTCTACAATGAATTAGGTGACCGTTTCTAAATCTCCAAAGAGAAGCAGCAACAGCCACGTTCATCGCGAATTGAAACTCCTGTGAAAGACATCGCAGCAGAAGAGCGAAACCAGTTCCTATCACTTGATTTATTCCAGGTGCAGAAGATGTTCTGATATCTCTGATTGGATAAAGTTAGATATGAATCAATGCCCTGGGTGGAGTTGGAGTAGCAAACCAACTCTCCTCTAGCAAAGAAGGTTATGGTCGTGTGCAGGAAAATAACACCGCTGTTCCTTCTGAAGAGTTTATACATTACATTCATTAAAGTCTAATTTTTAAATATAAGTGAAAGGTTAAAGGTGAATTGAACAAGCTTAATTTTGAGTGCATGTTAAACATACGGTGGCAAACACTGGGGCACTGACAGGAGCAGTTAGCATTTATAATTTCATCCACACTTGCGATTAAATGAGGGTATCTTCCTCCACACTTCCGGTTCAACAACGCACTTACCTATAGTAATTTGTAGATCTTTTTAGATATTCCGAGAGTTCAAATCCATGGTATCCATAATTATAGCAATTTTCGAACCATTTGAATATTTTCATGCTAGTTTGTTATGCACCTTAATGGATGCAATAACCATTTTTGAGGATTGAGGATGACATTATTTTACAGGTAGTTTAAGCACTTTCAAGGGATTCGGGACACTTTTCGATACATTTAGATACTAAAGTAGATATTTTATGGCCATTTTGGTATTTAGAATTGTAATACAGCGACTTTCTAACTACTAGAGGTATTTCGGAATTTCTCAATAACTAAAGGTCGGAGGCGTATGCATTAGGTATAGTGCGCATGGACTGCACTGTTATCGGTCGCGCATCTAAACAACTGCAGGTAGGTATATCCTGACCATTACAACCCCGGCACTGTGAGAGGAAACAAAACAGTCGCGTTATACTACACCTTGACCTTGTGCCTGCATACACTTTAAAGGCAATGCTTTCACTAGTTCGCAGAGTAATACGTTAGCTATTTCCGATGCTTGCACATTTGATGTCGTGCTATACATCTGGCGTTATTCATACTCTGTCTCCAGCTAATTTGTATCGCATGCAAACGCAAATCTTTCCATGTTTTCATAGGACAATGGTTTCTTTTATAGGAGTTGAAAATGTTTCCATAATAATGTTTCTTACATTTCCAGAAATGTTTCTTGTTTTTACTTAATGCATTTTTCTAGTACACTTCCATGCTTTATACAGTCTTACATTTTTCCCAAATCAATCTAATATAACATTGCGAATCTTTAGAAGTATGTTCACATCCTTTATTCCGCTATGTTTCTTTCTCCAATCTTTTCCATAAATGGTTCTGAAACGAACACTAGGTGCTCATAGTGAATCAGTTAACACCTGTCACTACCTTCATTCTGTTTTTCTTCAACGTAAGTCTGTGAAAGATATGGAGTTGTTTGCAACAAGCCACTACTTAAACAAACGCCCTACCTCCATTATTGCAATCATAAACCCCATTAAGCAACAAAACCACAACCTGCTAACCATTCTATTGAGCATCTATTTGACCTACCCTATGAAACACTTCACCTAACTATACTCTCTCTTGGTCTATTCTTTCCTCTTCAACTAAACTAAAGTAAACCAAACTACTTTTCTCAAACGCTTACATAATCTATAAATCTTCTGATTTATAGAAATTTTCTGAGGGTACTCACGGTAGCTTTGTTTATATTCCAGTAATCTGTTATATGTTTTGTACAATTCACCGTATCCCTATCACTGAACCTAACTCCAGAATCATCCCAAATAAGACACGACAGTTGTTAAAAGCCAAAGCAGTTGTTCGGAAGCTATGGCAACGTTTCCTCCATCCCAGGATAGGAGCAGTTTTACCAGAGGTTCAAGTCCCTGGCAAGGCGACCGCTACTGCTCATAGAAAAACGGTGTTTGAAACACTATGGAAAATATTTACCACCAGGAACAGAAACACTGGCGGATAATTAAGTCCCTCAGGAAAGACAAAACTCAGTACCCGCATCCTCTGAATGACACTCGTAAGAGACTCGCATTTCAGGCTCATGAGAAAGCCACAGTGCTTGCAGACTCTTAGAGAGTCAATTTGAGCCCAGAGAAGACCCCAAGACGAAGACTTCACTGACCAACAGCAGTGCATTTCGGTTTTGAGGATACGAGGAGATCTAACTCCCAATAGTTAGCCCGAAAGTGGTGGCTTCTGAAAACCAAAAGTTGAATCCAACTAAATCCTCTGAACATGATGGCGTAACAGCACTCATGCTCCAACTCCTTCCAAAAACAGCAGCCATCCACTCGATGAGTTGCATGCCACCACTGTCACCACTTTCCGGCATCCTTGAAAAAGGCGAGGGTGGTGTGCATTTTGAAACGAGGAAAAAAAATGTAATTACTGATCTATAAGCTTACTCCCAGTCGTTTCGAAAATATACATATGACTACTCCTAGCCAGCTTAACTCCTGTTTTTGAGGAGAGGCAACTGCTTCCGCATCATCAGTTTGGTTTTAGGTAAGGGCACTCCACGACTTTACAACTACTGCGACTGGCCGAGAGGTTAGCCTTGATTTCCAAGAGAACCTCAAGACTATCGCGGTGCTGTGTAAAAATCCTTTGTGACTACCTGGCATCAGGTCTTCTGTACAAACCCAAGGAGGTTAATATCCCTGCTCTCTGTTTCGCACTGATAAAACAGTTTCCTTAGATTCAAATTGAGACTGGAAGCTCACTGGACTGGAGAGGGGAAACTGTAGGAGTACCGGAAGGTACGTGGCAATATCTGGATGATGCCTCATAGTGGCGCGATATAATTTTTTTTTATTGTTTCCCCCAGCTACAACGGCAGCTCCGAGCAATCGGCTGCTGGAGTTGTAGGAGGAGGATTGCTCACAACCCAGGGAAAAGATCTGCTCTTTTAGTGGCTTAAGTTCGTCACTGGTAATTACCAAGTAAATTGAGGTTGCAACTCTGGCACATCCCATGAGTTATCTCGGCCAAGTACTTCGGCATTCTTGATCGTGAGTTAACCTTCATCCATCACGTCAGGGCCAAGGTCGGAGTTGCATATGCCGCACTTAGGCAGTTGTATACAATTTTTAAATCCAAAATGTCCCTATACCGCACACTGCGCCTTTATCTATATGCCCCTGATTCTGTATGGGTGTGGAAGCCAGGGATCGGCGGCTCCAATCACAATCCGCAGATTGCAGTACGTACAGAATAATTGGACATTAAGAATGATCTATAATACTGGGCTAATGTTTCCATCTCGTGTCCTACATGAACATTTTAGACGTGGATTTCGTGAGTGAGTGAGTGAGCGAGTGAGTGAGTGAGTGAGTGAGAGCGAGAGAGATAGAGATCGTACCATCCACAATGAGCTTGTATTTCATTCAAATCAGCCGATAAATGCTCTAGGTCACTATGACCTAAAGTTCCTCGGGGAAGGAAAACCTATAAATTGCCCAAAGACGCCAAGGGCTATTAACGTAAGCAGGACCTATTCTTCCAGCTTCTCACATCCTCAGACTCAGAAATGAATCTCACGTGCCTCCTTTCTATAGTTTCCTACCCACTCTGGTCGAGTCTGCCTGCATTAGGCTTCCTAGAAGCGGGAGACCAGCTGCAGACCGCATTGAGCATGGACACTGAGCAGACGGGCGGCCACACGCGCGGCAAGCAGGTGCAGCCAGATCGAGCATAGTTGCTATGAAGGGCAGTTCGCGTAGATTATGTCCAACAGACCTGGGTAACCCATGAACATAAAAAAAATCTTAAGACAAACGAGAAACCTATGTAACCAGCTATATAAAACCACACTGGTTGCTGGGTGCTGGGGCGTAAAACATTCCACAGAGGTGAATCTGAGTGACTCGCTCTTGGTTGTTGGATTGCTGGATAGAAGATAGAGATGCGCAGATGCTTGAGTGGATAGAGGACTGGAACCGAGGTCTCATCAACTCCTTTGCCATCGGATTGATCAAAAACCAGCTTTCCAAGTGGAGCCTTCCAATGGAAGATCAGGTACTGCCATAAAAAATAACAGCAAAGCGCTCTTCCTTCCAACATAAGTGCAACAGGCAGTGAGCAATAGCCCAGCTATGTCGTTAACGTTGCCCAGCTAGAAAGGCCGTAATTGTCTCTAGAAAAGGGCCAGAAGCAGCACTGCAAAGGCAGGACATTAGACCCGACCCCAAGAAACCGGTGCAGCTAGTTGCTCTGGTAAACAAGCGCGCCGTGCTACCACTCTCACTGAAGTGGCAACCAAACTAGTGGATTTACCTGCGATATTACGGCAAACACACAAACACAACTGCTATACAAACTGCTCCAACGCCTTCCAAAGCTGCCTCCCGCAGAGCGAGAAGATGTCATATTGCCAGACGGCAGGAGTTCGACTTTGATACTAATCTAGGCATGGCGCTCCCAAACTAGGTCGACAGCTGAGGTTCGACAGGGCATTGGCAGGCCGGCGCCCAGATGCTCCTCCCCCTCTCCTAAACAAGCCTACGCACCTTCACCCACTACAAAACCAAATTCCACTCTTCCCCTTACTATACCGGTCTCAGACTTGTCGGGGTGGTTGCGATACTATGCTCCTGCGAAAGCATGGCCAGCGATTTTGTGAGCTGTTAGTGGACAACACAGCGTTGCGACGGCGAGAACACCTGTTTCTCCCGCCATTTCATTCCACTGGTGCTACATCTTCATCTCATGTATCATCAGAATCAGCGTCTGCGGTGCTGCATGTAGTAAAAGTGGGTGTCAAACACTACACATTTCATTTCCTCTCCCGACCCTACCACCTGAATTTAATCGCTATGGGAGGGGGGCCGTCGCCATCCTGACCATTATGATCAAGTCGGGCCAGAATGGGGAATCGAAGTATGTTACAGACCCGTTCAGGTTCGCGTTTTGGATTGCGAATGACATTTTGGAGCAGAGCATTCAGCATCTGCTGTTTTTGCATTGGAGATATCATCTCGGTATCGGAAATAGATCTCCGACCCGACACTCTTAAAAATTACGGGCTATCACTCCCTCAGGTTTGATCGAGCGGTCCACCGGATTGGTAGCGCGGCCATCTTTGTGAGAAGTCTGGTGCATAAACCAGTCCAGTTCCGTCCTGCACATATCCTCGAAGCCAATGTCGGCTTTGTAAAACTTGGTGGTGCCGAAGTTCTGATAATTTCTGCATATCATCCACCCCAGAGACAGTTCGTAGCTAACGATTATCTCTCCATCCTAGCCCTACATCGCAATGTCATCCTGACTTGGAATATAAATGCCAAGATCAGCGTTGGCATGGAGGTCCACAGATGGACAGAAGATACTGTGAAATTATTCGCATGCTAGATACGGATCCTCAGCTCAGAGCAGAGGGTCCCTGGCTACCATCCCATTATCTGCGGCTTGTCATTGACTGCACGATAATGAAACACTTTCCACTTTATCAAAGCAATGCTCTAGCAGTTCAAACTTTTCAGGTTGCATTAATCGAATGCTCCGTTCATGTTCCTTTACTCTAAGAAAATACATCAGGACCATCCACAAACCACCTCCGAAGGTGAATCATCTGTTGAGACCGGTGAAAGACAAACTGGACTTCCAAGTTCCGAGAGTGTACCGCATTCCCTGTAAATGTGGAACACCGTATATAGAACAAACCGGAAGGACCATCGCTACCAGAATAAACGAACATGAACGGAGAAGTCGTTTAATGCAACCTGAAAAGTGTGGACTGGCAGAGCATTGCTTTGTAACGACCATAGAGCCATCTTTCGGGAGACGACCATCTTGGCAAAATGCAACAGTTATTGGGAGCGGAGAGTTAAGGAGGCTTTGACCATTTCCTCCAAGAGGAGCACACCTAATCGTGATGCTGGATATCAGTTCAGCTCCTCTTGGAAACCGGCCTTAATAATGGAAATCCGTTGGCTTAAGAACCACAGATCTATACAGCTTGATCATGAAGTTAAGTTATTATATTTCTTTCATCTAATTAATTTTATACACTCACACCATCTCCTGACCAGACATTTAATTTAATGAAAAGTCTTTTGTTCAGTTTTGCGAGTATTGGTAGTGTTTTTTTCTTTGTTAATATTTGTGTTATATCCAGTTATACATTTTTTGGTTATAACATTTCTTAAAATATCCTGATGATGGAAGCGATGTACGCTTCCGAAACGTCGATTTCTAACCGTCTTTTCACCTGGCTTGTTTTCCCAGACGATCTTGAACATATTCGTCACCAGGTAAGCTTCAGGTCTTATTTTACTTTCCATTTCGTTTATCACACTTCATTAAATTCACATTCTGACCATAACCCAGTTCTAGCTAAGGTTAATACCCGGGTGCTCTGTCATGACGTTCCGGTTCAATACCGTGACGTTGATTGGGACTGCTCAAGGGTCTGCCTAAGTGACTCCACCCCACCGAAGCATAACATCACTGACGTTCCTTTCCTCTAAATCGCGGTGTCATCCTTTACGTCTATCGTGGTGCAAACTGTTCACACCCCAGGCCCTATCCATCTTTAAGTCCTTCCTTTAGAAATTCTTCTATTATCCGCCGCTCTTGGACGTCTTGCAGACTCTACAAGCGTCACCGTATGCCACACAATCGAGCGCTTCTGATGCAATTATGCCGGAAGGTTTGCAACCAACTACGCGAGCATGGAATGCGCACGTGAGGAGACGATGTCTTGTACGAACCTTGAGGATGCCGATATATGGGGGTCATTAAAATACTTCGGAACTGCAGAGGAACACTAACCTCTCCCATCCGGAGCACCTAACTTATGAAACCCAGATCAAAGCAAATGTATTTCACAAAGAGCTAGAGAGATTCAAGAGGCTAAGGGATGACGTACAGGGCCTAGACTTCTCCAACAGCGTCAGGCGGAAGGTACGGCGTTATCTTCTTCGTCCCCTCGTTGTGTAGATCGACTCCGTCACCAGACCTAGCCAAATCCAAAGTGTGCTCCGGTGTCTGAACCCCAACAGGGCGGCGGGTGCACACGGGCTAACCCCCGTCATGTGTTGTCACCTTAACTGCAAGACCGCGCTCTTCCGAATGCCAGTCTTCAATATATGTCTCACTTTGTGCCACTTTCCACCAGTGGAGGGAGGCCGGGGTGATTTGTATTTTGGAGCCATGTAAAACCCGTCCATCTATGAAACCACCGCTCTATTAGTCTCCCTTAGTCTTCTCGAAAGTCTTCGAGAGAATGTTTCTAGCCCGCTGTTTCAGGGGACATTCAAGTCATCCGTCCGCAATAGTTTTGATTGTGTCCTGGGCATTCTTGTTCTTCCCAGCAGTTGCTTCGCGTGGTATCGGCTACTGCTCTAGGTTTCCAGAATAGGGCGTACACTGTGAAAGAGTCTCTGGATGTCGAGAGGGTCTTCTCTACTGCCTGGCATGCGGGTATCCTGCACAAACTCATCCACCTGGCGCTACCTATACCTGTAACACACCTAGTTCACGCTTTCTTAAAACACAGATCTTTTTTCATTTCAGTGGTGGAAAAGAAATCCACGTGAACGTCCATTAGAAGCGGAATCCCCGGAATGCTTTCTCCTAAGCCTTTAGCGTTCACATCAATATTTTACATATAAAACACCCACGCAGAACCTTCAGCCCGATACAGAGATACCTCCGGCTCCTCCAAGAATGGTGCAGGCGTTGGTGACTCTTTATCAGCCAGAGAAAAGCCTGCTCACAAAACGCCGCTTTTCTGCCAACTTTCCCACATTTATTATTCCATGCGAAGGATAGAGTAGACAAATTCCATCTTGTGCGTGGTTGTGCATGCATACCCAAATGTCAGTTGATATGCAACCTTAATGTGAGTTAACTCTTGTTAACGATATTGTTGTGGCTGAAATAGCAGATGTTTGGAATGAGTGCGTAGCAGAGTCACATTTTATACGTACTACCACAAAGCGGTAATGCAGTGGATTCATGCATGCAATCGTATACAGCATACCTTCACGTCATGATCACATATTTTCTTGGGATATATGCCCAGAGTACTGTCCAGTATATATAAGAACATTTACTGATTTCCAGAAGATCCACTTTCATATTTTGTTTTAGAGAAAATAAGTAATTGAAACGCATTCATAGTTGTAGGCAAGAGCAAGAGGGGCTGAGGAGCAACAAAAGCGGCATTGATGAGGTAGGGGATTCTGTTCAAGTCATGCTGCCCAGTAATATTCTTTATTTTGTAGTCACTACACGCATGCTACCCTGTGCACCCAGCCTGAGGTTCATGACGAAACGAATTTCATGCTTCCTGCGTAGCGAAAACTGTGGCATATATCAACACTGACCGAGAAATTTTAAATAAGCAGAAATGAAAAACAAACTACGTACTCGTCTCTGCTGAATCAATGAAGTAAAAAAACACGTGAAATATTCTTGTAGGATAAATCGAGTGACCACACCTGCACCTAATGGTGGCATAGATATCGATAGTGGAGCTGTACTTTTTAAATTAGGTCCTCCAAATTGATGAATGCAATGGGTGAAATGATGCTCAAATGAGCCCAGCGTTCACAGAACTTACAGTTACTTGACATGTATCTTTCAGAATTAGGGAACATCCCGCAAAAAAACTTCATCTATATAATTCACCCTGACCGAGATCTATACTTAGACTTCTTGAACGTGAGGCCAACACGCTACCATATTCGCTACTGTGGCGGGAAAAGCAGAAGTATTAATGAAAATATGTTTCCATTGCAGTCAGTATATCCAGCCTATAGACGACTTTAGCTAAACCTAGGTTGTGGCCGTAACGTAATGCATTTAATGAAGTGAGTGATAGTTGACATGGAAATTGCTTGATAACTCCGAGTTCGATAACAGGAGATCGTTGACCGCGTGGACAGTGGGTGAGTAGCCAGGTCCCCTTTGCTCTAACCTGAGGAACCGCATCTGCTCTGCGTATAATTTCATTGCCTCTTTTGTCAGCCCATGAGCCTCAATGTCCACGCTGATGTTTGGCAGTGTTGGTCCCGGGCCAAACGACACTGGGATGCATGCTTAGAAGAGGGATAATCGTTAACTATGGAGTGTCTCCTGGTTGACTTATATGCTGAAAATATCAGGACCTCGGAATCGCCAAGGTTCACGCATGTGGCTGTTGCTGAGGGAGGTGGATTGGTCTGTAGACCACACATCTCAACAGAATCGCTGTACCACCTCCAGGGTGGCGTAAGTGATCTGACCTGAGGCAGTAAAAGCCAGGAAGATAGAAGGATATGTTGGATTGCACTTGTGTTTCGGATACCAGGATAAGGTGCAGTGCGAATAATCCCGCAAACTATAAGACTTGATTGTGCTGGATCACCATTCCATTCGCGTTCCAGAACGCGAACCTGAACGAGGTATTAGCTCTAGTTCGATTCGCCATTTTGCGCATAATGGATTACGGTGGTCACTAGAGCGAGTCATTCCATGGCAGTCACCATTCGGACGGCTGGGACGGTGGAAGAGGGGAACCTAACATTTCCATACAGGCACTGGCCATGGTTTTTCTCGATCGTCAATATTTGTTTTTACACAATAAATTAGTTAACAATATTACAACAAAAGAGACTAATATAATGAAAAAGAACATTGAACTTAAGATTTGAATTATGTATTGTAAAATATTTGAACTCTTGATTGGAAATCCAGTATAGCAGATGCTGTAACAAACCACACAAGTCTGAGATGTATGGCAGAAGGAGGGTTGGCGCTATATGTTGGAGTTGAGAAGGGGGCGAGCGTTGGGACGTCGGCCTACCATTGCCCTCATCATTCCTCAGCTCTCGAGCAAGTTTGGGGATACCACGCTCACTGGAAAACTCGAATTCAAATCCAGCTTGCTGGCTGCCCGACGGCTCTCGGCTCTGCGGAATGGCGTTTTGGTGGCGGTTGGAGCTTTGTCTATATTAGCCCATGACGTCGCATCTGCACTTACGTTCTTCGTACCATTTCAGAGAAGGTGGGTGCATGGCGTGTATGTTGCTCTTGTTCTGCTATGGTGGTGGGTGCTGGCCTTCTTGACCGTTGGGTAGCAGGCCTGTTTTCCTGCCGACTTGGTTGTGGAGCTGGCTGCTGCTTGTTCCTAAAGGTGACGACGGCCTTCGTTGTTGGGCAGTCTCCTTAGCGATTCTTTCATCCATCTGATGACTACGACAGATAATATACCAGGATAAATTACACATACTTGAAAATCTGGAAACAGCGGATTATCCTACAAACAAAATTACTCTAAACAAAAAAATGTAGCAGGAAAGTTTAAAGATGAGTGTAGTAAAATAGTTTGTCGTTTTTTAGGTCGCAGACTGAAAATGTATGCTCTTGATATCGGTGGCTGGTGATAAAAAAGATTAAAGGCCTAAAGTACAACGATATCAAGCAATACATTAACATCGACAACTAGGTGGATTAACTTAAAAACCAAAAATTCATAGGAATTCCGATGAACCTAATCCTATCTAGACATCCTTATGTTTCTACAGTTGAAGCCAATAAAATAGCCCCCACCGCCTCATAACAAACTGGTGACTACAGAGAACGGAATATCAACAAATACGTATGGACATTAGAGTGTTGCGAACCGTGCCTAAGAGAATGTAACTTAGATCAGAACATAATAGTTTTCTTCTTAAGCTAGTCTGCAGAAAATGAATATTTGCTCATGTGACCCCTCTATCATGTCTCCTATGACAACTGAAGAAGAAAGAAAAGAATACGAAAAAGATACGAAGGCGCTAACTATGCTATTAGGATTATATCATAGTGTTGCCCGCAAGCTCAGATGGAAGATGTACAATCATAACCTAAGCAGTCTTAAATGCCACATGCCAATCTTAACCTAAGCATACTCCGATTAACTTAAACAAAACAAATAAAAGCTTCGGCATGGACATTATCAGATAACTCACAAAATGCAACTAATGAAAACTAAGCTATATATACTTCTACATCAGTGGTTACAGCCCTATCCAGTGTTAGCCGCTTGGTAAAATAGGAAAGTGGTGGAGAAATAAGCGTAGTAAACAAGAATATGACGAACACATATGTACTGCTAAAGAAACATATGGTTAGCTCAGGTTAAGCTTGACCTTAATCACAAATATGTCACAGGATATCTAAAAATATCACAGAATGTCACAAAAATGTCACAGACTTCACAGGTTGCCAAAAGAAAAATTGTTCTTAACACCTTAGAACACTTTTATAAACAGTTGATTAGTTCAGGTGAAGAGTACAGAATACACTAAGGGAGAGGCTGGTTAAGTGAGCTGTTATGACAGAATAGAACAAATCGAAGAAAGAATTGACAGGCTATAGTTGCTTTAGTAGTTAAAGAGGTTTATGATTGCAATAATATCGTCTGTTTTAAGTAGCGGCTTGTAGCAAAGAAAGTAGCATCTATAGCGTTCATATATTCCACAGATATACCTAAGCTGAAGAAAAAAATAGAGGTAGTGAGAAACCTTAACTCAATCGCTCAGAGAAACATCTCGTGTTCGTAAAAAAAAGTAACAAAAAGGTAAGCAGAAAAACACATCATATTAGAATAAAAGATATGAAAATAATTTTAAACAATCTGCATGTTACATTAGTTCGGGTTAGGAAAACTACTCTAAAAGCATATAAAGCACGACAAGTTACTAGAAAACCGCATGAGAAATGCTATAAAAACAAGTATCTGAAAAACAAATTAAATAATATGATTGAAACAATTTCAACTCTTATACAGTGAAAAATGATTATGTAAAAACGGAGCAGCAAAATGTTACAGAAGTTCCAAGAACTTCTAGCCCTTAGAACAAGTTCTTTATTAGAATTCTAATATATTCTTAAAGGTTCCGAAAATATTTGGTGCAGTGTGCAAAATGTTCAGAAAAGTATCCCGAACCACATTGAAAGTAGTTAAAGCAAGTATAAAAGTACACTAAATAGGCTGAAGGTTGCTAAAATACATTTAAAAGAGCATAACATAAAACGTTCGAAATGATTTGAAAATTCTTAGAAGTTTGTGTGCCTGCTACTTGATCGTTCTCGAAATGTTTAAAATCGTTAGAAAACTTCTTCAAGTACCAGAGAAATGTACAAATAATTAAAATCTGTATATGGTCGAATTCAGGATAGGATATTATAGGAAGAGGAGCGATCATATAAGTCAGGTGACAAGATAGGAAAAGAAGACGAGAATGGGAGAGCAGAAGATGATGACTTAGGTTAATTTAGTCTAGGCGATAAGAGGAGAGAGTGACGGAGCAGAAGAACGAAGAGAGGAATCTTCACTAGGTTAGATTATATTAGGTAGGCATAGGATAAGATGTAAGAGGAGAGAGGAACAGTGTAGAATCAAATGAATATGGGAGGATCATGTTAGGTGAGGTGCCGGTAGGTTAGGTTAAGTAGGGTTAGGCCAGATAATTAGAGGATAGAATTAGAGGTGGATGACGATACAATAGGTTAGGTTAAGTTTAGTCCAAGCGATAAGAGGATAGAGTGGTTGAATAGGAGAGGAAGAGGAGGACCTAGGTTAGGTCAGGTTAGGTTAAGTATGGTTATATAAGAGGAGGATGGAAGAGGATACAATACATTAGGTTAAGGTAGGAGAAACTAGCAGAATAAAAGAGGAAGGTTCAAGGTGATAAGAGGACAGAATAGCCGAGTAGAAGTGAAGGTTCTAGGTAGATTATGATAGGAGGGTAGAAGAGTAGAGTTATTAACTTATGTGATAGTTAAATATAATAAATTATTATAAGAAGATAGAGTAGTTTAGAGAAATTTAGGTTATAATGGGGCACATAATAGAAAAGCAGGGCTTAGGTTAGATTAAAGGGGTAGAATACCTCGCTAGAAAAGCACGTTTAGGTTAGGACAGGTTTAGATACAGCCAGCATGGAAAGCGTTTAGTTAAACATAACCAAGTACATTGAATAACATACAGCTAACATGTATGCATATATACATTGTCTTAGAAATTGTGCTCAGAACCATCATTGAATACCTGCATGATCCTTCTCCATCAACACTCCCAGTATTCCATATAGATTATGCATGGCCGCCATCTTGCTCTTTGTTCGGGCACTCGCTCCTCTCTAACGTATCTATTGGGGTAGCTCAAAAAACTCATCTAGGGAGCTAATCTTTAGGCTTACGTTACATTCTTGTTCTTCCACACAATATGTTCACACTATTTTTACATTAACGCCTTTGAAAGTTCTTCCACACTACTCTGTCCCTGTGTCTTCTACACCACTCACGTTATACTTTCGTCTGAAAGAAATCCATGCATTTGGTACTTCACGTCTGGGGTCCCACATGGTTGTTCTAATAGTCCATCTGTGATCACACTACCTTGCAACATGTCCTCTCCAAACGCTCTGCCATGATAACTACATCTAGAGCAGGTAAGGTCTCAAAACATATTCAAGTTCTCTTCATGTGTACTATAATTTTAAAATTTAACTCGGTTAAAATGTCTTTTATCACATATTATTTCGTTGACGGTTCTTTTGCACAACTATTTTAAAATAATTACATTCTCGCAGCGTGTAAAAAATATAAATGAAAGTGGATGCGTTGCTGAAAAGTGTTGACACAAATTTCGACACAAAGGTTTAAAATTATATTGTCATTGAGTCACTCACATAGCCCGTGCTTTGCCCTGTCGTAGATATTGACGCTTCCGATGTGATACCTTGGTATTGTAGCCTCCATGGGAAACCCTTTCGTTGCGAAGACACCACATGCTATGCATCGTCATCACAAAAGTGGCAGCCATGTTCATCAATCCGAACGCATGGGCGTTAGTAACGTCATGTCCCAGTACGTTTGGAGTAAGAATAGCAGAATTCGCCCAAAAGCTGGTACCTGCATTCTGGACAAATATACGTCGGTGGAAGGGTAGTGGCTCAAGGCTGCCTTCTTCAGGAAAGAGGCAGACAGAAGCGAAATACCATGACGAGGTACAAAACACAAGTAAGACAATCAGAGAAGCGGTGCGAACAAAAAGAAGACAAGATCAAAAAGATAAGATCCAATCAAGAACAGCAAAAAGTAAGGGGGAGGGGGTTAGTGGAAGCGCATATACTAGATCAAGCAAACTTCACATTGGAGATAAACCAGAACACTTAATAGTAAGCGAGAAAAGAAGTCCAGAAGCATAGTCCTCTTTAACGTCTAAAGATACATTTATATGATACATGGATCTGCTAAATTATGAGCAATAAAGGCAAGTTAAAGCCCAGAAAACATAAACCTGCATGGTGTATATAGTAACAAACGAAAGGGACTGAATATCTACAAAACATATCTAAAAATATTTATCAAAGCAAGGAACAGAGACAATACGAGGAAATCCCAAATCATGATGTATAAAATACAAGCGGAAGTCACAAGGCAGTGCAAAAATAAACAGTAGATTAAGGGCAAATGGAAACAGTCTCACGTACTAGGGAACCACTCTTCAGTATAGTAGCAGTGACTGCTAGTAAATTATGCGCAAGAAAAACGAACAGAGGAACAAATAGAAAAATAAAGATCCATGTAATCGCACGTGGAAACTAACCTCTACAAAGCAGAAGTTGTAGTAGTACACCCACAAGCTAAAAAATAACTATTGGGCTTATTACCAAATCCTATAAAACTAAAGTGGGGTATCCGATCACTGCCAATAAAATACTAGGAGCAATAAACTTCCACAACCTGCATAACTAGCGGGACCACTAGGTACTTAACACGATAAATCTGAATAAAGAACAAGCTTCATACACGCACAGAAAAACACTACTACAAGACACAAAACAAATACAAATGAAAACAGCTTTTATACCCTACAGGGCACGGCAAGAACGTTCTGGTAGTAGAACGTTCTCGAGTTCCATTATTGGAACGCTCGAAAACCAATCCGCAGTTTAACAGTGTGGCTCCCTTCGGGTTTCGTGACGTTAGCTATTATGTGTTTCAAATGGAAAGAGTTCCCGTCTATAGCGAATCAGATGCGTTAGCGCATTCAGCGTTGCCACCACGCTATCCCCACCCTTTTTATATTTCCCTCTCTCTCGCACACTTGCAAGTGTTCTTGACGTTAGACGTATGGGAACGCAAACTGGATTTTCCAAAGTTTTATAATAATGCAGTTGTTGAAATCACAATTGCAACATGGATATTCGTATATTAGGCAAATGGTTTAAATATTTAGTTTAAAATTAATTATAGTTTATGAATTACTTATTTTTTTAATCCAACAAAAATACCAGCGGTGCATCCGTATAGCTGTGAATGTTACGTTAAGAGATAATTCATTGCCATTGTCTTCATCGTCTGAGTACTACAAATTTATGATGATAGGTTCCAAGATCTCGTTACGTGCTCTTTCCAAAAGTCGTCTTCTTGTAGTTTATCTGATGTCTCACGCAGTTTTCCCAGTCTTGTGTTTCTTGTCAATTTCTTCGTGAACAAGCCGTTCAACGTTAGTCAGTTTAAAAATATTATTTCTGTTTGCAACATAATTTGAGCCCACATTAACTCAATTGGACTGTTCTAGCAGTAGTAAGGGGGAAGGTGGATCGTGTCTCATTGATCCAGCTGATACATTTTTTCATGGAGGAGTAACTGAATAATACTGCTCTGAACTCTCTAGAATAAATAGAGATTACGAACCATTCATAAACAAAGATATAATGTAACCAGAGACTTTCTGTTAGACCTGCAGGAAGTGTATTGTTTCCTCTCATCGAATTTAACAAACACCTTGGCTTATTCAAAGTACATATTTCTTTTATCAATTCATGTCAAATGTTTACGTTTCAGTTCTGAGTAATTTCAAATATACGTTCACGCATACATGCCAACCAATAATGACATTCATTACAGTGCTCACGTCGCAATGCATTGTTATAATACAATGGTATCTACTTTATTTATTGGTATTAGAGAACTATTTGAGCTAAAAATGTGGTGTTTTTGCGGTTATGTTGAATACATTACTCTCTCCTTCCTCATGGATCAGTTTTTGCAAAATCTGAATTTTTGTCTTAGCGCGAATAGTATTTATTAGAGATTGATTAGTTTGCCGCTCGTCACACACCACTTAGGGGGAATGCAATAAGACAACACCGCAGGACTCCGATTGGTTGCTCACCTAGTAGCGCTCAAAGATAAACATCATCCTATTTGAAACACGTAATAGTAGCTGTCTTTCAATGTTGCGGTTGTTGCTTCTCTCGTCGGCAAACAAAAAAGCGGTGCAATGGTTTGACTCACTTAATTTCTTCAGACACCCGCCGGCACCATGACAGTACATTCAAAATACACTTATAAAGCCGATAATAGTGTCAACATTTTAGACTCTCGTAATATAAATACAGTAAGTGAAAACGAAGGGAAAATTGCAATCAAACAACTTAAGAGTAAAAGATCTGCAGGGCCTGATGGAATACCAACTTATGTTTTTAGAGGCTGTGGAGAATTGTTACTGTACCCTTTGACATTAATCTATTACCAAATCCTGCAAGGAATTTTTCCCGATGTATGGAAACTGACTAAAGCAATTCCGATTCCTAAATCTGGAAATTCTAAGCTGATGAGCAACTATAGGCCCATTGCTATTTTGTCTACACCAGCAAAAATGTTTGAAAGCATCATTTACACACATATATTTAACCATATAAAGTTAGTAATTTCACCACTACAACATGGTTTCATGCCAAAAAGATCAATTGTTACAAATGCTTTTAATTTTACTGAGTATGTATCATTAGAACTAGGCTATTTTAAACAAGTAGATGTAGTATATACTGATTTTTAAAGGGCTTTTGATAAAGTTGATCATGACTGTTTACTTGGTAAGTGAGCTAAATTAAGTTTTGCTTTTCCATTAATGAAAATATTTCGATCACATTTAAAAGAGTTAGTTAGTTAGTTACTAACACTCCCCACATGGCAACCTTGGCCTTCGGGGTAACCTCACCCCACCAAGTGATGACCGGACCCATTTCTCAGGTGGAGGCACCCAGAGGGCGGTGTCCATTACCTCCGATGATAGGGTGATAGTGAAGATGGCGGTGAGGTGAGAGGACCTACAGTTTTTACCGTGGACTCCGAACCACGTTGGGCATAGGGGATACTTCACGTGTGCTAGACAGAGGTGAAGGCGTGGATAGGGCCGATTTAAAATCGCCAACCCCAGAGCCGGGAATCGAACTCGGGACCCTTAGAACGGGAGCCGCGAACGAAACCACCGCGCTACCCCGGCGCCCTCACATTTAAAAGATAGATTGCAGGTAGTATATTATAAGCATTGTATGTCATACCAATTTAATGTTAATTCAGGGATTCCTCAAGGTTCTAATGTAGGACCTTTGTTATTTTTATGTTATATAGATGATTTATCTAGTGGTGTAAAACATTAAAAAAATGTTAATGTTTGCTGATGTTAAATTGTATAAAATTATGAATAAAGTTAAAGACTGCATGGAATTTCAACAAGACCTCGATTCTTTATATGAATGGAGCGAAACAAACAAACTTCCATTTAATATTAGTAAGTGTGTAAAAATGTCCTTCACTAGAAGCAAAAATTCCGTTAAATATGTTTATAATATTAATATGACACCGCTCGTTGAAGTGGTTGAAAATAAAGATCTAGGAGTACATTTTACAACAAATCTTAGATTCAATAGACACATTGACTTAATCGTACCAAAATCGCTAAAATGCCTTGGCTTTATTATTCGAAATTCCTATTCATTTAAAGAAAAAACATTAACTCAACTTTATAACTTATTTGTGAGACAAAATCTCGAATATGCGTCTATTATTTGGAATCCTAAGATGATAATGCATGTCACCGCAATAGAAAAACTACAATCAAAATTTCTAAATTACATACTATTTAAAAGAACTGGATATTACCCTACTTACACAAATTATGAAACCCTTTTGGAAATACTTAAATTTAAAACGTTGAATTGTAGAAGAGACATTGCCGGCTTAATATTTCTGTACGAAGTATTACATTCGATTATTGATGATATTAATATTACAACAAATATATTATTTTATGTACCCAACAAAATAAGCAGATTCAGGAGGCTTTTTTTTCAACATGGCGGCCCGGGTTCGATCCCAGGTGACCCCAAAGTGAGATTTGTGGTGGACAACATGGCGCTGGGGTGGGTTTTCTCCGGGACCTCCGGTTTCCCCCGCCATCTCATTCCACCGATGCTCCATTTTCATCTCATGTATCATCAGTGTCACCGCCTGCGGTGCCGTATGTAGTAAAAGCGGGCGTTAAACACGACACACACACACACACACACACACACGCACGCACAATCACACACACACGGGAGGTTTTTTTTCACCTCTAAAACAAATATAGAAATCCATAAAAATTCACCATTACACAGAATTATGTATTTATATAATAAACTTCATCGTTTCGATGTAGATATTTTCAACACGTCCAAAACTCAATTCAAAAATTCTATAACTACTAACTACTTACTCGCAGATTAGTAAATTACTAAAAATTGGCAATAGTAGTACCGTTACTGTAATTAGGAAAAGTAAAATAATTACTTACCATGCCACCTTCACTTTTTTTCTCTTTTTTTCTTTTTATTCGTTGTTTCTATTGCCTATATTTCCCCTTCTGTATTACTTTGTGTTCATTTATGTTTTCTTGTGGTTTATTTGAGTATGTATATTATTATATGTAAACACATATGTATGATTAACATTGTAATTGGGCTTACAAGCCTGTTACGTTCATAGGAATAAATAAATAAATAAAAATAAATGATTATGTTCTGTACCAAGTGAATCGGTTAGCTTGTCCGGAAAGACAGGTACGAAATCTAAAATCTGTTCTTTAAAATGCGGTGCTAAGTTTAACATTAGCCGAAAAATCGGAAACATTGGAGAAGGCTGTCTGGTACCTGAAAACTGAACTCGAACGAAACGGTAACGAAACCGTTCAAGTTACTAGAATCAAGTGAGTGTGAAGCGAAAAGACAGAACCCCATAACCACCTGATTAGATAACTTCTGTTTGACCTGAAAGAGGACGTCCAAAGAAAAATTCTGAATTTTAATATGTAGTATTACTGTACCTAAAAGAGGTGATCAGGATATAGTAACAGAACGAGGTGAACTGGATGCAAAATACCGCTGAGGTCACCGCTAAAAATCAATATTAAGTAAATCGAGCGAGGAACCATAGCCGATTAAAGCCCGACTTGTATTTAAGCATGTAACGAGAATCACTGGCAAATGTAAGCGATACCTTGAGTTTATGTTTCCTTAACCCGTACGACGCTAGCAGACAGTAATCAAGTTGGTAATGTCTCAAACGGTCGCATCTGACGGCATCGTTCAAAAACAAAACTGATAAGAACGCACAATGACAATGCGCGCAGATTGCTCCCACAAAGGAAGAAGCAATCTGCAAAGTTCTTCTTTAATTGATTAGGTACTCTCCTCATATAGAGAACTTATATCCCCAGGACCTACAAATGAGCGCTTGATGAGATGCCTGTTGAGCACAAACTCTGGATCAAATAAGAGTACCCAGGATGGATGAAGAGCGCGATACCTGAAATGAGACCTAGAATGAGAGCGAAATGAAAGAAAGGGAAGATGATAATGCGGTAAGCGGTGGAATTATGGCGAGGGAAACCGGAGATCCTGCAGAAAAGCGTCCCTGTTGTCCACATGCGTCGCCTGGGATCGAACCCGGGCCGCCTTGGTGAGAGTCAAGTTGTCTAACCACTCAGCTACGGTACAGCCTAGCAACCTGTAAATTTACTGTCGTTAATACTCCCCGTAGGGGAGGGTATCCGTCCCCTTCAGCTGCTGTGGTGTGAGCGCTGCGGACCCCTAGCACTCGTGGTATCTCTGACGTTACTAGAGGAACCTCGAGCTGAAGATTCGAGCCCCTCCGTGAATGGGAGTTGTTCGGATTGGGTCGGACTCAAGGGCGCAGTGTGTTCCCGTTACCCGCGGGGAATCGGGTACCTCCGTCCAGGCTTCGGCTACCCGAAGGGGACAGAGGGCTGTCTAAAATGTCCCGGGTACTATCCTGCAGAGCTAGTAGGTGTGCTAGATCACCAGGCGGGCCCACCGAGCTTTTTCGGTAGTCTTCCCTGCGGGGTTGTCGCGCGTAAATGGCGTATCCACTTTCACCCGTCTTGACGTTGTTGTCGATGGGGGGGGGGGGGGCTTTTTAGACTCAAGGTATTGCCCCAAGGAACGACCTCCGGAGTTTTCCATCGCTCCCGGGTAACAGAGACTTAAGACTTTCGGATAGACCTCATTGAACATTTTGTCGTTAATACTGACGGAGACGATGTTCGCTTTAAACTACTCGGGTACGCAGTCTACGGGTAAAGTAGCAGCATTTTGCTGAACGGAAGTAATTAATCGATCTAGATCTGCCACACAGCTACAATACTCACAAGAGCATTACAAACTAAAAATGTAATTGTTCCTTCATCAATCTTTAGAAGTAATGTGTATAAGTCAATGTGCGTATACAGTACGCGCACATTGCGTCAAAAACGCAGAAAGTCAAATATTCCAAGCTTGAGGAGCCGTATTAACACGCAATGTGCTGAAGATAACACATGCTGATCAGCTTTCAGCGGTTTAAGTAAAAGGAAGGAGACTCAGAAAAGAAATGCGGAAGCAGTACCAGTAGCGTGACTAGTAGTCAAGGTTCTCTATTCCAGGCAAAGGAAAAGGCTGAAAGCGTTTACTAATGTATGACGTTGACGGAAGAGATTTTGTAATCTCGGCCTATTGTCCACAACTGAAAACGAAAGGAAAACGGTTATGTGGTCAATATAATAACTTATGCAAAATTGTTGAAGAGCAGCCTGTTGCTCTAAGTGGAAACGATTGAGTTCGGTAAACGCTTAAGCATTAAAGTTCCAACATTTGGGTGTCGAAAAAAAAAAGTCCGGGTGAGATCTGAATTTTCCTTCAAAGGAAGTACCCATGACGGCAAAGTGTTCGAAACTTTAAAAGATAAATCTCGCAATTAAAAAGAAAATAAAGCTCTTCTTTACGTAAATAATTTAACTGTGGCTAGATCATGATCAGGTTTCGTATACAGAAAATACCAAAAGAAAGACCAAGCGTTTTACTAAGCTGTATAAAGTTAAATGCACAAAGCACTAAAACAGTGAAATGTGAAACTGAACAAGTCATGTGAACGCTCTACCACCAAATTGTTACGTTTTGTATTTTGTTTTTAACTTACTTTTAGGAAGCAAATATTTCAGTTTGGAAGGGTAATCAGACTGAAAAATTCCGGTTGTGGCATTGAATTTGTAAGTCTAGCTCTACCTTTTCAAGACCTCTCCTACATATGGCTAGTGTGAAAGAACAAATTAACTTCCAAATATTTCTGTGTTTCAGATCGATGGCGGACCTATAAAGTGCATTCGCAATTATTATATCTATTGACCAGAAGGGCGATCGTACCACATGAATTAAGAAAAAGCTAAGGCAATGATAATTTAAAACAAACAATAAAAACTGAATCCAGTTATGTACTTGTATTCTTCCTTTCTGTACTGTAGGTACGCATCGAAACAACCTGATAATTTACACGGAACCTATTGCTTGGTGTTTTTGACAATTTGTTTGCACCATTTCTTTTCCAAAATAATAACACTTGCTCAGCGTGTAAGAAATGTAAATGAATTTTGATATGTTACTCACTAGGAAAGTGTTATAGCAATTTTAAGTCCAAAACGCATATACATAAAATGACCTTGTGAATCACTCGCTTCGGACGTAGGTATAACTCGGCAGAGCGTTGAGGCGTATTGACCCTCAGGTGACCAATGCTGCATTCGTTCCTTACCGGGTCTTATCTGATCGATTAGAAGAGTGAAATATTAGTAAGTTGATGTACAGTAACTTAAGAAACACAAATGGAGCGATTGGACGCTGCGTGTGTCTATATGATATGCTTTCTCTCACCTGCCGATGTATGACACTTTGCTGTCCAGAAGACGTGATTATGACTGAACAGACTATGCATACACTGGACTCGCCGTGTATGTGTCATAAGCTGAGGTAAACATCTCTGTGTTGCGAATTTGTTCCGATTCGCCTTCTCACTTTGCAATGTAGTAACCCATCTTATACCTCGCCGTAGATATATTCGGAGTAAGAAGAGCAGAACGAGTCTAAAACTTTTAGCCGCATCATATGATCTGAACAAAACATACGGAGGGTGGGGGCTAATATAAACTACATCGAAATATTTTCGGAGCAAGTGGAGATATCTTAAACAATTAAGTTGAAATAGGAGACTTGTGGCCTGTTAGTTTAAATGTGGAAGTTACGGTTCTAAAGTACCAGTACACCACTGCTAATGATAACACCACTTGAGTGCATAACACACAAAATGTAAATACGTGTCTGGCGCCATGGTTATGACATAAGCTTCCAAATGAAAGATAAACGAGTTCGAGTCTCCTTCACTTCTTTTGTTACCTTTTACTTACTTTTGTTTGATTGCTATTTCAATATTTTGTGCAAGCTTTCAATTCTTGTATAAATGTGTGCATTTTACTGGGCAATTTCACCTTGCCAGTGCAATTAATTACTACTATTTCTAACAAAGGTTAAATATTGCTTAATACTTTCACATACTGTACGTCTAAATGGGAGGTGGTTTAAAGGGCGAACGAACTTGCATAAAATAAAATATAAATGCAACTCCTTACGTCAGGTTTATAGGAACTGCTCGAATGGCGACCTGCGTTTTTGAAGCGACGTCGCACTCTGTCCAAAATTCCTTGTGTATTGAATAAATTCACATGCTGCTGTTATTCGGACAGTTTGGTCCTTTCTAAGGTAATAGGTGTTTCATGCACCAGAGACTTAAGGTGACCCCAGAAAAAGAAATCAATTGGGTTGAGGCCGGGCCAAGCTACAGTTGGACTCCCCATTGCACTGTCAATCAAATTCACTTTCTTAGTTACGAATCACTATTAGAATTTAAGACCTAAAAAGGCGAAGAAAAAAAATTAACTGCATAATAGGAACCCAACCAATTAACCTTGGCACTCCAGTTTTCGGCGTTACGGACTGGGCCACCAGAACACTTACAGAAATACCACTAGAAAAGGCTACGTGATGCAAGAAGGCAAGTAATCGCTGTTCAGTGTCGCACTGTCAGGTGATTAGTTCGAGATTTGAGAGATCTTTGAGGTATTAAATCTTGAGAATGCCAATAACGAGCTACTTAGAATCGGTATTTCTATATTCGGGAAGCAGTTTTAAAGATATTCTAATCCAATAATGTCACCCATCTTGTTTAAATACCAATTTATCAACATCTGATGCCAATTAGGTTTAACGCAATTAACTGACTTATGCTTAGCCGCAGACCATGCGTATATCGTATTATATAGTCACGTCTACAATCGCTGACAATATTTCGGTGTAGTTCATTAACACCCTACATACTCAAGGCATGAATCACTATGTCGGTCAAACCATTTTGTTTGCATTTAAATTTGGTTAAAAAGGTATTAAACGTTAAATGAGTGCTATTATTATTATTATTATTATTATTATTATTATTATTATTATTATTATTATTATTATTATTATTATTATTATTATTATTATTATTATTATTATTATTATTATTATTATTATTATTATTATTATTATTATTATTATTATTATTATTATTATTATTATTATTATTATTATTATTATTATTATTATTATTATTATTATTATTATTATTATTATTATTATTATTATTATTATTATTATTATTATTATTATTATTATTATTATTATTATTATTATTATTATTATTATTATTATTATTATTATTATTATTGTTATTGTTATTGTTATTGTTATTATTATTGTTATTATTATTATTATTATTATTATTATTATTATTATTATTATTATTATTATTATTATTATTATTATTATTATTATTATTATTATTATTATTATTATTATTATTATTATCATCATCATCATCATCATCATCTTTACATGTTCAATATTTTGTAGTCCAAAGAGGTTAAAGCTCTTTAAAGCTTACATTATTTAATCGTTATTTCAGTTCTAAAGCAAGTTATACGCAATTTTAAAATATACTTTATTTTACAAGAAATATATTGTTTTACACAAAAGTTTACCCCTCTTTACATCTCTGGTTGTTATATTTCTGTATTTCACTAGTATTAATATGCATTCCTTAATTTAACAATCCTTAATCTTAAGCAATTCATATTTATTTGCAATTTATGCTCACATTTGCACACTTAGGATAGGATAGGACAGAATAGGATAGGACTTTACGGAGAAGATTCGGCACGTCGACTAGACTGATTTTTTGTACCTATGCCTCAAGTAAGGATAAGGCAAAAGGGGAGAGAAGGCGGCTGAACCCAAGGAGTTACGACAGTGCAGATGGTAGGGTCCCTACAATTTACCACTTTGGAACTCCCCAGCAGTCCAGTAAAACCGCATCCCTCCCACTAGGGCCACTAGGCAGGCTCGGAGACCGGAGACCGACATGCCAGAGCTCGGAAAACTCCCGTTAGGCTTGCACAACCACGTGCACTACCGTTCGAGGACCTGAAACTGTTCTACCAGAGGACGAAGGTGTTTATCAGGAGCATATCATCCTGGCATGCAGCGCCGAGACACCCGCCGACACTCCTACCCTGAAAGAAACCAACAGATGAAAGAGATATGAAATGATACTGGAGGTGAAATTGAGGGAGAGGAAATTCGGAGGGTGTAATTAACCTCTCCAGCACTCGCCTGGCTACCCGTGAAAAGCCCCGAAAAAACCCATGGGTCAGGTAGGTCGACCACGAGAATCGAACCCGGACCTCCCGAATACGTACCACAGATGAAAACGCCTGAGCCATCCCGCTCGTTTACACACTTTTACACTGATGTTTCACTGCATTAAAATGGACACTTATATAAGTTAGCAAAACTATTTTGCATATGTTTATCGTTTTTATTAAATTTATTCGGATGCATCTCAATAACAAGGCGAACATGGGAATTTAGCCACTAGAAGGAGAATTTGAAATACTTGCATTACTGAAAAACGCCACGAAATACAGTTAAATAAAAAAGCTTTGATTAATTTTGAATACTAATTAAGGAATTTAACCTATCTGATGTTAAAGGTTGAACTTCAGGCTTCGTTGGACTCGTTGTTCCAAAGTACACATTTGTACTCACCCACCGTGAAAAACAGGCTCAGCACGTGCTGACGTTCAACACAAAGAATGTTATAAAATCAGCTAAGAGTAGGCTAGAGTGCCAAAATAAATAATGTAATCACAGTAAGTTTCTGTGTACTCTTGTGTACAAACGTGCAGTTTATAGCTCTGATTTCTTTAATCCTCAGCAAGACTACACTATCTTTGTTAGTTCATTGCCTTTTTTTCATTGTTCCATTTATACCCCGTCTTTAACTGCTATGGCCATATCGGCGGCCGTTCTCCTTTGGAACATACTGAAGCTGTTAACTCGTTATCGTTGGTTTTTAATCATTAGATCACGCACACATTCACACTCTCATCCATACTTCCAGACTCTGGGGAAGATGGGGAATTATCTTGGTCGGAGAAAACTCCCCACCCCCACCGCCGGGAATCGAACCCAGGACCCCTAGCACGGCAGGCAGGTGCTCTACCAACTGAGCTACGGAGCCAGCCTTCATTGCCTTTTATGAGGCGTGTCCGTAAAATAAGGTCTCCAAGGCGCTGGAGCCGTGAGGAACGCTATTACGCGAGATCCGGCAACACTGGCGTGTAGCTTGGTTTCACCCGTTCAAATCCCCACCAGCTGTTTGCGATGGAGTTTCCTATTACTTCCGCCGCCAAGTGCGAGTTGGGTGCAGTGATCCGTTTTTTTGAGCTGAAATTCATCGTCAGCTATGCGAAGTCTATGGCCACAGTGTATGGACGTCAAAAACGTGAGAAAGTGGGTCAGGGAGTTCAAAGACGGACGTACAGACGTCCATGATGAACAACGTTCTGTTCGGCCTTCGGTTTCATCTGAAACAATTGTAAAAATGCAGCAAGAAATGCTTTAAGAAAGGCGTGTGACAGTTCGCGAGCTTTGTGAACTTATCCCTGAAGTCAGTAAGATTTTGTCCGAACATTTGCATTATCGAAAGGTGTGTGTGAGGTGGGTCCCCAAAATGCTCACCGGAGATCATAAACGGATGGGACACCCTCACCCATCCCCCCTACAGTCCAGACTTAGCACCTAGTGATTATAATGTTTTCTGAGTTGAAGTCACACCTGGGTGGAACACATTTCCAGACCGACGATGATTTGATAAACGAGGTTGAGCGCTACCTGCGCAACTTGGCGGGAGAGTGCTATGACAAGGGTACACAAAAACTGCCACAGCTCATGCAAAAGTGCATGATCGCAATGGTGATTACGTTGAAAAATAGCTGTAAGTTCCGCCTTTCCATCAATGTAACATTCATTGACAATAAACATGTTTTCTATATTAAATAAAATTGGAGACCTTATTTTACGGACACGCCTCGTAAAATAATTTGGACTATCAAATTTTGAGACATAAAATATTTGCCTATTAATATGAACGAGTTGGAACCACAGGGCGAACCTGATAATTGTCTCAATACCAGAATATGGTAACAATTGTTTAGTAAGATTTTTTCGGGCTCTGTGATCCAGTTCATCCTTATTTAGCTTGATACTGCATTTGTGAGTGTGTGGACGTCTGGTGGTTAATACACAAAATTAATAATGTAAATATTTTGGTTTCAGGTCATTATCACCTGCAAGTGCCGTATCTGCAGAGACTATAAGCCATAGCACTGCAGCTTCACGAACCAACTCATTGCCAAGACCGACAAGTCCCAGCCCGTCTGTGGTTAGTGAAAAAGCAGAAGCGGAGCTTCAGGTGAGTGCATTATAATCAGCTTCACTCATTAGATTAATTTAAGACTGATCCTGTTTCCATAGTTGGTTATTGCCTTATGCTTAATATCTGGCGGGGGAAACCGGAGATTCCGGAGAAAACCCGCCCGTCTGTGGTTAGTGAAAAAGCAGAAGCGGAGCTTCAGGTGAGTGCATTATAATCAGCTTCACTCATTAGATTAATTTAAGACTGATCCTGTTTCCATAGTTGGTTATTGCCTTATGCTTAATATCTGGCGGGGGAAACCGGAGATTCCGGAGAAAACCCGCCCGTCTGTGGTTAGTGAAAAAGCAGAAGCGGAGCTTCAGGTGAGTGCATTATAATCAGCTTCACTCATTAGATTAATTTAAGACTGATCCTGTTTCCATAGTTGGTTATTGCCTTATGCTTAATATCTGGCGGGGGAAACCGGAGATTCCGGAGAAAACCCGCCCCAGCGCTCATGTTGTCCGCTACAAATCTTACTTTACGGACGCCTGGGATCGAATCCGGGCCGCCGTGGTGAGAGCCAAGCGGTCTAACCACTCAGCCACGGCGTGGCCTCAAGAGATAAAGCCACCAACTTCAAATTCCTTGAAGGAATCCACGGATACAAGGCTCTCAGATAAAAGGATAGTATAAGATGAAAACAGTACTAAAGCTAAGCTCTATGACTTAATAAAGTGAACAAACTAAGTACGTAAGGTATTTAGTGAACAGGCCATAATGCATTAAGACTGCTACCATATAACCAAAACCTCAACAAATTGAACTAATCTGGGTAGACGTTAACAGTGGGTTGGAAGGTATAACACCACATTCAAACTCAAGGTTGTCGAGGTCTGTTGCTGCACAGGGTTCGAAGAAATGGGTGTAGAAAAGCGGTACAATGTTAGCCGTCATGTTAGCCTACTGTTCGTGAATGTGAGTTTGTTACTGTGACAGACATCATCTGTTCGCGCGGGATTCCAAGCTCACACAGAGGCAGCAATACGCAGCCCGCGTAGTTCCAAGAATTGACTCTGGGTTCTGCTCGAAGCTATTTGAAATTGCTGAGACTGCAGCTCCAACATGAATGAGAACATTTTGGTAATTGTCGCGGTGGAAACTGTTATTCGATGTACTATTTGAGATTCAAGAATTTTGTTAGATGAAAAACAGCGAGACCGCATCAAACATCACATTTATAGCTCTAAGTATCAAATGAACAAGACTCTTCAGCAAATAAATAGCGGCAGCCTCTATTGTGAAATGCATTCCGACAGTGCTTCAAAAAGCCAAAATGTTAAGGAAATTAGCGTTGAGTTGTATGCAGCTCTTGCACAAAGCAGGAATTCCTCTCAAGGTGAACCTTCCAGCCTTCAAGGGATTTCTTTAAAAATACACAAAGATGTCAATGCCGAATGAGAGTACTTTAAGAATAAACTACGTGAAGTGACTGTGATGTAGGAATCTTTGTGGATGAAAACATAGATTCAATGGAACGATATGTTTTGAACATTTTAGTTTTTCCCTTAGCAGGGGAGAAAGTAAAGCACATATTGTTAAAAATGTATGAGCTGCAGAAAGCCAATGCCAGTACAGTAATGAAATCAATTAGTGACTTTTGTCAGAAACTCTGGCCTGCTGGTATCGAGTTTGAAAAACTTCTTGTGGTTACGGATCAGGCTCCATACATGATTTCAGCTGTTAACCAATTGAAGCCTTTATTTACTAAGTTGAAGCACATGACATACTTGATTCATGACCTTCTGAGGGTTTATGAATCCATAAGGAGCGAATACATCGCAAATCAGTTCATCTCTATCACGAAGAAGATTCTGCTGAAAGCTCCGAATCGTGTTGTGGTCTACAAGTAAACCACTGGCTTGCCTCTTCCAAATTCCCCAGTCATTACTCGCTGGAGATCTTGGATCGAGTGTGCTGCTATGTTGTGTGAGAATTTTGACAAAATTAGAGAGTTTGTGCTTTCTTTGGATCCAACCGACGAAGGTGCAATTTCCAAGGCACAGCTACTTCTGTTGCCAGAGAAAATACATAATTTACAGACGGAGCCATATTGTGTCCATAGTTACAACTACCTAACTTCAGCTATTAAACTATTAGGAAAACAAAGTTTGGAAAAGAACAAACAGTGGCATATTTTTAATTCCGTGAGGGAGCAGTTAAATGGCTTTAACAAAGGCAAACTTGAGCTTAGTCTTCAGAAGAATCCGGACATTGAGGATTATGCCACATCTGTAGAATTGCCATTCCGAGTGAATACAAGATTTGTCCCACTGGTTTCTGTGGATATTGATAGAAACTTCAGCATCTACAAAGACATTGTATCTCCTAATAGAAACAAACTTACACTTTTAAAACTGTAGAGATGCTTGATGTCTTGAAGTATAACAGCTTCCTGTGTTTTCCTTCTGATGAGAGATATTTTGATGTACTTGATTGTAATTCAATAAATTAGAATAGAGGAAAGAGAAATTGTTGAATTAGTTGAATAAACCAGCACCTGTTTTCTGTTTTCTTACCTTATTTGAGCACCCTTTCCCTTTCTTATTTCATCTGAAATTTGTACCTAAAAATCCTAACCCTGCTCGATTCTCTGCTCAGCCATTCACTCAACAATCCACAGTTTGCTGTTTCGTATAAATGCATTAAATCCTAGTTTCCTCGTTTTACTTCTTTCTTCAATTAGCCTCCTCCTTTGTTTTCTTTACTCATAAGGTGAAGCAACAAATATTACATAATATATATTTCATTTGCCTTCCTATTTGCCAATTCTAAATTCATCTCCCAGTTCGAAGCCCCTCATATTTATCCCTAATCTCTTCATTAGTAATTCCTGTATATCTTGAAATGCTCCAATTCCTTTTCGCTCATCTATCCAAAAATTATTAAGTTGTATCTTCTCATGAAGTCTTTCATACTTTAATTCTTCTTTTCATTTTTTCCATATTCATTTTATCTTCTCCAGCTCTTTAGTTTTAACCTCTAACACTATGTTATCCCACTTCCTCCATTCTTGTTTAAATCTCATTGCCAAACCACTATTTCCTTTAACTTCTCCCATCTGACACCTGGCATGCTAAGAAAACTCATTTTCAAATTTTACATTTGCTTTCTATAGGGGTCAAGAATGGTAAATCCAGCTGTTCATGTTATAGCATTCCTTTTCCAATGCCCCTCGACAACTTGGACCATTTCCTTGCAGTGAAAGCAAAATCAAATGTAACAGGCAGATGAGATAATGCATGAAGTTATAAGTATCTTATGAAAGATTATATTTAACTAATGAGAATAGGTATAACTTTATACCACACAAGTTACCCTTTAGCACTTGTACCAAATAGTAAATAAACGTTGACAACGATTTGGTGAAGTATGTAGCAGCAAACAGCCTTTGAAGTGCTAATTTGCCATTGTTTTGGTTCCTGTGAGCTCAAGAAAAATTTCTTCACAATATCATACCTGCTGTTTAAGCCACAGATAAATGTCAATTAACTTATATTGCTGCAGTATTATATAATAAGCATTTCAAATCAATATTTATCACCTTTTAGAGGAAGTAGGAACATAAGCTCTAATATTAAGCTTTATAGGATATATAAGAAGGTAAATCAAGGATAGAAAAACTCATCCCATTATTGTACATCAGTTTTAAAAATGTATCTTTGCCACTTAGGGCTGAAGAGGATATTCTTTTACAAATGAAAACATTTTCATCTCTGACTGTGAAAATGATAAAAATTCCATGAGTATAAAAATAAAATACTCATATTCTTTAAGTTGAATAAATGATTTTCTGTACAAATAATAATCATAACAAATATTTGCAATAGACAAATTTTACAAACAAAAATATATTGCATAATTTAAATGTAACACCTATACTGAGAATAACCAACTGAATAGGGTATATATTGCATCCTGAACAGAAAGTTCTGTTTCAAACACTGAATTTGAGAAATCTACCCTGCTTGCAGTTGATAGTGTTCTCTCTCTCACTTTTGGCTGTAAATAAAATATTGTTTTCCAGAACTGTTAGTTCAGCTCTTGACATTCTGAAGCAAAAATTTTAGGCCATAAACAGAAACAGAGGACCAGTGACATATAAATTAAAATATTTAAAACCAAATTTCCTGAAATTCTAAGAAGAATGTGAAGAACTATGAAATAGAGTTGTGAATTAACAGGCACAATATCATAGTCTGCTCAGTAAATGAGGCAAGTAACTACCCCATGTGAGATAAGGCAATCCCCTCAAACATCATTTATGATTTTAGTTAACTGATGGAAATAATAATTTCTCCACACTAGCCGTATATAGGCTAAGGATTTTAATAGATAGAGTCAACATGAATAATTCAATGCCATGGCCGGGATTTGGACCACGGATCTCCTGGTTTCCGTCCATAGTGTGGAGAAATGATCAATTTCTATCAATTAACTAAAATAATAAGAGTTAAATGATGAAGCCTGGGACTTAAGTACTTACTTAAGTAAGTCGCCACAAACGGTGTATCTCGGATGCAAGAGCCCCTAGTGGTCTACTGGGGAAATATATGAGTCAAATGGAGAATTTAATGTCAGGACGGTATGTTGGCCATGATAGCTCAAAGGTTAAGAGCGACTGGACGGAAAGCAGGAGATCCATGGTTCAAATACTGGCCATGGCATTGAATTTTTCATGTTGACTCTACCTATTAAAATCCTTAGCCTATATACGGCTAATGTGGAGAAATTATTAATTTCCATCAATTAACTAAAATAATAAGAGTTAAATGATGAAGCTTGGGACTTAAGTACTTACAATAGTAAGTCGCCACAAACGGTGTATCTCGGATGCGAGAGCCCCTAGTGGTCTACCGGGTCAAATGGAGAATTTAATGTCAGGACGGCACATTGGCCATGGTAGCTCAAAGGTTAAGAGTGACTGGATGGAAACCAGGAAATCCGTGCTTCAAATCCCGGCCATGGCATTGAATTTTTCATGTCGACTCTATCATTTATGATTTTCATTGTCATAGCATCTAGTTGTATTATAGGAGAGAATAGTAAAATAAACTTGTATCCAAATGTGTTCATTGGTATAATATTGAAATATCTGTGAACTTAATTTTAAACACAATGGAAATGAACTTTACCACAAACATTAATCCAAACCTCTGGTTAATTGATAAATAATTTTCAAGAACAAAGAGATAATAAAATAAAGTGTTAATGCAGCAACTTGTTTATGTAGTACTAACCACCTTTGCTATTTCGACGTTCTCATACATATCAATGAGGCAGTTAAGGCTTGTCACAACCAAGCATTTTTATCCCCTCTTGGTGCTTTACTTATTATTTAGTAGTGAAATGTTTTAATCTTGTGCAACTTTATTTACTGATAATTTGTTTGTTTCTTGTCTTTAGGATAAGCAAGAGCGGGAGGAAGAAGAAAGAAAACGGAAAATACAGCTCTATGTGTTCATATCAAGATGTATAGCTTACCCTTTTAATGCCAAACAACCAACAGACATGACAAGACGCCAAACAAAAATCACAAAACAGCAACTGGAAACTATCCAGGGGCGTTTTCAGGTTATTATTTAATTTCTATTCTTTGTATTAATCTTTCAGTAAAACTTTTACTGATTTCGAAGAACCAAAGATATTACTAATTCTCATGGTTTTACTTCTAGAGCTTCCTAAAAGGCGACACTCAGATCATGGCTGATGAAGCATTTCAAAATGCTGTACAAAGCTATTTTGATGTATTTCTTAAGTCTGAAAGAGTTATGAAGATGGTTCAGTCTGGAGCATGCTCACAGCATGATTTTCGGGAAGTGTTCAGAAACAATATAGAAAAGCGAGTTAGGTATGTGTTATAACCAATACATTTTTACAATAAGACAGCATAGTAATAGAAATACCTGAATAAGTAAAACTAATGCTATTTCAATAATGCTAAAATGGAACACCAATATGTGTTAAATTTGCAATTTGATTGGAAAAAATAATTTTTTTCTGTAGTAGTTGAATTAGAATGTTTCATTGCTCTGACAATCATCCCTGCTGTTTAGGTAATTGCCTTAATTGCTAAAGTTCATATATTTATCTGGATTTGATGGTTTTTGCAGTTAACACTGTCATGAGATGTGCTAATGCTTCATGACTATCTATGACCACATAATGCAAAAACATTGTTTGAAATACTTTGCCATATGTAGAGTATATGACTCCATGTTATCAAGTGCTTGCTCTGTATATCTTGCCAAAGTTATGGATGTTATTAACTTGTTCATGATAACAGCAGCATTTGCACTTCAAAAGTAATCAGTAATTGGATAGAACAGCATCCTGAAATTACTTCTTCCTCATGGCCTCCTAAGTCAACGAATTTTATCTAATAGAAACATATTTGAGTCATGATGGTGACCAAGAAGAATTTCAGTGCAAAGAAAAGTACTGACAGACTCAAGAACCACATTCATAAAATGTGAGGGAATGGGAGCTAATAAACCTACATTTGAATCTCTCGCCATTCTGTTCCATGGGTGCGAACGCCATTTTCATAGTAAACAGCTGGTGGGTTGGATATTAAACATGGAGGAAAATGATTTACTTTTCTCATTTGAAATGAAATACATAGACAAGTATTACATATTTTATTTCATTAGTATGAGCCCATTCTGCAACTGGCTCTTTCATTTCTTGTTGCGTGCAGTGTCATTCCGTGGTGTGCCAAACAAAACACCATTGTTTGAAATTAGGCTGACTGAGTTTTATTGGATAGAGAAACTCTGATACAAATTTACTATGCAGTCATACACTCTAATTTATGCTATGGTGTGGTATTATGGGGAAATGTGCAGAAAAAAGCAATGATAAGAATATTAAGACTCCAGAAATATGCTATCAGAATAATTTGTAAACTAAAAAAGACGGATTCGTGTAGAAATGTTTATAAAACGTTAAATGTATTAATATTTACAGCATTGTATGTATATATGAGTGCATTACATATGTAACAAAAAATTGTAGCAACCAAAATAAAAACATGTACATACATACACATAACACAAGAACAAAATGGAATTATTTCTTAAACAGATTAAGAGGAACATTAAGTAACAAAAATATAGAAAATAAATCTAAAGAATTGTACAATCATTTACCAAATCAAATAAACAGATTAAGAAGAAAAATTTAAAGTTAAAGCAATTAAAAAGTACCTCGTAGAAAACCCAGTCTACTCTATAGATGAGTATAAAAGGTTAAATAAAGCTTAGTATTTTTATATTGTTGTGTACACATTGTATTTGTTAAACCTGTTGACGTATCCTATGTATTTTGGAACATATCGGTGAAATAAAATGAAATGGAATGAAATTAAATGAAAATTTCTATATGACTTAGCTAGAGTAAGTTAAGTATTGCATTCCAACCAAAAATAGAATACTTAAAAAGAAACACATTTAGGGGCTCCTAAGAAAAAAAAATTTAAAAGTTTTCGATTTTGTATCATATACAGTTTAATCCCTTCTTATTTTTCATATTATACGTATATAATGTGTCTCTTATATTCATCTTTCAAGTATATATGCTATTAAACCTCTTTTACAGGCCTTTGTGGCTACAAGTGAACTCACTGAATGCAAATTAATCTAATTTAATCTAATCCTAGATCATGGGGTACTTTGTTCAAAGAGCTAAGATTACCCTCAAGTAAATGAAATGTGTAGTCTTTAACGCCCGCTTTTACTACATATGGCACCGCAGGTGGTGACACTGATGATACATGAGATGAAGATGGAGCACCGGTGGAATGAGATGGTCCCGGAGGTCCCGGAGAAAACCTGCCCCAGCGCCGTGTTGTCCACCACAAATCTCACTTTGCGGTCGCCTGGGATCGAACCCGGGCCACCTTGGTGAGAGCCAAGTGGACTAACCACTGAGCCACGGCGCAGCCTACCCTCAAATAGCTCTGCTTCTTTAAAAGAATATGGAAATTAACAGATAGTCTCGGGTAACACTGACAAGACAACTACCATCCCCCAACCTGGGGTCCAGCATGAGGAATTCTGGCCCCACATCCTGTGAGTGCTCTGTAGTTATCGTGTACTTCTGGCTTCTCTTACTATAAGTCTCACACACACACATTTAGTGGGCGATTAGACCTTGGAGTAAGAGGGTGTGTTTACATGTGTTTGTACTACATTATGGTTGCATATTCGCTACACAAGTGAATATATATATGTTAAAAACATTTTTCAGGACAAAGAATTCTTGCAGAAAAACTAGATGAAAATTTAGGCTTAAATTTCCCAACAGACTACTTTCCTGTATACATGGTTGGAAATGTAGTCATCACAAGAATGCAACCAAGTTGCATCAGCTTTACTGGATTTCTTTTTAGCTATCACGTGATGCTCCAGCCCATATCCATCTACTTTCTGACTACTGCAGCAGTAAAAATAAAAGCAGCTGCATGGTCATAACACTTATAGGATTCTTGGAAAAAAGTTCAAGGTTCAAGAATACTCTTCATATCTTTCCAGTCCATGGACATAGATATGTCTCCAGATCGAGTATTTGTTAGAAACAGAGAAAGAGGAAAATATCTTGTTTCCTAAGTAATATTTTGACATCTTGAAAGAACAATATAAAAATACTCAGTGAAGACTGGGAAATTACAAACCTAAAGGTTAGTGCATTGAAGTACTAAAACCTAGGCTGCCATTCAAAATGAGTAATTAGTGTTTCATTATACTGAATGTATTAAATAGGTAATTAAAAACCATAAAGAAAAATATTTAAATATACATGTATATAACACCAGAAGGCGAATAAAGTACTTTAGAAATAGACAATGAGATTCACAAAACAATAAATGTATAGAAAATTCTGCAAAGAATCTGTACAACCGCTTGCCTAACAGAATAAAATGCTTAGAGGATAAGAAAAAACTAGAGGAAACAAAATCATAATGGTTAATGTATTCTACTCAACTGAAGCATTTAAAACTGCATGTAATTAAAATATGTAAGAACAATTTTTGTTCCATATTATACTATTCCTCTAAATTTTCAGACACATTAATCATCATACATTATAAACAGCATCATGTCTTGACAATACCATGTAATGATTTCACAAATGATGAATAAATGAAATGGAAATGAAATACAAGAAAATAAGGAAAAGTAAAGAGCACATACTTTGAAGATTCAGCTGAAGTGAAAAATCATGTCATCCAGCACTGCTACCATTCACTGTTTTTTCTAAGCAAAACATGATGTAAAACATTCTTGCAAAGAAAAGAAGAATTTTTCTGCACTATTAAAGTATTTTGAAGTACCAGATGATGTGACTAAATTCTACAAAAAAAAATCATAGGAGAAAACTGGATATTAGGCTAGGAATGTTGTATAAATTATATAATGGTTGCACTAGCTTATATTATTATGCTATATGTATTATTAAGAATGGTGAAATCATTCTATGTTGATATATTATTATCATCATCATCATCATCATCATCATCATCATTATTATTTATTATGTTATACTTTTGTCAAAGTTAACAAAATTAAATTAATTTAAAAGGTGAAGAAATAAAGGAAATGAAAACAAAATATTTTGGATCTTATAATTAATAACTTAGTAAAACTTAGTAAAAGTGTAGAAATTATTTATGCATAAGAACTATTTTAATAATTAGCAAATAAATAATTAAATACAAATAAAAAAAATATAATACAAAGTTTCTCACCTTCACATACTGTATTTATCTCCATTTGAAAACCCTGAATAAATTGTCCTCGAATGGTCTGTGCTGAACACTTTCTCTCAATGTATGTTACTAGGAAATTTTGTTTAAAACAGTGAACTCTAGTACTGGAGAAAATGTTACATTTTTATATGTGTTTGTAAGTGAAAATAAACAAAACACAATTCCTAAATAATTCAATATTCAGCATTTACCAATTTTTTTTTTTACCAAATGCTCCTCAGTTATGTGGTTTTGATGAACTATATCTGTCTATTTATATCTTCAAAATAGACATTTATGAGTTGTAAGACTATTTTTCTGGGCTAACAGTATACATATGAAACAGAAATATATAAAGCTCATCCCACATTGCTACCTCTTATTGCAAAAGAGGTACCTTTCAGTGAAACTTAACATGAAGGCATAGAATTTTAAGTTACAAAATGCATACAAACAGGGATTCTACAGAATATTTCTGAGAGTATTAAAATATATTTTTAAATGAAGGTGATATATAAAATTTACTAAGCTTAAAAACAAAATAAGAAACAACTAAAAATAAAAGTTTACTACAGGAATATGATTTTATAAACTTTATTGAATACAAAATACAAGCATATCATAATAAGATCCAATAATTAACAAGATATTTGATGCTGACTTCTTTTGTAGACTTCGCTGCATATGGTAACCAAAGTTGTTACCATGTTTCACTCTAAGTTTGACTATTTTAATTAACAGCTATAACCTTTTATGTATATCCCAACATTATTCATTTTTTATTTCACTTAAATAATCTCTTGTAAAGTATATTTTCCCATAATAATTCATACACTTAAAGTTAATAGTCTTAGGTGGTTAAGTTGAAAGGGAACAACCACTTTTGACACTTACTGCTGAACCCTCTTGCACACAGATGCATTTTATGTGTATAAAATATGTATTTAAAAGTTCTTTAACTCTCTTAACATACTCTAATGTACTTCTTGTGGCGATGCATGCTGCTTTTTATACTTTCTCATTTGTCTTTGTGAAACAAATAGTTTAAAAAATTTGCTTTTTATATTGCAGATCCTTACCAGAAATAGATGGACTTAGCAAAGAAACTGTCCTTACATCATGGATGGCTAAATTTGATTGCATATTTAAAGGTAAGCATCAATATAGAGGTAATGTGATACACATTATTAGCTCTTATAGCAGGTAGTTAAATTCTAATTGAACCCACTCATGGTCTCTCTCTACTGCACAAGACGGCGGGCAGTCACCAAGGAACTTATGCCAGAATGGTATTTTTTTTTTTTTTTTTTTTTTTTTTGCAATTTACGTCCTTTAATGAAATGATGGTCAAATGAGTCCAGGGTCCATGGACCTTAGAGTTACCCGACATTCGTCTTCTAGGATAAGAGAAAACCCCGGAAAAAACCTTGTCCAGGTAACTCACCCTGACGGAGATTCGAACTTGGGACCTCTTGAACGTGAGGCAGACATGCTACCATTCACGCTACTGAGGCAGGCATGCTGGCAGAAGCAGACTAGAATCCTTACCTTATTAGATGCAGGATATGTTGACCTTTTGCTCTCAAAGCAGGCAGCATATCTCCTGTGAATATTCTCGCTTACTCTCCAAAGCTCAGCAGCAGGTATTCTTGTGATTTCTTGCAAAATGATTTTCCTAAATTCCTGTACTGTATGAGGATTGGAAGGATACACTTTGTCTTTTGAAGAACCTCATGAATAAAATTCACAACTCTTTAGGTTAGGAGAATGAGGGGGGGCACGAATCAACACTAAATTATACTGTCGTTAAAGACCTCTTTTGCTGGACTTAATGATTCAGCAGCTGTCTGTTGCAGTATCTTGCTGGAACTAACATTAACCTCTCATATCACCTGCATTTATTGTTTCATCAAAGAATATGGGCTCTATTATTCTTCTAGCACTTATCACACACCACACTCTAATTTTCTGAAAATAAAGAGGTGTTTCATCCAGTAGCACAGGATTTTCTGGAACCCAGTATCGACTGTTGTGAGTATTCAAATGTCCAGTTAAATAAAACGAAAAATAATCAGTAAAGCAGTGGGTCAATGAAACCCCTCTCTGCAGACTTGAATAAACCAGTTTAAAAAATTCACATGTTTAGAGGTATCATTTGGTTTTAATGCTTGCACACATGTGTAGTGATAGGCCTTAAGTTTCAGCACATCTGTATCATTCCAATCCATAAATCCTATGGGATCTTAGGGAAAACAATGTGCAGGAAATCACAAGAATTTCTGCTGCTGAGCTTCAAAGAGTGAGTGAGAATATTTACATGAGATATATTGCCGTTTGAGAGCAGATGGTCAACATTTCGAACATCTATTATAAATTAAAAACAGATCTGAATCTTCCTAATTCTAAAGAAAACATTTTAATCAAAGAAAACCCACTGACTTTTGAACAAATTAATATTCAATTAGATTTAGAACAAATAGCTACAAAATCTGAAACTTCCAAACCTGTACTAAAAGCACTAGCATTAGAAACTGTGAACAATAGATACCCACCTGAAGAATGGTTACATATCTACACAGATGGATCTAACTTGGACAACTCAGGAGCAGGAATTAAGTGTGCACTGTTCTCATTCTATCAACTAGCAGGATACCACACAACAAATTTTGATGCAGAAGTAACGGCTATTCATATTTCACTCCAACACCTTCTATACAGAATAGATAAATTCAAAAATGCTGTCATACTTTCTGTTTCTAAAGCAGCATTATGTGCAATAAGTTCATATAAAATGAGTTCAATCCAAAATAAAGAATCTCACAAAATGATCCAACAACTTCAAAAACTACAGAAAAGAATTATATTACAGTGGATACCTGGACATAGTGGATTTGCTGGAAATGAATCAGCTGATTTTCTTGCCAAACATGGTGCAAATTTAATTCAGAACAAAGTAAAAACTTACCCTTTACATCCATAAAAAGATTAATCAAAAGCAAATGTAAAAACAAACAAAACCAATCAATATCTAACAAAGCCAAAGATAAAAATGGAAAATTTCAATTAAAAATCCAGAAATTATTCCAGAAATCCCACGTAAAGCTGCAGTAGCAAATTTTAGATTACTTACGGAACATGATTATTTGGCCAAGTACTTACACAGAATAGGAATTTATACAAGTCCAAATTGTCCTCTGTGCAACAAAGAAGAGGAAATGACTGAAGAACATCTTTTAACCTGTGAAGCCCTACCTGCCGGACCCACTACACAGAAGTATTGGAGAGCAAGAGAGCTAATGGCTTCATTGCCAAAGCCTAGCATTTGAAAACAACATCTATTATAAGGCAAAGGATTCTAACCTGCCACTGCTGGCCATCTTGTGCAGTAGAGAGAGGCCATGATTGCGTCTGATTAAAATTTAACTACCCTATATTTGTTTCATGAATTTCTTTTAAGTCATTAAATTTCTTGAAGAAATATCATTAATGTTTCATAATTAGGAGTGAAAAAACATAATCCTTTAATAACTTAAAAAGCTTTATTCATTTAAAAATTAAACAGGAGCCCAAATGTAATTCATATACCTACATACAAGGCACTACACAAATCAAGCAGACAAATCTTAAGGACTACAGAGAATTTGAAGGTAAGAAGTTTTATTAGAGAACTTAGGTGTGATGATTCCAGATTGTTCATGAATGTGGACAAGTATGAAGTAGAACCTTGCTATTGCTGCAGGGTATAGTGATTTTGTCTTTGCATAAATGAAGCTAGTTATTCTGAGACAGGAAGAACTCCTTCAACTGCATCAACCTTTTGGTATTATATTTGAAAAATGATTTTCTTTATACAGTGTAACTTGAGTATGAAATTCAATACATTCAATGAACATAATTCATATCCATGTAAGAGCAATCTCCTTCTCCCTATAGCATTTTCAGAATGCCAACAATTCCATCACTATTCGGTAATTCTTTTATCTGCAACACATTTGCTAGTCTTCAAACTGCAGGGGAGTATTTGAATTTGTATCTATATATAATTATCTGTGCCTTGCTTTTCATTTTGCATGTATATAATATGTCTTTTATGTTCAATATTCAACTATATATACAATTAAACTGTACACTTCTTTGACATGTTTAATGTTCACAGGCCATTGTGGCTACTAGTGAACTCACTGAATGCATAGATAGGATAAGATAGATTCTTACAGAGGGGATCCGACACTATGACCAGTTTGATCTATTATGCCTATGCCCCAAGTGGGACATCCTCAGATGGCAGGATGAGGCGAGAGACAGAGGGAGGCCGACCAAGAAGTCACGACAATGAAGAGGGCAGGGTCCATACACTTTACCAGTTGGAAACTCCCTGGCAGGCCAGTACAGCCAGCTTCCCACGCACCGTGGTACTTATACAGCCCCTAGGCTGGCCCGGAGACCAGAGTCCATCCTACCAGAGGAAGAAGTGTTTAACAGGAGCATATTATCCTGCCATGCAGTGCCAACACTCCCTCCAACACTTTCTACCCTGAAAGAGACCACCAGATGAGAGATAATGTGAAATGATAATGGAGATGAAGAGCAGGGACAGAAAATTCAGGGGATGTAATTAACCTACCCTGCATTTGCCTGGCAACCCAGGAAAGCCCCCAAAAATACCCATGGTAGACCTGTCATAGGAATCGAACCTGGACCTCCCAAATGCAGGCCACAAACGAAACCGCCTGAGTTTACTCACTGTCACTGAATGCAAATAAATCTAATCTAACCTTAAGTTTTGAGATATTTGAGAAATATCCATGAGATGTCATCATAAAAGCAAATCTTACCTAACATTGCAAGATTTCTGTTACATTCCAGCAGAAACAAAATAGTTTATAAACTTGTTGTTGCATCTTAGGTCAAAATGGGAAGCAGTTCATTTTATAGTACAGAGAGATTTTAAGTTTTGGGACAAAATAATGTTTAACTGAAGTTTAGTTAGCTCTATGACGTGTTGTATGTTATATCCAACACTACATATACTGCACTTAACGGACAGTGAGGGAGCTGCATTCTATGTAACTTGTCAGTCAGAGATGCACTTTATTGTTTTGAGTGCTATACATTCTCTTTCTGCAAGTAATGTTTTACTAAAATTTCAGTGCTTTTATCTTCAACAGTGAGTCTTAATAATTATCAATAGCATTCTTTTTTGACTGAGTAAAAATTAAAAATTTGGACAAAAAGTTAGCCATACTTTTATTTAAAGTCAGCTTATCACTACCAACTTGTTTTGATTTACTCATACTTTCAAAAGGTTATTTATGTTTCCTTTAACAGGTGTACAGTATTAGAAGGCACATGAGGCAGAGATTGAGAGAGCTCACCTAGAGCAACAGTCCTAACATAGTCGTGCAGCATTGCCTAATTTGGAATGCACAGCACAACCGCGAGCAACAGAGACTTTTCTTTTACATGCGCCTAAAATTATTGTAAATTGGACATTCTAATATGCCTTGATGTATGCGGTAAGAATTTTTGAGACACCTGTACAAGGGCCATTTCACTACGGCGTATAGTTCTCGAATTATCACTTTGAGAATAAACAACTGACTCCCATGTTTATGCTTATGTATGCAACTTCCAATCTTGCCTGTGTGTTTTATTCCTTTTCATTACCAGTTATGGAGTAAGACATACTGACTACAGATCACTGCAGTCGCGCACAAATTCTTTACTTCAGTTCAAGATCAGTCCATAATGCAAACTAAGTGTTAGGTGCTTTGTGTAACTGTGACAATAAGCAGAAAATTCACATGTTTACATTATGTTTAGTGAAATGTTAATAATATTACTTTCAAAGCCTGGTACCATTGGTGCAGGTACCAAGGGTAAATACTCCGCTCTCAGGCCAGAAATATTATTTTTAAAGTGTACAGTATTTTTATGGAATTGCCATCTGAAGAAGTGCATGATTGGATCAATTTTTCACAAGGCTGGGATCTCGCAGCCAGAGCATGCAGTGTGAGTGTGCATATTGTGTCGCATATTGTGAAACAGGGCAAAACTTCTAACCCAGAAATTTGTGAATCTTTATTTAAATCTCCAGGAAAGCATGCCAGTAAACAAAAAACCCATTTCCAATTTAGATGATTTTGAAAAAGAAGTACTTCGCTGCACAATATATGAAATGTATGACAATGGTGAATCCACTATTAAAATGCTGGTACATGTTATGAGGGAAAAAATGACTATATGTGTTTCTCTACTTCAATGGTATTAGTACTTAAGAATTTGAGCTTTAGATATAGAAAAACTAATGATGGCCTAAATTATTATTAATCGAAAGAAGTGATATAATTGCCGCAAGAATACAGTTTTTAAGAACTATGCACATGCTTAGGTTATCTGGAGATTCATGTCCCATTTTTTGTATTGATGAGACATGATCAGAACCATTGCAAACAAAAAATATGGCAAGATTCGATGGGAAGAGGTGGTCTCAAGATACCTATAGCGAAAGGGAACAGACTTATAATTTGCCATACAGGTTCTGCGCAAACAGGATTCATTTCCAAAAGCAAGTGTGTTTTTTGTTCCAGAGCAGGGAATAAAAATGTTGACTACCATTCTGAAATCATTGCAGATTCCTACACAGATTGGTTAACAAACAAATTCATAAATTTTTTAGAAGGGGGTCCATCATTATTATGGATAATGCAAGCTCCATTCTAAACTCTTGTATAAACCTCCCTCTACTGATTCCAAAAAACAAGATACTCAGAACTGGCTGGCATATAATAAAATAACATTTCATCCTTCTCAAACTAGAGCAGAATTATCACAAAAAGTAAATAAACATAAAACCCAAGAAAAGAGATACCATTTAGATCAAATTGAATATGAAAACGAGCACCAAATTATTCGTTTACCTCTTTATCACTGCCAGCACAATCTGATAGAATTAATTTGGGCTAAAGTAAAGCAAGAAGTTGCTAAAGAAAACATAATTTTTCATCTTGCAGATGTTGAAAGGCTTATGCATGCTGCACTTGACAGTTACAAAACTTGAGTAACTTGAGCTACAAAAGAAGACTACTAGTCGTGTTGCGCACTGTGAGAAATTGCAAGAAGGAGATTTCCATGAGGAAGTGGATTGAGATAACACAGTATAGAGTTTAGTTATAAACACAACCCTAAGACAGAAACCTGTGTAAACAGAAAATAAATGCTGGAACGATTGTGTTCCATTTTAGAGACGTTTTGCTGTAGTTCTTTCTTCTGCTTCACATTATGCTTAGTTATAGTTTATCACAAAATGAAAACTAATACTTAGATTGCAAATAAACAGTGAAGTTTAGCTTGAATAACTTAATGAAAATATGTAATGATTTATCTACCAGTAGGTGAAGAAGACTCAAAGAGGCCATCCCGAATGCAACAGCAGTCCCTCAACAGTGAGCTTATTCTCTCAAAGGAACAGTTATATGACATGTTTCAGCAAATTCTGGGTGTCAAAAAATTTGAGCATCAGCTACTCTTCAATGCCTTGCAAGTAAGTTTATGAAACTACTGCTATAGTATGAAAAGTGAATTTTCATTAACATTAGATCACTTGATGGTGCTCTATTAAGACACCAACTTAACTGTAATATTTTATTAGCTCTGATAAATGAATAGTTATAACAATTTATATTGGTTAAATCAATTTTCCTTTCTTTTATGGCTCTTAAATTTCTTGATGTGCACCTATGTTTAACACAACTAATTGTATTCACAAGAGTAGAGAAGTGATTTCCCTAATTTTTGTATAATATTTAGAAGACTTACTTTGTTGACAGCTTGATTCTGCAGATGAGCAGGCTGCTGCAATACGAAGAGAGTTAGATGGTAGAATGCAAAAAGTTTCAGAAATGGAAAAGGTAAATATAAATAAAAAACAAATCAAAATGAAGAAGTATAGTCATTTCTTGCTAACTTATCAAAAAATAAAATGAAAGTCTTAAACTGAAAACTTTGTCATGTATATCACAAGTAGCATTTAAGTATGAATATTAATAATATAGATGGCAAACAATCCACTTTAGCACATTTTCCAAGAAATATGGGCATAAATAATACTGTTGGTTGAAGAAGCCAATGAATCATTTTGTTTTTTATTGTATCTTACCCTGTCATTTTCAAAGCACAGAAAGTACACTTCTATTCAGAAGTGCCTCTGCATATCACATGCATCATTTCACCCATTTCATTCATTGTCCGATATGACTAAATGTTGGAGGACGTAAATTACAAAAAAATAAAAAAATACCACTACACATATCATATATCTAATAAAACACATTTAGCATGCATGTATATGTTGCATGATTTGCCATCTGTACATTTAAAGTTTATTTGTACATCAAATAATACTGCTCCACTTACAGAAGTTTACTGTAAATACAAACTCTTCTCATTTGCATTTAGTTTGCTTGATGAATGACTTACACATGAATGGTATACCGGATAATGAGTTCCATCTAATTGCATTAATTGTGAATTGTGGATAAAGTGTGCTACACCTCAAGATGGGGAAGAAAAAAGGAGAAAAAATAACAAAAGTTTGCCAAATTTGTGTTATATTCATAAATAATAACCATAAAGCTTACCAATTTTGTAGAATAGGACAGTATATGCAGAAGCATCATTATTTATTTCCTTTATCTATATTTCTGTCAAAAATAGTGCTGCATAATTTAAACGTATTTGTGCTAGTTTTTCCCATTGTTAAAACCAAAAACAAATGACAGGAGCAGTCAGTCTCATATAACATTATCATAAAATAGAAACAACTGGGCTTTATTTCTATACAGACACTATGATGTAGAGTCTATGAAAAATTAAAGTAGCCAGTATGCTTTTATGTTCATGCTATATTCTGTATTAAATATAAGTACTTCATGAAAAGTAAATCGAAATGCATATAGCATCAGTATAGAATTACAGTACTAATACATTGTGTTACTACTGTAATTCTTGTAAACAATACTGTAAGTTATTAAATGTTTTTGTTTCCCTCAACTATTTCAAAAAATAAATAAGATGGACCTTTTGAACATCTGTATCCATAAACCAGTGGCAAGGTGTGACTTTCAAAGCAAGGAAAGCTGCAAGTAATCATTTTCATTAAAATCAGAGAGAATAATGACTCAGAGAACTAAAGCTACTGTTTAGTACTCCTGGCCTACACCACGTGAATTGTTAATCTAACATGGAGAAAGTATGCATTTCACACACTTCTATTAATAACTTTAAAACTTCACAAGAATTTTGGACAGGTAGAGTTAACCTGAAAAATTCAATGCGATGGCCATGGTAGCTCAATGGGTAAGAGCAAATGGACAGAAACCAGCAGATCCGTGGTTCAAATCCCAGCCATGGCATTGAATTTTTCAGGTTGACTCTATCTATCCAAAACCTTAGCCTATATATGGGTAGTGTGAAGTAATGATTAATTGCCATCAATTAACTTAAATTCACAAGAATTTCCTGTTTGTCAGCACTATATACTAATTTAACTAAGTTACTATTATTAATGCTATTGAAATATACTTACAGTTGTATTTAAAAGTGCCACATAAAATAAAAGAATAAACATTTCTTCACACACCACAGAGCCTTTGTGTAACAAAATCTATCAAACATTTTCTAACTACCAAAGAGTTGTGATTGCTTCTGGAAACCTACAAAGCATGGTATTCAAGGTTACAGATGCATGAATACACAAATATTTAGTATTGAACACTGAAGCTTAAGCAGCTGTGAAATTGCCTGCAGCACCATGGAAGTTCGCAAGTAAATTTTGAAAACGTATCCAGAGCAAATAAAATATTGTTTGGCATGAATCCTCTTGTATTTCTTCTATTTCTTCTGAAATTCTTGGGGAAGTGGTGCATCCAGTGCTTCTTTGCACACATCACCACTGCCATAAACCATAAGTGATTTTAATTTGAACTGATAATTACTAGCAGATTGTTGCAGTAGTGCAAACATTTGCCTGAAAGTAACAGGATTTATTCCTGAGTAGTAAGTATGAGATTACAGCATCTTGAATTTCATATTCATATTCATATATTTCATATTCATATTCATATTTCATATTCATATTCATATTTTCCAATACCATTATTTAAGCCATAATGGTAATGTAAATTGTAGCAAAATAGGTTTACAAAGTTATAGATACCCAAGAAATTCCAGCTTTTTCCAATTTTATAGAATTACCATATGCATCGTGCATGTGTATTCACTGAAACTATTTTAAATTATGTTAGGCCTTATTTTTACCTTTTTTATTTAAAATTATTGTACTTGTTTAACTAAGAAATATTATTATATTACAGAATAGAAAACTGATGCCTAAGTTTGTCCTTAAAGAAATGGAATCATTATACATAGAGGAGCTAAAATCATCAATAAACCTACTAATGGCAAACTTAGAATCTTTACCTGTTTCTAAAGGTTCAATGGACTCTAAGTATGGTCTTCAAAAGCTGAAAAGATATAACCACAGGTATGCACCTGCTTCTTTACACTCTGCTTAGAGAAGTTGAAAAAAAATTTATATTAAATTGACAGCTTGCAGGATAATAGTGTGTAGGGATTTTAATAGAATATGCTTCTTTCCAAATAATGAAAATGATTATAGCTAAATAAGCTCAAATTCTCAAATTCGTTCACTAGTAAAGCATACATTTTAATCAGTGAAAAGCTCTGCACCGCAGGCTAGGTATTGCACTGGAACTTAAATCTCAGAGTAGTGTGATAGTGGGAAGTTTGAACATTCTGTCAACCTTTCAGCAACAGAAATACATTCATTTATCTGAGATGACAGTGTTGTATCTGGTGAAGTGGTTGTCATGTACTTCAAAGACTTAAAAAAAATTAAGGTAAAATATTGAACAAATTATGTAAAACATGCTGTTGTAGAAATAAACATCAAAACATCTCAACTGATTAGTTTTTGCATTACTGAAGTATTCATTTGTATTAACAATATATAAATTTAATCTACATGTACAATATATTTTTTTTAATTACTATTGTTAACTCTCACAATATTATAATTAAATATTTAAAATACTGGACGAATCCACAACATGTATATGTTAAATTGGATGAATAAAAAATTGAATTGAATAACACTGGATTCTTAACACTGCTTCAGAGAGCATGCAGCCAATGCTAACATGTGACCACTTGCAACATTGTGTACACGTTTCAGTTGGATTGTAACATGAAAAACAAAATTCTTTCCTTGCACATCTGGCACCTTCCTAGTTTGGTACACGTTGTATGGTGTTTGTAAATCCCAGTGCTCAGATTTGTATTTTTACTACTGAAATTTAAAGAAGAATGATACATTATACATAATTCATTTTTCCATTGTTATTGACAGCAATATCAGTAATATGAACATCATACAGATGAAAAACAGTATTATGTTGCTGTCCATTTTTTTAGCAAAATAAACACACCGTTTTTGCACATACTACACACACAACCAAGTTTTCCATTCCTGATGAAAGCAAGTTACATTTTGCCCACTGAATAATTTCACTACTCTGTGGATCTTTGCATTATGATCAGTAAGTGTATAAAGCAGATAAAAAGTGCAATGATACCAAGAATAGTCTGTATGTGGATGTGCAACATATAGTGAATATTGTATGTGTAGCATTTAGGTTGATACCAGTAACATGGGTCTAGAATTATCTTACAGTTCCCTTCCATACATAAAATACCTAAGTAATATATCTGCAATAAGTGTTCAGGAAATGGAACTAAAGAAATGGTAGACAAAGCTGCAAATTGAGCCTAATTTGTTTAATTTGTTCATTGATGATATTGCAGAAAGAAATTTAAAGTGTAACTAACATTGTCTGACGATAGGGAAGAAAGAAGTACATAGACTTTTATTTTAAGTATTTAAAAAAGGAGTTAAGTTACGAATGGATGAGAGATGGTTCATGAATGGGGAATTAATAGGAGTGATTAAATAATTTATTATTTCAGGGTTAGGCTGTCAAGTAATGGAGGATGAAATCTATTTCATTATACTGTTATGCAGGAATGTTGTTACTGCTTAAATAATTTCTGCAAGCTGTCAATTGTTTTCTTAGTAAATGCTCTTAGATATTTCATGTGATTGATTTATGTGTTTTTTCCTTGCCTTACTCTGTACTGCCTGAAGTTTATGTTTCTATACTAGCTTTTTTTTTTTTAATGCCTAAGCAATTTTTCCTCAACTTCTCTTTTTAAAAGGAAAACAAAATAAGTCACTTAAAAACATCAGAAGTTGCAATCCAAAACAGAAGTAACATCCTTGCTACAGTTGTATTTGAAATTAAGAATAACCTGAAGAATAGAGTACCTGCTTACTTTGTTTACCTTATGTTGTCTCTGAACAATGTTTAATTTCCATTGAATATAAGGTTAAAACCAATGTGTTGAAACCCTTTCAATGAATTAAGTACTACTATTATGTTACAAAGTAATTCAAAGTACAAAAATAAAGCAGCAACCCTTGGAATATTGGCTTTCTGAAACTGCTCTTTTTACCACAAATTATAAAAAGACAAGCTAGTAAATTTTTCATTACGGGATGCAAATCAGAAAAAAATAGAAATGTTTGAATTGCATTAAAAAGTATTCTTATATTGCTTCACACAATTTATGCATGCCTTTTCTGTAGATCAGTTTGGTGTTTTCCTCTGAATGTCAAGTTTTGCACAGGGTTATTGCAATAAGGAACACTTATAACACTGCATCTGTCTGCCCATTACCGTAGCACAGATTTCAACTTTCTAGAGCTTAATAGAAAGTTTCAATATAAATATTATTAATAATTCACAGCAAAAACTCTTTGGAATTGCATTTTCATTTCCTTTTGTTGCTTGTAAATAGAATAATTCATAAAAATGTAATTTGCATGCTTAAATGTACTAATTTCAACACAAGTTTAGCATTAAATTGCCTGTATGCATTAGGCTAATTGTATAGGTACCTATAACAAATTACAAAATAATTCTAATATCACTTTGTGGAACTGCATATATAATGCAGCTTTATTATCTAAAAACTTTAATTCATTTGTGACTCAACAATAGAGATTGGAATTACTGTCCTAAATCATAAAAGCTCATCTTCAGCAAGGCCTTTCAAATTTACTGTACATTTTTATAGGTATTACAACACAGTTGCATAAACTATTAACATCCAAGCATCAGCTCTGTAAGTGTTGACATCGGGTTTGATATGTAAATAATTGAGGAATTGTAGAAATCATAGGCATCATTTAAAGGGGTCCTGGGGAAGTGTGGCCAATTGCCTCTCCTGTAAGTTACAAGAAATAATTTGGCTAATTAAAATGATACTATGAGTTAACTGAGACACTCTGTACTTCACATACCACAAATTTTCTTTCAGTGCATTTCACCTCCACTTGAAGACATTATACAGAAATTGTCAACACATTTCTTGATAATGCCTTCAAGTGGAAGTGAAATGCGTTAAAAGAAAATTTGTGGTGTATGAAGTACGGAGTGTCTCAGTCAACTAATAATATAATTTTAATTATTACATTACTTCACAGTGATAATTCCAATTTACCTTTTCGAGTTATTAATTTGACTATTCCTTATCCTTGTACTACCAAAAAAAAAACAATTAAGGCAACTACTCTTAAAATAAGCATTTCACGTTTGAGAAATAAAGATTATTACCTTTCAGCTAAAAGTAAGATTAGGAATCCTTTTGAAAGCTCAGGAAACTGCTTCCAGCAACCTTGCTCCTCCCCATGCAGAAACTGAATTGATGCTCTGAAGAGAAATATGTATACAAATGTCTTTACTCATACAAACATTTATACCCTTATGCTTAATACAATAAGAATAATTCAAGAACACTATGATTTTGCAATTATAAAGCATACATTTTAAATGTACACAAAATAGTGGAACAGCATCGTATTCAGACTGAAAACTACACCAAGAATTACACAGAAAATGAAGCTAGTTACAGTGGAGTAATAAATATTACACAAATAAAAATATTTATAAAACCAAGAATGTTTGAATTTAGTTATATATTTGGAAGTTTGAATCAGATATGAAAGATTTAATTTATGAGTAATAATTATAACATGGATATCTGAACTTCCATGCCAATGCAATAGTACAGTGCTCCCATGATGAAATACCCAAATAAATGCTAAATCTCTATTTTCTAATATGTATACAGTCAATGTTACTATGGGGCATTGTAACGTAAAGCAACTTGTAAAATTGCAATACATATTTTTAATTAAAGTCTTACACATTTATTTTAAAACAACTAAATGAACGAATGGAATGAATGATCTGAGATTAAATCTTCATTGTTATGAATATCATATTATGAATTGTGAAATACTGCCAATTGTCTGTAAATAAATTTAGTTTTATTTCTAGCATACGTATTACAGTTGTAGATGATTGGTCATCATTCATCAGCAGCCATAACAGAGAATCAAAAGTAAAATAGAAGCAAACAGCTGATGATGTAACTGAAGAGTCATGAAAAACATTTGTAATTGAACTTTTAAGCCAAGATAACAGCTGAAGTTGAAGTATCACAACTCTATACAAAAGTTTGTGTTTATATGATACAATACTTATACTACAATGGTACATTCTGTTTTATTTCTCAACTTTTCTATGATACCTATGTAAAAATGTATCTCTAAAACATATTTGGCAGGAACAAGTTTGAACATTTGGCAAGAAATTCTTTTGTACAATTATTCAATGAATAGTAATATTTTAGTAACAAGAAATGCTCAATTACTCTCATGTAGATATGTTTTGAATATTTTCCAAGTTTTTTAAAGTTGGCCAACTAATCTTTCTTGCCAGCTATGCTGTTTGGAATTTTCTTTTAAATTCTCTAAAATATGAAGATGCACTAGACCATGTTCACTTTTTGCTTCACAGTAAGAGTATAAACTTGCTATGAGTTTTTCAGATATTATTGCTGCTACTTTATATAACATTAGGATCACCCAAACTTGTTACGCTAAGTACTCTCGACTAAGCTAAAAAGAACTCAAAATTATACCTTATAGTACACATGAATGTACATTCTCTTCAGCAGCTTAATAAAATTGAACAGTTACACCTACATAGTGAAGTCATGATTACTCCAGGGAAGACTGAAATTGAAGAAAGATTTCCACTCTTTCAACAATATTGTATATGGAGTATATCATTGTATAGTAACTACAAGCATCAGCTTTCTATTTAGACACAATTGGACCCTCTTAGCCTACATTTTGATCAGTGTTTTGCTGCATATTCATATGCTTCATATTGTTAAAATTATGACTGCCAGACTAGAATGCAAAAAAAAATCCCTTGTAGCTGCCTATATTTAAAAGAGAAGGTACTCCCACAGTTGCAAGATTTTTCTCTTAGGAGAATGATAAGATGACAATATTGCAATACTGTCATATGTGACTACCAGTTCAACATGTCAACTTGTCAAGTGATTCTAGTGTGGAAGTCAGTAAGCATATACTAACATGGATAAAATGTGGCTCATTTACCTTGATCACAATAGAAGCTTTCCCTCTAAGTTTTTCCACCTTCAGTTAACATAACTTTAACTTCACCCAGCTGATATCAGTTGACTGAGTGCCTCACCTGAAAAACAATCCAGAGAAATGAACCAACAAAAAATGAACCAGTGAACAAACTTATAATTTATCTGAAATGAAGAGATGGTTCAGATACAAATTATTTACATATGTTAAACTGAACGATCACTATGGCATTTAGGAGTTTTCATCAGTGATATGTAGATAAAGACAAAAGTTTTTTGCCTTTATTTCTGTTTTTATTGTACTATATTTTATTTTTTTGTCTAAATTCAACAAATCATCAACTTAACTGCACTTGTGAAAACAGATAATGTTGGCAGCTTTGCCATCTTTTAAGGGAGGTAAAGTTCTCTGGCAATCTAATAGCTAGAAGTTATGCTCAAGAAATTACAAAGCAAGACACATTGGTACAGAGTAGGGCTAAACTTGTTATTACCAACCTAATCAGCAGCATTTCAGGCTGATATACAAGTAATGCAAATTGGCCAGGTTGTCATTAGAACAAATATTGAAAAAAGAATAAAACATTGCCAGAAATATGTGTTTACAAATAATATATTCAAACTTTTTGATTGTACAGTCATTATCCTTAGTGACCATGCAGGAAAATTCAACACTGCTGTAAAGACTAAATATTTCACTTTGTCAGAGGGAACTAATTGTCAATTGTTTTCAAGTGGACAATTAAATGAAATGTGACTATTACTAAACTGGAAACAAGAAACATTTGGAGGCGGAACTTACCAAAACTGAAAGCATACAGCTGTTCCCCTCTACTCTTGCTCTAGGCTGCCTCAGCTCTGCCAGTCTGTACTGCATCACTGTTGCATTCATAATGTATACTTCAGCTTTTCTTAAATATTCCGCCACATTATGAATACTTGCCCAAGTTGGCCTTGCAGTGACCTATTAGAAAAATAAAAAGATAGTGAAGGCTAAGAAGTAATTTTAAGTGGCCCTTTTGTAGTCATAAAAACAGCAAAATGGTAACGCATTACCCCTCAAAAACACACTTGTGTATACTGTTTCAGGAAGGGAAATAGCAGGGCACATTGGTTGGAGAGGGAGAAAGCTTTCTTTCACACATGTGCAAACCAATGCCAGTTTGCTTGCAGTTTACTTATAGCTGCTTTTCATTGTAAGATTTACATACCTGATTTAAAATTATAAACTTATTTGGTTTTCTTCAGACTTGCAGTAACAATAGAGATTCCCTATATCATGTCGCTTTAGAGTCATCTTACACACTATATCTTATTCATGGTGCATGTCTCTAAGTTAAATTTCATAAACGACCCACTTCCTCCTTAGTGTTGTTTTTATTGTAATCATTTAAAACTTTGGCAACTAGTAATATTGTCACCCAATTAGCGGTAGGCATGAGGCCCACAGCTGTGAGGAAACCAAAGGGCCGCCGAACCACGCCTCCCATTAGTCTCTGTCACTAACTGAGGGGTGGTTAGGGAAGTGCCACCTGTCCCTCGACGTTTCTCTCCCCTTCTCCTGTGGTCTCGAACGTTCAGGTGATGTGCGGGAAACCAGAGACTTCTAGAAAGACAGTGACATTCCTATAAAAAGGGTTTCAGAGAGACAGTCAGTGAGTCAGTTCTTGGTGTAAGGACGCAGTGCTAGTGAGAAGACCGTACGTAATTACGAGTGCAATTGTAACGGATGAACTGGTGAATCGTAATTGTGTGCATTACGTAATTTTATGTAATTGGCAAGTGTTTCACTGTAAGTCGGTGGAAATAAAGAACATTTTTGAGTGGTGAAATTGGACTTTTCATTTCACGAACCCACAAAGTCACAATTGGTGTCAGAAGTGCGACATAACACAATGGAGGCAGCATTAGAAAAGATTTTAGCGGAACTGAAACTAATGAAGACGGCTAACGACAACATCACCGAGAAGATGGAAGAAATGAAGGCCGAGTTAACCACAGAAATGAGAGCAGCGAACGGCAGTCTGGCCACGGAAATGAAGGCGGCGAACGAGGCTCTCGCCGCAAAGTTTGAAGGACAGTTGGCCGGCGTAAAAGAGGACGTCACAGAGTTAGGCGAGCGCGTCGAAGACCTGGCGAGCCGCGTTAATGAGCTGGAAGGAAAGGCCGACAACAGCGCCAAGTCCCTGAGCGCCATGGTGGAGGACGTCGTCGGCAGGAGGTTGAAGGATTTGAAGGCCGACGCACCGGGACGCGACATAACATCGCCGCGCGTCAAACCTCCCAAGTATGACGGCGCGTCAACGTTTCAGGTCTTCCGCCGCCAGTTCGACACAGTGGCCAGGCACAACGGATGGTCACTGGAGGAGGAGGCCACACAGTTAATAGCCAGCCTCCAGGGAAGAGCCGCGGAAGTCCTAAACGCGGTGCAGACGACGGCGGCGCCCAAGGACATCTGGGAAGCCCTGGAGGATCGCTTCGGGAACCACCGCTTAGCCGCAGCATACCGCAGCCAGCTAAAGGCAAGGTCACAGCAGCCGGGGGAGACGCTGCAGGAGTTCGCCATTGCGATCGAGCAGCTGGCTAGCAAGGCCTTGGTTGACCTGCCACTGGAGTTCGTATCCCGCGAAGCGGGATTTTGTCGACGGGGTACGGGACACGGAGATTCGTCAGCGCCTAATGCTCGGGGAATATAAAACCATCCACGAGGCGCTGACAGCGGCATTAAGGATGGAGGCGGCCAAAATAACATCCATTCCGACGTCGAGAAAGAGGAGTGTCCGCTACGCCGCAGACAGAAGACTAGCTGAGGGACGCCGGCGAACACCTAGTGGCCTGTGTTGGGGGTGTGGACAGCCCGGACACCTGCAGAGAGACTGCCCACACCAGGAAGAGCAGCCGGAAAACGAGTAAGGGCCGTCGTGGAGAGGGGTACGTCGGCGCCATCACCACCATCCCCTCGAGTGACACTGCGCGCCGTCAGCCGGCGTATGGATGACAGCCTCATCGCGGACGGTTGGGTAAGAGGGAAGCCGTGCCGCGTGCTGGTGGACACCGGGGCGGCCGTGACCATCATCAGACCTGACGTGGCGAAGGGTTTGCCGGCAAGGAAGCCAAGCCGGCCATACCAGCTTGTCACGGCATCGGGCGACACCTTGCCTGTGGAGAAGGAGGCCCTGCTGGAGTTCAACTTGGGACGGAGTGCCGTGCGTCTGTGGGTGTTCGTCGCGAAGGTGGCTGAGGAGGTGATCCTGGGACTGGATGCCCTCAGGAGCCATGAGGCGACGGTCGACGTCGGCAAGAAGGTCCTGCGGCTTAACGGAGAAGAGGTTATACTCCGTCAACCCGAAGAGCGCCTTGGAATTTGCAGGGTCGTCTTGGACGAAGACGTGGTTGTCCCCGCGAGGAGCGAGGTGGTGGTGACGGCGCGACTGGAGGGCCAGAGAACCAGGAACATGATGCTGGACCAGAAGACGCCTGTACACGGACTGTGTGTAGCCAGGACATTGCTGCCGTGCCGAGAGGAGGTGCCAGTGAGACTGCTAAATCCAACGGACACCGATCACGACGTCCAGGCCGGGACGGAGTTGGGAACGTGCGAGCCCGTAGTGAGCGTAACAGCAGTCGACAAGACACAGGAGCCGGCGCCGAAACAACACCTGGGGCCCCGGCTAGAAGGCTTACTGGAGAGGGCGGCCGACCACCTGACCGCAGAACAGCTGGAGAAGGTCCGACAACTACTGAGGCGATAAGAGCGCGTCTTCAGCCAAGGCGATAGTGACTACAGCCGCACGGACAAAGTGCTTCACCGCATCGACACCGGAGACGCCCGGCCTATTCGGCAACCACATAGACGCGTTCCGCTGGCGAAGCAAGGGGCGGTACGAGACATGCTGGAGGACATGAGACCCAGGGGAGTGATTGAAGAGTCTGACAGCCCTTGGTGTTCCCCTGTAGTCTTGGTGACGAAGAAGAACGGCGAGCTGCGCTTCTGCGTAGACTACAGAAAGCTGAACGCTGTCACCCGGAAGGACTGCTTTCCCTTACCCCGGATTGACGACACCCTGGACACGCTAGCTGGTGCACAGTGGTTCTCGACCCTGGACCTGAAGTCGGGCTACTGGCAGGTAGCTCTAGACCCGAGAGACAAGGAGAAGACTGCATTCTCGACGGGCCAAGGGCTCTGGCAGTTCACGGTTATGCCCTTTGGCCTCTGCAACGCACCAGCTACCTTCCAGCGCCTTATGGAGTCAGTGATGAGAGGGCTGACTTACGATGCCTGCCTGCTATACCTGGACGACATCATCATCGTCGGGAAGACTTTTGAAGATCACCTCGAGAATCTGAGTAAGGTGCTACAGAGACTGCAAGCGACCAACTTGAAGCTGAACGCGAAGAAGTGCCAGCTCTTCCGCAAGGAAGTTAACTACTTGGGCCACATAGTCTCAGCAACCGGAGTGGCCACAGACCCGGAGAAGACACAGGCTGTGAGAGATTGGCCTCGCCCAAAGGATAGGAAAGAGTTGCGCAGTTTCCTGGGGCTGTGCAGTTATTACCGCCGCTTCATAAAGGGGTTCTCCAACATCGCAAAACCCCTCACCCGCCTGACGGAGGAACACCGGCCTTATGTGTGGACAGAGGACGCCGAAAACGCTTTCCAGCACCTAAAGGAGACCCTGTGCAGTGCTCCAATTTTGGGTTTCCCACAACCGGGTGGCGCCTTCATTGTGGACACCGACGCCAGCGACCATTGCATTGGAGGTGTCCTATCGCAGATCCAGGACGGCCATGAGCGGGTGATAGCCTACTACAGCAAGACGCTATCCAAGGCAGAGAAGAACTACTGCGTCACCCGACGGGAGTTACTGGCGGTAGTAAAGACATTGGAGCACTTCCACAAGTACCTGTACGGTCAGCCATTCCACCTGAGGACCGACCATTCCGCCCTAACCTGGCTATTGTGCTTTAAGAACCTGGAAGGCCAGACAACACGTTGGGTCCAGAGGCTGCAGGAGTACGACTTCACCTCGGAACATCGTAGAGGGAAGAGCCACGGTAACGTAGACGCCATGTCCCGAAGACCCTGTCCAGAAGAGTGCGGCCAGTGCACAAGAGTGGAAGAGAAGGAGCGTGCCGCAGCAGTCCGAGTAGTTGTGGCAGTGCCTGCTGAAGGCTGGGATAGCGCAGGCCTGAGGAGGGAGCAGCTGGCGGACGCAGACTTGGGGCCACTCTTGAGGGAAGTGGAGGCAGGGATGAGACCAACCTGGGAGGACATCGCACCGAGGAGCGCCACCTACAAGTCGTACTGGGCCCAATGGGACTCGTTGAAGACCAGAGAGGGCGTGCTGTTCCGGGTATGGGAATCACCCGATGGGAAGACGCAGAGAGAGCAGTTGGTACTTCCCCGGAGTAAGGTCCCGGAAGTCCTGGAGGAAGTGCACGCCGGTACTTCGGGAGGACACCTTGGAGCGAACCGAACGATTGACAAACTACGGCAGCGCTACTACTGGCTGAGACTCCGAGCAGATGCTGAGAAATGGTGCCGTCAGTGTCACGTGTGCGCGGCGAGTCGTGGCTCCCAGACTAGGAGCCGGGGTCGCAAGCAGCAGTACGTCGGAGCGCCATTCGAACGGATCGCCGTTGACATTGCTGGACCGTTCCCAGTTTCCGACCGAGGCAACAAGTACCTGATGGTGGTCGTGGACTACTTCACCAAGTGGCCGGAGGTGTATGCCATCCCAAACCAAGAGGCAAAGACAATCACAGACTGCCTCGTGGAGCAAGTGTTCTGTCGATTTGGGGTGCCGTTAGAGCTACACAGTGACCAGGGTACCAACTTTGAGTCCAACCTAATGAAGGAGGCACTACAAAGGCTTGGGGTGAACAAGACTCGCACTACGCCTCTACATCCCCAATCGGATGGCATGGTTGAAAGGTACATCAAGACCTTAGAGGAACACCTGAGGAAAGTCGTTGCCAGCCATCAGCGAGACTGGGACGTCAAGGTGCCACTGTTCTTGCTGGCCTATCGCTCGTCTACACACGACACAACTGGGATGACGCCAGCCAGCTTAATGTTCGGCAAAGAGTTATGCCTCCCTTGTGACCTGGCTTTTGGAAGCCCTCCGGAAGCGAAACAGCCAGCGACCGAGTATGTGGAGAACTTGGTGGACCATCTCCACGACATGCACGAGATGGCTCGCCAGAACATCCAGAAGGCGAGCGACCGCATGAAGAGCAGGTATGACAGGCAAGCCAACAGCCAAGGGTTCCAGCAAGGTGACCTGGTCTGGTTGTACCGTCCTACCCGGACCAAGGGACGCTGCCCGAAGCTCCAGCAGCCATGGCAAGGACCGTACCGGGTGGTGAAGAGGATTAACGACGTGGTCTACCGCATCCAGAAGGTTCCCCGAGGAAAGATGTTGGTGGTACACCTGGATCGACTAGCCCGCTACGATGGTGCTGTTCGGGGCGACCAGCTTTGAGGAGGGAGCAGTGTCACCCAATTAGCGGTAGGCATGAGGCCCACAGCTATGAGGAAACCAAAGGGCCGCCGAACCACGCCTCCCATTAGTCTCTGTCACTAACTGAGGGGTGGTTAGGGAAGTGCCACCTGTCCCTCGACGTTTCTCTCCCCTTCTCCTGTGGTCTCGAACGTTCGGGTGATGTGCGGGAAACCAGAGACTTCTAGAAAGACAGTGACATTCCTATAAAAAGGGTTTCAGAGAGACAGTCAGTGAGTCAGTTCTTGGTGTAAGGACGCAGTGCTAGTGAGAAGACCGTACGTAATTACGAGTGCAATTGTAACGGACGAACTGGTGAATCGTAATTGTGTGCATTACGTAATTTTATGTAATTGGCAAGTGTTTAACTGTAAGTCAGTGGAAATAAAGAACATTTTTGAGTGGTGAAATTGGACTTTTCATTTCACGAACCCACAAAGTCACAATATATTTGGAAACTGGACATGAACGTCAAATTGAGAGACCAAAAGAAACTATAGTGCTTTGACACCTAGAATCATAAGGAAACCTTTTTACTATCTCATTCTTAAAATAAAAGTGAATTGGAAAGATATTGAACATTGTATCTCATTCTTGTTAAGAGAAAATTTCTAAAGACAGCTAACTTATAGATAGTGTCTCTGTTGAACTTTGCAAAGTAAACAACAGTGATTATGATGATAATAAGTAGAATGGCAGTAAGGTATGGCCATTAAATTGGGTTGATGAAAGCAGAACAACTGCAAATTAGTTGTGATAAATAAAGGAGGTTATAATACAAGATGAGATCATATACAGAATAAAGTAATAATAAAAAAATCTGGCCTGGAGACTGTTGGCTTTATACATCCTATCAGAAAAATACATGAGTCATCAAAATGAACAAGATCCTATAGAACCCTTAAAGCTATGTTCCATTACCAACTCTATTGGAAGAGATGACTGGGTCATCACAAGAACCAGTGGAAAGACATTTCCTGTTTTATGAGATCATAATAGGCCATATGATCTAATTGTTGTTTCAAATTAGCTTGCCCCATATCTTTTAATGCTCACATGACCTAATCACCTCTCATTGGCTGCTGCCATGGTATAGACTGCTGTGTGGTAAAAATGAGTTCATTACTTAACATGATATATGTTAATATTCGAAGGGAATTGTCAAATTTATATTTTCATAACCATATGAATTAAATATATTATGCAACACAGTTAATTTATCTGGAATGCATGTTAATTCTTAATAGAGAAAAAGATGAGGATCCTTTACTTCAAACCTGCTTCTCAGGATGACTAACGATAGCAGGTATATTTATTTGTATTGATGATACATTTTCCTATATGGCATTTATTGCTGACCTTGCTTTAAACTGCATTTGTTATACATTGCAGCACCTGTGGTGCTGAAATCATTACGCAACTAGGATAAAGGGGAAGGTAGTAGCATGCGGAGGGATACATGTCAGCGGGGCAAGGTTATTTGAAACAAACCTTAACACTTCTTGGAGGCAGAGGAGAGGAGCAAGATTATGATGATAATGATGATAATGATAATGATGCTGATGATGATGATGATGATGATGATGATGATGATGATGATGATGATGATGATGATGATGATGATGATGATGATGATGATGATGATGATGATGATGATGATGATGATGATGATGATGATGATGATGATGATGATGATGATGATGATGATGATGATGATGATGATGATGATGATGATGATGATGATGATGATGATGATGATGATGATGATGATGATGATGATGATGATGATGATGATGATGATGATGATGATGATGATGATGATGATGATGATGATGATGATGATGATGATGATGATGATGATGATGATGATGATGATGATATGTTAGGTACAATTTATTACATTATTTATGTACAGTGCCATGGGTACTGAAATTACATCTCGCTGATCAGTCACAGAAGTATAAATATTTATTTATTTTGCCTGTTAATTTGTTTCCATTCAAAATAGTATTATTAAACAACTGACCAAGTGCTGCATAATGAAAATATCTAATCCCGGACTATCAGCCTGGTGAATTCTGGAAAGATTTCCAAACTTTCAAGAATTCACCCGGCATATAACCCGAGAGAAGATATTTTCATATTGTTTCCAGGATCCAGGAAAGCTTCAAGTCATTATTGCATTATGATTTTGATAAATGATAAAATGTACAATTTATACAGGATTTCAAATTAATTTTTAGTTAAAGATTAATACAATTAGAACTCGAATATTTTTAAGAGGATAAAATTATACAGAAAGATATATGAAATCTACAGAAAACGTACATTAATACTGAATAGAACCATATTATTAATAGCAACATATCAGTAAGATTTTATCACTCTTATATAGATTCCTATCAAAGCATTAAAATTATATAACAATCGCCTTTAATTCAAAATAAGCTTCTCCAAAAGTTTATAATATTCAGCATCTTCAATAAGAAACTTAGATCTCTTTGTTTAGTGTTTCTGAATTCTAGAAAGATGCAATATAGACATTTTTATGGAATTTAAGAGTATATGTTGCCAAAAGCTCTTCATTCCTTTTCCACCTAATTCAATACTTCTGTTTTCTTAACAACGAAAAACAGCAGGTTGGTTAGCAGAAGTCCTCTATCCTAATAACCCAGCTTACACTGGGTTAAAATTATCATATATAAAATTTAAGTACTAATGTTACAATACCATGTTTCAACCAAGTTGGTGCTCCATGGCAAGAGTACTAATTAGCCTTAAGTTTAGCCACAGATGAAATATCTATGGCATACGCAAAATTTAATGGAGCTTGGCAGGAGGTGCTGGTTAACACAACATCCAATCAGATGGATGTTTATGTTTACTTGAGAGCTACAGTAATGCCCTATATAGTGTTTTCATTTCATCTTGTTACTGCATATAGCTTCTCCCTGCCCTTAGACATATGGCTATGTCGCGCTTCGCTGATAATGGTCAACGTTCAGCTGCAATTAAATTTAGTGACTACCATAAATTCCATGTTTTGAGATACATTCATTTAAAATTTTATCACAAAAGGTTAGAGAGAATAATATATAGTAAATATAACACTTATCATATATGTATTCAAATTAATTACAAGGATGTTACATTTTTTAAATTTATATCCTCCAATGTTAAGACATATCAGATGAATGAAATGGGCAAAATGATGCTGAAATGAGCTAAGGACCCATAGAGCTTAGAATTACCTGACATTCTTCTTTTAGGAAAAGGAAAAACCCCAGAATCCCTTATCTAGATAATCCACTTGACTAAGATTCGAACTTGGGACCTCTTGAACATAAAGCAGACATGCTTACCACCTATGCAACAGAGGTGGGTCAAAAATATTACTACTTTTTCTCTTACTATCATTTTGAAAACCTGCTACATTTTATACAGTGATATTTTGCAAAAAGTGACATTTTATGGATATAATTTGTTAAGATCATGTGAATAAACTGTTGGAAAAAGTTTAAATAATTTAGTAATTTGACAAAAAGTATAGGTAAAACATGACATTTTAATAGTTTATTTTTGTATTTTCTGTAAAATTAATGCATCCACAATGGTGTTTAATTACACTTACCATGTTAGAAAAAGATTCTTCTCGTAACTATTTACTGCTAAACGTTTTACGCATATACTCCCAATTTCAAGTATTTATACGGTAAACTTACTAAAGGAAACAATTTTGGCACGAAAAGGGACTGAAAATTAAAATACAAGAACACTTATTAGCAGATTATAATGTTCGTAATTTGTAAGCTCTTAGAGGGCACATGTTAATGCATCCCTCCTTCTGCTCCTCCTTTTCCTGCTACTCTGTAACTGATTTTGAGGAATAAGATGTCTATGGCTTCTTTTCCATGAATGTTTACATATTTACTCACTTTGTTTTGACAAACATTTTCTACATGCCTGTTTACAGACTTCATGGCAGAAAGCTAAAAAATAATATATGTGGTATTTTATAATTTTAAAAACCATATTTTACTGTCTAACTTTAAGTAGCCCAAAATGCATGTTGGATACAGATTGTTGTTGTAAAGTCACAGTATAGAAAGACACAGTACACAAGGGCAAAAGGTGAAGATTCTTGGCAGATGCAGTGCTGTTTACAGTGGCACTCAAATATGTGGGAGCTATAATTAATAACTGTATGTTGCTGTGTAGATGTAAGGTAATCATAATACCTGCAATAATGAGAATTAATACATTGTTTTAAACATTTCAGACCAAGTCAAATGTACATTGTATCAGCACAGGATACTGGCAGCCTCAGGATTTTTGGACAGGGGGGGAAGGTCAAGTAAGCTCATAAGGGCATCCCCATCCACTTATACAAAATAACTGACTTTTGTGTCCAAAAATATGTGTTGGCATGTGTGTTGTAGGTAGTGTCAGAAAAACTTCTATTCTCTGTGGTTGAATATATCAAAATATGATAAACTTTAACTTTACAAAGTGTGTATTTTATAACATTTTACATTTTTAAATTAATTACTTTAGTTTAAAATTATGTTGAAACTTCAAAATGAGACGTGATTCACAGAAGATAAATGTTAAATAATTACTTTACATTTCATTAATTTAGAGCTTGTCTGAAATAAAGTGCCCCTTTGCGATTCAATAAAATTATTCAGAAAATAAAAAAACAGGCAAGGAAAAAATTCTATAAATTTCTAAAATTTCCAGCATGTTGCAATTAGCTATTGGTCTATGCTTATTATATATTTTAAACACAACTGCCGTTTCATTATGTTTCTTAATAATCTGAAGCTATAAACATACGTAACTACTAAGTATGATTTAGTACAGAAATAAAAATTCTGTTGATATTTTGGCATCAGAAATTGTGTGCAAGCAAGAGAGAGACAGAGAGTGAGTGAGAGAAATAAAGAGAGAAAGTAAGAGAGAGGGGTGTTAGAGCAGTTAGTGAGCACGAGTATGTATATATGACCGTATGTATGTACATGGTTTGTATACAAGTGTATATGCATGAATGCTAGCACACAAAACAGATATCAAACTAATAACATATAAAACTTAAAAAATTTACAAAAACTCAATGAGTACCAATTAAGTGTTGATGGTAAAGGAGATTTCCGGGTTGAATTTGTACAGCTTTATGAATAATTCAATATGAAAAGGCAACTGAGTTCTTTTACTGACTGTGCCAGGAAATTTACTATGCCATTGCCTTATGATTCAAAATGTCTCAATCATTATAGGCATGTACTTTGTGGATAAGATGTATTTTGTACATTCTTTTTATGCTTTTGTGATCTTTTCAGGAATGGTTTTGTGTGTCATATATAATATACGTGTATGTATGCACTGTATGCTTGGTATATGTATTTTGTGTCTATGCATTAATGTATTTTATGAAGTATATTTTGCAGTTCCTCTGTAGCCCAATTGAGTTAGTGCTAATTATTATTATTATTATTATTATTATTATTATTATTATTATTATTATTATTATTATTATTATTATTATTATTATTATTATTATTATTATTATTATTATTATTATTATTATTATTATTATTATTATTATTATTATTATTATTATTATTATTATTATTATTATTATTATTATTATTATTATTATTATTATTATTATTATTATTATTATTATTATTATTATTATTATTATTATTATTATTATTATTATTATTATTATTATTATTATTATTATTATTATTATTATTATTATTATTATTATTATTATTATTATTATTATTATTATTATTATTATTATTATTATTATTATTATTATTATTATTATTATTATTATTATTATTATTATTATTATTATTATTATTATTATTATTATTATTATTATTATTATTATTATTATTATTATTATTATTATTATTATTATTATTATTATTATTATTATTATTATTATTATTATTATTATTATTATTATTATTATTATTATTATTATTATTATTATTATTATTATTATTATTATTATTATTATTATTATTATTATTATTATTATTATTATTATTATTATTATTATTATTATTATTATTATTATTATTATTATTATTATTATTATTATTATTATTATTATTATTATTATTATTATTATTATTATTATTATTATTATTATTATTATTATTATTATTATTATTATTATTATTATTATTATTATTATTATTATTATTATTATTATTATTATTATTATTATTATTATTATTATTATTATTATTATTATTATTATTATTATTATTATTATTATTATTATTATTATTATTATTATTATTATTATTATTATTATTATTATTATTATTATTATTATTATTATTGCTCATACTATGAGTGTATTAGCTGCATTGGCATAGATGTAGATGCTCAGATCATTACTTTTTCTTTAAATTGCTATGTTAATTTTCATTAGTTGCCTACCTTACGTATCTTGGTTTCTTTTTGTTTTAGTGTGTAATTAAATTCACTGCTAAATAATCTTAAAATCAGTAACTAAATATGCTCCTTTCTTTACAAATTCTTTTTTTCAAAAATATAAGGTCATCAGTCATATATGTCCTTTACAAAGATATCCAAAAATAATTTAGTTTTACTCTAAATACTAAAATTGACATACTGATCTACTATGAATATAAGCAAAATGTTTGAGTCAGCAGTGGATGAGTAGTACTTTACTTTTTGTTTATGGTTGTTGACTAATAATGTAATGCTCTCTCTTCTTTTGCTGTCCCTAGTCGAAGGAGAAGTTCTGTCTTAAGGCAGGTAGCGCTTTGGCAACGTTGTTTATTTATTTGTCACTTTTGTTTCTCTGTTTTTAGCATACTTGTTTTATTAATAATTAGGGATCATATGCAGCTTTTCACATAATTTTCTGTTTTGCTGCCTTGATTCCAAAAATATGTTGAGTTTGGATTCAATTAAATTATTTTGGTTGTGTAAATTTTTTATTTATTTTGAATGAACGTTTGTTACACATTTTAGCTGAATTGCTTAAGCACTATCCAGCTTGTCTGCATTAAGTTTCGTTCCATAAAATTAATGTTTTTGCAAGAGAGTGATAATTTTTAGATTTGTTTTCACTTTCTTTTAAAAAGTGAAAATTTTTTATTTTTGCACCAAGTCACAATTATGTGTGAAGTGTGTGACAGTTCCATCATATACCTATTGGACTGTCCACACATTTAACTAATGAGTTTATATAATGACAGATCCCAAGGGTCTCTGGCCAAACTTGAAGGAGATTCTGCAGACAGTGATACGCAACTTACCAAGCTAGATGTTGTTCTCACCTTCCAATTAGAGGTAAGCACAAATTTTAAACAAATCATATATAATTCTATTTCAAAATTTAACATGATTATAGTCATAAAATTCGAGCTGTATATTTGGAAATATATGTATAGCCCACCAGTACCTGTGGCAGAGTGAAAAAAGAAATTGGAATGGACTACACATTATATCATGAGCAAAGAGCTGTAGCAAACATTTGGTATACTGAGTCTGCATGTTAGCTTAGTAATGTAATATAAAGTCTGAGTGACTGTTTAGTCCTTTTTAATTACAAAGAGTTAGTAAAAATTCAGGGGCATGTGCACACCTTACTGTGTCTGCATACAAATGAGCCCCTTGCTACCATTACAGAAAAAAGTTCAATTGTTTAAATTCACATACAAGTATAATGTAACTCATGTGCTAAATTCACAATGTGAATATGGCAGGACTGCAAATGTCTTGTAATTGACTGCTACTGTTATTATATTTTGTGTTTTGTTTTTAACTTTGTTGATTTCGTTCAATTCTGTGATATTTCTTTTTAATCAAAATTCAAAAAGAAAACAAGCTTTGAGAGATTTGGTAAATAAATGTAACTCATAATCTCCTGACTGAATATCTCATTAAGAGTCCAGCGTAAAGAGTCCATAAAGCTTATCTTCATTTGTAGAGTATGAGAATAATTTTACTGTACATTTGCAACAAACGATACTGACCAACAAAATTTATTCACCATATAACTGCTCTTTTCAGCTCTCACCTGTTGACTGTAAATTGACTGTCTCACTCAAACTGAACTCTCTCTGGCTCACCCCAGCTGGGTACTATGGTCCTCTTATACAGTTCCCACTGCAAAGACAAAATGTTCTCAAAGGGGACAGCTTCTGTTTCCTGCCACCAAAAAAGTTTTACACACAGAAGAGAACACACAAAGCATTTGTTGCTTGTGCTATTATTGTACTGGCCATCTGATCTAAAGGCCATTATTGCATGAACTATTTCATTTAAGCGCTGAATGACACCTCCAGTAATTTAGGCAAATGTATAAATGGGCTGACATGCTCTCTCACAGGCATGACACAAACAGATCTTCCCTGAAGCAGTTTGAATTTCTCTTGACCTCCTGGCTAGGAATAGTGTACACCTCTGGTTACCTGGTGAAGCAATCCATGACCAGCAACAGATACTTGGTTCTTTTGTTGGACACAATGGATGGTCCAGCTAAGTCAATAAGGATGCATTTGAAGGGTGCTCCTGCATTATACTGCTCCATGAAAGCCTGGTTCCTCGTCCGTGGGCAATGACTTGACATGGACACATGAAATTCGTGACACTACCTGTCAACATGTGCCATAGCATCAATTAGCAGTATTTTTTTTGGAGCTTATCAACTCTTTGGTTGGGTTCAAAATGTTCTCCTGAGTTCCCACATGTATTTCCTCTAGGATTTCTGTCACCTTACTCTAAGGCAGGATTAATTACTTTCCCGGAGTCTTTCCTTGAAGTGACAACCATACTACGAACAGAATTTTGCACTAATTTAATTTCCTTTTTCTTTTTTAATCTTGTATGTCAATTAGGCACTGTGTTCAGGTTCATTGGTGATGAGTACTTGTATAATATTATGTGTAGTGGTGATAGTAGTAGCAGTAGTAGTAGTAGTAGTAGTAGTAGTAGTAGTAGTAGTAGTAGTAGTAGTAGTAGTAGTAGTAGTAGTAGTAGTGGTAGTGGTAGTAGTGGTAGTAGTAGTAGTAGTGGTAGTAGTAGTAGTAGTAGTAGTAGTAGTAGTAGTAGTAGTAGTAGTAGTAGTAGTAGTAGTAGTAGTAGTAGTAGTAGTAGTAGTAGTAGTAGTAGTAGTAGTAGTAGTAGTAGTAGTAGTAGTAGTAGTAATAGTAGCAGTAGTAGTAGTAGTAGTAAGTAGTAGTAATAGTAACTAAAATGTTTTCCTCTTTCAGTTGAATTTTAGAGATGTTATATGTTTGATGGTGGTGATTAAAAATAAAATAAAACAAGCATGTTTTGATGTACGGTGGCAGTAGTTAAAATTATTTATGTTGATTTGATGAGGTGGTTTTCTGTATGATGTGTTCAATGTCCTAAAGCACTCTCAATGACAGGACCAAACAAACAAAACAAAGAAAGATTCCTTGACGTTCAGTGAGCCCTATTGGACCAAGTAGGACTTACTTTACTCCTTGGAGCAATATCTTCCCAGTTTGGCCTAGTCTCTGCCTCCTTCATTTTAAAATAGAAAGTTTACAAAGAAGTAAGAGTTGTAGAGAAAATGTGCTGTATAATTGGAAAGTAATAAGAAATATTTACTAAAAGCGTTGTTTATGGAAGGCTATATGCAATAAGCATGTAGCTATATTCTCAGCTTTGTATGCTGAATTCATTCCATTTGCATTTTACTAACAGTGAGCTTGTAGCTTCTATTCAGTAACTCTTTTAAACTAATTTCAGCTTTGTAGTGTGTTAATGATTTAGTTTATTTGATCCTCTCTTTTTTCTAGGTAGTAGTGATGGAAGTCAAAGGTCTTAAATCCTTAGCTCCAAATCGAATTGTTTATTGTACCATGGAAGTTGAAGGAGGAGAAAAACTGCAGACAGATCAGGCAGAAGCTTCTAAGCCTATGTAAGTATTTTATCACCCAGGCTCTGCAACTGAAGGCTGCTTGGCTTAAGGACAAAATGATATTACTGTATCTTTTAAAGTGGAGAGAAATCTAATGGTTTTAAGTACATATATTCCTCTCTAAGTTTCCCATAGTTACCTTTTCAGCAACATGAACTAATGTATACTATTCCTTTACCATACCTACTTTTAAGCTGCATTCAGGTCAGTTGTGAGTCTTAGAAGAGAACTGGGTATTGCAAGATGCAAGTAAAATTAATTCCTAGAGCAGTTTCACTTATTGTTTCTTTTTGTACATTTATGTATTGTTTATAATGGGTGTCTCAAATGAGTCTCTGCAGTATACTTGGATGCTCATGGATGTGACTAAGTTGGTAGTGAAAGTTGGAGAAGGAGCATTGACCTTCAAGCAGGTGAGACTATCCTTCCTTCCTCCTACTATTCAATTCACTTCAATTAATTTTATTGTGCTTTATAACAAGTACAATAGTATATACAATTGAAAACTTGTTTAAGATTATAGTCCAGTTGTTATAAATAAAATAAAGACAATCAATACAATTACAAAATAATAATTAAAGTGCTAAAATAATACATAGAAATGATGGTAATACAAATACATTGATAAAAAGTTACTGAAGGTCAATTAGAATATCATTATCATCCAGAAATTCTTCCATGTCATAGTAAGCTTTTGATTTAAGAAAATTAGTTTATATATATATATATATATATATATATATATATATTTAAACTTAGGTAACAGAGTACTATTTCTAAAATTTGTTGGTAATTTATGAATAATTTACTGCCAATATAATCAATCTTCCTTTCATATAATTTTAATCTATGCAATTGGGTTATCAAGTTCTGTTTTCTTCTAGTGTTGTAGTTATGAATAGCTGAATATTGAGGCAAAGACCTATTTCATATATACAATATGGATTTTAATATAGAGGTACTGGGAACGGTTAGTATTGAAAGAGTTTTGAATGCTTCCTTACAAGAACTATACTTTAGCAGATTGGCTATGTATCTAATGGCCCATTTTTGTAATGTAAAGATTTTTTTGAGATTAGCTTTAGATGTTGATCTCCATAGCTCTATGCCATATGTAATAATTGAATGAATGAAAGGGAAATAGATTATCTTGGCAGTTTCAGTTGATACAAATTTTGATATATTGCATAGAACAAAAAGGGCTGATGATAATTTCATTTCAGTTTTATTAATATGTTCATTCCAAGTTAAATTACTATCAACTGTTAAACCAAGAACATCCACATTATCAATAAGTAGAATCATATCATTATCCAAGTATATATGAGGCACAAAATGATTGGTTTTAAAATTAAAAATTATTAATTCACTTTTCTTTGCATTAACACATCGTTTAGAGTTATTAAAATATTGACTTATACTATTTACAATTTCATTCATTTGTATTTCTAGGTTATTAAGACCTTTATTCTTAAATTCCATCATCGTATCATCAGCACAGCGATTTAAACTAACATCATTAGGAATTACATTGCAATGTCATTTATGTACAAAATAAACAATAGTGGTCCCAAAATGGAGCCCTGAGGAACTCCCGATACAATGTTTTTACTATGTACTATGGGATGTAAAGATTCCCGGAGTAGTATTTAATTCTGTGAATTGAATTCTATTGGTCATATATGAGCTTATTAGGTCATACGCAATACCACTAAATCCAAGATGATATAATTTATTAAGTAAAATTGTTTTATCAACACAATCAACACACTAGTTAAATACCACAGTGAGAAGGGCGCATTTGTAAAGTGAGGTTAACACTGTGTTGCGCTTGTGAAGTGAAGCCAATATGTTGACCATTGCCAACCTAATTGACCTAAGTGAGCATGTCAGCGCATTCACCTCAGTGCAGAGAATCGTTTGAGACACCTGATATTTAATGTTAGATCTTTTACTAGATATTGCAGTATCATTTAGCAAGAGATAATCGAACTAAGAACCATCTGCGCTGTGATTTTCCACAGGGCATGTAGACACATGTATCTCCACTACTGCTGTAAGCAAGGTCATGCTACAATTTAGAGTTGACAATATGGTATGGTTCAATTATTTTGAGTTATTTTTATTTACCTGTACTTAATCACATTATGTATATTATGACTCAATATACATTTTCTATGCATAGTGTGTATTTATTTATGATTCACAGGTGTTAACAAGTGAATGTATGATCTGCAGAAAAATTTTGAGGTGTAAATATTCCAGACCATACAACATCCATAAATTTTAAAACAAATCTGAGGTCAAACGAATGTTCAGCCTAAGAAGCCTAAAAGACTGCATAGGGTTCTTAGTGAAGAAATATTAGAGAATATTGATTATCATTTGGAGACTTCCTAGTAAAATAGCTTAGGTGTCTTTCACAATAGGCAAGATATTTATGGCTCTGTGCAAAGGGCTACCAACTTGCTGGAAAAACCATATAAAATAACTATGGCATATGCTCTTCAACAAGGTGATCCTGTGATTAGGAGCATATTTTATGAAGTGTCTCAATAGTGTATATAATGGTGAAATAGATGCATATTTAATACTTTTCATGGACAAGACATGGCTCAACCTTTGTAGATATGTGTGTACACAAAATAATTGTACAGAAGCTCTGGCAAGTCTAATATTGTTCCTGAAACTGCCCTCCATGATGAACAAATTGGTGCATGATGTAGCTTGAGCACAGAAAGGATTATAGGGCCAACCTTTTCAAGTCAACATTTGATGCTTGTACACACATGAATAAAATATAACCTCCCCCCCTTTTTTTAGAGAATTAACAGACAGGGAGCATGATTTTGCCTTTTTCCAATAATACCCTGCAATAGCTAATATAGCCAATATTTTTATGAGAACACTTGAAAGTGTGTTTGCAAATAATTAGTAAGAATTTGTGGCCTCCTCAGTTCCCCGATCTAACCATCTTATGATTTCTATCTTTGGGATAACTTAAAGTGTACAAGACAAACTCATAAACCTTGAAAGAACTAATATAACACAACTAACAGGAAACTGTCAGCATTTCTCAAAGTGAACTACAGCAAATGAGGTATAGTTTCCTAAATAAGGGCCAAAAATATATGGACAATGGAGATGGTTAGTTATAGCATCTCCTTTCATAAAGTTGGTGAGTAAAGCCTTTAAGAATAATTTTAAAAATGTTTTATGGCTGCATCTGCACCATTATATGATAGTAGCAGGTTGCAACGAGTGACAATGATGCAGACAGCGAAAACCTGCAACACTGGTTCTTAGTTAATTGACTCTCCTGTTATAAGTTAAGTTTGATTTAGCAATTATAATCTGCTTTGCCTGTATTTATTTGTGTAGTATTCAGTGGAATCTGCAGCAGTTCTATGGACTTTGAAGGAATGTTTTCAAGCCATGGGGTATCCTAATTTGAGTTTCAGAAATCAAGGAATAACATGTAATTCTCTAGTTGGAAAGAGATTGAAAATGGAGGTGAATGCCTTTGAAACTAGTCTCTCATTAATATAAACAAGTAAGTGATGAGTATTAATAAACCAACTACAAATAGTTTCTGAGATGTAATTCTCTGCTTGTAATGGAAAAAAGACCCCTGTAAAACATTTCTTCTCTCTCTTTCACATTTTTCATGATTTCATGAAAACGTTAAATAACCCTTCAGAAACTCATGAAATATTCCTGAAGCACAATAAATAATTTGGGAAATGGGAACCATCCATGCTGATTGTTGTGATTGAACTACTGCGCATGTTTCTCCCCAACAAAAGATAAAATCCACTTTCATCATATTTCTCGTCCAAATCCTCTTGGATTTTCATTATAAATAGAGGGAGAGGCTAGTCAATAACTTGCTTCCAAGCAGTTCCAATAAATTTCTCTGGAGACTTACTCATTTGTGTTGCATCCTGAACATAACAGCAGAATGAATTTTGTGTGCATAGAAATCCTTATTTTTAACAATAATGCTCATGAAATTTCCAAAGCCTGTGATTGCAAGTCTTCATCGCTCACACCTTGGTTAGCTCTTACAGCTTCCATTAAATGAGAAAATGGTGCATCATACTTGTTTGTTTTATGCTCTATGTGATTTAGAGGTATATTAGATACTTGTTTCTTCCACAAATAAGGCTGCAATTCCAAACAATAATGTTTACAGATGTTATGACCAGGAACAGCAGTTCTTGCTGTATTTATTGCCAGAAATTACAATATTTTCTCTTTTACTTATTGCTGTTGTCTGAATCATACTTTTGTAGACTAGCAATATAACTGGAACTAGACACTACCAGGGAACTGGCTCACTTTAGTTTACATCTATGATTCAGATTGATACTGCGCTCCAACCTTCAACATCAACATGACTGGAGAGTAAAATTACATATTTTCTGACCAGTATTCTCACATTGGTGACCATGGATCTGCCCTCTAAGAAGTTGAGTGGGAGTAGAGAAATTGCTTCACCTCTGTCGTCTACTCACTGGAGGGACATGGCTTTCAGGGGCAGCCAATAACTGACATAACAAAGACCTCACGAGACTAGAATCAAGTTGTATTATTACTGCGCAAATACTGTTTGATATTGTCCCAGAATGTAATTCGAGAACATTCGACAACTGGAACAATCTCCCGCCTCCAGCAGGAATATAAAGAAGCTGCTACGAGGCTTGGTAGAGAAGTGTTTAGTTTTAGAGTTGTTTCATGCTTCAAGTGTCAGTTGACGAGTGCCACTCCATAGTGAGGATTCAGGGCACAAGAGCAGTTCATGAATCAAATGAGTTAAAGAGAAATGCAGTGAAGTGTGGTATGTTTTGATCTCCATGGTGAGGAGCAGGCAGGCCATGGATGGTGCAGGACTGACTCATGTAAGTGAGTCAGTAATTCTAGCTCTGTGGTGAGGAATCAGCGAGCAGTGGAACAGGTAGTGAAGCAATTCAAGAACAAATATCGGAGTAATGTTCAGAGTCAGTGTGCAGCTCCGTGTGGAAGGTAAACCATTGTTTACATAAGAGAGACTACTAGCAGCACAAGTAGGTGTGTGCTAAACAGACATAAAGAAATGTTAAAAAGATGTGTCAAAGTGTGTATTGTGTAAAAGAGAGGTGATGGTACGTCAGCACTGTACTAATGATTTTAGTGTCAAATAAAGGTGTCTGTTGTGAACTTTGCTCGGTCTTTTATGTTTTTGTCACAGTATCAATCACTAGATCTACTTTTACTGTTATCATGAACCTAGAGGACAATCTCCTAACAAGAATAGACTTCATTAGTTTTATGAGTTGTAGCATATATTGACCCACTTACTTTTCCCTTGAATTAATGTTCAAAATACCTTTTCCATAGCAATTATTAAACATAAGCTTAATAATAGTAATAGGATATAGAACACTTCCATTGCTCCCAGAACACATTGTAATCATTAGATTGATAATTAAAAAACTCACAATCTGGTTTATGTTACTTAGCAACAGAAAATCAAAATAGAGCAAGAACTTATCCATACATACACTTTTGTACCTACTAATTGCACATAATTCCAGCAGGCACGTCAGATGCTACACTTTATCTCCAACCCCCTCACAACTTAGAAATGGAATGGGAACATGTGATTTAGAGACATGTAATGTAACACCCAGGATGGACCGGGAGGTTGCACTAGACATGGGTGCTATTCCGTGGGTTGTTCTAACTCTGCTGAGTATACCCAACATTTACCCTAAATTATCATGGAACTATTTACCATTTGGACATTATGATATGAATCCTTCCAGAAGAAAATAGTAAGTTAAATCAATATGAACCTCCATGACTAGTATCAATTACAGGTGCACATTATAGTTGATTTTTTTTAATTAACATCCAACTTAAGTCAGATGAAGGAAATGAAAAAAATGATGCTCAAATGAACTCAGGGTCTATAGAGCTTAGAGTTACCCAACATTCATCTTTCAGAATAAGGTAAAAGCCCAGAAAAGACCTTATCCAGATAACTCACCCTTACCGAGATTCGAGTTCGGGACCTCTTGAATGTGAGGCACACACGCTACCATCTACAATATAGAGGTGGGCATGATGACGATAATGATCAAAATATAATTAAACTCTTTGGAGCAAATGTCCCCATTTGGTTCCTGTTATCATTACTAGCCAATTATTACTCACTATAATTCATAGCTTTGAGTCCAGTATATTCAGCAGATACTTCTTGTCTTTGGAAGACCTTCTCTTATCACTTGAGCATTCATTGTACATATTTTGGTAGGTGAAACTAATTATATTACAGTAGAGAGAGCTTTGATATCTACAGGTCGATGAATGTTATTGCAAAGTACTAAGTTAATAATACAACTTAAAGAACGTAACTCCCTTTTCTGTTTTCCCATAAACTTTTAGATGAGCTTAAATCATTAAATTTCTGTTCTCATTCCTAGCCAATTATAACTCACTGTAATTCATAGTTTTGAGTCCAGTATATTCAGACAGGTACTTCTTGTCTTCGGAAGACTTTCTCTTAGCACTTGAACATTCATTGTACATATTTTGGTAGGTGAAACTAATTATATTACAGTAGAGAGAGCTTTGATGAATGTTATTGCAAATTTCTAAGTTAATAATACAACTTAAAGAACGTAACTATCTTTTCTGTTTTCCCATAAACTTTTAGATGAACTTAAATCATTAAATTTGTTGAGTAAATAGCCACCAGGAAATTGAAATCTGACACATGTGAAATCTTAAAACATGTGCGTAATTAGCTTTCCAAAAAAACAATTACAGAACAGTTCATGTATGAAAATATGCCAAATAAAACTGTCTAATCATATGACAAGAAAATGAAATAAATGTATGTTTCCAAGCCTCTAATGAGCTGTTCAATCTAGATTTAAATCTTCAGAAAGTGCTAACTTACAAGTCTTACTGTAATAAGATAGGTGTAGATAATTTTATGTACTGATGAATATTGCAACAAAAATTACCACAAAAAGTTGTACTAAATTCACTTTGTTACTTCCATCCCTTCTGAACATTAACTATTCCTTAGTAGCATGAAATTTGATTGTTTTATCACAATTAGTTTTATGTTTTAAAAGATTTTATAAGATATGCTATGGCCACTTATTATTAATTTCAAACCTGTGTTAAGTAGGTTTAAATTTGAGTAAACTACATAAATTATGTCATGGATTACACAAAAAATTTGTGCCTTAAATTGCCTTAATTTCTAATTCTTCCCAAACTACTTCAAAAAGCTGAAATTATACAAATACACAGGTAGGGAGAACGAGCTAAAATCATACATTACAGATCAGTAGTACTGGTATCCACCATATCAAAAATATTAGAAAGATAAATCTTCAATAAAGTGGACAGATTTATTCTAAAATATGTAACAAGTTCAGCATAAAATGAGTTCATTAAGGGGAAAGCAATATAAAGAGCAATATTTAGCTCTAATTCTGATTTACTTAATTCCTAAAACCACTTCTTAAATCTAATAAATACGTAAAATATGAAGCCATTAACAGTGAAGCAAACAAATATATACAAATATAATAATTTGTAACTCAAAAAACTTCATATAAAAATTATTTGTGGTTGGTTTATTGACACTCGTCACTTACTTTTTCATATATTTATGAGAGACTAGTTTCAAAGGCCCTGGCCTCCATTTTCAATCTCTTCCCAACTGGCAACTGTTGTTATCTGCTCTCTCTGGTGGTGGAACTATGAACTTTTTTGTCAAATTATCTGCTGGCGGGATTTCAAAGTTCATTACGCGATCCTTATTTTTCCAGATGAATATGTTCTCCCATGTTGTCAATCTATTTTGGTTTATCACTCCTTTTAATAATTTTGGATTTGGATCAATGTCATGGTTTTCATTCCAAAAATGAAATGCTACTGCTGACTTGTCTTCTTGTTTCAATCTGATGTTTCTAAAGTGTTCTTTGACTCTGGTTTTTAAATTTCTTTTTGTTTGACCTATGTAGCATTTTTCACAATTCTTGCAATTTATTTGGTATATTCCAGATTTGTTACCTGAAGGAATTTCATCTTTTGTTTTTGAATTTAGTAATTTTAAAATTGAGTATCTATTAGTAGGTGCCAAGATGATATTTTGTTCCTTGAATATCTTTTTAAATTTATTAAATGTTTTTGGATGATATGTGAATGAACTGAATATGCTGTTGCTTTCTTTTTCTTTAATAAATGTGGTTGTTTCCTTAATGGTTTTCTTTAGTTTAGATTTTCTAATTTTCTTCAACACCAAACTTTTGTTGTATCCGTTTTCTTTTGCTATGTGTATTATTGCTTTTTGTTCCTTGAAATATTCTTCTTTTTCCATGGGTATGTTGACTAGTCTGTGTGTAAGGCTGTTTATTATTGCATGTTTATGTGTAATTGGGTTGTGGCTATTATTTTTTATATAATTTTCTGAATGTGTTGGCTTCCTGTAAATTCCAAATTTTATTTTTGTATCATTCCTGATGATATTTAGATCCAAGAAAGGTAGTTGTCCATTGATTTCCTTTTCTATTGTGAATTTGATAGTCCTTTCTTGCAGATTGAGTAATTTTAATGCATCATCTAAATGTTTACTTGGTACAATTGCAAAGATGTCGTCAACATATCTATACCAAACCTTGAAGATCAATGGGAAGGACTTTTTAATTTGTGTTTCAAATGCACTCATAAATAAGTTAGCCAAAAAAGGTGAAAGTGGATTGCCCATTGATAGTCCTGATTTCTGCTTGTAGTGTTTTCCATTAAAGCTAAAGAAGTTTTGTTCAATGCATATTTTTGTTAGAGAAATATATTCTTCTGCTTCTATTGCTTCCATTTCAATTGTAGCTAGCCATTTTTTTAACACAGTCTGCAATTTTTCTGTTGGTATGCTTGGAAATAAAGATGTGACATCAAATGAAACCAGTCTGTCATTTTTGTCCAAATTTATATCTTTGATTTTTTCTACTAAATCTAAAGAGTTTCTTAAATTTGCACTTTCAAATTTTGGAAAACTATTAAATTTACTTAGTAACCATTTGGCCAAATTATATGTGGGGGCATTTATGCTACTAGTACTAGGTCTCATGCCTTTCCCTGTTTTATGAATTTTTGGCAGCCCATATACTCTTGGTAATGTTGGATTATCTACTTTAATTTTGTGCAATTCTTTTTTGTTGATTATTTTGCTCTCTTTTAGCGTTTTATTTGTGGTTTCAATGCAGTACTTTAATGGATTAGTTTCTACTTTTTGGTAATTACTGTCTTCTAACAAATCTTCCATCCTCTTTGTGTATTCTTCTTTTTCCAGAATTACTAGTTTATTTCCCTTGTCTGCTTTAGTATAAATAACCGGTTTCTTTTTAAGAGCTTTTATGATTTGGTTACTAAAATTCTTTTTCTTTTCATTTTTAATCTCTTCTACTATTTTGGAGCATTTGTTTTTTACTGTGTTTTTACTTTCTTCATTAAGTGTTTGTGTAGCAATTTGGATGTCAGCAATGTAATCTTCAATTTGGTTGGAATAATTTACACATGTCTTTAAACCTAGATTCAGCATATTCAGTTCTGTTTTTGTAAAATTTTGGTTTGATAGGTTTACCACATTGTTTAGATGATCTTTTAGGTTATGTTTGTCTTTTTGATTTATCTTTTTAAAAGTGCCTGCTTTCTGGCATAAATTTTTTAATTTATTCTTTAACTTTGCTGTTTTTGTCTTCATTTTTCTATTAAGATATGCTAATAAATTGTTTTCAAAATTTTCCCAAAATATACTTCCTAATTGTTTGGTAAGTTTTTGATGCAAATTGTACAATTTTATTTCTAGCGTGTTTTTATTTCTATAGTGTTTATTCTTTTCTACAATTAATACTTTTCTCTCTGCTGCTTTTTGTTGTCTACTATTTTTATCAAATTTTACTACTTTTCTTACGAAATTCGGTACTACTTTTTTCTTGATAGATAAATTTATAAATCTTATGTCCGCTGCAATTGAAACCACAAATAAAACGCTAAAAGAGAGCAAAATAATCAACAAAAAAGAATTGCACAAAATTAAAGTAGATAATCCAACATTACCAAGAGTATATGGGCTGCCAAAAATTCATAAAACAGGGAAAGGCATGAGACCTAGTACTAGTAGCATAAATGCCCCCACATATAATTTGGCCAAATGGTTACTAAGTAAATTTAATAGTTTTCCAAAATTTGAAAGTGCAAATTTAAGAAACTCTTTAGATTTAGTAGAAAAAATCAAAGATATAAATTTGGACAAAAATGACAGACTGGTTTCATTTGATGTCACATCTTTATTTCCAAGCATACCAACAGAAAAATTGCAGACTGTGTTAAAAAATGGCTAGCTACAATTGATATGTTTATACTATATATGATTGGGATATATGTCATGAACTGGAAATGACCTTTGAAGTAGCAATAGCAAAGATACAAACAAAATTTGAAAATTATATAATCATTGGTCTATATAGATCCCCATGTTCCAAAGTAGATGACTTTTTGAACAATCTTGAGGATCTTTTAAATAAATTACATAATAAGAACAAAAATATAATAATTATGGGTGATCTGAATATAAATTCTCTTTCAAATACTAGTGATTACAAAAAATTATGCGACCTTCTCAATAGTTTCAATTTATATAACACTATTAATGGACCAACCAGAATCACACCAAACACATCTTCTGCTATTGATCATGTGATAACCAATTTAGAATGTGGTAAATATGCTGTAACGGTAGAGGAATTCTGTATATCAGATCACTGTGCGCAGATTTTGGATATATTAAACAATGATAAAATTCTTGAACAATATAAGTATAAAACTATACGACAGACAACAATAAATCATTTAAATCTGATGTATGAAAGCTTAATGCAAGAAAATTGGGAAATAGTTTATAAAACACAAGACAGTAATTTAAAATGGGAACACTTCTTTAAAATATTAACAAGACACTTTAATAAGCACTGCCCCATTAAAAAAATTAAGGTCACAAATAAGGGACATCAACATATAAAAATACCAGTGCAATTAAAAGAATTAAGAAAAAAAATGAAAGATTACTATACCTTATTTAAGTATACAAACTTAGAGCTATTTAAATGTAAATACAAAAATCTAAAAAAACAATATTCATTAGCTCTAAATAGCTTAAAGAGACAGCAATATGGTAACAAAATAATAGAATCAAATAATAAAGCTAAGACAATTTGGGGGATAGTAAAAGGAAATGATACAAGCAAAAATAAGCAAGAAAACATAAAAATAGTTGAAAACGGTCAAACTATAAACGAGCCACACGCAATATGTCAGTATTTTAATAAATATTTTATTCACACAACAAAGGGAGAACAGTACATGATAGACAACATTCCTTACGAAATGCCAGAATGTGCAAACACTATATATCTGGAGGAAACTACAGCAAATGAAGTTGAAAAAATAATAAATAAATTAAAAAGTAAGGTGTCAGCAGGTTGGGATGGAATATCACCTAAAATATTAAAGCACTGTAAAAATGCATTGATCACTATTCTAGTACACCTTATAAATGCTTCGTTAAATAGTGAAAGTTTTCCAAATTCTTTAAAAACCAGTATAGTTAGACCAATTTTTAAAAAAGGGGATAAAACACAAATAGTTAATTATAGGCCAATAACTCTAATTTCTGTTTTCGCAAAAGTATTTGAAACCATATTAAGCTCCAGACTGATAGGTTTCCTAAATAAATATAATTTGCTTAGCTCTTCTCAGCATGGCTTTAGACACAATTTATCCACTACCACTGCAATAGCTGAACTCTATCATGAAATACTGGAAGGACTCGATAAGGATAATAAAGCTGTGGGAGTTTTCTTGGATTTATCCAAGGCTTTCGATAGTGTAGTTCATGACAAATTACTGAATAAGATACAAAAATATGGCATTAGAGGAAAATTTTTAAATGTCATTGAATCTTATCTGTCAAATCGTAAACAATGCACAGAAATATATTATCAAGAGCAATGCATGACAAAAGTTACAAGGTCTAACTACGAATTAGTAAGGATTGGTGTGCCTCAAGGATCTGTACTCGGGCCACTCCTGTTTTTATTATATGTAAATGATCTTCCTAAATCCTCAGAATACAAAATAATATCATACGCAGATGACACATCAGTTATTTTTACAAATAAAAATATAAACGGTTTGGAGAATTTAATAACTAAAAAAACACAGGATATATATGATTACTTACAAACTAATAACTTAAAGGTAAATATACAAAAGACTAATATGATCAGGTTCCAGCATCAAAACAACAGGTCTAGTCAAAAACTAAATGTAAAAATACATGATGAAACCATTGAACAAATAGAGAAAATAAAATTTTTAGGAGTAATTATAGATGAAAACATGTCTTTCAAACATCACATTGATCATGTAAGTAATAAAATTAGTTCTTATTTATATCTTTTAAGACGCCTAAAAGAGTTCCTAGATATAGAGCATTTAAAGTCAGTTTATTATGGATTAATTTACACACATTTACAATATGGGATTGAAATCTGGGGTAGCACATGTAAGGTAAACATTAACAGGTTATTAATAATACAAAAAAAGTGTATAAGATGTATTTATAATCTAAACAACAGAGAATCCTGTAGACAAACCTTTATAGAAGCCAATATATTAACTGTTATATCGTTATTTGTATATAAAGTAATCATGTTTGTAGTAAGTAAATCACACTCTGTATATATTAAAGACAGTCATATGTATAATACTAGATTGCTAAATAATTACTATAGAGATAATATTAGTAAACGAGCCACAGAAAAGGATCCCCTTACTATGGGCAGAATACTTTATAACAGGTTACCAAGTGATATTAAAGCTCTAAGAGGCAATAAATTTCAAAAAAGACTAAAAATGTACCTAATACAGAAGTGCCTATATAGTATTGATGAAATGTAAATATTTTATGATTCTTGACGATGCTTGAAACTTGTATGAGTCTATAAGCAAATAAATTGAAATTGAAATATGGAAGCAATAGAAGCAGAAGAATATATTTCTCTAACAAAAATATGCATTGAACAAAACTTCTTTAGCTTTAATGGAAAACACTACAAGCAGAAATCAGGACTATCAATGGGCAATCCACTTTCACCTTTTTTGGCTAACTTATTTATGAGTGCATTTGAAACACAAATTAAAAAGTCCTTCCCATTGATCTTCAAGGTTTGGTATAGATATGTTGACGACATCTTTGCAATTGTACCAAGTAAACATTTAGATGATGCATTAAAATTACTCAATCTGCAAGAAAGGACTATCAAATTCACAATAGAAAAGGAAATCAATGGACAACTACCTTTCTTGGATCTAAATATCATCAGGAATGATACAAAAATAAAATTTGGAATTTACAGGAAGCCAACACATTCAGAAAATTATATAAAAAATAATAGCCACAACCCAATTACACATAAACATGCAATAATAAACAGCCTTACACACAGACTAGTCAACATACCCATGGAAAAAGAAGAATATTTCAAGGAACAAAAAGCAATAATACACATAGCAGAAGAAAACGGATACAACAAAAGTTTGGTGTTGAAGAAAATTAGAAAATCTAAACTAAAGAAAACCATTAAGGAAACAACCACATTTATTAAAGAAAAAGAAAGCAACAGCATATTCAGTTCATTCACATATCATCCAAAAACATTTAATAAATTTAAAAAGATATTCAAGGAACAAAATATCATCTTGGCACCTACTAATAGATACTCAATTTTAAAATTACTAAATTCAAAAACAAAAGATGAAATTCCTTCAGGTAACAAATCTGGAATATACCAAATAAATTGCAAGAATTGTGAAAAATGCTACATAGGTCAAACAAAAAGAAATTTAAAAACCAGAGTCAAAGAACACTTTAGAAACATCAGATTGAAACAAGAAGACAAGTCAGCAGTAGCATTTCATTTTTGGAATGAAAACCATGACATTGATCCAAATCCAAAATTATTAAAAGGAGTGATAAACCAAAATAGATTGACAACATGGGAGAACATATTCATCTGGAAAAATAAGGATCGCGTAATGAACTTTGAAATCCCGCCAGCAGATAATTTGACAAAAAAGTTCATAGTTCCACCACCAGAGAGAGCAGATAACAACAGTTGCCAGTTGGGAAGAGATTGAAAATGGAGGCCAGGGCCTTTGAAACTAGTCTCTCATAAATATATGAAAAAGTAAGTGACGAGTGTCAATAAACCAACCACAAATAATTTTTATATTAATTTTGACGTCACTGTTACTAAATTCCTCCAAACACACATCAAAAAACTTCACTTATCTTATAAGAAATGATGACCATTTTCTCACAAATTGACTAGGATCACAATTTCGTGAATATCTTATTCACATCATCAGCTTGAACCATCAACAAAATTGCAATCCTAATCATTTTGTAAGAAAACAGTCATCATTTCTTATAAGTGAAGCTTTTTGAGTCATAAATTATATTTGTATATACTTCTTAGATCTATTCACAGCATTCAATATAATTAAAATCATGAGATAGTTATAACTGTAGATTACTATAGAATATGAATAAAAGCAAACTCTACTCACCTCTGAAGGGTGGTGGTACCACTTCTGCCTCACATTCCAGATATGCTGAGTTCAAATCTTGGTCAAGGCGAGTTAGTTGGATAAGGTGTTTCTGTGATTTTCCTCTTACCCTGAAAAATGAATGTCAGATAACTTTAGGTTCTATGAACCCTTTGAGCATCATTTATTCCATTTAACTCATTTTCCAACATGACTTATGCTGGAGGACATAATTAAAAAAAAAAGAAGGAAACAAAGCAAACGGGTGGTTCCACTCCAATATAAATGGATTTGAACAACTCCTTCAAATAATAGAGACAAATAAAAAGGCACATTCATTTGCAAGATAACTGTCAGAGATGAAGCACAAGGGTAGGTCTATAAGTTTCCAGCCTCGCCAATAAGAATTATCACCGTTACAAAATCTTGTGTATCATAATATAAAAATTATTTGTGGTTGGTTTATTGACACTCGTCACTTACTTTTTCATATATTTATGAGAGACTAGTTTCAAAGGCCCTGGCCTCCATTTTCAATCTCTTCCCAACTTGTGTATCATATTTGAAATTGCAGCTGTAACTTTGCTTTGCTTCTTCAGTTGTTCAGATATAGTTGCATTATGAAGGCTATGTGTAGAAGATTATGACATGTTCAAAATTGAGTATTGAGTTGTTATTAAGTTCTTCAGAAAAGGACACCCAAATGAAATTAAGCAGGTGTATATGGAGAGCATCCCCTTCATATTCTGCTGCAACAGAATGGGACACACTTTATAGAGTGGCTAGAGAAAGCATTGAAGTTAAAGAACGTGCAGGTCAGCCCTTAGAGGTGCTTATTCCCAGAAACATGAAGGAGAAATTACAAAAGACTGATCACTTTAAGCTGAGGAATATCAGCTAGGTTGAGCCTTTCCAAAACAGCAGTCTTTCAAATTAGTCATGAACATTTAAACATGAGTAAGGTTTGCCCACAGGCAAAAAATCAGGAGTACCGGAGTGTACCTGTGACAAATTCTACATTGGAAAAACAAAAAGGAACGTGAACATTAGGCTTAAAGAGCACTTTAGGAACATCAGGAATAAAGAAATAGATAAATCGGCGGTAGCGTACCATTTTTGGAAGGAAAATCATGACATAGAACGAGAAATTCACTTACTAAAAAGTGTCCAAGGTCCAGCTGCATTAACCACGTGGGAAAAAATCTTTATAAAGAAATATGAATGTAAATTGTTTAATTTCAATACTACCTTTGAAGAAAATCCAAATTTCAAGTTCATCAAGATACCAACAGAGACGCACCTATCACCTCCGAGGAGTTCACTGAACCGGCATCCATTAGTCGACAACAGCTGATGATGTTAGGAAGATCCTAATGAAACACGTTCTAGGTAAATACTAGCAATAAATGGAGCATTGAGTATTAGTTAGACTCAAAATTGTATTAATGAGTAAGGTTAATGCAAAATGGGTCACCATACAACTTTTCTGAATTCAAAAGCAGCAAAGAGTCATTTTAGTCAGGCATTTTTTAAGCTCTGCCATGGAAAAAGTACTGTCTCTAAAGACCAAGGTCACTCGCCAACCAAGAAGATCACGGCCACCATATTTTAGGAATGTTTAGGAATACTCTACAAGAAAAGGAACACCACCGTAAGTGGGGAGCATTATGCTGGTCTAATGTGCAAACCACTTGCTTTCAACAAAGAGAATAGGGAGGAAAGCTGAGTAGAGGTTGCACCTTCTTCACAATGTGTCTGTGTACACAGCTCTTGTTTTAAAGAAAAGCTACAAGGAAATGTGGCTTAAAGGAGATTGATAATCAAACCTACAGTCCAGATCTAGCTCCTAGTGCCTAATTCCTCTTCTTAAAACTCAAGAAGGTCCTTCAAGAAAGGAAATGTAAGTGATGAACACTGTTTATGCATGTCGTTTTGCAGACAAGACTTCTGACTAGTTTTAGGGGTCGGATATTGTAATGTTAAATCAATGATGTAAGAAGTGCATTGCAATAGAGTCAATATACTGAAAAGTGAAAAATAGCTTTTTGTTGTTATCATATGTAGAAAATGGTTGGCCAAAACTTACAGATCTACTCTCTTATATGATCTGTAGAGTACAGCATGTACAGGTCTTGGGCTGTTTATTTCTCATATACGCAAATGATTTACCAGCTTACTTGCACCTTCATGCCCTCATACGGTTTACTGGTGATACTAAAATACCACTACAAACACAGTGACAGGTCCATTAAAATCGTAGCCCAAGAACACAACAATGTTCAAATAGGAAATAAATTTTCCATTAACATGAAAATTTGATCTATTACAAGATACATCAACAAAAATGGTATTGGAAAATGAAGGTATTAAATGTAAAACTTTCATAAAACTTACTTGCACATCATTGTTGCGCTTTAAAAAATCGCTATGTACAACTAAAACTTTTGAGTGTAAACAAAACATTCACAGATTGACCAGATATACAGGGAATCTGTGTTAGAATGTGTGTGTGAACACTATTTTACATTACACTCATCATTATATATTTTTAAATACGTTAGTGTAACCAAAGTTTTTAACTATGACATTTATAATTATAGTGCAGGCCAGAAATTTTAATAATTCTGCAAAGATAGGTGCTTTAACATTTTATTAGTAAACTGGGTGTTACAGTAAGGAGAGTTAAAAGTTTGCAATTATGGGTTAGACCAGAAGATGAACTTAAGTGCTTGAATTCTTTGAAAAAATAAGGTTTTCAATTCAAGAAAATCTATAAGCAGACTGATTAATAAACATTTTTTAAATAAATTAACTTTAAAGAGAGTCGATTAAAGACACTAGACAACATAAAATTATTTGTGGTTGGTTTATTGACACTCGTCACTTACTTTTTCATATATTTATGAGAGACTAGTTTCAAAGGCCCTGGCCTCCATTTTCAATCTCTTCCCAACTCTTCAGTTGGGAAGAGATTGAAAATGGAGGCCAGGGCCTTTGAAACTAGTCTCTCATAAATATATGAAAAAGTAAGTGACGAGTGTCAATAAACCAACCACAAATAATTTTATATTAATTTTGACGTCACTGTTACTAAATTCCTCCAAACACACACTAGACAACACTTACTTTTAAATTTTTCCGGAACATGTTTCTGAGGCTTTGCCTCTATCATCGGCCGGCTCTCGACTGGTTCTCGTTGGTGTAGCTGATGATATTTTGTCACCGGTCTCCTCTGGTGGCGGTTCAAGGAACTTGCTGAACATATCTTTCTGGGGGATGTCGAAATTGAATACTTTGTTCCTATTTTTTGAAATAAAGATTTGTTCCCATGTGGATAGTTCTTGTTTTCCTGATGTATGTTTTAGTAGTTTTGGTTCTGGATTTATGTTGTGGTTTTTTTCCCAAAAATGTGTGGCAACTGCTGATTTTTCTAATTGTTTATATTTTATGTTTCTAAAGTGTTCCTTTGCTCTTGTTTCTAAATTTCTTTTTGTTTTTCCAATATAAATTTGACTACAGTCATTGCATTCAATTTGATATATACCAGATTTTTTGTTAGATGGAATGGCATCTTTGATGTTTGAGCAAATTAGGTTTTTTAAGGAGAAATGGTTGACTGGTGCTAGTTGAATATTTTGTTTTTTGAAGACTTTTTTGAATTTATCATAGGCCCATGGATGGTAAGTGAATTTTTTGAAAATCATATTAGTTTCTGTAGCTGAGAGAGTTGTGGTTTCCTTTAGTAGCTTCTTCTTTTTTGCTATGCTCACTTTTTTGTCCACTAATGATTTGGGAAAGTTATTTTTTTGTGCTATTTCAATTATTTTGTTGTATTCTGTTTTTTATTCTTCTGCTGTGAGAGGGATGTTTACCAGTCTGTGTGCTAAACTATTGAAGATTGCCTGTTTGTGGGATCTTGGGTTGTAGCCATTAGCTTTTATGTATCATTTTTAATTTTAATTTATCATAACAACACTGTTTTCAACACTTCCAAGAAAGGAATTTTTTAAATAGTTGCATAAGTGAAATATAACTGAAGTCAAATTATTAACATAAGAAGGATTAACACAAACTGAGCTACATAATAATGCATGCAGAATTTGGTCAAGTACTGACAACTTTAAACTTTGGTTTATTGTGCTGCGAACACAAGTATTTTTACAACCACATACAGGCACATTTCAGGGAAAACCTTCTGTGTTGTACAGCTTTTAGGACCTAAATAGGTAATGGCATTTGCTTAGCAGTAATTACAACTAGCTATGCTCAAGCAAGCAAAGCTGCTTTCATTTACAATGAGAAGTAAAGTTACAGTTTGACATACCTATAAATTTGTTCAAGGAGCTATTAATTCTTGCATCCTACCTACTTCACAGAGTTTAGGGAGGAATATAGTTTTTTTCTTCTTCTTCTTAAAACTAATGAGGAAGTTCATCTTTTTAAGGAAATACAAAACTTAATATATTCCATTGGTGTATTACCTATACTCAAAATCCCCCCAGGGGCCTACTGCGGTAGGTGAGGTATTGGCGATCCCAGGGTCCCGAGTTAAATCTCTTGATTGGGTGCCTCCGAGTGGTGAGAGAGCTAATGTCAAATGCCCAAAAAAGGTCCACATCCTTGTTTGACACTAACCTTCCTGAACACAAGTCTGATGGATACTTAGCATAGAGGTGCACAGGGGTGAATGGGTAAAGCGTAACTCCCAGCCCCTGGTTATCATGTAGGATTGTGTTCGTATCCACTGATAAAGGTCAGTTCCGCTGAGGGGTAATTGCATGAGCTGTTACACTCCTGAAGGCGATTGGATCCCTCTATCTGTATATTGGGAGGTGAGACCCTGAGGTGAGCAAGGTCTAGGCCAGGAATCACCTAAGCCAGGGTGGCGCCCAGGATGTGAACACATCAGAGACGTTTGCAATGGTGGAGGAAATAAACGCTATGGGATCTGATAAAATAAACAAAAATGTAAAGAAAAGTGGAAAGGAAGTAGCTGAGTCTTGTGGTGCTTGCTATTCGGTTGTTATTAGAAATGAGGAAGGCCGAAAATTTACTACCGTGAACCTGTTTAGTATTCAGAAGGGTCTAGATAATATTGCTGGTCCTGTAAAATCATGTATTTGATCTCGCAATGGCACGCTCCTGATCCAAGCACTTTCACCGACGCAGGCTGCAAAAATTTTGAAAGCCAAAATGCTTGCAAGCTATCCGGTGCGCGTTGAATTGCATAGGACTCTGAACTCCTTGTGTGATGTTGTAAACACCAGCACATTGGACAGAATGTCGAATGAGGAGATTCAGGAGAACTTGGCGCAACAAGGTGTATATCGAGTGCACCACAAAGAACGAGGTGAACTGGTACCCACTCGTATCCTGTTTTTTACCTTTGATCGGGTAGACCTCCTCCAAAGGATTAAGGCAGGGTATGAAGCTATTGAAGTGAGGCAATACATACCCAATCCATTGAGTTGTTATAAATGCCAGCGCTTTGGCCACAGGAATGATTCTTGCAATGGAGTTTCTATCTGTGTTGACTGTGGGGAACTCAAGCATGATAATGCATGTACTTCACCTGTAACATGTGTTAACTGCAGTGGTAATCATTCATCTAACTCCTGAGAATACCCCCGTTTATGGAGGAAAAGTCGATCCAAGAGATCAGGGTAGAGAGAAGGTGTCCTTCTTGGAATCCCAAAAGCTATTGCATTTTCATCAGCCTTCTGTCCCTAAAACCATTACTTATAGTGCAGTTACAGCTAAGCCGGTACCTAGACGTGAAATTACAACACAAACTAGCAACATAAATGGGGCAGTAATATCTGAAAGAACAATTACACCAAGATCACAGCCAAAGCAACAGACACCAGTACGAACAACAGTGAGCACACCTACCAAGTGCAGTCCTATGAAGAATGTTCCAGCCAAGTCAGTGAACAAAGCATCTACTTCAAGAACATGTGAACCAGTAGTATATAATGCATCGCCCAGAAAGTTCAAGGCCTCATATGAAAGAACCAACTTCCTCAGGGAAAATAAGAAGGCTAGTACCAAGAAAACCAAGCATAAAAGTCCACGACCATCTCCTCCAAGAGCATCTTCTGAAGAATCATCTGGAGAGGACTCAGATTGGCGACTCTCTTCTTCGCCAATCGTAGTTTCCAATCGGTTCAAGAGCCTCGAATCGAAATTATCAGTAGGAAAGCAGACCTCCTCCATTGAGTATGTGGAGCAGGAAGATCCTGTCCTCACTGCCAGAACAACATTGAGAAAAAGGCAAGATAACCTGCTGAAAATGCTAGCCCAGTCCCAAAAAAAAGGAACAAGTTGATTCAACCACCGCTGGGCAGCTAGTTTGTTTTATCATGGCAAGTTAATATTGAAAACAGTCTTTTTCATGTCTTTTGGTGTTTTTTTGTTATTTATAGCTTTTTGTTGGATTTTTCCCTTTTTGGATTATTTTATTTTATGGTCATTTTGTTTTGATTTTTTAACTTTGGATAATTTATCTCTGGCTAGTGCTATGATTTAGTTTTTGAAACGGCGCTGAGGACCATGTAGTTGAGCATCCTTATATATATAAATCATCAACATCATCACCTATTCCTTTTTTGGAAGTGTTGAAAACAGTGTTGTTATGATAAATTAACTTTAAAGTGAGTCGATTAAAGACACTAAACAACACTTACTTTTAAATTTTTCCGGAACATGTTTCTGAGGCTTTGCCTCTATCATCAGCCGGCTCTTGACTGGTTCTCGTTGGTGTAGCTGATGATATTTTGTCACAGGTCTCCTCTGGTGGCGGTTCAAGGAACTTGCTGAACAAATCTTTCTGGGGAATGTCGAAATTGAATACTTTGTTCCTATTTTTTGAAATGAAGATTTGTTCCCATGTGGATAGTTCTTGTTTTCCTGATGTATGTTTTAGTAGTTTTGGTTCTGGATTTATGTTGTGGTTTTTTTCCCAAAATGTGTGGCAACTGCTGATTTTTCTAATTGTTTATATTTTATGTTTCTAAAGTGTTCCTTTGCTCTTGTTTCTAAATTTCTTTTGGTTTTTCCAATATAAATTTGACTACAGTCATTGCATTCAATTTGATATATACCAGATTTTTTGTTAGATGGAATGGCATCTTTGATGTTTGAGCAAATTAGGTTTTTTAAGGAGAAATGGTTGACTGGTGCTAGTTGAATGTTTTGTTTTTTGAAGACTTTTTTGAATTTATCATAGGCCCATGGATGATAAGTGAATTTTTTGAAAATCATATTAGTTTCTGTAGCTGAGAGGGTTGTGGTTTCCTTTAGTAGCTTCTTCTTTTTTGCTAAGTTCACTTTTTTGTCCACTAATGATTTGGGAAAGTTATTTTTTGTGCTATTTCAATTATTTTGTTGTATTCTGTTTTGTATTCTTCTGCTGTGAGAGGGATGTTTACCAGTCTGTGTGCTAAACTATTGAAGATTGCCTGTTTGTGGGATCTTGGGTTGTAGCCATTAGCTTTTATGTAGTTGTCTGTCTGTGTTGGTTTTCTGTAAATGCCATTCTGTAAATGGCACTTTAAAGTTAAAATCATCACCTATACTCAAATCATATTGGATTTCTTAGGGGATTGGGCTGCTGATGAAAGCAAATACAAAGTGCTAAAAACAAAGGAGATAGAAGTGCATGCATGTGCGCACACACTTACTGTCATTCTTGGAGGCTCAGTGGGTTAGGCACTGGCCTACTGATTCCAAGATTGCAGGTTCAAATCCAGCCGACTGATGGTTTTTAAGTGTGCTTAAGAATGACAGCCCCATTTAAGGAGTTTACTAGTACGTAGGAGAACTTCTGCAGGACTAAATTCCAGGACAATGGTGCTGATTACAGCAACTGCCAGCATCACTGACAAATAACATAATTTTTTTAAACACTCTTTCTCACTCTTCTCTAAGTTCTCTCTCTGGGTAAAAAGTCTAAAGCACCTGCCACTCTCAGGCAAATGCAAGAACACTTCACTTGGAGAATCTTATCATTAGACAAAGGTTGTATACAGTTTAGAAGTATATGATAGACACAAATAGTAAAAAAGTAACAAGGAAACCATTATGATTTGTTGCGGTTGTGGAGATATATCTTTGTGTGAGATTATCCATGCTTTGAAGATTATCATTCAAAATGCTTCTACTTGAGGTAAACATGGCAACTTTAGAAACTGATTTATTTTGTTTAAAGTATTAAAACAGGGCTTATAAAAGTATTGTATGTTATACACATAGTGGGCCCATTTTAAGATAAATATGTATAGATTTGCATTCTACTTATGCTTCTATTGAATTTAATGGTATGACAGTATTTCAAGACTGCAATCTGCAAGATAAGAGGGTTTTTTTAAACCTCTGGTTGCCTTGCTGCAAGATCAAACAAGCATAAGGATTTCTGCACTGTGCTACAGCACAATTATCCTACCATAATGTCCACCGGGAACAGGTCAATACATTAGTTATAGCTGAGTACAGGCACTTAATCATGGGTGCTATTATTGTTTCTCTTGCCAAGTGTGACTTGCAAAGTGTAATTAATTTGCTGCAGGCAGAAGGGAACAATGCAGCAAAAATTCATCAAAAAATTAGCTGCGTTTATGATGCACACTGTATGAGTAAGGGTGATATGCATGAATGGTGCAAGAAATTTAAAGCGCGAAGTGATGTTTATGAAGAAAGTGGACAAGGTTGTAGGTCTGTCACTAGTGATGATCTTGTTCAACTAGTTGATCAAGCAGTTCAAGAGAAACAGATGTTTCACATCAATGAGTTGTCTGTGGATTTTCCAGACATTTCAACATCAACTCTGTTAACTTTAAAGAGAGTCGATTAAAGACACTAGACAACACTTACTTTTAAATTTTTCCGGAACATGTTTCTGAGGCTTTGCCTCTATCATCGGCCGGCTCTCGACTGGTTCTCGTTGGTGTAGCTGACAATATTTTGTCACAGGTCTCCTCTGGTGGCGGTTCAAGGAACTTGCTGAACAAATCTTTCTGGGGGATGTCGAAATTGAATACTTTGTTCCTATTTTTTGAAATGAAGATTTGTTCCCATGTGGATAGTTCTTGTTTTCCTGATGTATGTTTTAGTAGTTTTGGTTCTGGATTTATGTTGTGGTTTTTTTCCCAAAAATGTGTGGCAACTGCTGATTTTTCTAATTGTTTATATTTTATGTTTCTAAAGTGTTCCTTTGCTCTTGTTTCTAAATTTCTTTTTGTTTTTCAATATAAATTTGACTACAGTCATTGCATTCAATTTGATATATACCAGATTTTTTGTTAGATGGAATGGCATCTTTGATGTTTGAGCAAATTAGGTTTTTTAAGGAGAAATGGTTGACTGGTGCTAGTTGAATAAAAAATATATATATATATATATATATATATATATATATATATATATATATATATATATATAAACAATTAGAAAAATCAGCAGTTGCCACACATTTTTGGGAAAAAAAAACCACAACATAAATCCAGAACCAAAACTACTGAAACATACATCAGGAAAACAAGAACTATCCACATGGGAACAAATCTTCATTTCAAAAAATAGGAACAAAGTATTCAATTTCGACATCCCCCAGAAAGATTTGTTCAGCAAGTTCCTTGAACCGCCACCAGAGGAGACCTGTGACAAAATATCGTCAGCTACACCAACGAGAACCAGTCGAGAGCCGGCCGATGATAGAGGCAAAGCCTCAGAAACATGTTCCAGAAAAATTTAAAAGTAAGTGTTGTCTAGTGTCTTTAATCGACTCTCTTTAAAGTTAATTTATCATAACAACACTATTTTCAACACTTCCAAGAAAGGAATCAACTCTGTTCATGATTATTACAGAACACCTAGGCTATCAAAAACTTTGTGAATGTTGGGTTCTGAAAAAGCTGTCTGAGGACCACAAAGCATGGCACATGGCATCAGCCATGTCATTTTTCTCATTATGCTGATGATGCCAAAAAGTTTTTGAGCTCCATTGTGACAGGGGATGAAATATGGATACTTTACAACAATCCATAATCTAACAAACTATTCAAATAATGGATGCACACATTGGAAAACTGGATACATTTCCTGTAAAAGACCAAAAGGTTCAAACTTTTAGCAACAAGATGTGGATGGCTACTATTTTCTGGGATCAGAAAGGTGCATTGGTTGTGGAGTATATGGAGCCAGGGTCTAAGATCACAGCAAATGTGTACTGCTAAACATTACATCACCTGCATAGAGCCATTCAAAACCAAAGAAGAGGCATGCTGTCATCTGGAATGATTTTGATTCATGACTATGTGAAACCGCATACAGCTGCAGTAACCAGGCAGATGCTTACTCAGCTTCATTGGGAAGTGTTCTATCACCTGGCATACAGTACAGATAAAGTGCTGAGTAGCTTTCATTTTTTTCAGCACCTGATGAAAGGAATGGGAGGACAGCACTTTCACACCAGCAGAGAACTTCAAGATGCTATGAAGATCTATCTCCATAAGCTGGAGAAAGACATTTATGAAGAGATTATTGGAAAGCTCATTTATCAATATGACAAATGTCTTAACCTTCACAGTGACTATGTGAAAAAGTAACTGTAACTGTAACAAAAACTATTTGTAGTTGGTTTATTGATACTCGTCACTTACTTTTTTATATTAATGAGAGACTAGTTTCAAAGGCAATTGCCTCAATTTTCAATCTCTTTCCAAATGGTACCTGTTGTTGTCTGCTCTCTCTCTCTCTGGTGGTCGAACTATGAACTTTTTTGCCAAATTATCTACTGGTGGGACAAAAAAGTTCATAGTTCTACCACCAGAGAGAGAGAGAGAGAGAGAGATAGCAGACAACAGATGCCAATTGGAAAGAGATTGAAAATGGATGCAATTGCCTTTGAAACTAGTTTCTCATTAATATAAAAAAAGTGACGAGTATCAATAAACCAACTACAAATAATTTTTGCGATTAATTTTGATGTCACTGTTACTAAATTCCTCCAAACACATATAACTGTAACTGTGGCTTGACTCCTGTTAAAATCATTTTATAATTTACATTTTCTTTCTGTTATGCTCTATCAGAGGTTGAAAAACAAATAGCCCTCCTAATTATTTGTATTATTTAATTTGAAATACCACTTCAAATCAACAAATCAATGTTTTAATTGCTTATGTGAATATAGCTGTGATTATTTTCTAGGTGGGATACACAGGGTGATTTTTCAACTACACACCCTTTGCCTGCAGTTAAAGTGAAACTGTATACAGAAAATCCAGGAATGTTAGCATTAGAGGACAAAGAGCTGGGAAAAGTTATTCTTAAACCTACACCAGTATCATCAAAGGTAAGATTAAGAAGAAATATATCTCATTACATTTCAGTATTTAACTGCCATAAAATTTCAGCAAAGAAATTATTAGTCAAACTATAACAAAAATAAAATGTTCATGGAATTACTATTTCATATCTATATCATTGTCCTGCATAGTGGACTAGTGGCTGGAGCATTGTACTCTGGGTCCTTGCCATGTAATGTAACTAGGTTCGATCCCATCCTCAGGTGGTGCAGATTTTAAGTCCTGGTAATGGGACCAGTGTCCATTTTGCATTATGAGGAATTTGAGGAGCTGCAATAGGTAGAAAATCCCGTCAAGAATGCCAACTTTCTAGCTGGGGCAGGGGGGAGTTGCTGACCACATCTCCCCCTTGTATCATTGGATGATCGCTTACCTCTGCCTTGGACATGAGGCCAGCAGTCGGGATGGCACACTGAGATACACTGGATTATTTTATTTTTTTATCAATACCACTACTATTTAATAATAATAATAATAATAATAATAATAATAATAATAATAATAATAATAATAATAATAATAATAATAATAATAATAATAATAATAATAATAATAATAATAATAATAATAATAATAATAATAATAATAATAATAATAATAATAATAATAATAATAATAATAATAATAATAATAATAATAATAATAATAATAATAATAATAATAATAATAATAATAATAATAATAATAATAATAATAATAATAATAATAATAATAATAATAATAATAATAATAATAATAATAATAATAATAATAATAATTAATAATAATAATATAAAACACTGCATTAATATAATAATGATTACTAAAAGAATGAAGTAAAATAGATATCCTTAGAAATTACATCAAATAAACAATGGCACACATCCCTTAACCAAAGTAAATGATATTGGGAATATGATGCTTTGAAAGCAAATTACTTGAAGCTTCGTGGATACACATGCACAGTTTCATTTTCATCTTACAAACAGAATATCTGCAGAAATCCTTTATATATTCATCTGTAAATGATATCCAATAGAATCAACAAGTAGTCACTGAATTTGTTATTGCAGAAAAGAAAATACCGGGAAATATTCACAAGTATTTGTTTCACATCTATGGGAAATTATAGCTAATAGGAGTATGTTAGTTACTGGGCACAGAGATCAGTGCATCAGAAGGCAGTTTCCAAGAGCTCCATGGTTGTCATGATGGAGCTGTCACACTTGGCTTGTTGTCGTATGTTTTCATTTGTGAGGATTGATGCTTATGACTTAACATATAGCACTGTTGCTGCCAGTCAAAGAAAGTGTGGATGCAATTATCAATGATCTTGGTTATTCAAACATTTTTGTAAGGTGGGTTCTGGGATATCTTAAAGTGAAACAGAAATTAAAAAAAAAAAAAAAAAAAAAAAAAAAAAAGGATCTCATTTGTGACAACATTTTAATGCTGAGAAAGAGGCCTTCTTGTCTGAGATCGTGACAGGTGATTAAACGTGGATTCATCATTTTGAGACCAAAACATAAAGTTAGTTAATGAAGTCATTTTTACTCTCCACCAGAGCACTCAAATCAACACCTTCAGCCAGTTACGTCTTATCCCAATTATAAGGGCATGATTCCCACTGATATGCTGCCACAGAGCAGTATCAATAATTCAGAAGCATACGACAACAAATTTACCATATTCAGGAAGCACTTCCATTAATATTGGTACCATAAAACCCATGAGACATTTCCATTCAATACAGTAATGCTTGTCATTACACAAATTTGAGGACTTCTTGAATACATCAGTAAACTTAGTTGAATAGTACTACTCAATCTAACTTACAGCCTTGAACTATTTCATTTGGAGTTCTACTTGTTTGTACCATTAACCTTTTGATTGCACTGGCTGTCTTATTGATGGCCGGGAACTCACTGGGCTTTGGCCTTCACATTGATGACCAAGGTTAATCACCAAAATCGAGGCTTTTTAGACAGTGAAGAGAAAATTTATATGATTTTTCAATTAAAGGAGGATGTTCTGCATCTCTTGGGATTATGTAGTGACAGTTTTAAGGAGCTAAAAATACTAAAGTTTGCATATGCATTTCACTCTGCAGACAGCAACAGGCTTGTATGTGGTCACTGAATTTTGGGGATTCAAGAATGTATAAAACATGGCTGGCCTAGTACACAGGTACCTTTTTAATGCAATGATGAACTGCAGTCTAAATTTCATGATTTGCTATTGATTCTAGTAATAAGAAAAGGGAAAGTAAATGTGAAATTACTGATAGTGATGCTGGGGAAATAAGTAATGGTGACAAAAATGATGAAAATGATCCACCATAAGAAGATGCTCAACACACAAACAGAAGACGGGTTGCAGGTTATTTGTTTCAGTGGCTTAGGCAATTATGTACCTTAAAATCATGGTTTTAACTACCATTATTCAGGCATTTCAGTCAATTTGGATGAAAATGTCACAGCTTTTGATGCTTATATATACTTTTTTTATGTATGTAGCATGCTGCTGAAGAACCTAACAAGTATTACAATCTGCTTTGTTACAAACTATCAGCAAACCAACACTCCTATTTCGGGTTCTGGTCTGGAACTACAGCCAAAGAACTTTACATTTTCTTAGGACTTATAATACTGATGGCTACAGTAAAGAAACTGAGCCATGGAGAATGATGGTCAACAGAAACTAATTGTCACCCCCAAATTTGCGGAGTACATGTCAAGAAACAGATAACTTTTGCTACTCACACTTTATATGGTGACGACACACAGATTGGATACGAGACTGCATAAACTGAAACCTACTATTGACAATTTGAGATATATTTATAGTGCTTGTTTCACTCCTTTTCAAAATCTATGCTCTGACGAAAGACTGGTATTGTTTAAGGATTGCATTGTTTTCAAACAATTTACTTCCACCAAAAGGCATAGATTTAGTATAAAGGTTTTTGCGCATTGCAACTTCAAGGCAGGTACACACAGGATTTTATTTTGTATAGGAGGAAAACCACAGACATTGTTGAGGATTGTGAGTTAGAAATTGTTGTTGTTGTTACATACACATGGAATAAATGAAGTGATACTGTAAGGAAAAGCTAAGAAAACTACTAAGATGACTGAAAAACTAAAGAGGGGTCAAAAAGAATCTAGACATACAGATAACATGCTAGCACTAAGGCAGATGGACAGACAAGAGGTTTGTATATAATCATTTTACACAGCAATACTGCACTTTACATTTTGCTCAATATGTATTTTTTGTAAAACAAATAAGAGGCGCTACTTATTGGGCAGCTCTCATACTTCAGCAACAAATGAAGAACTCAAATAGAATGCTGGGAGGTATCTGTATTAGAAATCCTCTTTGTATGACTACCACCATTATCCTAACTGCTACCAAAGGAGGGGAGGAAGAATTTTGCAGGGAAAAGTAAGGGACACAGGTAACCCCTCAGTGAAACATAAGGCTGTTATGCCAAGCTAAATCTACGGATTTTTGTGACAATTTTCAACATAGTCGTCATATCTTTGCATACATTTTTTCCATCATTCTATAAGTCTGAATACACTATTACAGCTGCCCAAAGACAGAGGCACTGCTTTCCAAATATCATCCACCATCTCATAGTATTGGTCTTGCATCTGTTCCTTAACAGAACCAAAAAGATGGTAGTTGGAGGGTGCCAAACTGATACAATTTCCTTCGCACCATTGTAGTTACATGAGAGACCCTATTGGTATCAGATGTTATTAGTCAGGCAATGGTCCTCTTGGGACACAATAGTTGAACAGCAGATGCAAATGCAGCGCTGTACGATGATGATGATGATGATGATGATGATGATGATGATGATGATGATGATGATGATGATGATGATGATGATGATGATGATGATGATGATGATGATGATGATGATGATGATGATGATGATGATGATGATGATGATGATGATTGATGATGATGATGATGATGATGATGATGATGATGATGATGATGATGATGATGATGATGATGATGATGATGATGATGATGATGATGATGATGATGATGATGATGATGATGATGATGATGATGATGATATATGACTAAGGGCGCTCAACTGCCCGGTCATCAGTGCCCTTTAAAAACAAAACATGCTAAAATCCAGATAAAAGAACAAAGCTGTCTACATACTAAACAAAATCACAAATAAAATATATGTACACAGAGATGGCAAAAGCCGAGAGATTAAAATCACAGAATAAAGGGCTTAAAACTATTGGACCACTAAATTCTAAAATTACCTGTGAAAGCAATTTAGAAACCTTGGCCACCACTGTCTCGTCATCTGCCAGTATCTCCACCAAGCTAACCAGCAGCTGGAGGGAACTGCAAAGATGTGCTAGGCTAAAACAATCCACAAGGACATGTGGGACCGAGAGGGCTGCACCGCACAGAGGGCAAACCGGAGCAGACTCCCTGTTTGTAAAAAGCTGTGCTTAAAATAGCAGTGACCAAAGCATAACCAAGTCAAACACATTTCCTCCCTATGAGAGGGACGACAGGAGGTTACCCACGGAAGCGGAAGTTGCTTTACGCAGCGGGCTGTACGATGACTCAACTGCTGGGGATAATACCATTTTCAGGTCACCAGTTGCACACTAAGTTGTGCCAATGTCCCTCAGTCTGCATATGTAAGAGAAATTGAATAAAAAAGGAAAAGGAGAAAAATGGACCAGAAAAGGCAATTCACATTAAAAGGCAGAACATGAGACAAAGTGGTGCAGGGCGCATAAGGATGTTCCCTGGTCACTGTGATGAAAAATCTACATCTTCAACCAGGTCCTCCCTTTTGCAAGCTGGGCTACCTGTAAGGTGCAATTATACAAGTATGGTAGAGTAGATAACCTATTTAGACCAGAGTCACCATAGAAATCAAGAGTAAAGCTGCATTACAGTTCTGGAAATCAAAGTTGAACTCTGAATTACAATCAGACAGTGATAATCAAGCTGGGTAGTGTTGTTAGAAGTACTGGAATTCCAATCTTTCTTTAAATCAGACAATATTGAAATAAGAGATTCAGTATATTTTCATTGTGTATTAGAAGCTCATGTTTAAGAGAAGCATTTCACAATTTCCTTATAGCCCCTGACTTAGTCCTTTACCATTGTTTTAATTTAGCTGTTTACTTTTATGTGCAGCCTGGAGAAATAATAAATTGACTTTAGCAAGGAGAAGGCTTTTTAAAAATTCTATAAATGTTACATATGCAGTAACAATTCAAAAAATTACACAATTTGCGCAAATATATATTGTATTATGCCGTCAGATACGGAATGAGAGAGATGGCTTCATGGCAACATGTGAGATTCATAACTTAAGGTCTTAGGTTCAAATCGTATCCAACTGGCCTCAGTGAACATGCAGCAAACATGAACATATTTCATGGTTTCCTGGCTTGGTAGGCAAATGCTGGTAGGGTTCTTCTTCTACTGCAAATTTTCTGTCTATAATTTCTTATCACCATCATTCCCTTCATCTGTTTCAGGCTTGAAGAACCAGGCAATGAGTTTCAGTGTGTTGTGGCAGGCCAGGTATTGTGTACTTTGTAAAGGTTCATTTCTTTATTTTGGTTGGTATGCTGGAGCTCCTTTCCCAAGATTGTGTCTCAGATCAATAAAATCTCGGGATGCGCTGCACTCAGAATTGTTGGGGATCCTGTTATTGCTAGGTTACATCAACGTATGGATCTTGTCATCCTTAGGATATCCCCTTATCCATCCAGAGGTCAAATTACAAGCACAAATGGCCACTGTGACCTATTTACAAAGCTGTGTTCCAGCTTCTGATGTATGTACCCTCAGAACTTAAAGGTGCAATGATAACTGAATTTCTTAACACTGATAGAAGCTATAACAGTCATTCCACGAGACTTCTGAAAGCTGAAAGGGCAGGCATTGCCTATTAAGTAGTACTCTCTACTTGTGTTTCTAATAAGCATTTTTCAGTACAAATATGGTTGTTATATATGACAATCCACTCACTATTTGTCTCACTGTTTGTTGAAGAATAGTGGAAAACATTACAGAGCGATAGATTTATCTAGAAGAGAATCTACTTAGTCATCGATACCCTTGTGTAATTATAAATCACTTTTGAAAAGCCTTGATTAAAAGCTTTTCAAATTAACTGTTTCACTAACAGAATTCAGGTTCCATGCAATTATTATAAATATAAGAAAATCCCCCTTTTTTTTAATGTAAACTTGCATCTACAGGGCTCAAAATCAATACTGTCACCCGAGCGTCGGAACACCCTATAGACTGGGCGAGCAGCAGATGGGTCGGTGTTCGCCCCGCCCCCTCGTTTGTCTTATAGCGTTAAGAAGGGATGGCTGGGACAAAAAAACATCACGGCGCCGTCTGTTTCTGTTCCACCTGTGTTCTCGAAATTACGGGATATTTCCTCTAATCTGGAACCTTCCGATCGACCCGCTGGCCCTATATAAGCAGCACGTCGAGTTGGTGAGTCAGTCAGTTCTTGGTGTAAGGATGCAGTGCTAGTGTACGACGAGAAGACTGTGTGAGAGCATCGGAAGATTGTACGTAATTACGAGTGCAAGTGAAATTGTAACGGACGAACTGGTGAATCGTAATTGTGTGCATTACGTAATTCTGTGTAATTGGCAAGAGTTTAACTGTAAGTCGGTGGAAATAAAGAACATTTTTGAGTGGTGTAATTTGACTTTTCATTTCACGAACCCACAAAGTCACAATACTAATGCCAGTATGCTAGCAAAATATGTTCTCAAATAAAACAAGACAGTTTATTAGCACCATCTAAGTTTGGTACAGCAGGAAAATGCTTAATATCACTATGTTCTATAAAATACTTTTACCTATTGCATTACTTCTCAGACATCAAAATAAGCTAAGTTGCCTTGTAATAGCTTTCTATGAGATTATAATCTATAGTTTTACTATAATTTTTTTCTATACATATATAATGCAATCAGTTACAAAGAGATTAAGGAATTCATTGCATAAATAAAATTTAAATTGCAATAAATTCCCTTACAGAATATGCATACAAGCATTAAAACATTTTTCACCTATATCAGCTTCTTAGAAAGTTTATTTATGAGAATAAGTGATGATTTCTTTCATTAGATATCACATTTGCAGAGAAATTACTGGGTAGTTTTTTCAGCTCCAGTTACTAGGCGAAGAATTTGATTTTGATTTTGCCTACAACTTACTTCTACATGAATTATGAGAGAAGAAAGAGGACATACCAACCTGTATAATGCAAGACATAAGACATAGGCAAACTATGACATGCATCATGTGATTACAGAATTGACAGTCCACAGCTTTCACCACAGATGTGCTTCAAGAAGGTATCCCAAAAACCTAGTGATACTTGCAACTGTGTTTTATGGTCAGAAGAATGTAAGAAGAACCATATGCTGAAGTGTAAAAAGCGTGTAAATCACTGCTTAAAAGAAAAAAATTAATCTTAAGTTATCTTTTGCTCTATTTTGCACCGTCTTTGCCTGTTTGCCTAAGTATTAATATTAGTAACTTTCATTTTCATCAATAATGCTAATTATTACCACCTACTAAATATATCAAGAGGGTGACATTAGTTACTATACATTAAGATATTTTATTATCACTGTGTGTACAAAATATGAATGGTTTAATAATGTATTGTTGTTGTTTGCAACAACTAAATGAAATCAAGATATTATAGCAGATACCTCAAGAGCATATGATATTCCCAGCAGGGAAATATACAAAGTAAAACCGTATAGCACTGCATTTCTGCTGTTACTGTTAAAACCGAAAAATAAAATTCTGGAAATAGTCGTATTTTTAAAAAATTTAAATTTCAAAAGACAGTAAAATTTAAAATAGCTGAAAACAAAATCTGAGAAACATAAGTGCAAAAATGTTATTTTCTTTTTAATTGTTCAGCATATTTAAAATAAATATAAACAGAAAAATTATGTTTAAAGCTCAGGTATCCCATTTCATAGCATATTTTGCAGTGCAAAAAAAAAATCCCAGGCGAAGTAATGAAGTAATGCATATACTGTATTGAAGAAGATTGAGCAATTTTAACTGAAATAACAAATCAGGTTCTGTATTTGACCTGCAGAAGTTCTGAATACTCCATAATTATTATCTGCTAATATTCACACCTAAATTCAGCATCAAGCTGAAAATCTGTGACTATCTTATAAATGGTGGTATAAGCCAGTATGTGACAGAAGTCCAGGACAAAATATACTCCAGTTAAAAGAGAGAGAGGGTGAGAGAGATAGTGAAAGAGAGACAGAACATTCTTCTAGTGGTCTGATGTATGTGCTTGCTGATTTTCAGTTACATACAGCAGCCAAAACAGAAGTTTTGACATGGCAATAATTTTGAGTGTACTTTTGCAAATAGCAGTAAAAATTATAACTTAGTCATCAGAAATTTGTTTGCTTATTTATATGTATTTAGATGAATTTATCTGTATTTGCCAGAAATAAAACGGCAAAGTGTAACAACAGCAGTAACAGTACTAACAGAGTAGTAGCAGTCTGTGTGTATAATGGAGGGTGATAAGACTTTGGAGATTGAGATGAAACAGCATTATTTCTACCCATCTCCATAGTTTTCATTCATTTATGGGAAATACTGATATTAAAAGAGAAACATAATATGAAACATTTTGGCTGGATACTTGTCTGCTTCATACTTTAAATTTTTGGCACACACTGTCCTAAAGGATAATTATGCATAAAGTATGTAACAACTTGAGATACCATTATCCAAGTGAAGAGTGCCTGGGTGTGTTGTGCAGACAGAGCTGTGAGAAATATCACCTACTAACTGGTACAAAAAGGACAAAATCCATTACAGACTACAGCAAAGATTAAACTGTTATTTTATCCTTGTTTGTCAATGCTCCACTTGAGGGCACCTTTCTTGTTAATTAAAATTTAAAAATAACTAAAGGATGATTATCCTTTCAGGGCAACTCAGTTAAGAGATAACAACAGAGAAGGTTTACTAGTATCAGAAATGAGTGCTACCTCAATGATACAAATCTCTATTTTATTGAAATTACCTAAAAAAGCTGTTCGCTGGTTGCTGAGAAATCTCAACAGTTTTATAGTACTACATTAACTGTGTATCATGCAGTAATAAAAATAATAATATATACACAATCATCATGACAAAAACTAGAGCAAAAAAAAAAAATCATTAGTCTGCTATATAGGAAAACTATAAAAGCGAACACAGAAAAGAAACCACTGTGCTTAAGACTAACCACAGAATACACTTGCACAAACTGATATCTACCCATCTGACAACTGCAGAATGTAGACCACTCAACAGAAAGGTACCAAATGCCTAATAAACTTTGCTGGGCTGGACAAAAACCTACAAACTGCAATGCAGCAAGACTACATGGTATTGGATAACTAGGCAATGGATGGTTTTATCCTCCAAAATTGGCTATTACAAGAAAACTAACTACTCAAAAGTTATTTATATCTAACATCAGTAATAAAGTAAGCAGTAAAGAGCTTGAGCATGGGAATGATATGATCATGCTTTGGAGCTTCATGAAAATCTCAACCATGGAATTACAAGATATTGATAGCCATATCTTAAGTAATTTTAGGTTTGAATCATTAGCAGTAATGCATTTAAAGTTTTATCAATTTAGAACACAAGTTTATAACATGTAACTAATATTTCATAAAAGAGTAAATCTTAAAACTTAATCACATGTACAGCAGAGAAAATTTAAATTTCAGCTTCTGTCATAACACCACACAATTTTTAAATACTGTTCACCTTAACAATCCTAAATAATGTAACTTCATATGGAACAGTTTGCTTTGTAAATGAGTTGTAAAATTTGTTTTTTTTAGTTTTAGTTGTGAGCATAATTGTTTTATTTTTTCACTGTGCACAGCTTCCAGAATGGCACAAAATGGTAATTCCAAAGAACTGTGCAGATCAAGACTTAAGAATAAAAATAGCATGCAGGATGGACAAACCCCTGAATATGAAGCATTGTGGGTAAGTATTCATGCCAGTGCTTCATTAGATAACAAAGCTGTGATTACTGGGTGTAGTAATAGCTTGAAGTGTTCATATAAGCTTGCATTCCTGTAGTATATTCAGGATATTCAGGTTGATATTCAGTAGAACATCAGCTGAGGATGGGGACGCGGTGTCCTTGAAACTTGTCCTAATTTAAAAAGTAAGTGGAGCTTAAGTGTTTATACAGTTCGAGAATTGGTTTAAAAAGTGTTTTTGATTGCATTCCTGTATTTTCGCTTTTCTCAACCTGGAAACTGCCTTCTGACAAGTTCTGAAAATGCAATAGAATAAAAACTGGACTTAACATGTAAAATTGATACTAAATGGTATATAAACACAAATTTGATACAATTTTCTTCTGGAAAATTCAAAGATGAGTTTATACAACCTTGGAATGTTTGACACATCTGACTACTGATGTGGATTGTGGAGTGCTAATGTGGAAAAACAAATAGTTTCTGTTCTTCAGCAACATTAGCATAATTTAACAAGTTTATTCATTCAGTTTTGAGATTTAAAATACAATTTAAGCATGAATTTATGGACTTACAAAAGAACAGTTGTGATCCTAATGATAAACTTAATTATTCTAAAGTACAGGTACAAGGTTAGTAATTTTACTGCTTCCAGAATATTCCTAAACAGTACTAACTCCATAAAAAAAATTCCATGAACTATCTTTATGGAGAAAACCTCAATAGGTTGCTCTGCTTTGTGGGGCCACTGAGGGATAATTTTTTTTCAGTTTGTCAAATATTCGATAATAGAGCTGTAACTTGACACTACAGCTATCATGGTTTTGCATGAGAATGCCATCCAGAAAATATCAAAATTCTTCCCATTTTTTAAATTCAAAGTTCCAGTGCCATAGCCATTTATCTCAATTTGCATAAGCTCCAGTTTATTTTTCAAACAATGAATAATTACATTATTAGACTAAAATTAGGCAAGTGAGTAAACCTTGTATATACTTTTCTCCACTTACAAGTTTTTTATGAAGACTAGTTTCTGGGGACTTCTCCCCTATAGGAAACTAGTCTTCATAAAAAACTTGTAAGTGGAGAAAAGTATATACAAGGTTGACTCACTTGCCTAATTTTAGTAACAATGGCACTCCACTTTCTGAAATACTTCTTTTTATTCTATACATTATTAGAGTTACATTTATGACAAATGTATGTAGCTGCTCTTTAGAAACTTCTTGTAGATTTGCAACTCCAGTACAAGCAAACCCCATGAAATGGTTAGAAAGATGTCTTCAAGAATTTCATTACTAACTAAACAGGATAAAGTGCTGTCGATTACTACTTCCCTTCTTAATGAATTTAACTTATGATGTTATAAAAGTAGTTGCATGGTATGCCACTATAGATGCAGTGAGCATAAATAATTAAACATGATTTGTTTGCTTCGCAATGCTGAAAATACAAGGGGAACCTATTTTGTATTTTGATATGAGAAATGAAGTGTGCTTGCTAATGTACTGTGCTATATTTACATGCATATGATATGAATAAGGCATGCTCTCTTCATCGAGCCCATTCTGAGCTTGTAATTCACATAAACTTATAAAAAATAAGCATGGCTCATTTTCTTTACAGATGAAATGTGCTGTTTTAAGAATATGCGCAGTAACTTGTCATTTCTCTAAAATTTCTCCCCCCCCCCCTTTCTAAAGCGCTTATGAGGAATGTACCCCAGCTTAAATGGTGAAAACCTACGGGAAATGTGTTTAACATCTAGTGTTGTACCAGTTATAATAGCTATTCATGCCATTCATTTGTAAAACTATTAGTTCGAACACCAGCACCATCAAAAGGTCAGCATTCCAGCCTCGGTCCATCCCATCATACCTGTATAGATTTGGTAAAAGGTTCATGTCATTTGATTGAAACATTGTACATAAATACATGTAGTTACATCCTTCCATATTGTCCATACTAGAAGCTGCTGTGGTAAGTTGTTTCCTTATTTGTCATCAAAGTGCAAATATGGAGTTTCAATGAATGATTAAAACAATGTGGGATGGAACAGAATGCACACTTCACAAGAGTAGTATTTGAACAGGTTACATCGTCTTCAGTGTATCTGCACTGCAATAGTCCAATATCAAAAGTCACTATGACCACATTGTCAAATGATGTAACAGGAATATCAACTTCATAGCCAGATGCTTGCCATGCATATATTAACATAGGTTCGTACCTCAGTGCCAAAAGTTGGTTGTAGATGACAGAGTGAAGACATGATAAAATGTAGATCATTTAATGTGATTTGTGGTTTATCAATTGTAAGCGTACTAAATCAACAAGATGTCTGACATAGAGTTTGTACTGTCTAAAAAAAATATACATCCAGAGGTTGACAGTATTTGGTAGTCTTCGGTGGCAATAATTTTAATAGATATAACATCCTAGATGGGAAAGCATTCTTCTATCAGACTCTGGTCTGTGTATCCTGACCAGGAATCACAAAGTAACAGACTTTTCTCACCAACATGATTGGTGAGGATGAAATGTAAAAAGTGTTTCATGTGCTCTTTGGTCATTTTTCCACTTTTACTCGCTTCAACATGGATATTTTGTGGATACATTGCTGCTACTTTCTTTGAAACCTGCGGATGTAAAGCAAATGTAAAGCTTGTTCACTAATCTATCATCCACAGAAATAGTCACATCTATTGTGTAACTGTGCGTGGAGCTATAAACAGACTGTACCACAGCAGTGATTGATTTTTCACCTCTGTGTGAGTGCTGATGATAGTTCATAAAAAAATTCACTGTGGTCACTATTCCAGAAGTGTTCTTGACTTATGTTATTTGTTTTAATAAATATATTCACAATAAATATTTTCATAATAAACCAACTACAAATATTTTCTGAGATTAAATATATTCACATTTGCTACAAATATTTCTACTCTTTGTCTAATAATATGATCTTCTTGAATGTCCTTCCGAGCCACGACAGAAGTGATATGTCTGGATGACATGTTACATTCGTCTTTGAAGCTATTGATGAAATGCATAGAAGCTTTAAAATTGCCCAGACCAACTGCTCTAGCAGCATTTACAGCCCACTTAGTCGGCTTCACTTAGTGGCTTCACAATAGTGAACTACTTATCTGCAGTCTCTCGCTCTATCAAACTCGGCTACTACAGATCCTTTCACAGCTTTCAATTTGGATGTTTTGTTTCCCTTGAAATGGCTTGGGTCTGTTTTTTGAGTGTCACATAATCAAGAATGACCTTGCATTTGGATTTTGACTGAATGCAGCTATATTGATTTATTATTTTCCTGTATGAATTGTAACCACAATGAAAATAATCTTCGTATATATTGTCCAATGTTCAGTCATCAGTACTCGTTAGCACAGCCAGTCATGATATTTTAGGGGATGAAGGAGCATAATCACTTGACTGTAGTTCCTGCATTTGTTGGAGATAACGATTCACAATCTGAACAGTTGGAACTTTCATGTATTATTTCATGTATATACCTATATACTTCTTCTCCACTGTTACTCGCAATCACTGTTCCTATTCAATAAGTCGGTATGTATTTCTGTTAGGTTCCCTAGTATTTTTGTAGTGGAATGTCACATTACATGCAAGCAAATGACTCAGCTTCCACTCCAATTACATCCTCATTACCTGGTAAACAATGCTGATGTACCTTTTCATGAAGGCCATTATGTGCACTGAACTCCCAAACACTTCAGAAGTCTCACTCCTACTATCCATTCAGCTGATGGAGTGAGCCTAGTATGCTGACCTTTCAATGGTGCTCATGGTTGAACACAGTGTTTTTATACATGCATGGCATGAATAGCTATTATAACTGCTGCAACAATAGATTTTAAATGCATTTCCAGTAGGCTCTCACAGTTCGAGCTGGGGTACATCCATTGTCAAAAATGAATACTTGAATTACTTCCTTTTTCTTTTCGTTCAAATAGATTCACAGTTTAAATGACATTTTCTCCTGCCATGATCATTAATGTTATTGTTAGCTAATTGCTACTGTTTGCATTCAACCTTTGAATAAAATCTAGTTCAATATGCATTTTACTGTGATTTTGTATTTCTGAGAGAACATCAATTAACCTAATACATGTATATAACTTTCCAGGAACAGATTAATGAAAGCCAGGGGTGATTTGTTTTTCATTTTTCAAATCTGGTTTTATTTATACATTCTTCAATGTGTATCACAACTACTTTAGTATTTTCACTAACATGTATCTTTTCCAGTACTACTGGTTTTAAATGGCATGCTGCAAAATTTATATTACATTTCAGGTATAAGTTTGAGATTCAAACTGGAATACATCACTGCCACTACCTCTGATAACTTTATGCTTTCTTGTCACAAAATTATCCAAGCTGACCAACAACTGAACAATTGCAAGAAACTGCAAAACTGCTGGAGTTATGGCCCTGAATACCAACCCAACTAATAAAATCAAGACTTATTTATTGTTTGGCTTACTTGGTATTAGTGATACGATACTTTTTCTGAGTCACAGCCTGCCCTCACATCATGTATAGTCTGCACGGATAGTGTTCCCTACCTTCCTGTATTTTCACAGAGAGCAGTAATAGAGCTTACAATAAAAATAAAATATCTTCTCTGGTTGGGAAGGAATTCTTTCTTGACAAACTGGGGTAATTATTTAATGAGATGGGAAGGTCCTAAGAATGTTAACACAATTGCAAATTCTCACAACACCTGCACAGATACACATTCAAACACATGTAAACACAAGACAAATAGCTGTATATATAGTATTATATCGACAACAAAGAGATTGCAACAAATAACTGCCCAAACAACTTGATAACAATATATGCAATATCAAAAAAGAAAACCTAAAAAATAAATGTAAGAAATATAGAGCATTATGAAAAAAACTGTAAAAAAGAAGCAAAATGTAATGAATGAACAAAATGAAAATAGAAAATATATGTAATGAATCAACCAGAAAAGCATTAACATTAAAAAATTCACAAGAAAAACGTAAAAAGTAGATGTACTTTCATCCTCTGGACCACGACCCACAAGCCCAGGAAATACATTCTATTGGATTAACGCCAGCCGTGAAAGCCTAAACATGTACATTAGATGTAATAAATCATCAACCATAACCGCAACTCCTTCAACAGTATCACAAACCATGAATTTAGCACAATGAACCAAATTTGCTTAATAATATCACAACAAAGCACTAATCAGCACCAATCAAAGAAATGCATTGACAGTTTGTTAACTATGTGGCAGAAAATAATGGAAGGGATAGATATGTCAATGGCAGTTGTGGCAATGAGAGCCAAGATGCTTCCATAGCAACTGTAGACCAGGTGGATAATGGCTGACTACCGTTGAGGAAAAAGATGTGGAGTTTCTTGCAGAATGAAGGGAACTGAATCCATTATCAGTGATAAGAAGTGGAAGAATGTGCAAGTGAAGTTATGCCTGTCAGTGTTGAGCATGTGTAACAAAGTTATGCATATGTATTTTGTCATCTGTTGCAGAGGGGGAGGTGTTGAAAATAATTTTTAAAATTTTATGAACTTGAAAAGCAAATACATAAGAAATAAAAGGTCCAAACAAAAGTCCATTTTGGATTATTTTGGTATGAAGCAATAATTATTTTTATTCTGGTATAAAAGTCCAGTCATATTTTTAATTCTATACCACATAATTAAAATAACACTATGGGGTAATACTTTTCACAGATAAGGAACTACTAAAAATAAGAAAATTACGAAAAAGGGCAATTAGAATAATTAGGAAAATAGAAGAAAAACATAGTTGTAGGGACACATACAAAACATAAAATCCTAACAGTTCCCTGTATCTACATTTATGAAAGCTTCAAGCATGTTTTACTAAATGAAAAAATGGCTAAAAATAATCAAGTACACAACTATAATGTTGGAAATAAACAGGATTATTAAAAAACTGCACTCAGGGGAACATTAAATAAAATAATCTTTCAATAAAAAGTAAAGGAACAGAACATTTTACCTAATACTTTACCTAAGGAAATAAAATACTTAAACAGAGATGCAAATAAAAACCATTAAGTAATATTTGCTAGAAAATACTTTTTACAATATTGAAGAATTTAAGTTCAACACTAAATACCATCAAAGTGTATAAATGTACATGCAGTTTATAGGTACATGAAATTGAAACAGATTTGTAATTTTTATTATACCTTTATATAATTGGTGGTGTACATAATGCATCATATACCTAGGCATCACTTTAACCATTTCCTCCTTTTGCTGTCAGATATCTCCTATCTCCTAACCCATTAATACAGAACATTAGTCATTATTTTAAAAAAATAAAATAAGAACCAGGGCAATCATGCATCATAGACTGCTTATCATAACATGTGGAAAGTATGTAAAATAAATTTACTGTTTCGGTTATGTGTAAGAATCAACAAATGTTCTACAGCCATCACTTCAGTGCCCACATGTCTACCATACTCAGTGTTACCCCAATATAACATTTCCATCACTGAATTAAACTATCTTTCTCCTCTTATTTCTGAACACTGACAACTTTCAAGAAAATCATTACTGTATTTTTCTCATTCCCGTCTAGAAGCTTAATCACTTCTGGCAATGATTATCTGATGAAACCATTGGAACTGAACATGATACCACTCACGGTACAAGGCATTATCTGCAATATATTTAACCCATCCACTCAGGAATGATCTGAAACCCTGTGCTTAAATTATCATACAAAAAAGAATATCAATAAAAAAAAATTAATAATAATGTATACAAAAATATATAACTCAAATTTTAAAAAAAATTCACTGTTATCTAATATGGAATTTATTTTTATAATTATTTTCATCAGTTTTAAATTATCAGCATAATTTCAAAGTGGAACTAATTAATTGTTTAATATTTTAGATACTTATATGCAATTGGTAAAGCAGTGTGGAAGAAATGGAAGAAACGCTATTTTGTCTTGGTTCAAGTGTCACAATACACATTTGCCATGTGCAGCTACAAAGAGAAAAAGTCTGAGCCTTCAGAAATGATGCAACTGGATGGATACACAGTAGACTATATCGAGCCTGCAAGTGGTAAGTGAAAGGTTTGAGGACAAGTACTCAGAGTAGGATATATGAACTTGCAAATAGTGATATCCTTCAGTAAAAACTAATACAGTTAAGACCATATGAGTGTAACTGGTAAATAATACCCTTGAATGGAACTAATTAAAGCCTATGGGTGAATATTTTATCTTTGACTAAAGCTGCATAATACTGCTAAAATAAATAGTTTGATTAATGTTCCTGATCTTATTTTGAGGTTATATTATTCAATTTTGTACTATATAGCTTATACTGATAGAAGAAAATAAATATTTTGTTTGTTAATGAACTGTAAATTACCAGGATCGTATCAGCACTGCCAGTGAGCCAGAATTTTGTTCTTTTATATGCCAGCAGTGACACAGAGCTGTACCTATTAAGCACCATCAGTTTCTATTAAAAACCGCTGGCCTGGACCAGATTTGAACCTAGCCTTGGAATTAATGGGCCAGTATCTAATCAAGTGTGTCTTCCAGACTGATGCTTTGATAATAGCAATTTCTCAAGAGAGTCATACATGCATTGTAAATATAAAGAGCCAAAGCAAACTACATGGCTGAGGTGCTCAAATATTTTCTGTCGCATAGCTGGTCTTAGCGGCTCAATTGATTAACTGTTGGCACACTAGCAGCACTGATATAACCTTGGCAATTGACAGCATCATTAATAAACAAAATATTTTATTTTTATTTTCCGTCACACAATCTAGCATGAAGAATAGCTTCTTTGATGAACTGTTATCACATAAATGTATCTACTTCAGATCAATGGATAATACAACATTCCAGAGACTCTCTGGATTATGTATGGTCAATGGGTAGACATTGTAGTTAAATGGTTTCCACATCATAGTTATATTATAGTTTGCAATGACTAAATATTTTTGTATTAGTTTCAAAATTCTGAAAAACATATTTCATCCTAGAGAATTCATTCAGATGTCATCAGCTGTAAGCACATAGATATAACTCAACTAAACATTCACTGAAATCATTATACCCTTGAATCTGATAGTTTATTTAGAATGCTTTTTCAGGTTAAAAAATTTAGCAGTGTTGTACAACTATAAACTCATAAAAAAGCATATTGAAATTTTGCTTTCTCAATAAGTATGGCATTAATTTTACATTTTATCAAACACCAAACAACCTTCACTATGGTATGAAAACATGCTCTGTTTTGTACTCTGAAATAGACATCAAATATCTGAAAAGGTTTGCCTTTTACCGCTTGTCTTAAAGAGCTATTATAGTATTAACAACTTGATTGCTGGCTCAATTACATATGTACTTCAGACATTAAGTGCTATACCTCAGGACCTGTTGTTATACATGGTGTTCATTTTTATTCGTTATTTCCCGCCCTCCGATTGAGCAAGAATGACGTCATAGTTGACTAGTGAGTCTATCTTGAAATCATAGTGCCCTCTACGGAGAAGAAGTGGTAATATTTGCGGAGTAGTAAGCAAATTACAGCGCTCTCTGTGGTTTTGCTTGTAACTAATACAACCACCTTCCACTGGATATGAACACATAGCACCATGTCTTCATGGTTGAATGCTACTTTCTTACCGGCCTTAAAATTGGTGCGGCATATAAATATAATTTAAACTGCTGCATAGAGGAGTTTATGCAATGCTATCCAGCATTTTAGAAGTCCCTCGGAGCAAATGTTGTCAAAAGTGTTCAGGTACTATCAAATTGACATACTTTTGTTTGCAATATAAATGTCTTATGTTTTATCAGTACACAATATAAATTTTTTGTCATTCTTATGCTTAATTAAAATGTCTATTAATGTTGGTATCCTTATGTCTTTAAAAACTAATAGGTGCATTAAAAATTTCCAAGATACAGGATCAGTTAATCGCAAAAAGAGAGACACTGGACGTTATAAAGTGACTGGTCCCAATCTAGAAGTAATAAATAATGTTATGACAGAAAGGCCTCAAGCATACCTTCTCGCAATACAGATAGTGTTTAAGGGGAAGAGAGAAAGGAAATATAAGAAAATGGACACATAAGACTATGTACTAGAGATATTTTCTTGTTTAGACTTGAATAAAAGCTTTGTAATATTGTAACACTAGTACAAAAGTGAATCGAGAATATATTGACACATTGCTTCACTCACACTGTTTATTCACAGGACATGTTTCAAGAGCTCTTGCTCCTATCCTCAGCTGATACTCGACTAGTGCAAGTTGTAGTGGTTTCTTCTTTCTCCGTATTGTCAATAGATGGCGTGATGTACTTGTCAAAGATGTCCGGTGGTGGAGTTTCAAAATTCATGACTCTATGACGATTTTTGTTAATGAAGATTTTTTCCCATACGGAAAGGTCTATGGGGTGATTAACGTATTTTATTAGAGATGTTTCCAAATTGATGTCATGTCTAGTATTCAAAAAATGAAAAGCCACTGCTGATTTTTCTGTTTCACCATTTTTAATGTTTCTCATATGTTCTTTAGTTCTGATGTTAATATTTCTTTTTGTTTTTCCTATATAAATTTTAGGGCAAGTTTTACATTTGATCTCATAGATTCCTGGTTTTTCTTTGGTAGTGATTGAATTTTTGGGAGGGCCTTTTAACAAATTTCTGATATTAAACCTATTTTGAGGTGCAAGAGTTATGTTGTGTTTTGAGAAGATTTTTTGGAATTTGTTATAGGCTGATGGGTGGAAGGTGAATTTTTTAAAAAGTTTTTTCTCTTTTTCTCCTGTAGGTTCTAGGGTGGTGGTTTCTTTTATTTTCTTAGCTTTGTTGAGTCTGTTAACAGTTTTGTCTACTAAATTTGGGTTGAAACCGTTGGATATAGCTACTTTTTTTATGTGTAGGTATTCTTCTTGATAATCTTCTCTGTTTAGTGGAAAGTTGATCATCCGAAAGATTAAACTGTTGAAAATGGCATGTTGGTGTTGTTTTGGGTTAAAACTGTTGTTCTTAATGTAATTATCTGTGTGTGTCGGTTTCCTGTAGATACCAAAAGTGAGTTTGTTGTTCATTTTTTTGATCTTGATGTCCAAAAAGGGGAGCACACCATCCTCTTCTGTTTCCAATGTAAATTTTATAGCTGGATTTTGTATATTCAAAAGTTTAAGACCATCTTGTATGAGTTTTTTAGGTACTATTGCAAAAATGTCATCAACATAGCGATACCACACTTTGAAATAATTTGGAAAAGCTTTTGTGATATGTGTTTCAAAAGCACTCATGAATAAATCTGCCAAGAAGGGAGACAATGGGTTGCCCATAGCTAGGCCCGTTTTTTGTTTATAGATCTGTCCATTAAAGCTGAAAAAATTTTGATTGATACAAATTTCTGTAAGTTGTGAAAGTTCTTCTATTTCTTCAGGTGTTATTTGTATTGATTCCAGCCTTTTTTTTGAGAAGTGGAATAAGCTCATTGGTAGGTATACTTGGATATAAAGAAATGACGTCAAAGGAAACTAAAGCATCTGTAGAGTTGATCTTTGTGTCCTTCAGGAGATTTAACAAATCAAACGAGTTTCTGATACTTAAATTTTCAAATTTTGTGAAGGATCTGAAGATTTGAACCAGCCATTTTGATAGTTGGTAAGTGGGTGCATGAATGTTATTAATTATTGGTCTGAGGGTAATTTCAGGTTTATGTATTTTGGGTAAACCATATATGTATGGAGTTTTTGGACTGTCTATTTTATTGTTCAATTTATCTCTTTTAGTCATGATTTTACTGTTTTTAATTGCTAATTCCACAGATTTGCATGCTTTCTTTAATGGATTGTTTTCTAGTTTAACAAATTCTTTTCCGTTTAAAAGGTTGTCCATTTTTTTGCGATAGTCTTCTTCGTCCAATATTACTATTTTGTTACCCTTGTCTGCTTTTGTGTAGACTACCGGTTTTTCATTTAAATTTTTGATTAATTTTTTATATGAATATCTTTTTGAATTTGCATTTTGAATATGATCTAGAGTTTCTAAGCACTGTGTTCTGATCGTAGATTTTTTGTTATCGGGCAAATTATATATCGCTATTTCAATGTCCACGATATAGTTTTCAATGTTTTTTGTGTAATCTACACATGTTTTTAGGCCTTTGTTTAGAAAATCTATTTCTTTCTCCGTGAAGTTGCATGTGGATAGATTCGTTACATTGTTAGGTTTTTGACATGGGAGTAAACCGAAAAGAATTTGTTAAACTAGAAAACAATCCATTAAAGAAAGCATGCAAATCTGTGGAATTAGCAATTAAAAACAGTAAAATCATGACTAAAAGAGATAAATTGAACAATAAAATAGACAGTCCAAAAACTCCATACATATATGGTTTACCCAAAATACATAAACCTGAAATTACCCTCAGACCAATAATTAATAACATTCATGCACCCACTTACCAACTATCAAAATGGCTGGTTCAAATCTTCAGATCCTTCACAAAATTTGAAAATTTAAGTATCAGAAACTCGTTTGATTTGTTAAATCTCCTGAAGGACACAAAGATCAACTCTACAGATGCTTTAGTTTCCTTTGACGTCATTTCTTTATATCCAAGTATACCTACCAATGAGCTTATTCCACTTCTCAAAAAATGGCTGGAATCAATACAAATAACACCTGAAGAAATAGAAGAACTTTCACAACTTACAGAAATTTGTATCAATCAAAATTTTTTCAGCTTTAAGGGACAGATCTATAAACAAAAAACGGGCCTAGCTATGGGCAACCCATTGTCTCCCTTCTTGGCAGATTTATTCATGAGTGCTTTTGAAACACATATCACAAAAGCTTTTCCAAATTATTTCAAAGTGTGGTATCGCTATGTTGACAACATTTTTGCAATAGTACCTAAAAAACTCATACAAGATGGTCTTAAACTTTTGAATATACAAAATCCAGCTATAAAATTTACATTGGAAACAGAAGAGGATGGTGTGCTCCCCTTTTTGGACATCAAGATCAAAAAAATGAACAACAAACTCACTTTTGGTATCTACAGGAAACCGACACACACAGATAATTACATTAAGAACAACAGTTTCAACCCAAAACAACACCAACATGCCATTTTCAACAGTTTAATCTTTCGGATGATCAACTTTCCACTAAACAGAGAAGATTATCAAGAAGAATACCTACACATAAAAAAAGTAGCTATATCCAACGGTTTCAACCCAAATTTAGTAGACAAAACTGTTAACAGACTCAACAAAGCTAAGAAAATAAAAGAAACCACCACCCTAGAACCTACAGGAGAAAAAGAGAAAAAACTTTTTAAAAAATTCACCTTCCACCCATCAGCCTATAACAAATTCCAAAAAATCTTCTCAAAACACAACATAACTCTTGCACCTCAAAATAGGTTTAATATCAGAAATTTGTTAAAAGGCCCTCCCAAAAATTCAATCACTACCAAAGAAAAACCAGGAATCTATGAGATCAAATGTAAAACTTGCCCTAAAATTTATATAGGAAAAACAAAAAGAAATATTAACATCAGAACTAAAGAACATATGAGAAACATTAAAAATGGTGAAACAGAAAAATCAGCAGTGGCTTTTCATTTTTTGAATACTAGACATGACATCAATTTGGAAACATCTCTAATAAAATACGTTAATCACCCCATAGACCTTTCCGTATGGGAAAAAATCTTCATTAACAAAAATCGTCATAGAGTCATGAATTTTGAAACTCCACCACCGGACATCTTTGACAAGTACATCACGCCATCTATTGACAATACGGAGAAAGAAGAAACCACTACAACTTGCACTAGTCGAGTATCAGCTGAGGATAGGAGCAAGAGCTCTTGAAACATGTCCTGTGAATAAACAGTGTGAGTGAAGCAATGTGTCAATATATTCTCGATTCACTTTTGTACTAATTTGTGCTTCACTGTCCCTACGCTTCTTTCAAGTTTATACTTTGATTGTAACACTAGTTTACTTTTCATTCCTAGAATATGTTCTGCTAATGTTCTGGTTTGTAAGGAAGTTACATTGTGAGGAAACTGTGGGTGATAGAAAAGAATTGAGATCAAATTGAAATATTTCTATTTCATGTGACAGGATTAGAATATGGATATATGTCTACTACAACAGAAAAACAGATGTTCATTGTGAAATAAGTGTTCATTAACTTATCATTTCCTATATTCTTCATGGTATACTTTTATGGCTGCATAATTAGCTTTACTTTGCTTTAAAAATAGTCATCGTATCTATGCACCAGGTGAAATTACACGAGCAGACCAACCTCTCAAATAGTATATTTACCTGCCGGTAGAGGGAGGCCCCAAAGCTGCTTTCAGCAGATCCAATATGATCACAAGCCACTAGAGGAATCGTATATAAACTCGCTCCATCAGCGGTGCTATTGATGACGTCAAATCTTGCGCTGTAAAATCACGGATAAAAATGAACACTGTGTAGATTAATATGCATATCAACCAAAAAATAATGAATGACCAAGATAATTTCAAACTCCTAACCAAAAGTGCCAAGCCACAATGACTTTTTGACTACATTATGAATATGTTATTTGCCAACGTTTTTACGTGTATTTTTTAAATACCATTTTCCATATATCTAACCCACTTTACTTCCCATTTTATACTTCATAAACACATAATATAGCATACAAACATGATTTTACACCTAATCTAATGAGCCTAATATCTATTCACATAGGAGTGCATTACACTCAATTTTTGCCTACATGGGAACTGGAAGTAGAAGAAATAAATCCAGTTCCTACTTTTGTTAAAATCTTATGTTCCAATTATTTTCACTTATATCTGTGAGGAAGGAAAGTGAATGAAAACTTTATAATCGAAACATTTCCCATAAATTATACAATAATTAACTGTAACACAAAAATATAGAAGGGGGGAAATAAAACTAATGGGAATGGTTTTAAAAATTAACACAACTTTCTTCCATGCTTGGAAGTCGTAGTCTGCTGGAGTTTAGATGTCCAGACCTTTCGTCCACACCTGTGGTGGACATCATAATTGGCGTGGTCTAAGTCTAGAGCCAAACCCCTAAGAGCAGCCCGTATATAAATACAACACCTCCAGCAAGCGTCCCAGTTGTGTCTGAACCTCCAAAGAATACTTAGACCAAGCCACCAATGATGTCCACTGCAGGTGTGGACGAAACACCTGAACATTTATACTCTAGCAGACCACGGTTTCTAAGCCCAGAAGAAACTTATGTTAATTGTGACTCTGGTTGTGAAAGCTTCCAAATACCCATGGTTTTAAAAATGTTTGAGATTATTTTATTAACATTCATTCATAGACTTTTAAAGCAATTATTGCAATTATTTTACCTCTAGAGAAATATTTGAAAGCTAAACCACAATGCAAAACACTCTCTGAAGCCTTATTTCAAATCATGTTGATGACAATAATACTTCATAGTTCTTTAGCATTTAGAAGATGACTGGAGCAATTGTAACCTCTTTTTCTGATGCAGTATCTTCTTATGAGTCATGTTTTTGTAGCATTAGCAATAAATCTGAAAATTCAATATGTAAGTAATAAACATGTTAAATATTTCCACAAATGTTTGCAAAATTTGGATATTTCTGCAAAGTATGAAAAGTTGAAATATTCAAGATAAACCTAAAAACTTGTTTTCTTGTGCTTACTTGGTTTTCATATTTACTTTTGCTTCAATTAGAAGACTAAGATGGACAGTTATATGATAAATATTGCTTCAAGATTAACTATCGATAGGATGAGAAAATATTTGTGACACAAACTTCTTTATGAAATTGTTAGTGATTATGTCACCAACAAGATCTGTGGTTAATACATATTGACCATACATCTCAAATCCCAGCAGGTAGCTGAAAACTGGAAGGTAAGTAACACAGTACAAAGAGAAGGCAAACTGCGATTTGAAAACTTTAAATTGGAATTAACACAGTAAACTAATGCAATAACTTAAAAGTTCTATAAGCTGATGTGATTACAGCTTTAGTTAGCAGTTAGCATTATTTTATTCTTTCTAGTAATGTTAAATGAACATTCATATAACATATGGTACCACACAAGGTGGCTCTGATGATACATGAAATGAAATGATTTGTAGAAAGGAAATGTTCCAGGCCTAAGTTTGAGATACCTCCCTAGCATTTCCAGTTATGCGGAGAGTGAAAAAATATGGAAAAAGGTAGCAGCAGAAAAAACAGTCTTGGCAAGATTTGACCTTCTGAATGTGAGTCACATACTACCTTGGAGCCATGACACTCGGTGATTAACTCTATGGAATGGTGAAGTAAAGTTAAATGTTGCATTCTGCACTAATGAATATAAAGAACATGACTTTTATGTTGCTGAAAATGAAATAACAGCATTTTCCAGGGCCATTTTGATTTAAACTGAAGGAGTTAAGGGCATGTAATGTAGCTTGGCAGCTAGAGTTAATATGAATTTGCTGATTCCTATATTCTCTTTCACACCACACACGTGCAATTTCAAGTATGACAACATTTCTGCCTGGAAGATAATAGTAGGCTACTTAGACTCATGTAGCTATCGGTTACTGCTACAGCTTCAAATATGCATGTTCCAGAATTGGAACAAGTCATCTGTGTAAAATTGTACATGTTTACCCCGTTTACCTACAGGATTATCTTTACAGTTACTATATGGCGTAGAGTTTTCGAAGGCATATAAGCTGAATTAGTGCATGTGCAGGGTGGCTGCCCTGTTGCCATATGATGTGCCAGAGAGCAAAAGATAGGGTTTAGGAACAAGGGAAATAACATTTGTCATCTGACAAATTGTCAGAACGTTAACTTATGCAGCAAAGGATAATTATGATAACAATATAAACTGTAACATTCAATATTAAAATGTTTATTTACTGAAAATAACATTCCCGAATTTCTGAAAACGTCTTACTGTAGAGGAGTTGCTAGCTAAAATAAAGGTTCACCAATTTCTGTGCTAGAAGTTTTGCCCTGTTTCACAATAAATGACCAGTATGCACACTCGCATTGCACAGTCTGATCGTGAGTTCCTGGCTTGGTGAAAAATTGATACAGTCATACACTTTCTCAGATGAAATTTCTTAAAGGAATTGTACACTTTAAAAATAATTTTTTTGGTCTGGGAGCACTGCTACCAGGCTTTGAAAGTGACATTGTTAACAGTTCATAAAACACAATGTAAAATGTGAGTTATCTGCTTATTGCCACAGTTACACAAAGAACCTTACACTCAGTTTGCATTATGGACTGGTCTTGAACTGAACTTCAAGGAATATGAGCGTGTGCTCCTGGACTGCAGTAATCAGTGGTCAGTTAATTTATGAACTAAATATATGCAGCTCCTAATGATACTTGGTAACATGTTGCTCAATACTGTGTAATAAAAAGGAATAACATAGGACAAGATTGGAATTTGAAGCACATCATAGCATAAACATGCAAGCCAGGTGTTTATTCTACAAGCAATAACTTGAGAACCATACATCATACCTTTGTATGAGATGCCTCAAAACCTCTTGCCACATATACCAAGGCATATTACATCAAATTTCCAACAGTAATTTTGGGCACACGAAAAACAGAAATCTCTCTTACACTTGTGCTGTGCGTTGCAAACTAGGCAATGCTGCACGCCTATGACAGGACAGGCTCTAGGCAAGTTCTCCCTGACTCTGCCTCATATGTCTTCTAATACCGTAGGCTATATAGTCTCTGTAGTGACTGTAAATGTCTTTTCAAATGGGGTATTCCTGTGTTAATTGGACACTGGATGAGTGACCAATTCAGTGATGGTCTTCCATTCATATACCTAGGCAGTTAACTATGCCATAATTCTTGCCTCTTGCTAAGATCGAGTGAGAGTACTCCCAAAATAGCTTCTAGAGCTTCAGTAGAGGTAGATTTGAAAGTTCCTGACACAAACAGACACGTTAATCTTTGAAGACGCTCCAGTCTTTGTTTAGCTTTCACTACTGTGTTTTCTGTCACCATTACAAAGCTGTTATATTGGTTTAATTACTACCTAATAAAGCCATTTGGTCATATGCAGCTTTATTGCTCAATTTTCTTCTAAAAATAATAACCACTCATATGGGAACATTATGTCTTATTGGTAACCTAATCTGAGTGTAGGTTCCAGGTCAGTTTGCAATCTAGGATTAAACCCAGATGTTTAAGCGTCCAAGATCAATTTAGATTCTGCCATAATTATGTTAATCCCTTTCAAGTACCTCTTTTGGTGAAAGGGATTATGACGGTTTCTTCTGCATTAACATAAAGAACTTCAAATTCACACCAGTGTTTTACATATTTCAGAGCTTCATTTGTAATCTCTGAAAAATGCTGGAAAAGTTTCTTTCAACAAGGACTACTATGACACCCAAACAGCCCTGTGTGTAAATACCTTGAGGGGGCTGTCTGTGATTAAACAGCATAAAGTAAATGAGAGAATTCCTCCTTGTTGGGTTCCTCTCATTAGTGATAGTTTTTATTTTCTGTCCATATTGATTAGCAGGGACAGTTCTGCTCTGCAGAGAGGAGCCAAGTGGGGATAGCTGAGGCAGTTAATCTGTGGCCTGGGTTCAATTCCTGTGACCGACCTACCTGACCCATAGGTTTTGTCGGGGGTTTTCCTGGGTCGCAAGGAAAATACTGGGTAGGTTAATTACATCCCTCAAATTACATGTCCCTCCATTTCATCCCCATTATCATTTCACATCTCTCATCTGGTGGCCTCTTTCAGGGTAGAAGTGTTGGTGAGTGTTTTGGCACTGTCGTGACTTCTTGGGTTGGCCACCCTCTGTCTCCTCTCATCTCATCCTTCCTCCCAGGGATGCCTCACTTCAATTAACTTTAAAATAATAAGAATTTAATGATGAAGCCTGGGACTCAAGTACTTGCAATAGTAAGTCGCCACAAACAGTGTATCTTGAATACGAGAACCCCTAGTGTTTACCAGGAAAATATATGAGTCAATTAGAGAATTTAATGTCATGACGGCACGTTGGCCATGGTACCTCAATGGGTAAGAGCAATTGGACGGAAATCAGGAGATCTGTGGTTCAAATCCCGGCCGTGGCAGTTTGACTCTATCCAAAACATTAGCCTATACACAGCTAGTGTGAAGGAACTAATTTCTATCAATTAACTTCGTTAAGTCATCTTAACCTTGTTAAGATGAATATGTTAAATTGAATGATGCTTTCCACTTTTTTCTATCACAAAGGTTTTCCCACAAATCTCAAAATAAATTTTGAAAATACTGTTTTTGGGGTAAAAATACATGCATTATGTAAATACAGAATGCAAAATTTGCAGGCTGAGAAGTTATATTAACTAACTTGGATATGCTAAATTAAATGGTGCTTTCCACTTTTTTTCTATCACAAGGTTTTCTCACAAATCACAAAATCAATTTTGAAAATATGTAATTGTATATAGCGTCCATAATATAAAAATTATTGAATTTCATAAAAATGGTATGTGTTACATGAAAACTGTTATCTAAATCAGCGCATTTGCTTCCATATAGTAATTTTTTTTAGTAATTTAGTAATTTATTTCCTTTTACATCAACAAATGGAAATACAAAATCAAGATTACAATTATAAAATCCATACTGAAATATGCCATATATTCCTAAATCCTGAAAATCCTATCATGTTATCATGTTGCCAACCATTGAATAGTAATTCAGTCCCCATACACCTAACCCTAGGTTTTTGTGTATTGGAGGCCCTCTGCTCCTTTTTACACTTTTTGCCATTGCTTCCATATAAGTAGCCTAATTTCATCAAAACCAGGAAAGTGTTGCAGGATAGTGTAATACCTATACATAGTTATGAAGCACAAAATAGTTGAGATGAACTTATCTTTTTCAAGGGTATCTAAAGTACATGGTAGTCATAAATACCTAAAATGAAGTGTGTGTAACAAACTTACAGGTCATATTACTTCACTACCCATTTATAAATTCTGAAGCTTTTCTGAATAAATAGCTGAAAAGGTAAAGTATTTTATTCAATAGATGTGTTTTGTGAATCCAACAATTTTTCACAGAGAAGCAGGAACATAACTCTGTTTAGTTGAATGATATTTTGTTATGCCCATATATAATTCCATTAACAATTATATTATAAACAGTTATATAATATCCTAATTATTATGAGCTGATAAATGTATGTACCAGATGAGACAAATTGCACAGTAGTTATAAATTTTTTAACATTATATGAATTTGCTATATTTTAATTAGTGTAAATAAGTTCTTAATATTGCAATTATACGACAAAATGTATGTACATGACAAGACCAATTACTTTGTTGTAAAACGGCCTAAAAGTCAGTAAACTGTATTTTGTTGTAAAAAGTGATATAACTAAACCCTAAAGAGCTGAATATACATAGCATAAATCATATTTTCAGATACAGTAGAACATTGAAAAATTGCTATAAGAGTTTTATTACAAAGGATTTCTCAAATCTAACATCAAATAAAACCTCATTTGATAAAACATCAAGTGAGTCTCATTCCTGTTATGATGAAATGGTCAAGATGGTTTAGTTCTGTGGAATACTTCTTTTAAGTATTTCAATGTGGTTGTACATTTTTTGCAGTCAGTAAGTATTGCTGACTTCTCTGGATCAACAATTAGTACAAGACTATCTTGGCAATTCCATCAATTATAAAAAAAAATTATGAAACCTATTACTGAATTTTCAAACTCGAGAAGCCTGCAGCACATCCTCTTGTGCCACGTATAATGTTTTTACAAAACAAATATAAATTAACCAGTGTGGTCAACATAGGATAGTAATTTGACTGAAGGATGACACACTCAGACAGAGTTAATATTGAAGATTCTCTGAAAATTTCTGTTGACTTAACTTTAAAAAGAAGATAGCTTTGTTAAAAGATAAAACTTACATACAAATTTCAACAGCGGCAGACAGTATTTTTGAAGCTTCAAAATTTACTCCTAAACAGTGTATATAATCATGCTAACCAATGCAAAATAATGTGGAAGAAGTCTTAAGCCATTGGTTTATTTCAGTATGCTCATGGTTACCTTAGAAATCTTGTTTAAATTCCTGTACACCTGTGCAAGTGTACTGTAAAATCTAAAAGTTCAATCAATATAATTTATTTCTTGATATTTTATATGCACGATGTTGCTGGCATTAACTTGCCAATTTTGATGACCTATTATGATTACTGGATGTGGTTGATCTCAAAGCTTCTTCATATGAAGGATGACATACCATTGTAGCTTTTTTTTTCTTTTTCTTTTCTGTGGTAACATGTGAATTGGAAAAGGATAGCATGGTTTAACTTGCAGCCTCGTGGGTTGAAGGTTGATCATTAAAATTGAACTCAAGTAGTGTTAATGTGCTTGATGATAGCATGTTTTTCTGTCTCATTATAAACAAATCATTAGTATCTAAATTGGATAATTGAGCTATAAGCTTAGAAACATAAGCTAACTTTGATTCCATTCATAGATGCAACAAGTGTACCATCTCGTATTCATGTTATTCATTGCAAGGAGTATTAAGTCATCCAATTCACACACTTGATATCCTGTGCTTATAATATCTATAACCAATGTTTCACAACGTTTTTCATTGCATGGAGTAAATTATTGTAAATAATGAGCTAATATGAGAAAAAGAATAATAATTTACTTTCCAATAAGTTACAACCTGAGAAAACCAAAATACAAATATTTCAGAAATAACTAATACTACCAGAAGTATCATTTGACATGAGCTGCATACTTTGATCTTCAAATTTTTCCTGTAATATATTTTGCCTGTACACTGGAACACAGTTTATTGTGATGGCATTAATTTCTTATGCAGGGTGCCAACAGAGAAGAAAAAGAGCTAGAGATGTAAATTAGTTAAAAAACTACTTGAGATTGCACAATATGAAGTAATGCCTATCATAGAACAATAATGGTTACATACAAGGGTCGTTTGATAAGTATGGTAAATTTCCATGAAGGGATGGAAATTTTTTGTTGCAGCTCTGTGGGTGGTAAGCTTGATTATTCAAAAGATTGTTCAGAAAATTTGAATATGCTACAATATACAGATCATTGTGGACAGCCATCTGAACTGGTCAGTGTGATAGCTGTGATTGAAAATGGAAAAAACAGAGTTTTGTGCTGTTATTAAACATTTTCATTTGAAGGGCTGGACTACCACACAGGTCAAAACTGAATAAGATGAAGTTCACGCAGAACTCTGCACCACCATTGAAGACCATATACTTTTGGATCAATGAATTTAAACATGGTCGTAGAAGCACCGATGATGAATCATGCTCTGGTTGTTCAATTGAGGTCACCACACAGGGCACAATTGTATAAATCTACAATCTGGTATTGCAAGACCACCAAATGATGCTATAGCTGTCTCAAATAAGTGAGTGCACAATATCCTGCATGAAAAATTTGCAATGTAAAATCTGTGTGCAAGATGGGTGCCGAGATTGCTTACGTCAACCTAAAGCTCATCTGGAAAAACACTTCTACTGACTGTCTGGTGATCTTTAATCGCAATCCACAAGACTTTGCACCAATTTATAAAACTTGGATCCATCATTACACACCAGTCAAAACAGCAGTCAAAACAATGGACAAAAGCTGGTGAAAGTGCACCAAAGAAGGCAAGAACCATTTTCTCTGTTTGTTTTGTTCATTTGGTCCTATCATTGAGCAGCGCTATAGGACATTTAACACGTCATACAGAAAACAACCCTCAGTAAAGCAACATAAAACGTTTTAACTATCACCACCATACATCAAAACATGCATTTTCTTCCAATTTTTTTTATTTATTTTTTATTTTATCACCACCACCAAACATGTAACATATGTAACATTTTAGAACTATTACTACTATACATATACAATTACTCATCCAAGAAAAATATGTCAACCATTTGTTTATGGAGATGATAATACATTAAGCCAACTACAATGATATATTACATTTCCTTTATAGCACAGGACACTTTAACAATTATCCATAAATTCCTGTACAAAGTAACAGGACTTGTTGCATAGATAGAGCAGACTTTCATTCTTTGTCTAGTATTTATGCTATGTATATTCACATTTTGTGTAAAGCGGTCTCGATTTTTGATATGGAAACACTTAAGCATAAAGATGTATTCACAAGGAAGTGTTAAAATATTCAGCCTTTGAAACAGACCTTTTCATGAAGCTGTAATATTTATGCTACATATTGGTCTGATGGCTCTCTTCTATAACATAAATACTCACTCTCAATCCAGAATATCAAACCATATTTCATTACAGAACAAAAATATGCACGGTATACCTCTTCTAATGTCTGAATTAGACAAAAAGAGTTCAACGACCTAAACACAAAAGTAGCTGATCTCAACTTGGGTATGATACTCTCTATATGAGATTTCTAATTAAGATTCACAACAACCTGCAAACTGGTAAGGTGATGGCCATTGTTTTTTGGGATTCTCAAGGAATAATCCTCATAAACTACTTGGAAAAAGGCAGAAGCATAACTGTAGCCCATTATGCTTCATTGTTGGATCGTTTGCAACATGAGTTGACTGAAAAGAGACCGAGATTGAAACACAAAAAAGTGCTCTTTCACCACAATAATGCACCATCGCATACATCAGTAATCACGATGACAAAAGTGCATGGATTGGGCTTTAAATCGGTTCCTCAACCACCTTATTCACCAGACTTAGCCCCAAGTGACTTCTTCCTCCCAAACTTGAAAGTTTGGCTTGGTGCTAAGAATGTTTTATCAAATGAAGTGATAGTCACCACCAGAGTATTCTGCAGACCTTGACAGAGTCTATTTTTCCAACGGGATGAAAAAGCTGGAATTTGCTGGACCAAGTGTGTAGCTATCAATGGAGACTATATCGAAAAATAAGGTGAGATGTTAAAAAAAAATTATTATTGATTTTTTACCAGACATATCAAACAACCTATGTATAGCACATAAAAATGCTTAAAATTATAATTTTTATTTTAGGAAGGTTTCATGGTTCAAATTAGACTGAACAACTACGTACATTAAGATCAGCTATTACATCTTACTGCTCAGATTCTGAAACTGTACAGCATTGTTTCCTATTACATTGTTTTTATAACTGAAATAATGAATGTTTATATACTTTATAGCTTCTAATATTACTTCAATATTCTGGGACGATGAATGAAATGGGTAAAATGATGCTCAAATGAGCCCAGGTCCATAGAGCTTAGAGTTACCTGACATTCCTCTCTCAGGATAAGGGAAAAACCTGGAAAAAACCTTATCCAGATAACGAACTCGGGACCTCTTGATCGTGAGGCACACATGCTACCATCTACACTACCGAGGCAGGAAATATTCTGTTTACTTTCTTCTTTTTGCATTGAGAAGTTATGCTTGTCTCCTGGATTTTTTAATGTTTTTGATTTTTTCCTTCAATTTTGAGTAATTTTAATCTTTGTTTGATTGAATCAAATACCTGATGTGCAATTTTGTATTAAAGTATTTTCTGAGAGATAAAGTACCTAAACTAAAATTTATTTTCTCTTCATGCAGCCAATCTTATGGTTGGAATGGGTGAGTTCATAACTATCGTGTACATATACATTTCATATATTATGTATTCTTTTACATATTATGATATATATTTATATATAAGATTGTGTTTAGTTGCATGCCTCCATGAGTTAGTTTAAGATATTACAAGCTTTGCTACTGGAGCTTGTATTATACATTAATTATGCTCTTTAGTCTGTGTCCAAAGAAGAATGCTTATTAAGTTGCTTATTAAGAGCCTGCTATCACACTATTGTTGTGCATTAATTCTAATATCATGCACTTTAAGCTCACTGTTTTCTGTATTTATATTACAGATTTGGAAGGTGGTCGTTTCTTTTTCAATGCTGTAAAGGAAGGTGACAGTATTCTTTATGCAAGTGATGATGAAAATGAATGTCATTTATGGGTAATGGCTATGTACAGAGCTACTGGACAGTCACACAAGCCTACACCACCTGTAACACCAGCCGGAAAAAATTCAACAATATCTAAAATTCAGGGAGGTAAGATGTTCCCTAAAATATGCCTATATACTGCTAGTGTGGAGAAATGATTAATTTCCATCAATTAACTAAAATAATAAGAGTTAAATGTTGAAGCCTGGGCCTTAAGTACTTACGATAGTAAGTCGCCACAAACAGTGTATCTCGGATGCGAGAGACCCTAGTGGTCTACCGGGGAAATTTACGAGTCAACTGGAGAATTTAATGCCAGGATGGCATGTTGGCCATGGTAGCTCAAAGGTTAAGAGCGAGTGGACAGAAACCAGGAGATCCGTGGCTCAAATCCTGGCCATGCAATGAATTTTTCATGTTGACTCTGTCTATCAAAAACCTTAGCCTATATACGGCTAGTGTGGAGAAGTGATTCATTTCCATCAATTAACTAAAATAATAAGAGTTAAATGATGAAGCCTGGGCCTTAAGTACTTACGATAGTAAGTCGCCACAAACAGTGTATCTCGGATGCGAGAGACCCTAGTGGTCTACCGGGGAAATTTACGAGTCAACTGGAGAATTTAATGCCAGGATGGCATGTTGGCCATGGTAGCTCAAAGGTTAAGAGCGAGTGGACAGAAACCAGGAGATCCGTGGCTCAAATCCTGGCCATGCAATGAATTTTTCATGTTGACTCTGTCTATCAAAAACCTTAGCCTATATACGGCTAGTGTGGAGAAGTGATTCATTTCCATCAATTAACTAAAATAATAAGAGTTAAATGATGAAGCCTGGGCCTTAAGTACTTACGACAGTAAGTCGCCACAAACGGTGTATCTCGGATGCGAGAGCCCCTAGTAGTCTACCGGGGAAATATACAAGTCAGCTGGAGAATTTAATCCCAGGACGGCACGTTGGCCATGGTAGCTCGAAGGTTAAGAGCGACTGGATGGAAACCAGGAGATCTGTGGTTCAAATCCTGGCCATGGCATTGAATTTTTCATGTTGACTATATCTATCAAAAACGTTAGCTTATATACGGCTAGTGTGGAGAAATGATTATTTCCCATCAATTAACTAAAATATCAAAGATAGTTTCCTAAAAGATAAATATTTTTATATATGATGAAAATAAGCATAAATGAATTGCTGATTATGCTTCAGACTTCCCTGGCATTGTCTACAACATATAAAATCAGAAAAACTACATGCAAATGATCCATCCATCTTTCAACCCATCTGTTTGTCTATCTTTAAATTACTATTAAGACCGTGCAGTAGTTTGTGTGAAATGTGGCAGTTTTTTAAATTTATTTCCTCCAACATTAAAGTTGTATCAGATGATGAATGAAATGGGTGAAATGATGCTCCAATGTGTTCACGGTTGATGGAGCTTAGAGTTATCCAACATTCGTCTTTCAGGATAAGAGAAAACCACAGAAGAAACCTTATCCAGATAACTCACCATGACCGATATTCAAACTCGGGACCTCTTGAATGCGAGGTAGACACGCTATTATCTACACTACAGAGGTGGGTAAAAATATGGCAGTGCTAAAACAAATTAAAAGGAGTGAAATAAACTACAGTATTACTAGAAAAGAATAAAATACATCTTAGGATGTGCTCTAAAAGAAGTGATGAATGGTAAAAATGTAAGAACCAGAAAAAGAAATTTTATGAGGATAGTATTAAGATAAAGGTTCACATAGAGAACTGGGAAGGAAAAGAAAAGAGGGAAGAATAGGTGTGGCTAATTATATAGAATAAAAAGAAGTATTTCAGAAAGTGGAGTGCCATTGTTACTAAAATTAGGCAAGTGAGTCAACCTTGTATATACTTTTCTCTACTTACAAGTTTTTTATGAAGACAGGACATTAGATGGCAGCATGACACCAAGCCAGATGCAGACACCGGATGCATCATTGGTCAACCACAGAACTGACGATAGGGGAGAAGTCCCCAGAAACTAGTCTTCATAAAAAACTTGTAAGTGGAGAAAAGTATATACAAGGTTGACTCACTTGCCTAATTTTAGGTGTGGCTAAGTTTGTAGTGTTGGATCTATGCTTTAGTCCACATGCTACTTGAATGATTTTCCTGGAAATATATACATGCACTTCCTTTTTTGCATTATAAACTTGAATCTAACTTAACAATTCCAGTCATTCATATACAGGTCATTTAATCACAGAACACTAATCTACCACCCCTGCTAAATGCTAATGGCACATAACATTTACATAGTAGATCTTTAATGAATGATAATAATTTAATATACTTATTGTTTCTGACTATAATAACCAGAGCATTGTACAACAGTATTTTCAAACAGTAAACAATATCTATGGTATCTTCTGTCAAAAACAGATGGATCAATGCTTTTCATTGGTATCATCACTTGTGTGTACCTGCTATATTTTTCATCTGCTAATTTTCCACATTGCATAATTGGCTGGATCTTTCAATGATGTCCAGTTGTTCCAATGAAATTGTTACCCTCAGAAATAGAAATAGAAATACATGTTGCTTTTTCTTCCATAGATGATGTAGAAAATACTTCAAAGTATAAACTTGAAAGAAGCGTAGGGACAGTGAAGCACAAATTAGTACAAAAGTGAATCGAGAATATATTGACACATTGCTTCACTCAAGTGAAGTCAATATATTCTCGATTCACTTTTGTACTAGAAAATACTTATTAACCTATATATGTGTTTGGAGGAATTTAGTAACAGTGACATCAAAATTAATCTCAAAAACTATTTGTAGTTGGTTTATTGATACTCGTCACTTATTTGTTTATATTAATGAGAGACTAGTTTCAAAGGCCTCCATTTTCAATCTCTTTCCATCTGGCATCTGTTGTAGTCTGCTCTCTCTCTGGTGGTGGAACTATGAACTTTTTGATCTAGATGTTCTCGGGCTTCGAGCCAGGTATAGTGATGTAGAGCCATCGACGTTTCGGGAGTGTGCATCGCTCCTGATGATGGGAGCAATGCACACTCCCGAAACGTTGATGGCTCTACATTGCTATACCTGGTTCGAAGCCCGAGAATGTCTAGAACATATACATCGCCAGGAAACCTTCCGATCATATTTTATGAACTTTTTTGTCAAATTATCTACTGGTGGAATTCCAAAATTCATTACGCAATCTTTATTTTTCCATATGAATATGTTCTCCCATGTTGTCAATTTATTTTGGTTTATAACTCCTTTTAATAATTTTGGATTTGGATCAATGTCATGATTTTCCAAACATGAAATGCTACCGCTGCCTTATCTTCTTGTTTCAATCTGGTGTTTCTAAAGTGCTCTTTGACTCTGGTTTTTAGATTTCTTTTAATTTGACCTATGTAGCAGAATTGTGAAAAATGCTTAAAAGTTAAAGGTATATTTCTGGACGGAAACCAGAAGATCCGTGGTTCAAATCCCGGCTATGGCATTGAATTTTTCAGTCTGACTCTATGTTTCCACAATTTAGCCTACACACGGCCAGTGTGAAAGAATAATTAATTTCCATTAATTAACCTAATAGTGGTTTACTATAAAAAACCCGGGCCTTAAAGTACTTACATGTAGTAAGTCGCCATTAAGGTAGTTGTCTCATGTGTTTATGAGAACTCCTAAGGGGTTTACCAGGAAAATACGAGTCAGTTGGAGAATTTAATGTCATATCAGCAGGTTGGCCATAGTAGCACAATGGTAGTGCGGCTGGACGGAAACCAGAAGATCCGTGGTTCAAATCCCGGCTATGGCATTGAATTTTTCAGTCTGACTCTATGTTTCCACACACACATATATATATATATATATATATATATATATATATATATATATATATATATATGTATATATACATATATATACATAAATATATAATATATATATATAAAATAATGAAAAATAAAAAAATAATGAAATGTCATGGATATGTTGGCTCTATCTATCAAAAACCTTAGCCTATATACGGCTAATATAAAGAAATGATTAATTTCCATCAATTAACTAAAATAATAAGAATTAAAGGATGAAGCCTGGGACTCAAGTACTTACAATAGTAAGTCATCACAAAAAGGTGTATCTCAAATGCGAGAGCCCCTAGTGGTTTACCAGGGAAATATACGAGTCAAATGGAGAATTTAGTGTCATGACGGCAAGTTGGCCATGATAGCTCAATGGGTAAGAGCAACTGGAGTGAAACCAGGAGATCTGTGGTTCAAATCCCAGCCATGGCATTGAATTTTTCATGTTGACTCTATCAAAAACCTTAGCCTATATACAGCTAATATAAAGAAATGATTAATTTCCATCAATTAGCTAAAACATTAAATCTCGTTAATACATTCAAGTATTACCTTGATGATGTTAACTTATGACACACGTACAATTGGAGAGTACCTTTTAAAAATGTTTTATATATTAAATACAATATTTCTGCCCTAAACATGAATCACTTGTGTTCGTTTTTGTACTTCATAATATATTGTACATTTACATTTGAGATAAGAACAGTAAAGAAGGAATGATTATATTTTTAGGCCTTTCAATGTTGAATGAACTTTGAGTGATAACTATGCAAAAATAATTGGTGCAAAGCTTGCTTTCCAAATTAGGATTTTTGTACACCCATGACGAGAAAACAAAACTATCTCTAATTGCAACATTGACATCTACATACCTTTCTAATACAATATCCGAGCATAGTTACTGAAGGCCATATTTTCAGTTTAGGTGCATGGACCACACTCTAGCATCTTTTGTACAGCCTGCCTTCATATACATTTAAGTTTTGCACCTACTTTGGTGGACTGTTGTAGTTGATGCAAGGTTTAGCAGGTTTATGTCTGTGTTCTGCAAGCAAGTACTGATATATAGGGTGTATAAGGTGTATAAGGGCGCTCAACTACGGCGGTCATCAGTGCCCTTTAGAAAACTAGTCATGGCAAAAGCCAGATATAAAACTTTCTAAAAACTATATAAGTGTAACAAAACCTATTAAAAATACACGTACATAAAAAAAATCTATCAAAACCTACTAAAAATTTCGTTCACCTATTTCACCTTTTTTTTCACCTTTCCACCGACACGGGTCTCCACGCACGGCCTACACGTGGGTGGTCCTGTTAACCGTCTCCCTCAACCACGAAGAGGAGCCCACACGAGGGAGACTGTTGGCTCGGGACCCCGGGTGCGCCAATCCCGTACCTACCAAAGTAGGCCCCCGGGGGGAAGTACTGATATAACTAGCATGAACAGTCAAGTCATGTGATTGACATATATTGAGCTAATGGAAGAAAGAAAAGGTTGGTTTTTTTTTTTCCTGCATTATAAAAGAAAACTGAAAACATAACTAAATCACACTAGAGAAGTGAACTGAAAATGAAACAAACTAGTTATAAACGTGAAGCAGCACTGAAAACTGAAAAAAAGGTCACAATATTGTAAAGAATAAACATATTACCTAGCATAATTTTCTCATTCAATTCATGAAAACTGATGGTAGAAAGATTCCTAAAACTTTTATCAATAAATGTTAATTCTTCTAGTCTGTCCATTATTTTCAAATAAATGATTTTTTTCCGTTCTCAGATTCAAAAGATCTAATTAAACATTTTAGTTACTGTAGGATTGTTATGATGGTTTCATGAAGAGCCTACAAAATATTCATATAAATAGTTTTATGGCATATTAGCTTTTATAACAAATTGTAGAACAAACTCTAAGGGCATTAAGTTTTAAATCACCTTATTGCTTTCCTTTAAGCTAAGTGATCAAGGTATGTATGATATTTTCCAGATGCTGATAGAGCACGAAAGCATGGTATGGAAGAATTTATATCAGCCGATCCATGTAAATTTGACCATGCATCTCTCTTCAAAATGCTTCAAACCTTGACATTAGATTACAGACTAAATGATCCATACTGCTCATTGGTAAGTGGTTTATTAATATTCTTGGATTTAAGAGCTAGCTAACTTGAACATTATAAGTAGTAACTGAAGCGATATTGTATAGACTTTACTTTAAAAATAGGGAAATTCCATCATTATATATCTTAGAACTGTTGTTAGAAAAAATGCTGGCCTTAAACAAATGCAAATATTTGTGCCCATAATAAACATATGCTATCTAACTTAAATGTGACATATAGCAGAGTGAAACACATTCTAAATACAGGAACAAAGGCATATATTAGACTCCAAATATATAAAAACATCTCAAAGGAACATGAATTGCGCATCCTGAAATATTGGTTTTCTTTTAAAATATAAAATACATAATGAAATAAACAGAAAATTGTGCTCCCATAAAATTGCATATTTGAAAGAAATAAAAAACATGAAATTGCAAAAGAGGATACTGTCACCCAGTTATCGGGAGGCACCACAAGCAACAGCTGAGAAGGGGCCGGAGGCCACGCCACGCCCACTCATCTGTCTCCTGTCACTAACTGAGGGGTGATTTGCGGTAGTGTCGCCGGTCCTTCGATGTTTCTCTCCCCTTCTCCGGTGGTCTGGAACGTTCGGTGATTAGAGACTTCTAGAAAAACACTGACATTCTTATAAAAAGGGTTTCAGAGAGACAGTTAGTCAGTCAGTGTTTGACGTGCTAGCGAAGGACGTGTTTACGTAACCGCGAGTACAGTGAAATTGTAACGGACGGACTGGTGAATTATAATTGTTGCAGCACGTAATTCTGTGTAATTGGCAAGTGTTTAACTGTAAGTCGGTGGAAATAAAGAACATTGTTGAGTGGTGTAATTGGACTTTTTATTTCACGAACCCACAAAGTCACACTGGTGTCAGAAGTGGGATGATAACATCACCGAACATTACAACCATGGACGCGGCATTGGAAAAATTTTTGGAGAAGATGATGGAAATGAAGGCCGAAATAACAGCGAAGACGGAAGAAATAAAGACCGAATTGACCACAGAAATGAGGGCAGCGAACGACAGTCTGGCCACGGAAATGAAGGAGGCGAACGCGGTCCTCGCCGCCAAATTTGACGAACAGTTGGCCGGCGTGAGGGATGACGTCACGAAGCTGGGCAAGCGGATGGGCCAAGTAGACGACCGCCTTAATGATTTAGAGGAAAAGGCCGACAATAACGCCAAGACCCTGAACGCCGTGGTGGAAGACGTCGAAGACCTTGCGAACCGCATTAACAACCTGGAAGGGAAGGCTGACAGCAGCGTCAAGTCCCTGAACGCAATGGTGGAGGACGTCGTCGGCAGGAGGTTGAAGGATTTGAAGCCCGACGCGCCGGGACGCGACACAACATCTGCGCGCGTCAAACCTCCCAAGTATGACGGCGCGTCAACGTTTGAAGTCTTCCGCCGCCAGTTCGACACAGTGGCCAGGCACAACAGGTGGTCACCGGAGTAGGAGGCTACACAGTTAATAGCCAGCCTCCAGGGACGGGCCGCGGAAGTGCTAAACGCGGTGCAGACGATGGCGGCGCCCAAGGACATCTGGGAGGCCCTGGAGAATCGCTTCGGGAACCACCGCTTAGCCGCAGCATACCGAAGCCAGCTAAAGGCAAGGTCGCAGCAGCCGGGGGAGACGCTGCAGGAGTTCGCCATAGCCATCGAGCAGCTGGCTAGCAAGGCCTTGGTTGACCTGCCACTGGAGTTCGTATCCCAGGAAGCCGCCTACAATTTTGTCGACGGGGTACGGGACACGGAGATTCGTCAGCGCCTAATGCTCGGCGAATATAAAACCATCCACGAGGCGCTGACAGCGGCATTAAGGATGGAGGCGGCCAAAATAACATCCCTCCCGACGCCGAGAACGAGGAGCGTCCGCTATGCCGGAGACCGAAGACCAGCTGAGGGACGCCGGCGAACACCTAGTGGCCTGTGTTGGGGGTGTGGACAGCCCGGACACCTGCAGAGAGACTGCCCACACCAGGAAGAGCAGCCGGAAAACGAGTAAGGGCCGTCGTGGAGAGGGGCACGTCGGCGCCATCACCACCATCCCCTCGAGTGACACTGCGCGCCGTCAGCCGGCGTATGGATGACAGCCTCATCGCGGACGGTTGGATAAGAGGAAAGCCGTGCCGCGTGCTGGTGGACACCGGGGCGGCCGTGACCATCATCAGACCTGACGTGGCGAAGGGTTTGCCGACAAGAAAGCCAAGCCGGCCATACCAGCTTGTCACGGCATCGGGCGACACCTTGCCTGTGGAGAAGGAGGCCCTGCTGGAGCTGAACTTGGGACGGAGTGCCGTGCGTCTGTGGGTGTTCGTCGCGAAGGTGGCTGAGGAGGTGATCCTGGGACTGGATGCCCTCAGGAGCCACGAGGCGACGGTCGACGTCGGCAAGAAGGTCCTGCGGCTTAACGGAGAAGAGGTTATACTCCGTCAACCCGAAGAGCGCCTTGGAATGTGCAGGGTCGTCTTGGACGAAGACGTGGTTGTTCCCGCGAGGAGCGAGGTGGTGGTGACGGCGCGACTTGAGGGCCAGAGAACCAGGAACATGATGCTGGACCAGAAGACGCCTGTACACGGACTGTGTGTAGCCAGGGCATTGCTGCCCTGCCGAGAGGAGGTGCCAGTGAGACTGCTAAATCCAACGGACACCATTCGCGACGTCCAGGCCGGGACGGAGTTGGGAACGTGCGAGCCCGTAGTGAGCGTAACAGCAATCGACAAGACACAGGAGCCGGCGCCGAAGCAACACCTGGGGCCCCGGCTAGAAGGCTTACTGGAGAGGGCGGCCGACCACCTGACCGCAGAACAGCTGGAGCAGGTACGACAACTACTGGGGCGATACGAGCGCGTCTTCAGCCAAGGCGATAGTGACTACGGCCGCACGGACAAAGTGCTTCACCGCATCGACACCGGAGACGCCCGGCCTATTCGGCAACCACATAGACGCGTTCCGCTGGCGAAGCAAGGGGCGGTACGAGACATGCTGGAGGACATGAGATCCAGGGGAGTGATTGAAGAGTCCGACAGCCCTTGGTGTTCCCCTGTAGTCTTGGTGACGAAGAAGAACGGCGAGCTGCGCTTCTGCGTAGACTACAGAAAGCTGAACGCTGTCACCCGGAAGGACTGCTTTCCCTTACCCCGGATTGACGACACCCTGGACACGCTAGCTGGTGCACAGTGGTTCTCGACCCTGGACCTGAAGTCGGGCTACTGGCAGGTAGCTCTAGACCCGAGAGACAAGGAGAAGACCGCATTCTCGACGGGCCAAGGTCTTTGGCAGTTCACGGTTATGCCCTTTGGCCTCTGCAACGCACCAGCTACCTTCCAACGCCTCATGGAGTCAGTGATGAGAGGGCTGACTTACGATGCCTGCCTGCTATACCTGGACGACATCATCATCGTCGGGAAGACTTTTGAAGATCACCTCGAGAATCTGAGTAAGGTGCTACAGAGACTGCAGGCGACCAACTTGAAGCTGAACGCGAAGAAGTGCCAGCTCTTCCGCAAGGAAGTTAACTACTTGGGCCACATAGTCTCAGCAACCGGAGTGGCCACAGACCCGGAGAAGACGCAGGCTGTGAGAGATTGGCCTCGCCCAAAGGATAAGAAAGAATTGCGCAGTTTCCTGGGGCTGTGCAGTTATTACAGGCGCTTCATAAAGGGGTTCTCCAACATCGCAAAACCCCTCACCCGCCTGACAGAGGAACACCGGCCTTATGTGTGGACGGAGGACGCAGAAAACGCTTTCCAGCACCTAAAGGAGACCCTGTGCAGTGCTCCAATTTTGGGTTTCCCACAACCGGGTGGCACCTTCATTGTGGACACCGACGCCAGCGACCATTGCATTGGAGGTGTCCTGTCGCAGATCCAGGACGGCCATGAGCGGGTGATAGCCTATTACAGCAAGACGCTATCCAAGGCAGAGAAGAACTACTGCGTCACCCGACGGGAGTTACTGGCGGTAGTAAAGACATTGGAGCACTTCCACAAGTACCTGTACGGTCAGCCATTCCACCTGAGGACTGACCATTCCGCCCTAACCTGGCTATTGACCTTTAAGAACCTGGAAGGCCAGACAGCACGTTGGGTCCAGAGGTTGCAGGAGTACGACTTCACCTCGGAACATCGTAGAGGGAAGAGCCATGGTAACGCAGACGCCATGTCCCGAAGACCCTGTCCAGAAGAGTGCGGGCAGTGCACAAGAGTGGAAGAGAAGGAGCGTGCCGCAGCAGTCCGAGTAGTCGTGGCAGTGCCTGCTGAAGGCTGGGATAGCGCAGGCCTGAGGAGGGAGCAGCTGGCGGACGCAGACTTGGGGCCACTCTTGAGGGAAGTGGAGGCAGGGAGGAGACCAACCTGGGAGGACATCGCACCGAGGAGCGCCACCTACAAGTCGTACTGGGCCCAATGGGACTCGTTGAAGATCAGAGAGGGCGTGCTGTTCCGGGTATGGGAATCACCCGATGGGAAGACGCAGAGAGAGCAGTTGGTACTTCCCCGGAGTAAGGTCCCGGAAGTCCTGGAGGAAGTACACGCCGGTACTTCGGGAGGACACCTGGGAGCGAACCGAACGATTGACAAACTACGGCAGCGCTACTACTGGCTGAGGCTCCGAGCAGATGCTGAGAGATGGTGCCGTCAGTGCCACGTGTGCGCGGCGAGTCGCGGCCCCCAGACTAGGAGCCGGGGTCGCATGCAGCAGTACAACGTCGGAGCGCCATTCGAACGGCTCGCCGTCGACATTGCTGGACCGTTCCCAGTTTCCGACCGAGGCAACAAGTACCTAATGGTGGTCGTGGACTACTTCACCAAGTGGCCGGAGGTGTATGCCATCCCAAACCAAGAGGCAAAGACAATCACAGACTGCCTCGTGGAGCAAGTGTTCTGTCGATTTGGGGTGCCGTTAGAGCTACACAGTGACCAGGGTACCAACTTTGAGTCCAACCTAATGAAGGAGGCACTACAAAGGCTTGGGGTGAACAAGACTCGCACTACGCCTCTACATCCCCAATCGGACGGCATGGTCGAAAGGTACATCAAGACCTTAGAGGAACACCTGAGGAAAGTCGTGGCCAGCCATCAGCGAGACTGGGACGTCAAGGTGCCACTGTTCTTGCTGGCCTATCGCTCGTCTACACACGACACAACTGGGATGACGCCAGCCAGCTTAATGTTCGGCCGAGAGTTACGCCTCCCTTGTGACCTGGCTTTTGGAAGCCCTCCGGAAGTGAAACAGCCAGCGACCGAGTATGTGGAGAACTTGGTGGACCATCTCCACGACATGCACGAGATGGCTCGCCAGAACATCCAGAAGGCGAGCGACCGCATGAAGACCAGGTATGACAGGCAAGCCAACAGCCAAGGGTTCCAGCAAGGTGACCTTGTCTGGTTGTACCGTCCTACCCGGACCAAGGGACGGTGCCCGAAGCTCCAGCAGCCATGGCAAGGACCGTACCGGGTGGTGAAGAGGATTAACGACGTGGTCTACCGCATCCAGAAGGTTCCCCGAGGGAAGATGTTGGTGGTACACCTGGATCGTCTAGCCCGCTATGATGGTGCTGTTCGGGACGACCAGCTTTGAGGAGGGAGCAGTGTCACCCAGTTATCGGGAGGCACCACAAGCAACAGCTGAGAAGGGGCCGGAGGCCACGCCACGCCCACTCATCTGTCTCCTGTCACTAACTGAGGGGTGATTTGCGGTAGTGTCGCCGGTCCTTCGATGTTTCTCTCCCCTTCTCCGGTGGTCTGGAACGTTCGGTGATTAGAGACTTCTAGAAAAACACTGACATTCTTATAAAAAGGGTTTCAGAGAGACAGTTATTCAGTCAGTGTTTGACGTGCTAGCGAAGGACGTGTTTACGTAACCGCGAGTACAGTGAAATTGTAACGGACGGACTGGTGAATTATAATTGTTGCAGCACGTAATTCTGTGTAATTGGCAAGTGTTTAACTGTAAGTCGGTGGAAATAAAGAACATTGTTGAGTGGTGTAATTGGACTTTTTATTTCACGAACCCACAAAGTCACAATACTAATATTCAATCTTACACTAATCCAGCAGAACTCAAAATAATGTCTGAATGATGGATAGCATTGCATAAATTCCCCTAAGATGCGATGGCCTGTGTTCATATCCAGGGGAAGCTGGTTGTATTAGTTACGAGCGCAACCACACTCAGAGTGCTATAATTTGCTTACTGTTCTGCAAACATTACCGTTTCTTCTCCGTAGAGGGCACTATGATTTCAAGGTAGACTGACCAGTCAACTATGATGTCATTCTTGCTCAATCGGAGGGCGGGAAATAACGAATAAAAATGAACACAGTGTATATAAGTTAAACACATGGCACCACAGTCCATATGGGACAAGGTCTGCCAACCCGACTGCCAGTCTCATGCCCATAAATGCAAGCTAGAGGTGGGCAATCATCCAACCGATATGGGAAGGAGATGTGGTCAGCATCTCGACACCCCCAGCCAGAAAGTTGGCTTTCATGACCAGGGTTGCTTTCCTATCACAAGCTCCTCAATTTCCTCATGATGCTGATTAGGCACCGGTCCTATAACCCGGACATAAAATCCACACCACCAGGGATGGGATCGAACCGAGGTTGCATTCCGTGGCAAGGAACTAAGGCATGATGCCTTAGTTCAGTATTTTATTGCCAATAATATAATATGCTACTGATAAAGCTTAAACAGAGTTTCCAATATATTGTATTCCTGATTCAAATTATTTTATAAAACTATTTAGAAAGCTAAAAATTGTTCCCATTGACCTTAACCTACAATTCTGCTTTGGAAAGTGCTTTTATAAATTAAATTAGCTTAAGATTATTTTGAGTGAAACTAGTACTCCATGCTCCATGTGTTACTAGTGTTTACCTAGAATGTGTTTCATTAAGGCCGTCCTTACATTCTCAGCTAATGAGGATGTTAAGGTCCTAATAAAATGTATTCTAGGTAAAAGCAATATATGGAGCATGCAGAACTAGTTTGACTCAAAATTATATTAAAATTGTTCTTCATTGTATCATAGTCCATACTCATTAAGAATTACATTAGCTTATTGTGAATTTTGGCATAGTAATCAATAGATATCTATTACCTCTATGGAATAATTTTACATTTGTGTTGAAATGTTGGTGTGCAGGTGACATATTCAAACTTTTGTTTAAAGCAGGGTTGTCACTGAAAAGCAGAAAAGCTTATTCATTCTAGTTTTCTTTCAGAGTTTGCTACTGGCAAACTGGCTTATTTTATTTTCAGATTTTGGTAATACTGTCAAAAACGTAGTGATCTCTAGTGGTGGTAGCGTTGACAACACAGCTGTTTGTGACTGAAGATGTAAACAAGTGTTAATAGTGAAGTTGTGTTACTAGTGTTTAGTTATTATTAATAACCTAGTTTACTTCACTGTCAGCAGCTTCAGTTTTTTACATAACTTCTATTTAATTTGTACTATGTTACTGTACAGTCCGAACATTCCAAAAATGCACAATAACCAAGTATGCAAAGTGTGAGAAAGAAAGGAGGATGACATCAAGTGTCACAAAATGGCAGCCTGGTTTAAAGAATCATAACCTATGGTCCATCTAATATAAATAATAAAGAATTTTTTTTTACTTTGGAAACTGGTATAGTTAAAAAAGACACAGAGGTAGCTTAAAGGCAAGCAATTTTTATATTACCTAATTTGTTTTAAAATTGAAGGAACTGAAAGCTTGCCTCCTGCAGTAAAGTGGTTCATATAGCTTCTTTTATCTTCTTTTTTCTTATCTTCCCTTCTATTACATTTTTAGGGAACATTTTTCCATAAAACACAGCATTAAACTTGCAGAGCCTGTAACAAACAATTTTCAGCATTTTTCAACTTTTTTTCCTCCAAGTAAAAAGTACCATTCTTTCATTCATATTATATATTTTTATTTAATATATTCTCCTCTGATATAAAAAACAAATTCAATGAAAGTGGAGGAAATGGCTTTCAAAACTAGTCCCTCAATAATATAAAAACGTAAGTGACGAAGTGTTAATAAACAGACTAAAAATATTAATTTATAGATGAGTCGTATTTATTACACATCTGCTTCACTCGATAGACTACAAATAGTTTTTCTGATTATGTAAAAAATGAAGCTAGCTACAGTGAAGCAACAAATACTACACAAATAAAACTATTTGTAACAGTAACTTCACTTAACTTAAAAGAAAATGATGTAAATTTTTCTTATTAAAAATAAATCCAGAAGTAAAATAAATCCAGTTATTAAAACAATTAAATGGTCCGATAGATTTAATGGTTTCGGAAAAAATATTTATTTTAAAAACTAAACATTGCGTAATGAATTTTGAAGTACCGGGAGTCGATTCTGTTTTTAAGCTTATTTCATTTTCAGATTTTGGTAATACTGTCAAAAACGTAGTGATCTCTAGTGGTGGTAGCGTTGACAACACAGCTGTTTGTGACTCAAGATGTAAACAAGTGTTTACAAAATTGATCTCTGCAATTAATAAGAAAAATTTACATCATTTTCTTTTAAGATAAGTGAAGTTACTGTTACAATAGTTTTATTTGTGTAGTTTTTCTGATTGGTTTTAGATTTGATTTATTGATTCATGTTAATTCAAAAAAAGTTCAATGTTATGCAAAAGATGATTATAAAAACTTAGTAGCTTTCTAATGCTAAACTCAAACATTTAATTCCATAAATTATAATCATTAGTGACTAAACTTCAATTAACTTTGATATTAATATATATTAAAACAGACTAGTTTCACAAATCCATTGTTTGCATCATCAGCCAGGCTATTATTTACTATTGTCATTGATACTATCACTACCACACTGTTTTTTGTTTTATTGCCAAACCCTGAAAGAAAAACAAATTTTTTTCACATAATCGATTGGCACTATTTCAAAATTTATCATACAAAAATAAATAATTTTTCCCAACCTATCAAATCTATGAGTCCATATAATTGTTTTAATAATTTTGGCTCTGAATTTATATGTGATTACTGTGATCAAAATGATTACTACAGCTGATTTATCAATCTGTTTATGTTTAACATTATTTCATTCTAGTTTCCTCTATTTTCTAAACAGGGGTATGGAAACTTACGGAGATTTTTCAAAAATACAGATGATCATGATGCAAATATTGAAATTGCTAGTTAGGATCTAAAGGAAATTGATGAATCTTTGATTAAAATTAAATGCACTCAAATTGTGCATATTTTGAGTAAAAATCATTTTAAAGTGTGTCACTGTAAAGAAACTATGATTATCAAATGACTGAATGCAAAAGATGTAATTTATACAAACACTGACAAAAGTAATAGGATTGTAATATTTTATAAATCTGATTAAATTAGAGAGCAGAAATTTTATTTCAAAGTGAACATTTTATAAGAATTCATGACCCATTAATATCATGCACTCAAACTTTAACAAAACTCTTACTGAAGTGAAAGTCATAACTCACAAAAATAAACATATTATAAAAGTCAGTAGTCCAATTTTGCCTAGAATGTACAAACTTCCTAAAATTCCTAAACCAAGAAATAAAATGAGGTCCATTGTAATTATGCAAGTTCACTTATAACCTTGATAAATTGTGAAATAAAAGATTCAGTACTTTTGACACATTTGAAAGCTTAGGTATTAAAAATTCCTTTGAATTGGTAAAGCCGATTAACAACACATTGTTCGATAATGGTAAGCTTGTTTCTTTACCATAACAGTTGTATTTCCTTGCATTCCTAGAGAAAGAGAGTGAGAGAATCCTTTCATGGAAGTGTTGAAAACAGTGTTGTTGTATAAATTAAGTTAATTGGGAGTCGATTAATAACACAAAACAACACTCACTTTTAAATTTTCCCGGAACCGGTTTCTGAGACCTTCCCTCTATCTTCAGCCGGACATCGACTAGTTCTCATTGGTGTAGCTGGCAATATTTTGTCTTCGGTCTCCTCTGGGGGCGGTTCGAGGAACTTGCTGAACAAATCTTTCTGGGGGATGTCGAAATTGAATACTTTGTTCCTATTTTTTGAAATAAAGATTTGTTCCCATGTGGACAGTTCTTCTTTTCCTGTTGTATGTTTTAGTAATTTTGGTTCTGGATTTATGTTGTGGTTTTTTTCCCAAAAATGCGTGGCAACTGCTGATTTTTCTAATTGTTTGTACTTTATGTTCCTAAAGTGTTCCTTTGCTCTTGTTCCTAAATTTCTTTTGGTTTTTCCAATATAAATTTGACTACAGTCACAGCATTCAATTTGATATATACCAGATTTTTTGTTAGATGGAATGGCATCTTTGATGTTTGAGCAAATTAGGTTTTTTAAGGAGTAATGGTTCACTGGAGTTAGTTGAATGTTTTGTTTTTTGAAGATTTTTTTGAATTTATCAAAGGCCCATGGATGGTAAGTGAATTTTTTGAAGATCATTTTAGTTTCTGTAGCTGAGAGGGTTGTGGTTTCCTTTAGTAGTTTCTTCTTTTTTGCTAAGTTCACTTTTTTGTCTACTAGTGATTTGGGAAAGTCATTTTTCTGTGCTATTTCAATAATTTTGTTGTATTCTATTTTGTATTCTTCTGCTGTGAGAGGGATGTTGACCAGTCTGTGTGCTAAACTATTAAAGATTGCCTGTTTGTGGGATCTTGGATTGTAGCCATTAGCTTTTATGTAGTTGTCTGTCTGTGTTGGTTTTCTGTAAATGCCAAAGTTTATTCTATTTTTATTTCTGATTATTTTTAGATCTAAAAATGGTAAATACTCGTCTTTTTCAACTTCTACAGTGAACTTGATGCTTTTTTCTTGAATATTTAAAAGTTTTAGTGCATCACTGATGTTTTTTTTTTGGCACTATGGCAAATATGTCATCTACATATCTTTGCCAGAGTTTGAACATCCATGGGAAACCTTTAGTGATCCTTATTTCCAGTGCACTCATGTACAGATCGGCCAGGAAGGGTGATAAGGGGTTGCCCATTGCTAAACCAGAAGTTTGATGGAAATATTTTGTTTGAAACTGGAAGAAATTCTGTTCTATGCATAATTTGGTAAGTTCGATGTAATCTGAAATTTCAAGTGATGACATTCCAAGTGATTTGAGCCATTTTTCTATCAATGTTGGGAGTTGTTTAACTGGTATGCTGGGAAACAGTGATTTAACGTCAAATGAGACTAGTGTGTCTTCTTCATTTAGTTCAGTATCCTTAATGTGTTCTATAAGTTCATAGGTGTTTTTGATGCTTAGGCTATCGAATTTTGGAAATGAGTTGAATTTGTTTGTTAGCCATTTTGCAAGTTTGTATGTTGGTGAATTTATACTGCTAACTATAGGTCTCATTGTTATGGATGGTTTGTGTATTTTGGGTAAGCCATAAAGTCTAGGTAAGGTTGGGTTATCTGGTTTAACTGCATATTTGTTTGATATTATACTTGATTTTGCTATTGTTTTTTCAAATGATTTTATGCAAGCTGTTAATGGATTTTTGTTGATGGTTTCATATTCACTGTTAGTTAGCATTTCTTCCATTTTTTCAAGGTAATCAGATTTATCCATTATGACTATTTTGTTACCTTCAAAATAGTCATAATGGATAAATCTGATTACCTTGAAAAAATGGAAGAAATGCTAACTAACAGTGAATATGAAACCATCAACAAAAATCCATTAACAGCTTGCATAAAATCATTTGAAAAAACAATAGCAAAATCAAGTATAATATCAAACAAATATGCAGTTAAACCAGATAACCCAACCTTACCTAGACTTTATGGCTTACCCAAAATACACAAACCATCCATAACAATGAGACCTATAGTTAGCAGTATAAATTCACCAACATACAAACTTGCAAAATGGCTAACAAACAAATTCAACTCATTTCCAAAATTCGATAGCCTAAGCATCAAAAACACCTATGAACTTATAGAACACATTAAGGATACTGAACTAAATGAAGAAGACACACTAGTCTCATTTGAAGTTAAATCACTGTTTCCCAGCATACCAGTTAAACAACTCCCAACATTGATAGAAAAATGGCTCAAATCACTTGGAATGTCATCACTTGAAATTTCAGATTACATCGAACTTACCAAATTATGCATAGAACAGAATTTCTTCCAGTTTCAAACAAAATATTTCCATCAAACTTCTGGTTTAGCAATGGGCAACCCCTTATCACCCTTCCTGGCCGATCTGTACATGAGTGCACTGGAAATAAGGATCACTAAAGGTTTCCCATGGATGTTCAGACTCTGGCAAAGATATGTAGATGACATATTTGCCATAGTGCCAAAAAAAAAACATCAGTGATGCACTAAAACTTTTAAATATTCAAGAAAAAAGCATCAAGTTCACTGTAGAAGTTGAAAAAGACGAGTATTTACCATTTTTAGATCTAAAAATAATCAGAAATAAAAATAGAATAAACTTTGGCATTTACAGAAAACCAACACAGACAGACAACTACATAAAAGCTAATGGCTACAATCCAAGATCCCACAAACAGGCAATCTTTAATAGTTTAGCACACAGACTGGTCAACATCCCTCTCACAGCAGAAGAATACAAAATAGAATACAACAAAATTATTGAAATAGCACAGAAAAATGACTTTCCCAAATCACTAGTAGACAAAAAAGTGAACTTAGCAAAAAAGAAGAAACTACTAAAGGAAACCACAACCCTCTCAGCTACAGAAACTAAAATGATCTTCAAAAAATTCACTTACCATCCATGGGCCTTTGATAAATTCAAAAAAATCTTCAAAAAACAAAACATTCAACTAACTCCAGTGAACCATTACTCCTTAAAAAACCTAATTTGCTCAAACATCAAAGATGCCATTCCATCTAACAAAAAATCTGGTATATATCAAATTGAATGCTGTGACTGTAGTCAAATTTATATTGGAAAAACCAAAAGAAATTTAGGAACAAGAGCAAAGGAACACTTTAGGAACATAAAGTACAAACAATTAGAAAAATCAGCAGTTGCCACGCATTTTTGGGAAAAAAACCACAACATAAATCCAGAACCAAAATTACTAAAACATACAACAGGAAAAGAAGAACTGTCCACATGGGAACAAATCTTTATTTCAAAAAATAGGAACAAAGTATTCAATTTCGACATCCCCCAGAAAGATTTGTTCAGCAAGTTCCTCGAACCGCCCCCAGAGGAGACCGAAGACAAAATATTGCCAGCTACACCAATGAGAACTAGTCGATGTCCGGCTGAAGATAGAGGGAAGGTCTCAGAAACCGGTTCCGGGAAAATTTTAAAGTGAGTGTTGTTTTGTGTTATTAATCGACTCCCAATTAACTTAAGAGTGAGAGAAGTTTAAATCTTATAGAGTTAATTGAGGAATCAAAAAATGATCCTTTAAGCTCATCAATCTTTAATGTAATTTTGAGTTGAGCCAGTACTCCATAATCCATATATTGCTAGTGTTTACCTTGACTGCATTTCATTATGACCTTCCTAACATCCTCAGCTAATGTTAACTATTGAACTTCGATTGGGTGAACTCCTTGAAAGCTTAGAGCATCTCTTTTGGTGTCATGATGAAGTTCTGCTTTTCTTCAAAGGTGGTGTCAAAATTTAAGTTTTCCTTCATATTTCTTTATGAATAAATTTTTTATATGTTAATTTAGTTGGACCCTGAACACTTTTTAATAAGTGGATTTCTTGTTCTATATCATGATTCACATGCCAAAAATGGTACACCACAGCTGATTTGTCTATTTTTTATTGATGTTCCTACAATGCCCTTTCAGCCTAATGTTCAAATTCCTTTTTGTTTTGTCAACATAAAGGTTGTCACAGCCTTTGTAATTTACCCGGTACACACATGAGTTTTGGTCTTTGGAATTCTCTTTTGCATTATGTGATTTCAAAAGGTGTTGCACATTGAATTCATAATGTGCAGACAAAGTAATGTTATATTCTTTGAAAACCTTTTGGAAAAAGCTCCAATGTGGTATGTAAATTTTCTGTATGAAGTTTTATTAGAAAGAGTAGAGAGTAGTTACTTGTCTACATCTCTGTTGATTTTGTTGACCAATTTAGCACTGGATCCATTGTATTGTACAATGTGAAATATATATATATATATATATATATATATATATATATATATATATATTTGTTTGTTTGTAATTTACGTCCTCCAACATTTAGTCATATCGGACGATGAATGTAACGGGTGAAATTATGCTCAATGCGTCCAGGGTCAATGGAGCTTAGAGTTACCCGACATTCGTCTTTCAGGATAAGGGAAAACCCTGGTAAAAACCTTATCCAGGTAACTCACCCTGACCGAGATACGAACTCGGGACCTCTTGAACGTGAGGCAGACATGCTACCATCTACGCTACCGAGGCGGGCATGCAATGTGAAATATATGGTTGTACTCTCTGGTATATTCCATCTAGTTTAAGGGAACATTGACCAGCCGGGAAGTTAAATTGTTAATAACAGCATGCTTATGTTGTTTGGGGTTGTATCCATCTGTTTTTATGAAATTTTCTGTGTCTGTTTCTTTCCTATATATGCCAATTTCTAGTCTTTAGCGTTTCCTGATCAGTTTCAGGTCTAAGTAAGGGATTTTGTTACTTTCTCTGTTTCCATGAAAAATGTTACTGCGAGATTCTGCATATTAAGTAATCTTAATGCATCATCGACCTGTTACTCTTTTACTATTGCCGAGATGTCATCCACATATCTATAATGTGTCCGCTTGCCTTGGTAGCATAGATGGTAGCATGTCTGCCTCACGTTCAAGAGGTCCCGAGTTCGAATCTCAGTTAGGGTGAGTATGGAGTAGTAGTTTGACTTTAAGTTATTTAATTTTGTGCTTCATTGTATAATAGTTCATACTCATCGAGAATATCATCAATCTTTGTTTTGATTAAAGTTTTTGTAAATTTAATGCTGAATTCTTTCAGCAAACTTCCGACTTAGTAATCAGTAACCCACTTTGACCATCTCTTGATCTTATCATGAGCTTTTCTGAAATTCAAACAACTAGAGCATTTCCTTTGATTTTTTACAATTTGGTATAGATATTAACCGTATCTTCACGGGTGATCGCCATGTCAAGGTTAAAAATGTTGAGCTTTTGGCCATTCCAAGCTCCATGGCCTTCCTCAGGAACTGAATGATATAGATATGTTGATGATATATTTGGTATTGTTACTGATAAATATCTAAATGATGCTTCAAAATTTTTAAATTTATAGGATAAAGCTATAAAATACACTCTAAGAAATGAAAATAATGGTTGCTTTCCTTTGCTAGATTTAAAGGTAGTAAAACCTAAAAAAACTGAATTGCATTTATAGAAAATCAACTCATAATGATGACTGCATAAAATATAAATGTTTTAACCCTTTTTCACATAAATTTGCTGTTTTTAATAGTCCATAGATTAAACTTAATCAACAAGAATGTAATAGAGAATATTAACATATTATCAACACTGTATCAATTCATATGCTTAATACAGATTTTATGTATAAAAAGATAGAAGAACTTAAATAAAAAATTGTAAAAGGTGTTTCTACTTGAATAAAATAAAATGTATCGATTTAAAAAATTTACTTATCATACTTAGGCTAATAAAAAATTTACAAAAAGATTTAAAGAATATAGAATAATAACATAAGTCTCTCAAAATAACAATATAAAAAAGTTTGTTGTTTTTCTAAAAAAGGTAATATCTCTACTTATAAAGAATCTGACACTTATCAGTTTGGATATGATAGCATTCCCATGGTAGAATCAAATGTATTTCAAAACTTGAATGAAGGAACATTTTATAAATATTAATATATTAACAGACTGACAAATCAGCTGTAGCAGATTTTTTGGTCACTTAATCAAAAAAAGAAATCCTGAGGTGAAATTATTAAATCAATTAAATGAATCCATAGATATGAAGGTTTGAAAAAATAAAATTATTTTGAAAAATAGTGAGTGCATAATGAATTTTGAAATTCTGCTAAATGATTTTGTGAAAAAGAAAAAAAAAGTTTTACTTTCAGGAGTTGGCTATAAAACAAAAAATCGTTACCTAGTGGCAGTAATGATACAACAATATATAATAACCTGGCTGATGATGTAAACGATGGATCTGTGAAACTATTAGAATTTTGAGTTGAACTTGTACTCAATGCTCCATATATTGCTAGTGTTTATCTAAAAAGTGTCGTTAGGACCTTCCTAGCATCCTCAGCTAATGTCGACTATTGAATGTTAGTTTGGTGAACTCCTTGGAGGCAATAGGGGTGTCTCTGTTGGTATCTTGATGAACTTGAAGTTTGGGATCTCTTCAAAGGTAATTTCAACACCACCTATATGGAGCTTTGATTACTAGTTTCACTCAAAATTATATTAATTTTGTGCTTCATTGTATCATAGTCCTTACTCATGGGAACTGTGAAGCTAACCCTGTTTACAATAAATATTAATTTCAAAGATAAGTAAAGTTTAGTCACTAATTATTATAATTTATTGAATTATTTTTGCTTCACTGTTAATAGCTTCAGTTTTTTACTTTCATACATTTCACTTAGAATTCAGTTTATGGATTCTAAAACAATTTCATTAATATTTGGCTGAGCATTTAAAATTAATGTTTGAAAATTGCCATGTACACCAACTTCCACTTAGTGTCAGAATATTTCTATCATAGAATTATGAACACTGTGACAACCTTATAAAAGAGTGATAGCATTATAAAACTTTGGAAATGAATCATTCTTCCACACTAGCCATGTGTAGACTAAGGACAGGAGATCCATGATTCAAATCCTGGCTGTGGCATTGAATTTTTCAGTCTGACCCTACCTATCCAAACCTTAACCTACACAAGACTGATGTGGAAGAATGATTAATTCACATCAATTAATCTAATAGTGGTGTAACTATGATGCCTTGGACTTATATACTTACAGCATAGTAAGTCACTGCAAACAGTGTATATCTCATTGTATGTAACTCCTAGTGGTTACCAGAAAAAATACGAGTTAGTTGGAGAATTTGTCATCCTGGTATGTTGACTACATAGCTGGTTTTACCTATTCTTTACATTCCTCTGCCAATGAATGTGTTTCACTTATGTTCACAAAGCATATGCTTTGCAATCTATGTTTCTTAGTACACCGTGTGTCCAAAAGTTTTCTAATTAGTGTGAGTGAATTTTTTTTTTTTTAATTTACGTCCTCCAACATTTAGTCATATCGGATGATGAATGGAATAGGTGAAATGATGCTCAAATGAGCCCAGAATCCATAGAGCTTAGAGTTACCCGGCATTTGCTTTGAGGATAATGAAAAAACCCGGAAAAAAACTTATCCAGGTAAATCATCCTGACCTAGACTCGAACTCAAGACCTCTTGAACGTGAGGCAGACATGCTACCACCATGCTACTGAGGCGGGCATGTGAGTGAATGTATGGGGTTGTTGACAGCTAGGTCATTTAGGCCCTTTTGTAATTAGAAATAAACTAGTTTTACAAAATGTACTGGCAACATATTTAGTATAGACAAACAGATAGATCTACATTAAAATAACATTACATAACAAATTTTGATCAAGTGCTTTTGTGTGTGTGTGTGTGTGTGTGTGTGTGTGTGTGTGTGTGTGTGTGTGTGTGTGTGTGTGTGTGTGTGTGTGTGTGTGTGTGTGCGCGCGCGTGCGTGCGTGCGTGCGTGCGTGCATGCATGCGTGCGTGTATGTGTGTATTTATTGCTTGATGATCCTGATTATGAATGTGTGAGTGGTTTTTCCTCAGTGTCAGTATTTCAGATGTAATAATTCTTCTTTCAGTATTCTTAAGAAAAATATCATGTTTACTTAATGTAAATAAGTACATAATAGAGACCTAACATAGGCCTATTCTGTACTGGTTCTATACTGATTCACATAATACCATAATACTATGCCTGCCTCAGTAGTGTGGATGGTAGCATGTCTACCTCATGTTAAAGAGGTCCCAAGCTTAAATCTCGGTTAGGGTGAGTAACCCAGTTAAGTTTTTTTCTTCTGAAGTTTCCCTTCATATTGAAAGATGAATATCAGGTAACTCTAAGCTCTATGGACCCTGGGTTCATTTGAACATCATTTCACTCATTTCGTTCATTGTTCTATATGACTTAACATTGGAGGGTGTAAATTACAAAGAAAATTAAACATAATACTATATAATAACTTATTTTCAATACAAACCAGCTTTTCCTTTTATGTTCTTTGGAACTTGCTTCATATACTGTTCCCCATACATTATTCTCCCACCAATGCACAATCCTGACATCTATGATACCTTCTTTACATAAAAGTTGGCCTAAGGAATAAATATGGCAAAATAAACAGCACTCTTTGACAGACATTCTGCATCCAAGCACATAGTAACTGTCAAATTGTCAATCAGTTCTTTGTAATTTTCACTGCTTTTGTTACTCAGAAAACATTACACCATCTTTTGAAAAGCTTCAAAAGCATTATCTTAATCAAGTGTCCTTACATCAACAAGTTCTTTAGATTAGAAATTGCATGCATCTGAAGTCTGGTAAAAATTCCACCTTTTATTTTTGCTTCAGCTAACTTGGGAAACATTTGTCTGATAAGAGTTAGAGCCTCAGATTTTCTGTTCAAATCATTGATAAAGTGTATGATTAGTCCAAGTTTGATGCAGAATGGGGTAACAGAATCTTCTCAGTAGATACAAAAGGTTCATGTTACATGTTGTGTGTGCCTCTTGTTGGCCAGTCTCTCATTGTGTAATGCTGATCATCTGCCCTGCTAGACCATAAACAGAGGAAACAAGAACACTTGGTCTAGGCAACTTGAAGCCCCAGAAGAAACCCCAACAATATTGAAATGACCACAAATATCCCATATGTGGCATCCATAGTTGATATTTTCCAAGACTAACCTGACATTTTCATGTTTCTTCCAGATGCGTAGAATACCTACTGAGCTGTAAAGAAACTTGTTCGCCTTGCGTAGTAGGACAGCTTTAAGACTTATACTTCAGCTATCTATAGAAAGGCACCACTGGTAAGGGTCATAAGGAATCTTTCAGTGTTGAAAAAGAGCATTAACATTGCTGCAGAAACAAAGATGCCCCAGCATTTCATTTAAGCAGACAAAATCCTTGTACCATATTTTGTATTTTGCTACTCTGTATCCTCTGACAAGCAAGTTATTTTCCTTAAGACAGGATACAAAGAGTCAGCCTTTGATTTGGTTAGTTCCAACTCCCTTGTTAGGTCATCCAATTGTTTTTGAGTGAAGAACTGTGGTTCCTTTCCATTGCTCTCATCACTATTGCAGAAATCACTATCATCACTAGATTTGTGTACTTCATGTTCAGTATTAGAATGACCTGATGGCAGCTCCTTAGAGTGTGATATTGAAACAATAGATGATGGTATGCTAGGAGGACATGCAATATACTTTCTGTTCAACCATAAAAGTAACACTTGTGGTGGTTCATTAGCTTTGAGGAACTGCAAAGGTCATACATTCTTTTGTTCCACATCACCAACGTTCTAAGGTAGACCTATAGTCTTGTCTTATCTCCAACCATGAACTGAAGCCGCTGCAGCTTATTGTAATGCTTTACTTCCTGATTAACCAAATACTTCAAGTCTATAACCTCCTATTAGGTTTTTGTATGATATTATAGCATACTTTAGATTCATAGCCCCTACTTTCATCAGCAAATGTTTTAGATTTTAAAATTAAATAAAAGAATGCTTCCTTCTCTTTGTTACAGATTCTAAAATAAGAATACCACCATACTTTGTGTAGATGGTTCCTAAAGTTTCCATGGCCAGACATTAGTCTTGCCTTATTTTTCCTTTGAGTCAAGAACTCAGTAGCTCTTTTTCTGTCCATTCTCCTCCATTATAAGTTCTCTACAATTCTGGGCTGTAATTTTCCTCCAGTGTTTCACTCAGTGGTCTTTCATATATTTTTGTAATGCTCTTTTGATACTTGATTTACTTATACCTAGTATAGGTTCAAGCCTTATAAAGCAAGTATCTGATCCTGTCCTGGCAAGTATATCAGCATTTTCATTCCCTTCAATACCTGAATGATCTGTGATTCCTGCCAGGATGATCAGATTTCTTTTTCCTCTTCAGCTTAAAGCCTTCTAACATTCAACAGGATAAGATCTTGTGTTATTCTCTTGAATAGCATGAATTGCTGCCTGACTATTGTAGCAAATGCATATAGCTCTATTGGTGTACCTGCTCCACATTGTCCTTCAGGCAGTTTCCAATATCAAACAAGGTGATAATGTACACTCCTAGAAGGTGAAATATCTCCAATCTTAATCTTTAGCCATAGATCATATCAGGTCCATGGCTGTCCATAAGGGATGGTTACCCTTTCATTCTTCTTGCTATCCAATTATCACTATGAAGGGCTTATTGGAAGTATACTTTGGTGGTATTCAGTACCCAGACATCCAGGATTAAAACTGACCATATATTTTGTTTTAATCAGTGTGACTTCCTGGAGCCATATTTTGTGGTCATTCATCACACTGCAAAAGCAGTGTGCATTCCTGCAACTGAGGTGCTGTTAGCTTACTAGGTATCCTAAGTAGATTAACTCTACTCAGGGTGGCCTTAACCTTTTGTTGACTTTCTTCCATTATATAGTGATCCACAGCTGACTATGTATGTATTCCACTATGTGTTTGACTTTGTTCTACTACTACATGCTCTTCCAATGCACATAAAGCTTTTGTGCAAAATTTATTTAGGTAAGGAGACCAGGTCAGTTTAGAATCTAATATTATTCCATGATATCTCCTTCTCCACCTTGATGTCTCCTTCCCATGAAGTTTTTAATTTCTGAAAAGTATTTTGAATTCTCCTTCCTGTGACCATATTGCATACAGTATTTCCAGAATTTATGATTAGACTATGTTCTTGACACCACTTTTGCAGTTGCAATAGTACCCATTGTGTCTGGTCCAAACATAAGTATGACCACATCATCTACATAACCTTGACATTAAACTTTGTCCTGAGATTCCAATAGGTGAGTCCTAAACTGTTCTCTATCACCTTATGTACCAATGGTCTGACAGAGGTGGTTCCTAAAATACATATCACTCTTTGGTGGAACTCACCAGTACCAAAGGTTATATCAAGTTTATTTTTCTGCCTTTCAACAGATTGGGAGTTTAGTTCCACTCTGTGCCAAAGGGTGATTATTCAAGTGGGTCTAGCCACCTGATCTTAGGCGGTCTTAATTTTGTCTTCATCCTGGGTTATAACTATAAGCTTATTCAGTAGTAGGTCAAAGGGAATTCAATTGGCTGCTCTTAATGGTTCTTTTGATAATGAATTATTTTTCATAATAAATGTTATATATGCTTAGTTCCTTTCTTATATCTTCTCTTCTCAATACAGATACTAGCTTCTCATAAATTTCATTTCTGCATTTAATTTTATCTTAATTGTTGTTCTTAATAATTCAAGTTCTTTTATTATAAGTAGCATGGATTTCAGAAAAATTACTTATTAATACATCCATTTATTGAACTACAATTTAAAACATTATTGAAATCCGGATTTGGGTTATAGTTTGGTATATCATTCCAAATATTCCATATATTTAAAATTAATAACTGTTCTCTTATCTAAGCTGTTATATAAATGTCAACTTTTCTACCCATATTTTCTTTCTATTGTTATTTTGAAATTTTAGTTTGTGCCCAAAGTTTATTCCATCTAGGTCTCTCTCAATAATAATTCTAGTAGCTAACGACCTTTTCATTGGTTTTTGAGCCTTCTCACAAAATACTGTGAGGGAGCTGTAGTCATATTTTACTACAATTGTCCACCAATATCTCTACTTCTAAAAAAGAAGGTCTATATTCACAAGGAAGGTACACTGAAATATAAACATGAAGTTACTGAAGCAAAAATTTAAATGAGGCATAAAACTTTATGCATGTTTCAGGTATGTCTTCATTCCTATAATAAATTAGCTGACTTCTAGTTTCTTTTAACTCTGGTATCCTACCCATAACTATGTAAGGTTCCTATGTCAGGGTGACATCTTTCAGCTCTCTCTTAGGTAGTCTTTCAGCATAGCTGTTCCTGCTTTTGAAGATTATTCTGTATCACATGCAGCCAATTCTGCTGCTCTGCTTAGTAGATTCTAGTGAGTCTTAAAAGCAGCTTGAGTACAATCCAAATATGGTTTCAGTCTTGTCGCCTATAATTCCTTTAATGAGTTTTCAAATATCTCCAGCACAACTCAGTCCTCTATCCTCAACATTTCAGTTACTTCTTTTCCAATCAGCCATATGCAAATTCCCATTTTGAATTGTCAACTTATGCAATAGAATCTCCAGAGTTTTATTCTCAAGTGACTTCAGTATACAAATTAAAACCCTGATGGATTTGAAAGCCCTAAGGTCCAGTGCAACACACATTGTAAAGCTTTTTTCATCCTTACTGACAGTGATGAATGCTCTTCTATCAAAAAGAGCATCTAAGGTGTTTTGTAAATACTCTTTCAGTTTATTCACAGGTTGTGCCCCTTTGATTACCACCATTGTATGCCCTGCAGCAACTGAGCTACAGATCTCCTTAGTCCCCTTCTGCTCAGGATTTGGTCACTGTGCTGTTTGTTCCTGACTGGTACTTTGAATCACGAGGGGCTATTTCCTGTCTCATTTTAAGTCCTTTCTGATGTTTTGTACACCTGCCTTGCTCAGTGAATTTTTGTAGGTCCCACTCTCACCTTTTTCCTTCCTCTCCTTTTTTAGCCATGGTTTTTCTTCCTTTAGTACATTTGCTTCAGTAATTTCATTTGCTCGGTCTCTGATATTCCTTTGATTATGATCTTGTCCAGCTTTTGTACTACACTTCCAATAGAGTCAGCATGCTCTAGTTCAGATTCCATTTGTATTTCTTCCATAGGTTCTTTTCCATTCATCTGTGGTACGTATGTTAGTAGCTCGCCTGCGGCACTCCAAATCTATATGCATCTTGTGCCCCAGTAGATTTCCTTTGTCTGTAGTTATAATGTCCCATGAAGAGCTAGCAAGATAGATATCCACCCTAGCAGAGTCCCACTTACTAGTGTAAAGTTAGCATACTTAGGGATGTTCCAAAGTATTTCAGAGACTCTATAAGAGGCACATCTCCCATGACCATGCACTCCGTTGGTATGGGTTGCATTACTCCTTAAGGTTGGGTGGCTGACTTACTTTCATTTGAATGGATGAAATGAACTTACTCTCAAGCCAATCCTCCACAATGCAGAACTTGGCAAGAATAGTTGTGAGCCTAGAATGGATGTAGTTATGCCCCTCACCACAAAAAGATTATCCTCCAACAGGGTAGCCAGATCTGCAGGATATCAGCACCTATGAAGGGGAAAATAAAATATTAGAATATGTCCTTATTATGACTGTAGGAAACTTGTTTTTCCCAGCTGGCTTTGCTCATTAACTTATGACATGGTCAAAAATAGAGCAGGGTTTAACACTAAAGATTATAGACATTTGGTACATAAAATGGCTAAAGTAAGCAAAACAGACTGGTTTTCAAATTTCATAAAATGGCACCCAAGATTAAGCATCCAGTTTCCTGAAATGTGCAGCTTGTAAAGGTCTACAATAAAATTAATGATAACATGATTTCTTCTTACAATGTTGAAAAGATTTACAAAACAAATATAATTTTACCAAATATTTGGGATATTTTGAAAGTAACTGTTGAAATTATTTGCATTTTGAAAAGAAAACATTACTTAATTTTCATGAACGTCAAATGAAATTTGAAGTAGCTAAATCTTACAATTTACTTAAAACTAACATCAGTTGCTTTTTATGTCCACCTTCATAGCATAGTGGATAACATGTCTGCCTCACATTCAAAAGTTCCAAAGTTAGGATATTGGTCAGGGTGAGTTATTTGGATAAGGTTTTCCCTTATCCTGAAAGATGAATGTCAGGTAACTTTAAGCTCTATGGACCCTGGGGCTCATTGGAGCATCATTTCATCCATTTAATGACATTGGAAGACATAAATTTATTTTTAAAAAAGTTGCTTCTTTTTATTATCTGTTAACATGTTTCCCCAACTTCAGAACGTGTGTGTCTTTTATGTATGAATAACTAAATCTTATTAAAACTAATGTCAAACATAAATTTTGTACAGTTAAGTCACTAGTTATCATTTAATTTACAATTTTAAATTCACCAACAAAATTGATTCATTTTCATAACAATCATAATTTTACCTCTCTATTGCTCATATTAAGTTCAGCCATTGATTATGGAGGTGAATAAATCCTTTAGCCCTACAGAAGGCATCATCTGTAGTGTTTCATTATTTAAATGGCTTATTCTGCATACTATGCACATAAATGGCAATAGTCTGCATTTCCTTTCCCATTTATTACTTTATGATGTATAAGCTTATGCATTACATAGTTCATGTTTCACAAATGCTAACTGGTTACAATGGATTAATTATTTACAAATTAGTCTTCTTTAGCTTCAGGTGAATGCACTCTGCTTTTCTCACAGATTACCGCTGCTAAGCTGTTTGTTCTTCCACAAATTTCACATTACCCTTTTTTACTTTCTTAGCTGCTCTTGTATGTACATGTCTTGAACTTTGTATCACAGATCATTCTATAAGATGTGGTTTCAGAAGTTGTAAAGAAAGGCTCTTTGGAAAAACTCACTGTGAAAGCTTTTCCATATCATTTGCTTGAAACAATGCCTGTGGCTGATCCCAACCATCTTCATCAATGAATATCACATACCCTTTATTCATTTTTTATATTTGTGTCCACTACTTATTATACAATGGTTTACACAGCACGAACCAAACCATTTCTCATACTATAAATCTAGTTGATTGTGAAGCTATTGGGTGTCTTCATCTACTATTCCTTCATTTTGCATTCTCACTGTATCTTTTATCTGCTTGGTTAGTTGATCCACAATTTCAAATGGTTCATTAGAAACACAAACCAGCCCTGGTTGATTGCTAAAATTCATTTCCAACAAACTTGTGTAGACTTAGTATCACACAGCACATTTTTTATACCATGTTTAGCTGGTTTATTTGGAAAACATTGTATTTATCTATAACAGCCACTAAATATTTCCAGTTACTCAATAATAGCAAAAAATTCTCCAAGACTATAAATCACCATGCAATTTTTCATAGATGAATCAAGAAAATTCCTATTCTGTTTTACTTCTGATATCCATAGTTTTGAGGCCACGCCGTGGCAAAGTGGTTAGACCGCTTAGCTCTCACCAAGGTGGCCCGGGTTCAATACCAGGTGACCGCAAAGTGAGATTTGTGGTGGACAACACGGCGCTGGGGCAGGTTTTCTCCGGGATCTCCGGTTTCGCCCGCCATCTCATTCCACCGGTGCTCCATCTTCATCTCATGTATCATCAGTGTCATCGCCTGCGGTGACGTATGTAGTAAAAGCGGGCGTTAAACACTACACATTTCATTTCTATAGTTTCTTTGTAATCATATATTATGCTCCTGTGAAGGAAATCACTCATAGCTTATGCTATGTGTTAAAATAAACATTGCTGTTCCATTCTTTGGTGAAAGTTCCATTGTATATATATCTGTGTGTGTGTGTGTGTGTGTGTGTGTGTGTGTGTGTGTGTGTGTGTGTGTGTGTGTGTGTGTGTGTGTGTGTGTGTGTGTGTGTGTGTGTGTGTGTGTGTGTGTGTGTGTGTGTGTGTGTGTGTGTGTGTGTGTGTGTGTGTGTGTGTGTGTGTGTGTGTGTGTGTGTGTGTGTGTGTGTGTGTGTGTGTGTGTGTGTGTGTGTGTGTGTGTGTGTGTGTGTGTGTGTGTGTGTGTGTGTGTGTGTGTGTGTGTGTGTGTGTGTGTGGTTTTTTTTTTTTTTATTTTTTTATTTTATTGAACTTTAACAGCATGCCCCGTTACGGAGTAACATTACATGCATTTAATTACATAGATACATTATAAATAGTAATCACATTTTGATATTATTTTACAATAGTTTTTTAAATATTAGAATTTAAATGTTCAATTCACGTATTGTTTTAAAATAAAAATTGTTTACAAGTCAATTGAATTAACATATATACAAAAAGCTTTCAAATGTTTATTTATAAGGTTTTGGTTTGAAACTGGCCAATTTCCTCCATTCGTGTGTGTGTGTGTGTGTGTGTGTGTGTGTGTGTGTGTGTGTGTGTGTGTGTGTGCGTGCGTGCGTGCGTGCGTGCGCGCGCGTGCGCGTGCGCGTGTGCGTGTGTGTGTGGTTTTTCACGTTTGAGACCATTCAAATAAACAACTTTTATTTTTGACTGTTAGCATCCCTATTCCTACAATATTTTGTCTATAGTCTTTTTCAGTATATGTACAGATCTATAAAATACATAGGTTTCTGTGTCATATCAATACTGATTATTTTATCACAAAATTCAGTTCTGCTCATTTCCTTCCACAGAAATTAATGACATTATGGTTAATGAAGGTACAGAATTTCCCATCTCACAGTTGAAGAAAATTCCTCTGCTTGTGCTCATGAAGAAGTTACTGAATTAATTTAGACATCAAGCAAAGATGACAATATATCGAGGTTTAACTGTATTGGAACACCACAGTGAAGCAAAAAATTATTAATTTTTAGATGAGTCGTATTTATTACACATCTGCTTCACTTTCGAAAGTGAAGCAGATGTGTAATAAATACGACTCATCTAAAAATTAATAAAGATGACGATGTCAAAACATTTGAGAGTTCTCAGCTTTTCAAGGATATTTTAAATGCAGAATACTGGAAATGTAAAGCAAACTCACATAGAAAGGAGGGCATAATAGTCACCAGCACTTCACAGAAGAATACTCTAGTTGGAAAGTGAGAACTGATGGTAACGTAGAAAAACTTGTCCTCAAAGAAAAGAATACCTAAAGATCTTTATGAAAAAATCCATAATAATAAAAAAGACAATACACTGAAAATGTAATATGTACAATCCAATAATGATGAAGAATATGTAAAAAAAACCTGACGCTAATAACAGTGAAACAATACAAATATTACAATAAAATATATTAATTTGTTACAAACGACATGAATTTTTTAAGAAAGTTGGTACATTTTCTTAAAAAGATAAGTGAAGTTTCTAACAAATTATTGTACTTTATTGTAATGATAAAGTGCTACAAGACATGGTGCAAGAGAGCACACTTAAATTTTGAAGATTGGAGCATAGTTCAACTACAGATACTTGTTTTTGTGCAATATGAGATTCCTGGTAAGAATAATTATTTGGAAAATAAATTGGAAGAGTAATGCAGAAAAAGAAACAACAACAAATAATCCTCTCAATTTTCTTATGAAAGGCAACATGCGGAAAATACATTTCTTAAACCAGAAATTGAGTACAAAGTATTGATAAATGAATTCTATATTGAATTTATCCTACAGCAACCCACAAACTAATAGACAAAACATAAGATTGGATATCTACTTTTGCTCTAATTTTTGAAATAAAAATATTAAGTAACTTCAGTCGGTCTTCTATTGAATATCATAAAGTAATATATTTCTAGTTTTCAGATTAGAATTAGAATAAAGTTCATGTGTTATCACGTATTCAATTATATAATTCCAAAATGTGTTTCATTATGCCTCCTGAAATATTCTACTGTGCCTTGCCAATGAGGTATAACGAACAGATTTAGTTTCATCTTATTCTCATTTACTTATTTGAATGTACCAAGTGGTACAGGATATGAGCCCATTTATCAAGAAGTAATAAAGAACTAATAAAAAGTAATACAAAATTATGGTATTTCTGATCATTTACTTTTGTTTCACTGTGCTCCCTGCTATCCCAACAGCACATATTAACATTATGCGACATTAAGTAGTGTCATTTTCTGTTCATTTAGTCTTTTGACATTTACATATTAAGTATTTCTTAAAACATTTTTTAAAATGTTTTTTTTATTTGTTTTTAATGTTTTGAGATTGGTAGTATATTATACAGGCTGTAAAATGTATACACTACAAGTCTCAGTGATAACAAGATGCTTTCCAGGTAGTCATATTGTGTTCATAAACCCATGTCCAGAAAATTTTTGTATACATGCTACAGCCTCTGAAATGGAAGTGGAGTTAATATGGGTAAACAAGCCATAGACTCTGGCAAGAAGTAGTCCTCATATTCATTAATTAAGAATTGTTTACTAATGATACTGCATCAGCTGTTATATGATGATACTATATGCACAGCCAACAGTTGCATTTATGGTGCTATTTGAATAGTGTCATACTTAATAATATTTATTAAAAAGGTTGTCACCAGTGGGAATGAACAGGCAACCTGTACACAAATTTAGAATACACCAAAATCCTTCTGATTTAGACCAAAGGAATGCAAGAGAAGCTTGCCAATTCTATCAAAGTTTCCCAAGGAAACCTCTTTGAGCTCACACCATTTTCAGGTTTGGAGAGGCATTAAGGGAAACAGAAAGCTTACATCATAGCATAAACCACATTGGATCTCCATAGAGACTGAGTTTGAACTCATTAAGTATTTGATATCACATAACCAATCAAAGCATAAAATAATTTGGGGTTGATAGTAGCCAATTTGAATGTCTTAAAAGTTAATAAAATTTTATCTATTTAATTACTGTGTCTGAGTTCCTTTTTGTTTCTTCTGCCTAACCTTTTGTGATCCATACTGCCTACATTTTCCTTCATATTTCAGCAGCACTAGCATGTACTCACTTATTCGAAATGTGAATTGATTAAGAAAATCTGATCAAATGGAACCCATTAAATTACGAAGTCTTGGAACACGTATTTCATCATATATAAATTTGTACCATGAATGTCTTTCAGATTATCTTTTGCAATGAATACTGTGTGATTATTTATAACAGTAAAATTATAATAGTTGTTTTAAAAATCACTTAATATTCTATCTCTGTGCACAAATTAAAGAACATAGTCAAAATGATCTATTTTCATACTATCTGTGGATCAAATTTTTCTGCCTTATCAGTACATGTGACTACCTTAAAGTCTTTATTGAGAATAAGTGTTTCTTTAAAACATATCACTTCAAAAGTATTTCATACATTATTGTTATTGTTATTAATTTGTATTGTTGTTAGCCTGCCTCAGTAGCGTAGATTGTAGCATGTCTGCCTCATGTTCAAGAGGCCCCGAGTTCAAATCTCGGTTAGGGTGAGTTACCTGGATAAGGTTTTTCCGGGGTTTTCCCTTATCCTGATAGACGAATGTCAGGTAACTCTAAGCTCCATGTACCCTGGACTCATTTGAGCATCATTTCACCCATTTCATTCATCGTCCGATATGTTGGAGGACGCAAATCTTACAAAAAATGTATTGTTGTTATTATTACTATTATCATCATCTATTATTATTATCATCATCATCATTATTGATTACGTCACACATTCCTCTAGCTTGCCTTCTTGTCTTAGGCAGACAGACGTTAAAGGGGACGTTATTAGTGAATATTTTTTTGTTTATAAATCCATACTTCCTTTGCTGAAAAGTATTTTTCTTTAAATGGTTCAAGAGGTCCTGAGTTCGAATCTCAGTCAGGGTGAATTACCTGGATAAGGTTTTTTCGGGGTTTTCCCTTATCCTGCAAGACGAATGTCGGGTAACTCTAAGCTCCATGGACCCCGGACTCATTTGAGCATCATTTCACCAATTTCGGTCACCGTCCGATATGACTTAACGTTGGACGTGAATTACAAAAAAAAAAAAAAAAAAAAAAAAAAAAAAGTGGTTATATAGTTATTTGAACATATGTTTTCCAAATACCTTTGAGGAGGTGATTAATAATGATACTGGCCTATAATTCAACATTTGTGACTTTTGCAATAAATTGTATAATAACAACGGAATACTTTAGCCTGTCCGGAAATGTTCATGTGAAAGGAAAGATTACATACATACATACATACATACATACATACATACATACATACATACATACATACATACATACATACATACATACATACATACATACATACATACATACATACATACATACATACATACATACATACATACATACATACATACATACATACATACATACATACATACATACATACATACATACATACATACATACATACATACATACATACATACATACATACATACATACATACATACATACATACATACATACATACATACATACATACATACATACATACATACATACATACATACATACATACATACATACATACATACATACATACATACATACATACATACATACATACATACATACATACATACATACATACATACATACATACATACATACATACATACATACATACATACATACATACATACATACATACATACATACATACATACATACATACATACATACATACATACATACATACATACATACATACATACATACATACATACATACATACATACATACATACATACATACATACATACATACATACATACATACATACATACATACATACATACATACATACATACATACATACATACATACATACATACATACATACATACATACATACATACATACATACATACATACATACATACATACATACATACATACATACATACATACATACATACATACATACATACATACATACATACATACATACATACATACATACATACATACATACATACATACATACATACATACATACATACATACATACATACATACATACATACATACATACATACATACATACATACATACATACATACATACATACATACATACATACATACATACATACATACATACATACATACATACATACATACATACATACATACATACATACATACATACATACATACATACATACATACATACATACATACATACATACATACATACATACATACATACATACATACATACATACATACATACATACATACATACATACATACATACATACATACATACATACATACATACATACATACATACATACATACATACATACATACATACATACATACATACATACATACATACATACATACATACATACTTTGAAAGCACTTGAAGAGCTACAAAACATGGCAAATACGCTGAACAAAGAGAAGACTGTAGCCATATTTACAGATAGTCAGGTGGCACTATCCACCTTACAAAACAACAATAAACACAATTATATTCCTGAGGAGACACTTAATAGACTAGGAACTTTAGAAAGAAATCAGTGGACAATACACTTTAGTTGGGTGAAAGCACATGCAGGAGTTACTGGTAACGTGCTAGCAGACATATTAGCAAAATCAGCTGCTGAAGACATCGAAATAAAGACTATTTACAACAAGGTACCAAAATCTTCTTTGAAAACTGAAATAGAGAGGGCAGGACATCTACAGTGGCAACAGAGATGGAGCAGTACAAGTAAAGGAGCCCTTACCAAATCATTCTTCCCTTTGATAAAGGATCGTCTTAAGACAAAACTACCATTAACAGTGACATTCACTGCAATGGTATCAGGACATGGAAAAACTAAAGCTTACTTGTATAGATTTCATATCATAGATGATCCCCAATGCACCTGCAATAGCCCACAGCAGACCGCAAACCACCTCATCTATGAATGTAGAGACACAAAACATCAGAGGGACAAGTTGATTGAAGAAGTACACAAGAATGGAGGAAATTGGCCAGTGTCAAACCAAAACCTTATAAATAAACATTTGAAAGCTTTTTGTATATATGTTAATTCAATTGACTTGTAAACAATTTTTATTTTAAAACAATACGTGAATTGAACATTTAAATTCTAATATTTAAAAAAACTATTGTAAAATAATATCAAAATGTGATTACTATTTATAATGTATCTATGTAATTAAATGCATGTAATGTTACTCCGTAACGGGGCATGCTGTTAAAGTTCAATAAAATAAAAAAAAAAAAAAAAAAAAAAAAAAAAAAAATACATACATACATACATACATACATACATACATACATACATACATACATACATACATACATACATACATACATACATACATACATACATACATACATACATACATACATACATACATACATACATACATACATACATACATACATACATACATACATACATACATACATACATACATACATACATACATACATACATACATACATACATACATACATACATACATACATACATACATACATACATACATACATACATACATACATACATACATACATACATACATACATACATACATACATACATACATACATACATACATACATACATACATACATACATACATACATACATACATACATACATACATACATACATACATACATACATACATACATACATACATACATACATACATACATACATACATACATACATACATACATACATACATACATACATACATACATACATACATACATACATACATACATACATACATACATACATACATACATACATACATACATACATACATACATACATACATACATACATACATACATACATACATACATACATACATACATACATACATACATACATACATACATACATACATACATACATACATACATACATACATACATACATACATACATACATACATACATACATACATACATACATACATACATACATACATACATACATACATACATACATACATACATACATACATACATACATACATACATACATACATACATACATACATACATACATACATACATATTCGGTGTTAGTGGCGTGACTTTCAAGTACTTGTTTGTGTTCGGCATTTCATAATGTTTTTTGTGAGGCTGTTTCTTTGTGTGCGTGTTAGTTGAACCGGGCATTGCTGAGTTACAGAGTTTTAAGGGAATTGACGGACCCAGGCATTGTTCATGGATTGAGAAGCATAGAAACTAGTATTCAGGAGGCCGTGAACCGCACGACTAAATCGAGAAATACAAAGTTATATCTTAATTGGAATGTTTCGTTTGAGTTAACAAGGAATAATAAACAAGAGATTTCAAAATGGTGGATGAAGTTAGTGAGGGTATTGAGAGTGCCTTTAGAATGCTCTTAAATGTTACGGAGGCTAGTAAAAACTTGCGTCAAGATTTGAAGCAGGATATTGTGAAGTCGGTAAGTAGTTTACGTAAATATTTTACAAAAATGAAAGACATCGTGAATCAGAAGGAAAATGAAACCGAAAGTTTACAAATGGCAGTGCAGAACTATCAGGAACAGTTGAGTGTTGGCAAGAGAGCGAGAATAGCATCACAAGTGACACCTGGGGTGATATCTTCCGAACGGGTTGTGGAGCAATTTGGGGTAGAAAGGAGTTATGCTTCGGTGTTGACTGGCGCTGCACGTACAGGGGACTCTAAGTGCTTTAAACTGCTTGTTCGGAGCAAGAATAATCAAAGTGTAGAATATATAAAGACACTGGTGAAAACTAAGGTTAATCCTGTAGAGATGAAGGTTGGTGTTCAGTCTGTAAAGGCATTGAGGAACGGACAAGTTCTAATACAATCGAACAATAAAGCTGAAGTAGATACTATTTGCAACAATATTAATAATAAGTGTGGAGAGGAGCTTGAGGCTACCGTCTCGAAGAAAAGAAATCCAAGAATAATTATTTTCAATATACCAGATGAGATAACAACGGAGAATGCTGTGGAGGTTTTAACAGCACAAAATACAGAGCTGGAGAATTTCAGCACAGAGATTCAGCCTAAATTTTCCTTTCATGATAGGAAAAAGAATTTGAATTTGGTTGTTGAAGTCACTTCAACTGTACGGAGGGAAATACTTGGCAAAAGATTAAAAATAGGATGGAATATGTGTAACTGGGATGATTATGTCAAGGCTGGGCGTTGCTTCAATTGCTGTAAATATAATCATCGTGCGCAGGACTGTAAAGGACAGCAAACATGTCCAAATTGCGCAGAGAAGCATGCTCTAAAGGAATGTACTGCTAACAGAGCTGCATATAAATGCATTAATTGTGTAACGTATAATAAATATAACAGAGACAACAAAGTGTCAGAAAATCATTCTGCACTGGATACGAATTGCTCCTGTTATCAAGCAACACTTAGGCGGCTAAAAGACAATACCGACTATTAAAATGGATAGATACAGATTAACATGTTTTCAGGTTAACTTGAAACATTCAAGGATTGCGACTGCTAATTTGGTACAGCTTGTGAATGAAAAAGCTATAGATATAGTATTTATTCAGGAGCCCTACTTGATTAACAATAAACCAGCAGGTGTACCATTACATTTTAGAATATATACAGTTGGTACTACGGGTAAACGAGCAGCAATATTTATAAACAACAAAAATATTGACGTAACTACCATTGGTCAGCTTTCCGACAGTGATTGTGTTGTTATACAGGTTGTATATAATAAGAAAACATTTTTTGCAGCTTGTATGTACTTTGATGGGCACTTGAATATAGAAGATGACATTAACAAGATTGAAAATATTCTCCAGCATATTAAAGGAAAGGGTCTGATAATACTAGCAGATAGTAACGCCAGAAACAAACTTTGGCATGATATAATAACTAATCAGCGTGGTAGAATATTTGAAGAATTCATTACAGCAACAAATTTACATATCATGAATGAAAACAACGGCTTGCCAACTTTTGAATCCCAAACTGGAAGGAGTTGGGTCGATTTGACTATCGTTAATGACAAACTCCTTAGAGATGTAAGGGAATGGACCGTTGGAGAGCAAGAAAGCTGCTCAGATCATAAGATAATATCGTTCACAATAGGAAATGCAATCAAAACCCAAACTCGTACATTAAAGGGAATTAAATATATAACTAGACCAGAAAATTATAAGACATTTGAGGAAACGTTGCCACGAAAGCTGACCAAAAATTTTAATTGTCTGGGCAATGGACAGAGTGTGGATGAACAGCTCGCCCATAAAGTAAAAGAAAATAATGTTGAATATACAATTGAAATGTTCTACAATAGTATGGAAGCTGCATGCAGGGAAGCGTTTAGAGTAAGCAGGGGTAAGAAGCAGGCAATTAAAGGCAAATCAGTTCCCTGGTGGACCATTGAACTAACCATATTGAGGAAAAAGGTAAATGCATTAAGACGACGATATCAACGAACTATTAATAATGAGCAGTTAAGAGAAGAAAGAAGGAATCAGTACTTGGAAGGTAATCGGCAATACCAAAGGAAAATAAATGACGAAAAGTTTAAATCCTGGAGGGAATTTTGTAATGTAACTGATGGGACTAATCCTTGGACTGTAGTCTATAAGATCGCAGCCAATAAAATAAGATATCAGAATTCACTTACTACATTGCAAAGAGAAGATGGAACCTACACTGAAGATATACCAAGCACATTAAAGTATATGCTGGAGAACTTCATTCCGGAGGATAGGGTACAAGATGATACTGAACGACAAAAAGACCTAAGGAGGCTTGCAGAGGAAGTAATTAGTACCCCAGATGACAAGGAATTTACACCTAATGAGATTTGGGTTGTATTAAAAAATTTCAATCCAAAAAAGTCACCGGGAGAAGATGGAATATCTAGTGATATTCTGTTAAATGCTTTTAAAATGTTCCCATATTTCTTTACAGCAATATATAATCAATGTCTTATGGAAGGAATTTTTCCAGAAAGATGGAAGCGTTCATCTATAGTTCCTATAGTAAAGCCAGGCAAAGAAGATAGTGTAACGATAACAAAATATCGACCAATCAGCTTGTTGAACATATGCGGTAAAGTTTTAGAAAAGTTAATGATAAATAGGATTGAATATCATATTAACACGAGAAACCTTTACAGTACAAGACAATTTGGATTTAAAGCTCAGAAAAGCACGACAGATGCAGCAATGGCGCTGAAGGTATTCATTGAAGATGAGCTAAAATCTTTTGGTTATGTTGTTTTGGTGAGTTTGGACGTGAAAGGAGCTTTTGATGCATGTTGGTGGCCTAGTGTCTTAAATAACTTAAGAGAGATGAAGTGCCCAAGAAATTTGTACCAACTTACAAAGGATTATTTTAAAAATAGGAAAGCAACTCTCTCTACGAATGAATTCAGGACTGAAGTACAGGTCCAGCGAGGCTGTCCGCAAGGATCTTGTTGTGGGCCTGGACTTTGGAATATACTATATAACTCTTTGCTAAAATTGGAATTTACAACGCGGACAGAGGTAATAGCATTTGCTGATGATTTACTTGTCATGACAAAAGGAAAAAGTATATTAGATGCTGAAAATTATTCAAATCAGGACATAAAGAAAATTGAGTTATGGGCTAAAGAAAATAAAATCCAGTTTAACGACTCAAAATCAAAAGTTTTGGTAATATCAAAGAAGAAAACTAATCATAATGAAGCAATCAGCATATATCTGAACAATAAAACTCTGGAACAAGTGGATGTTATTAAATATCTTGGTATTTACATTGATAGGAAGTTTAGCTTTGATCACCACATAGATCAAGTACATGACAAAGCACTACGACTTCTGCATAATCTTTCCAAGTGCGCAAAACTCACTTGGGGACTGGGAAATAAGGCGCTAGAAACTATTTATAAAGGCGCAATAGAACCTATTTTAACTTATGGTGCTCCTGTGTGGGGATTTGCCCTAGAAAAGCAGAAGAACATTAAAAAATTCGAGAGGATTCAGAGATTGTTCAATATAAAAATGACGAAGGCATATAGGACAATTTCTTATGATGCATCTTGTGTTATTGCCGGCATCCAGCCAATTGGTATAACAATACAAGGCAAAATAAAACTGTATAATGATATACACAGTGAACGTGACTATGATGCACCCCTACCACCAAGCGTCTGGAACCATCCAGCAGAACGACCTCATATAAAAGCAGTTGAGGATGATGGGGCATACGTCTTTCAAATTTTTACGGATGGGAGTAAATCAGATGAAAAAGTCGGGGCTGCTGTAGTTCTGTACAAGCACAATACTGTAATTCGACAACTGCAATTCAGGCTGGATGGAAGGTGTTCAAACAATCAGGCCGAACAACTGGCTATTTTGAAAGCACTTGAAGAGCTACAAAACATGGCAAATACGCTGAACAAAGAGAAGACTGTAGCCATATTTACAGATAGTCAGGTGGCACTATCCACCTTACAAAACAACAATAAACACAATTATATTCCTGAGGAGACACTTAATAGACTAGGAACTTTAGAAAGAAATCAGTGGACAATACACTTTAGTTGGGTGAAAGCACATGCAGGAGTTACTGGTAACGTGCTAGCAGACATATTAGCAAAATCAGCTGCTGAAGACATCGAAATAAAGACTATTTACAACAAGGTACCAAAATCTTCTTTGAAAACTGAAATAGAGAGGGCAGGACATCTACAGTGGCAACAGAGATGGAGCAGTACAAGTAAAGGAGCCCTTACCAAATCATTCTTCCCTTTGATAAAGGATCGTCTTAAGACAAAACTACCATTAACAGCGACATTCACTGCAATGGTATCAGGACATGGAAAAACTAAAGCTTACTTGTATAGATTTCATATCATAGATGATCCCCAATGCACCTGCAATAGCCCACAGCAGACCGCAAACCACCTCATTTATGAATGTAGAGACACAAAACATCAGAGGGACAAGTTGATTGAAGAAGTACACAAGAATGGAGGAAATTGGCCAGTGTCAAACCAAAACCTTATAAATAAACATTTGAAAGCTTTTTATATATATGTTAATTCAATTGACTTGTAAACAATTTTTATTTTAAAACAATACGTGAATTGAACATTTAAATTCTAATATTTAAAAAACTATTGTAAAATAATATCAAAATGTGATTACTATTTATAATGTATCTATGTAATTAAATGCATGTAATGTTACTCCGTAACGGGGCATGCTGTTAAAGTTCAATAAAAAAAAAAAAAAAAAAAAAAATACATACATACATACATACATACATACATACATACATACATACATACATACATACATACATACATACATACATACATACATACATACATACATACATACATACATACATACATACATACATACATACATACATACATACATACATACATACATACATACATACATACATACATACATACATACATACATACATACATACATACATACATACATACATATAAACATATAAGAGTTTTTCATACTATAATAAGCTTGTTCACTTTTGAGAAACTGTTCAAATATCCAATTAACTATCCACACCTTGGGAATTCAAGGCATATCATGCTTCCAGAAGCCTCAAGAAATTCGCCTTTATATGCCTATTGGCTTCAGCAGTGTGGTCCATATCCATCTTAATTGAATAACTGAGATTCCTGTCCAAATTATTCCCAGTACTGACACTATTGCTACATGATCTACTTTGGTCACAACCTTTGAAATCTCTTCAAGATTCCCCCTCCCATTGTTAAAACCAGCATTGGATTTAAAAGCACTGCCAACAGTAAATCTCTTACCTAATTTTACCAAGAGTGTTTCTGCGATGTCTCTAACGTGAGTTCTTACCTTTGGTATCAGAATACACCGTTCCTGGCTCGTATCTGAGAATAGAACCCGTCCCCGGAAACGACGTGCCAGGTACTCCTTCCTGTTGCACTGCCGAAATGTATTGCTCATTACTAACACAAGAAGTTTGTCACGAGAACATCCAAAATTTCCACACTTATGTTTAGGATAGGAATACACCTGAAATTACGGCGATCTACTTTTAGTAGCCAATTCCAGGCTCTCGATATCTAAACTTGTAAATTCCAATACCTTCCGTAGACTTGAAAAGTATTCTCTGACTCACTTCTAAAGGCTTATATTTTCGAAATTCAAAAACCAAACCTGGCCTTTTTGCCGCCTCAATGAAAATATACTTTAAATTAAGCAAGGAACTCCTTGTTTCACTATATTACGACACAATCCACATTTCCCCTCACCATCACAACACGTTGCGTTTTCAACCACAAGTGTACACTGAATAATTCACTAATTGATTATGATCACAAGCCACTAAGTGTTGAAAGAGGGACATGGAAAGGATCGATAGAGCAGGGAACAATGCAATCCAACATGGCGGATTGAATAAGTTCATTTTAGCGTCCCAGTGTTAGTTGCCTTTTATACCAAAATATATACTGGAAAAAAGTATTCCTATTGTAAAGTTATATACTTAACCGCACTACCGAATGCTTTAGCAGTATGAAAAATGAAAGTTTATATAAAAATACTGATAAATCACTTGAGCTCACTAAACGAGCTACTGAACTGACAAATGATGACACAGAACACCAACCTTTGCGACCGAATTTGATTTTTCTTGTCTTGCCTTGGGTCAATTTAAAAAGCTGTTGTTAGTCGTAACAAATGGATATTGCGTCTGAGCAGTAACGAGATTGGGGATACTACTGTTTCTAACCTTCATACCGATTGGTGCTATAAAACTAAATAGGGCCTAACAAACGATGGTAGAAAACGGATGCTGATGATTATATATATAAAGGGACCTCAACTTCGAGGTCATCAGCGTCCTTTAAAAAACTAAATCATGGCAATATCCAGACATAAATTTAACTATAAATTATAAAAATTCTAAATAAAATGGCAAATAAAATAAACGTGCACAGTTACAAAAAATGTGCACACATTGCAAACATAATTTATAGTTTTCTTCACTTTTTGCCAGTATGTTTTATATGACCCATGACCTGTTATAAAATGTATGATTCTTTTTGTTGGTAAAACCAATTTTAAATAAAGTCTTTCATATATACTATTAAAAAGGTCCGTAAATTCTCCTCCCTTGCTACAGTTGTTCCCACTCCCTTTGCCACTATAAGTTTAAATTTCCTTTTATTTCTAATATCGTAGTGTATCTCTTGCCAATTATTAAATTAACAAGTTCTAGATTGCCATTTCTCAACTAAAATTTTGAGGCTTTCAAAAGAATTATATAATCAATTGGCCACTTAGCAGTTGTTACCAAAAGTACCATAGTCGGTGCTGTACTTATTGCTCCTATCAGTCTTAGCAATATCATTCTTTGAGTTCTTCTTAATAATCTTCGGTAACAATATCTTTCATTCTATGTGCTCAATTTATTGACACATACATTGTTACGGAAGCAAAAATAGTGTTATATATAGAATGCTTCTGAGAGACATTAAAATTTTGGAACATTGTCCTAGTCAATTTTATAATTATTTTCTCAGATTTCTGTCGTACATACTCTGTATGTTTTCAAAAATTAAATTTCTCGTCTGTCATTAATCTTAAATATTTGGCGTCTATTTGTCTCCTTACCGTTTGCTCATTTATTTTAATTACTGTATTTCTTTAAAAACTTCCTTTAAATATAATATAACTAGATTTATTAGAAAATGCCTTTAATTTAGTTCTTATGAACCAATTACTTAATTTAAGCATCATTTTCTTTGCTTTATACTTCAGTTCCAATCTACTCTCTGTGTGTAGCACTTAACGCCCGCCTCCACCACATACGGCACCGCAGGCGCTGACACTGATGATGCATGAGATGAAGATGGAGCACCGGTGGAATGAGATGTCGAGGGAAACCGGAGGTCCCGGAGAAAACCCGCCCCAACGCCGTGTTGTCCAACACAAATCTCACTTTGCGGTCGCCTGGGATCGAACCCGGGCCGCCTTGGTGAGAGCCAAGTGGTCTAACCACTGAGCCACGGCGTGGCCCAATCTACTCTCTCGTTCTGTAATAATGGTTATATCATTGACATGAACTATAATGTTAAAACATGCGGATCGTTATCCAGGTCCTCTATAAGTGTTTCCACCACAATATCCCAAAAACTGGGCCCCCAAACGTAGCCGTGAGGCAGCCCCTTGTAATATCCTTTCGTATTTCATTATTAACACCTGATAAAGGCTTGTTTGTAGTCTTTCAAAACATAGTACAAAGCACGTGATATTTCTTTTATCTGAGGCTATTAAAATGTGACTAGCATAAATTATCAAAAGCTCCACATATACCAATAAAAGAGCCAATCACGTGCCTTTTAAAGCTATTTTTATGTTCTTCTGAACTTCAAAAATTGCATTTTCCATAGAGTAGTCTTTCCTAATTCCAAACTGTTTATTATTTAATCTAATCATCGCTCTAAAGTCTATGATACATCTATAAATTATTTGTCCAAAAATTTTTCTTAAGATATTTAGCAGAAAAATTGTCCGGTAACATTTTGGTTGTCATGGGATACAATACAATTAAATATAATATTATAAAGCTAGCAAGAGAAGGATTCAAAGTCCCATTTAGCACCAATAGACAAAGGTGGTGAAAGCACTAGGCGATGTTCAAGACCTACGTGAGTTGATGGTGGAAATAAACAGAGGAACTGCGGGTTCATTTCCCAGTGGCGAGCCATCATCGCTGGAAATAATGATTTTATTCCGGCCAATATCCAGAGTAAGGATTTGTAATGTGACAGAAAACGGAAATTAGGTTCTAAGTTCGTACCAAGATATTAGATTTCTTGACATCCGCAGCTCATAGTCCTGAATCCGAAGTATGAAACGAGATGGTCGCATTGTTTTCTGAAAGTTTAAAAAGGGTGTCGCTCAAATTGATAGACAATTGATGCCGTCAAAGTAACAGATACTTTGTTGATACTTTCTTTTAAATCTATGCAGCTCCGTCTGTGGCCGAGCAAATTCGAGGTATATGACATGTCATCTTTATTGTAAAAACCTTGCCGAAACAGTTACAGAGGAGACGATGTACTCTAAATATAGGACATACAAAATGGGTCTAGGTGTCGAAACTTCTATGAAGCTTCGCGAGGTATGGCGAGCCAGAATATTCCGTAATAAGGGGAACATCGTATACCTTCGATTCGCATATAATGTAGAACAGGTCTTGCGACATCCTGAAGATACGTAAATGTTCTATGAACCGAGGTAGTAATGCTGATCATATGCAGACAATATTTCCAAAAAACCGCGAGCACTTGGCGGTCGAACTGGATAAATGTGAACATTTGTCATTATAACGCACAAAGGAAAAGTGGTACCAAGTTTCAGGCCATAGTCAAATTGTGTCTTGAGCCAAAGTTAGTGTCGTTTCAAATGAAAACTAAGACGATATTGGAGGATCTTTTCAAACAGTTTATATCTATCATAAAAATGGGTTCCAGGTCACGGGTTCAAACCTGACGGAGGGTGATTCTTTTCGGGCATGAGTATCTTTAGCGTGTTTATGAATAAACTACTACACTAAGCAACAAATCCTTAACGTGGTTATCTTAGGAATGAAAGTAAAGCTGCTGGTGCCATGTGGTAAACTTATGGCATGTAAACCTCATAACCTCAATCCTGTTAAACAGCTTTTGAGCAAAATTAAGTGGTTTCTAACATCCAATGTGGAATGGGACGTTGAGAATAAGACCAGTTAAAGAACATCCTTAGATAAACAATAATATAGTCCGCGGATATCTGTCCAGTTCAGCCAAACTTGAGGCTGGGAATACCAGGAATCCTGCAAAAACTGGATGGTTGTAAGTATAGTGACCGCGCTTAAAGCATCCCCAAGCGCTTTGCTTTGTAAGGAAAAACTGTTCTCACCCCTAATCACAATGTCATAAACATCTTAGGCTACACTTACCGGGGCGCAGGGGTGAAGATTGTTAGGCTCGTGTTTATAGCTGAAAATAGCTAGGGTTGCCATTGTTTAAAGTAACATTTAGAAGGAAAAAAGATTCAAGTTGATTTCACTGTACGAACTAGTCATTTGGTTTACTTATTGATATTTTCAAATAAATTTCAAATAATTAATGTATCCTATAATAATAAATAATGTTACAACGCTTCATAACATAACTGAAAAGAGATGTATTACCTATGCTGCTATGGTATAATACTTATATTACCCACAAGCACTAAATGCGTATTATTAAAATAATATCCAAGGAAAGCTTAGTAAAACATCATAACAATTTTAAAAGGGTTAAATTGCATCAATGTGCATGAATTTGGGAGGGATATTTACTTGCAAATTAAAGAAGCGCTTTGGATATTCTGGTAGTTAATAATAATTTATAAGCAAAGATTGCACGTTAGAGTTTTGTTTATTGCAATCATACACTGATTTATCCCAAAACAGTTTCCTTTATTCTATGGCAGCTACAGGTGGTGAATTTCAGTTGATTTAACAAATCAGTAAATACTCCAAAAGTAAAAACACGAACTAAGGAATTAAAGAAAAACTAGTAAGGAAACTTTATTACTCTTTTTAAATGCTGGAAGCTTTTTACAAGAATGTCTGCTTAATTTTACAACTTTGAATAAAGTTAAGCAGTTTAATTTTTTGGAGGGTAGAGGGTTTCTGTTAAATAAAATTTAAATAAATAATTACATACATTCCACATAATAATTAAATGTCATAAACGCTTTAGAGCTTGAGAAAGGTTAGCAATACTGTTAGGTATATATTACAAATATGAATGGAAATCCATGTTAGCATATCCATGTTAGGTTCGATTCCCACGGTCTCCACATCTTAATTAAATTACGCAAATGCTAAACAATAATAACTTTAAAACACTAATAAATTTATAAAACAACACTAAGTAAAAGACTATGTAACTTCAATAAATATAGAAGTTTCATTAACACACATAAGAAGGTCTAAGGTAATAGAAGGTTCGAATCCCAGGCACCATTTTGATTGTGTTTATTGTAGAAATACGAAATGTGTATTACGCAAATTGTAGTATAATTTCCAGGTCTCCAAGATTTTTTAATTTTATGCACTTCTGAGGACACAAGTAAAATATTAAAACAGTGCCTTAACTTGCTGAACGTATTAAGAAGGACTACCCCATATGTTTAAGGGTGAAAACCCTTATAATTGCTTACATGTGAAAATGTGTGGTCAGAAGGGAAAGCTTTGATGTTGACTGGAATAGAATGAACGCGGCTGCTATAACATCATCTTTCCGAGGTATCCATTTGTCCGGACTGGGTTGTAAAGTATGTCGCACTTACAGCGCCATGACCGGCAGAGTAATGGTGTAAAAACTGTTTTTGTACATCCGGATGTCAAACTAAGGGAGACGGCGTCATAGGGTTTTCAGAGCGTTTAAACCAGGCTAGAAGACAGGAGACGAGGCTGGTGTAGCTGTGGTGGTAGAATAAGAGTATTCCGCCCTAGAGATCCCCGTAGTATATCGACAACGGCGTCGTAGCCCATGTCTGTAGCGTAGATGATAGCGTGTCTACCTCACATTCAGGAGGTCCCAAGTTCGAATTTCGGCCAGGGGGATAAGGCCCTTTTGGGGGATTTTCCTTAATTCCCAAAGATGAATGTCAGGTAACTCTAACCTCTGTGACACTGGGCACAGGTGATTGAAATCCTCTGGATATTGGTACAAATATGCCTCCAAATGTCGTATGAAAGTGCCTCTTCCGGAAAATGTTTGGTCACTTTATTTAAGAGTTCCCAAAAAAGTTCAGCTTAGAACGATCCATGTCTGTGACGATAATATTCCAGGCGACCACGCTAGTCTCAGTAGTTTAACTGTAGTAGTATTGGTTAATGATCACTGCCCAGAACGTCTTGTCACCACCGCAACCCGCAGCATGTCAGTTTTGAACAAGTAGATTTGGAGTTCGGTCAATCTGTCAAGGATGACCTTTTGAATCGTAATACTCTATTCAGAGTATGTCCAGTTATTCATAGCGGCCACTTAAAAAAGGCGCACACGTAGTTTTCATTAAGGTTGTGAACACGGAGAAAACTGGAATCACCACAGAGGATTGTATTTGGAGGGTTGGGAAAGGAGAATCGATTTTCGCTCCGATGTGTAAACTGGTGTCGTGTAATATAGACAAGTTAGATACCCTAAGACCATCCGTGCAGCTTCAAAATGGGGTGGAGTGTGAATATTCCTCTTCCAATTGCAAATAACCAAATAATTGGCTACCTAAACAGCAGCACGTCTCAGTCAGTTCGATAATTTTTTTGACCTAGAACATGCAACAGCTGTTGAGGTAGCCTCAGTCAGGTTTCTGTTATTATAAGGAAATGCGGCCGTACCTACGTTACAGAAGACTGAAATTCGGCCAGTTTGGGTGTAACACTACAGATAATCCAATAAATTACCTTTATCGCTGCCAGCATAGGGACAGTTGTTTACGCTTAGAAATTAAATGGCATCCTTCGACCCAGAAGCGTATGCAGCAGCAACTTCGGTGCATTCTCCAGTAACCTGTTCCGGGGTAGTCGAAAAGGCACCTTGTTCAATATCAGCCGACCTTACTCTTAACTCTCCTTTCGGGGGTCAGACATTATGGTGTTTCCACTCGGATACTCGCAGAAACGCAAGCTTCTACAGGAACCATTACCGGCCATGAGGGCAAGGCCGTCAACAGCCAAGCCTGTATACCGCCAGAGGGGGAGCCCGCTTTAGTATTGTAGTAGTAGCAGCTTACATTCAAGAGGTCTCAAGTTGGAATCTTTGCTTACGGTGAGTTATCTGGATAACGTCTTTTATGGAACTTTCCCATATTCCAAAAAATGAATGTTAGGAAACTAACCTTTATGAACTTTGACCTCATGTGAGCATTATTTCATTCATCATCCAATATAACCTGCTTTGGAGAACGTTGAAAACATGAGGTGCTGGTGTGGAACTTCTCATGACATTTATGTTTAGTTTAGTGTTCTGTCTTGTTGCCTTAGTCCCAACTAACTTAAGTTGAGGCCTCATTAGCCTAACACACCTATCCAACAATCCCAGATAATCCTCTGTCCTCTGATCACTTTCTATCTACCTTGTCTGCATGCCATTTCAAGGTATCTGAGTGTGAGGTATTCCCAGTAGTGCCTTATACTATGCCTCCTACCATAACACCGGCAATTTAGCTATCTCATGGACATTTTGGGTTTCTTGCTTTTATGCTCAACACCAAACACTATTATTTGCATCATATATTTTTTTTTTGCAATTAATACACATCCATTTAAATTCAAATTGGCAATCCAGGTGGTCTTGGTAACATTAATGTGACAAAATTTTGCTTGATTGTGAAACTTCTCGCAATTACTTCATGCAATTTGTGTACACAACCACCCTATTCGTGAATGGATCTACTTAGAATCTTTGATTATTATAGATAAGCACACATTATGGTAAATTTTGTACATAAACAATTACTTTCATGGTCCTCACTAGTATGTACTGAGCTTTTCCATTCATTTTCGTTCAGCAGTAAAACTGGAGTTGATAAATTGTGCAACTAATTTCTTTGTATGCAGAAGTTTGTGTTATAGAAATGTATCATCCTATGTCATTCTCTTGTTTTTAGGGTTGGTTTAGTCCTGGGCAAGTTTTTGTACTTGATGAATATTGTGCTCGATATGGAGTAAGAGGCTGTTATCGTCATTTGTGTTACCTTGGAGATTTGCTGGATCGAGCTGAAAAGGGCGTTATGATTGATCCAACACTTATACATTACAGCTTTGCCTTCTGTGCAAGTCACGTCCATGGAAACAGGTAAAAGATTTCATCTAATTTGGCTAAAGCCTGTGTTTAGTATGTATTGAATAGCTTTATGATAGGTTTAACAGTGACTGACTTCAACACAAATTTAAAAGAATTAGAAGCTCCTTTCTGCTATCTTGATTAGTGCAAAGTTCAATATGATTAAAGCTCATGGCAGTTAAATTTTACAGGGAAGGAAGTTATTAAAAATTAGTATTGCTTTTTCCCATCAACTCCCCGAAATTGGGTTATAATTGCTCATAGTGTAGCGAAAAAATAAAAAATGTCAGAAACATTACTAAAAATTTGCTTTAAACACTATGAACTATCTTTGTGTGGTAAAATGTTCCCAAATAAATTAAGATTGTTATCTATGCAAGGCATATGAGCAACACGTTCAAGACCAAGTAAGCTCTAATGGATGTTTGTCTTGTGTCAAACAATTAATTATTATCATCAGTGATATCTTCAATGCTGGAATATATGATTCAGTTCATAATAAGTTAAGCAAATTTTCATAAAATGTGTGCTTTTCTTAATCGTGATTTTCTCGAAATCATTAAGCTTTCATATAGCTCAGGCACAATTAGACATATATTGAAGAAGCTATATCGCAGTACCCAAAATTACTTGTGGATTATTCACAGAACTGGTAATTTTTATCACACAATCACTTGACCTTACTTTGGGAATAATTTTTTGAAATGCATCTCATATTTTGGTCCAGTAGCAAAGCTAGCTCCTTCTCTTAAAAAAGTAGGGCTATTTGAAGGAAGCCTTAGCTCTTTGAACAAAGTCCTCCATGATCTGGTATTTGAGTTCAAAAAAATAAATAACAGAAAACTAATACTTGAAAGATCAGATACTGTAATGCTAAGAGTTTTTTTGAAGCAAAATACTGAATAAGAACTTAAATGAAATAGTGTGGTTGCATGAAAACCTTGGTAAATGCGGCCATACTGTGTCAAAAAGCTGGACTGATGGCATACTTTAAAGTACCACCAAACGTTCTGTAGGAAAAGGTGGCCGCTTTATTATTGGCCATGCTGGTACGTCACATGATTTTGTTGATAATGCCCTCCTGTTCTTCAAATTCAAGAACTCTGGGGAACTCTGTCATGAAGACATAAGCCATGATTGTTTCCTTAGGCGGTTTAAGGATCAGCTACTCCCTAACATCTCCCAATCTAGTGTGATTGTTATGGATAACGCCGCATACCACACGGTCCAAATAGATAAGGTACCCACTGGCAGCAACACCAACAGTGTCAGTGGCTCTCCCATCATAATGTGCCATGTGACAATGCTATGAGAAAATGGGAATTACTGATGCTACTAAAGCAAAACAAACTGAACCCAAAGTATCTTTTCGATGAACTGCCTAAAAAACATGGTCACTGTGTTATCAGAGTGCCCCCTCATCATTGTCACTTCAACCTCATTGAATTTATCTGGGCAGAAGTAAAGAGCTATTTTGGAAGACGTAATAAGTCATTCACTATAGCTGAAGTGGAACAACTGACAAACGAAGCAGTAAAGGAAGCAACTCCTGAAAATAGGAAGAACTGCTTAATGCACATGGAAAAAGTGCTGGAAGAAGCTAGACGATAGGATGACATCATGGGCGATTGTGTGGATGAGCTGACTATCTGCCTTGGCAACTGCTCCAGCAGCGATTCCAGTGAGGAGGAAGAGGATGAACATGATGTGGCAGCGACGAGGAAGTTGATATGGAAGGAATATGTGCTCTATAAGAATTATTTTATCAGGTGTTCTTGCTCACAAATATATTTCTAAAATATTTTGTTTTAATGCATGTTTGGGAGAGAGAGGGGGGAGGGAGATTCAGCAATAAAATAGATATTCAGAACCACGCCCATGTAGTCGGTCTGGATGGCTCAGTTGTTTAGATGCTGGCTTACTGATGCCAGGTTCGTGGATTCAAACCTGGATTCAGATTGATGATTTTTAAGTGTGTTTAAAAGTGACAGGCCCATGTCAGTAGATCTACTGGCATGTAAAAGAACTCCAGGTTAAAAATTCCGGTACACCAGAGGTGTTGATATGACGATAGCAATTGACACCATCATTAATAAATTATTTTAAGAAACTCATACCTGTAAAAACATTATAACACAATAAATGTGTCTTGAGAACAACTAAGTTTTGTTCTTAAAGTAGGCTAATAGAGATTAAATGTGCATGTTTTTGTTGAGGTGAGATAATCTTGAATGCTTGTTTATATGTTTTGAGTGTTGAGAGGGTAAAGAAGGGGGATATGCATAACTTTCTATCTGTTTCTCAGCAACTTTGCAGCTCCCCACATGAAGAAACAGATAACCTTCACGTATCTTCTTTTAAAAGTCAGACTTTAATCAAAAACACAAAACAGAGTCTAATTAACTACAAAAAAATGTTATACACAGTGTAATTTTCAGATATAATAGAGCCATAGATATGCAGGAAATATCATTTGGCACAATGTGCCTGTATTGTAAACAGAAAAATTTTAGAAGCCTTATGTAGATAGCTCTGAACTACCTAGTACTAATATCATAGGTGTGCTACAAATATAAAAACATAATGATTACATTACTTCTCAATGTTAATTCCCATTTACCATTTCAAATTATATAAAATCATTCTTGTAATTTTGTTTTCCTGTCCTACCCTACTTGGTAAAATCTGTAATAATTGCCTCTAATTGTGAGCTTAGCATAGGTATTTAAGCTTATATTAGCCCGCCTCGGTAGCGTAGATGGTAGCGTGTCTGCCTCACATTCAAGAGGTCCCGAGTTCGAATCTCGGTCAGGGTGAGTTACCTGGATAAGATTTTTCCGGGGCTTTTCCTTATCCTGAAAGACGAATGTCAGGTAACTGTAAGCTCCATGGACCCCGGGCTCATTTGAGCGTCATTTCACCCATTTCATTCATCGTCTGATATGACTTAATGTTGGAGGGCGTAAATTACCCAAAAAAAAAAGCTTATATTAACTTAAAATACAATTTATAAATAAGTTCAAAAGTTCAAAATTGTGCTCTGTTAGTATAAATTGCAACAGTCAAAATCATAGTTAGCCTGCTTATTATTTCATAAGTCCAATCTAAGATATAGGTAACAGACGTGATTCTAAAATGTCTGTAGTATCAAGTCTTTTGCACAAATATTAAGAACTCAACTTATGAACTATTAGAAATTTAAAATGTATTAATTAATGTTTTCACTTATATACATCTTACAATGTTTCAAGCTTTGTAAGTTCTATACAATTTATGAGCAGCCCATAAAATTTGTAAACAATTTTTACATGTGTACAAGAAATTCAGATACAGAATAAAACCTTAATGTTTAGCTTGCCTATTCTATACAAGCATCTTGCAATTAAATATTTTTACATCGCAGGTTTAAATTGCTTCATTTTTAGTATTTTTAAACTTAGTGGGAGTTTATTGTACAGCATGCCACCAGTTATGACAGGATCCTTTTCACTGGCTTTCTTTGTAGCAGATATTCTAAAAAAATTATCCTCATTTCTTGTACTATAATCTGATAGTTATTTTTATGAGTTATGTCATATCTTGCATCTGAAGCTAATAAAGTAAACTTAAACACATATACAAAGATCGCTGTTAATATATTTTGAGCTTTTTAAAATACTTTTGCAGAATTTTTTTCTTCCTTTCTTATATAAAATTCTCAAGCTCATTTTTGGTAGAACAAATATACTGTTGAAATTAGTAATCCTCCAAAAATTTCAATTCCATAATTAATATTGCTGTGTATGTATCCATAATATCCAAGTTTTGAAATATCAACAGTCAAATACTTTAATATGTTCCTCATGACATATATATAGCTGACCCAATTTTTCTACAGATTTTGTTCACCTGTTGATAAAATTTTAGATTACTATCCAGATGTAAAACTAAAATTTTTATATCCTTTACTTCCTAATTTGCTTCATAATTTATAATGAAATTATTTTTATTACTATTTCATGTTCAAATAACATTAATTTACATTTTCCTATAGTAGCCTTAAAATATTCACTAACAAATTTGACTGTTCTTTTATGTTATTATGTAGATCAATTTCTAATTCATCCCAAAATATCAACAATGAATCATCTGCATATGCAGTTGTTTTGCCATTATTCAAATTAAGGTAGCTACAAAATAGGAATGAACATAAGGTGGAGCTAGGTGTGGCTGGTCTATCACTACTAGCCAGTGCAGTGCATGCGAAGTTGTACATTTAAGCAGGCATACTGCCTCACTTTGCCAAACCATATGGCTAATTTCTTTGCGCACTCTAAATATACTAATTACAGAATTACTTTATTTTTCCCATGTTGCAAAGCTATTTTTTCTGACGATGACTGCCAAACCCCATGTTTGTGGCACATTTGGTTTTGGAGATATGGAAAGATAAGGCACCTGACTAGAAAGAAAATAATCATTAACTGTCATTGTAGAAAAGCACACCCGTGCTATGCTGTAGTTGTATTTTGTACCTTGTATACAGTAAATGGTGATCTTTTAAGAGTGCACACGTGCTTTCCAAAGTTAGTAAATGTACCGCTTAGCAAGCGCCTGGTAGTAACTGCGAAACAACTCGTAAGATTTTACATAAGCAGGCTAGAAATATTCTTGTTAAAGTGTATTCCTTTTTAAAACAGTTGTCAATTAAAGACATTTTTGAAAGGACAAATTTCGCTCAGAGTTGAGAATTAATTGCACAAGCTTGTTGCGTGAGTGCTCATACTGTGACAAACATTGTTAAAGAAGGCCAACAGTTCACCAAATTAGGAGAAGTTGCCATATTTATATCTCCTGGGAAACAACAAGCAGCTAAAAGATGTGCTAACAACTAAGACAATTTTCAAAGGTATGTTTTACATAGAACAATTTATGATTTATATGAAAAGGGTGAATATCCAATTGCCAAAAGGCTGAACAATTTAATGAGGGACAAAATAGAATATATAGATTCTGTATCTTCTATGCATAATATTATGATATCTCTTGGGTTCAAATATAAGAGAACCAATGATGGTCGCAAATTTCTGCTTGAAAGAAGTGATATTGTTGTTGCAGGACTAAAATTTCTTCGTACAATATTAGAAGTACAGGTGATTCATGGTGTAAAAATGCTTCATAAACACAAATTCATATCTTCCGTATTTATTAACTATTTTAATGAAACAAAAATTGGTTTAAAGTTCATTACAGGCAGTATACAAATATGGCATTTTTTTTATTTATTTAAGCATCATTAAAGTAGAAGCTATAGTCACAAATTGCTGAACTGTCAGTATTTTGTTTCATTGTAGCAAATGCCTTCTTTTGTCAAATGCATCTTTAATTTGAGTCTTTTTTTTTTTTTTATAGTGTTCATCTGAATGATAGGCATGTAAGCAAACTGTTCTCTGGTTCAAGGTTTTAAGGTTCAGATTATGCTACCACACGATAATCATTGTATATGTTGTCACACACATGTTGAAATATTAAGCAAACTTCTCTGTCAGTATCTGCATGTACATCTCACATCACTTGCTAAGTGGATTTGGTGAGACAAAGACAGATATATCTTCCATCTCTGTCGCCTGCTAGCTGTGGAACTGGCAACACCAAGCACGATCACTGTTTCTGCTGAATCCATGTTCATTCTTATTTTGTAGCTACTCTAGAGATGTCATTTACAAACTGCAGGAGCCTGAGTAATGAGCCTTGTAATATTCCCAAACTTACAATGAAAGCTCAGGTGAAATTTTTGTATACTAATGCCCCTTTTATATACAATTTCTGTACACATTTATGTCCTATACATGACATGCTATTAATCTAGCATTCTACCACTTATTCCATATTACTACAGCTTTACAAGTAATGCTTTGTGGCAACTCTATCAAACGCCTTAGACAAATCTAGGAATAGTCCTGCTACATTGTCATTTCATTTAAGGTGCACCAGTACTTCATGGGTAATGTCTATCATTGTCTGACAATGAAGAATTTATTTCTAAATCCAAGTTGAAAAGTATGTTGCATGTTAACCTTGGTCCGAACTCCTCTTTCCTAACCAGAAGAAACAACAAGAAAAAGCTTCCAACAGAAGCTCTGTTCTCAAATAGGACAGTAATTTCAGTGTTACATGGTGAGAACTCATGCTGTTATGCTGTGTCCCAAAACCAAATTTATCTGTCTTCTTGGTTTCATCTATGCCCCATTCAAGTGAAAATAGAAAGCATGAAATAATCAACTGTTAAAATGCAACAATATCTGGTATGGATATTTGCCAATACTGCAGTAGCAGAAGAACAGGAAGATGGCCAGTGGCTGTGTACTTTTACAGCACTCAACATAAACAGCATAAATGTGCGTACTTGTACTTCATAAAAGATAAACAGATGACAAAATTCAACTTTATGAATATCCTTGCAATGAAAATGATGAAAACCCTCATTCAGCAATGTCTGACCATAAATGAATGCAAATAGCAGTATAGAGGAAGTATTAAGAGAAGACAAGAAGAAATGGCACTAGATTATGGCCATAAAAGTGAGTAACTTGAAACGAGCAAAACCTGTAATTTGTCCGTATCAGTGAAAAAGAAAGGCAGTATACAGTGATAAAAGGTGCAAAAGCAACTTGTTTGGAATATTTCTATAAAATATGTAAAAATTATTCATAAGCCAAACAGCATCATTTACATGCTATTGTAGTAAGAAAAAGGTTTTCATTGTGTTCAGAACTCCTTTAAATATATTGCAGTTTAGCTATTATGCATTTTCCTGTAATTGCCATATTCTGTTATTGTACCTAGAATAGTTATTAGTAAAGTAAATACAAGTATATTAACAATAAAGCTTATCTCTTTTAGAGTGAATATGCTGAAGAAATTTTACCTATATACTTTAAAACCCTTGATTGTTTAGCATTTTAAAATATACTGACACTCACCTAATGAGCAGAGAGTTAATTCAAACATATTTTTCCAAAGAATCATATTTAAATTGAAAGTGTCAAATAATCTTATTGATTATTGATTTACCCGACTGATATCACATTCAGTGTTCAGCAAAGCCAAAATGTTGGGACTATCTTCTAAAATGGAAGCTAAAAGTCTATTTCTGATCAACTTCAATTTTCAACTAAAATTAGGCAAGTGAGTCAACCTTGTATATACTTTTCTCCACTTACAAGTTTTTTATGAAGACTAGTTTCTGAGGACTTCTCACTTGCTTAATTTTAGTAACAATGGCACTCCACTTTCTGAAATACTTCTTTTTATTCTGTATTCAATTTTCAAATTGATCATTTCCCATTGCTATTTGTGGCTGTAAATCACAGGTTAATTCCTAGAGCTACTCACTCTTAGGAAAGCAACGTTTTTTCTATTTTACTAAGACTTCTAGGAAGTTAATTGTTCTTTCACACTAGCCATGTGTAGAATGCACTATGAAAGGGTAGAGTCAGACTGAAAAATTCAATGCCATAGCCAGGATTTGAACCACGGGTCTTCCAGTCTCCATCTGGCTGCTCTTAATCATTGAGCTGCTATGGCCAACGTGCCAGCATGACATTAAATTCTCCAACTGACTTTAATGGTTAAGAGCAGCTGCACAGAGACTTGAAGATCCGTGGTTCTAATGGCATTGAATTTTTCAGACTAACTCTACCCTTTTATTACTCCTAGAAAGATTCAGTACATCCATCCATTCTTAGCAACCTTTTAATTTTTCTCATTATCCTTTTGAAATTTATGATAGAAAACCTTAAACTGAATAATTTAATTTTGCAGTTGGTCATCTGTTATATGCTTATGCTGAGTTTTGAACTGATTTAATTGTCTTTTTATTGATAAGAAACTGCTTGTTAGGAAACCTGAAACAGTACTTATTAACCATTTTGTATGCCCTACTGCAACAAAGTGTTAAGTTTATACATGATAGGAAGAAAACTGGATATGACATTTTCTGATGTAGTTAGTTTTCCATGTTTGGTGTTTGAATGGTACAAAATGCTGTTTTGTGATTTGTTTCACTCTCACACTCAGTATAGTCAGCTAACATTGCAGGTTATTCCTAATATTCTACACACTGTCTCCAGGAGAATGTTTTATGAAATAATATGCATAAGAAGTGAAAGCACAAAATGATTAAAGTAAAATAAAGTATACAATTTCTATAACTATCTTTCAGTTTTGTTTATTATCAGTTATTCAAATAATTGCATATATAGTTCTAAAATTAACTGAAAGTAGTCAGTCACTGTTAAATGTCTTTAAAGCACTTTAACTATGGTCTTATGTGCTCAGAAATGTGTTTTTATAAAGTAAATTTAAATATTACAAATATATATTATTATAAAAAGTAAAAATCAAGACTGTAGTAGAAGCCTAAGTACCAAAACCATTAAACAGTAAGCACTATTTTTGCATACTAAACTGTTTACCAGATAGTCATTTAGAACTTAAATCTACACTTGCACAAGAAAAGCTTTGTTATAGGTAAATAAATAACAAAGCATATCCTTATATTCATTAAGCTGCATATAGTTTTTCATTGTATTAAAGAAAGTCAATAATACCAAATGAATACAGAATGTTTCACATAATGCTGACACTTTTATAACTTTAAATACACATAAGCACATATGAATAAACATTTTAATTTTTTATGGAAAATAGCATTTTATGATTTGTTTTGGATATTCCTACAAAGAGAATATGCATCAATATTAGAATGATAGAACATGTTTTCTTATAATGTAATTAATTCTTTCAACTTTTCTGGAAGAGGTCCAATTTGTTCTTGAAAAATGAATGAAATAGTTTCAGAAGTTCTTTTTCTTCTTCTTGTTCTTCTTCTTCTTCTTTTTACAATAATCCCTCATGAGGAATCTAAGGAAGGACAAGAAACACACATATTTCCAATGATTATCTCTCACCTTTATCAAAAACATAAATGCATGAATCCTAAAAAATGATTCTGCAACATATTGTTCTGAAAACTTATTACATTAAAAATTCTTTCATCTATTTTATTTCCTAAAAGTATTTTTATATTACTTCAAATTAATGTTCACAAATTCTACTAATTAAACATATTTCTTTATCTTAAAAATATTTTGCATACACATACAAACACATCAACACACACATACACACATGTGTTTAGTGTATGAGAATGTATGTGTGTATGTATATGTGTGTTGTGTGTGTGTGTGTGTGTGTGTGTGTGTGTGTGTGTGTGTGTGTGTGTGTGTGTGTGTGTGTGTGTGTGTGTGTGTGTGTGTGTGTGTATGTGTGTTTATGCGTTGTAAATTATTTCACTTCTTAATCCAATCATTTATGTTTGTGTCTGATATTTAGTTTCATGATGCATGCTATACCATATCATTGCTTATATTTCATACTTGTGTAGCAATGGAAACATAAACTTAACCTGAAGTGTAAACATGTAGTCAGAACTGTTTTAATTGAGAAGATATATATATATAAATTATTGTATAAGTAAAAAAGGTCCAAAAATAAGTTTTACATTTGGTCTGACACACATGAGACATGATAATGCAAAATTAAAATATTTAACAAGTAATCAGTATAATGTGCCACAAATCATTTTAAAACTATGACACATTTAAATTTCAAACTGCCAAATTTCACAACAATTTCTATAGTTGAAACTTATTTAGTTTGTAACAAGTCCTTCTTTAAGTTATTGTCTCTCATCTGTGAAGTAAGCATCATGCTGCATGTAATGTTAGCAACTCCACTCCTATACTCTAATGCTTAACCATCCTTTACATAGTATGAAGGGGCTTGAAGATACCTCTATGGGCAGGTTTGTAATCACTTGTACACTTCTATTTTCTATTTGCACAATAATTGCATGTAATGAGTGTTGTGGTATTGCTGGTTAGTGGCTAAAATATGTACTTTACAAACATACTTTTTTCTGTGAATAATGTAAATTTTGTTCAATGCAGCCATATGATAGTTCAAACAGTTTCATTTTCCTATTTTAAATTTTGGCTAAATATGCATCCAGATCATTTAAAATGGATGAACTAATTCTAGAAGCAAGTAACAGTAGAATAAAAATCTTCATTGTATTTGACTATATTAACATCATTTTAAAGTATAGAGAATATAATCAATTGCTTCTTTAATAAATCAATATAAGCACACTTAAGTCTTGGAAAACTTGATAGTTGGAAAGTTGAATCAAAACAGAAAGTTGAATGTATGTTGAGACATTTTGCATTAGTAGTTCAGCAGTAAAATATTGGCATAGAAATTTGAAAATTCACGGTACAAGTTCCAGCTGTGATATTTAATTTTTCAAATCTGATTTAACTCTCCAACTTCAACCTATACATTGACAGTGAAAGAGCAATTATCAAAACACCCACACTTGATAATCCATATCTAATGCTAATGTGTGTTTATTTTTTTATTTGTGATCTTATATACACTTTTTTTAATTCAGGACAATATTAAATAAAATATAGCAAAATTGATTTTAGCACTCATTATGTATTTGACTTTGTAATTACAGCCAAAATAGACTTTTCAAACTTAATAAATTCTATGCCTTTTTCTTATTTTTTCTTTGTATTTTGATTTTCTCCAAAGTTTTATTCATAAATTAATAAACACTTTGTGCTTTTATTCATAATGTTCTCAATTTTAGGTTTATCTGTAAACATTACAGAATTATTACAAGAATATTAAGTGTCTGATAAATGGTGTTCATTACAAACTTTACGAGGTATGTTCAAATAGAAACCAAAATTTTTCTTTATCAACTTTATTGCTTATTGTATAACATTTTAAGCACTGTCCACATAAAGATAGTCCCCTCTACTGGCAATACACTGTTCCCATCGTTTCTTCCATTTTTGGAATGTCTCCTGAAAGACATTTTGTGGGATGGTGTGCAGGTCCCTCATCCAAATGTCCTGAATCTCCTCTATGGTTTGGAAACAATGTCCTTTCAATGAGTTTTTCAGTTTGGGAAACACAAAAAGTCAGATCTGGAGAATACACTGAATGGGGCACATGATGCCACATCCAACATCCAATTCTGGTTTACCCACAATTAAGGTCACTTCCTGCACTAGGATTTCGGGGTAGAGTTCCTTGTTTACCATCTGACTACGGGTAAAAGTTCATGATTGGTAATGCCTGGTAATCAACCAACATTACCTTGATCTTTGACTGACTCAAGCATGATTTTTTTTGGATGAGGTGAACCTTTGCCCACACACTATGACGACTGCATCCAAGTTTGTAGTAAAATTTCACGCACACTTGTTCTTCAAGTTCCTTCATTGTTACTTCATCATTAATCTGAAAAGCAGGCTGTACACATGCTTACTTCAGCAGCTGTGGTTTGCTTGCTAATTGTCTGAGTGAAATGCGGCAAATGACAATTTGTTGTCTAAACCTGCTAGATACACTCAGTAGTCACAGCTATTTCTGCTAGTTGGCGCACTATTTCAAAAGTTTGATTTATTTTTGTACACACCTCTTATGTCTTTAGTACATACTCCCCTTAAATTCAGCATTTCTGCTCTATTTGGTCATGGCTTTCTTTCATATTACTGATATGCTCAATTTTCTGTTGTACAAATTCATGCCAAAATTTATGCTGCAAATGAAGATACACAAATTGTAACCTACTTCAGAGCAATGCAGTGGTGTTGCTTGTTTTTCTGACTTGCAGAAGTGACATAATGTGATATATTTTTCAAGAAAGCATTTCTGTAAATTGTAACTAACTCTGCTGTTATCAGTGGGTTGCAGTTAAATAAAAATATAGATTCCATAAAAACTCACCAAACAAAATGGGTAAACTACCCTTACCATTAATAATTTCAATAAGGGTAACAAATGAGTCCCTTATAATTTTCTGACCAGTGTAAGGGCCATCATATATGCTCAATTCCTCTTCACGTTACATTTTTTAGCCCTTTTCCACTTTGTCTCATGAAATATATTATTGTTTGTGAAACAATGCTTAAACATTTCCATTCAGTACAACTCTTAGCAAGAATATCAAGATTTAACTGTAGTTAAAAAAAAAAATATGACTCATCTATAAATTAATAATCTTAGCAAGAAGTTTATTTTTGTCTGATATCTTAGCCTATTTCTTTTCTTATTCCTAATTATTAGCAGTTCCTTTTCCCAATCTCGCACCGGAATAGCGCAGTGATTTCGTTTGCGGCTCCTGTGCTAAGTGTCCCGGCTCTGGGGTGGTGATTTTAAGCCGGCCCTATCCACGCCTTCGCCTCTGTCTAGCACATGTGAAGTGTCCCCTATGCCCAACATGGTTCAGAGTGACACAGTATAAGCTGTAGGTCCTCTCGCCTCACCCTCATCTTCACTATCACCCTAGTCCCTACCATTGGAGGTAATGGACACTGCCCTCTGGGTGCCTCCACCTGAGAAATGGATCCTGTCATCACATGGTGGGGCGAGGTTACCCTGAAGGCCAAGGTTGCTATGTGGGGAGTGTTGGTAACCAACCAAACAAATCTTTTCCCATCTTTGTAAAACATTTCTGTTACATATACCAACCACCAATTTCATACTCTTAGCTATTCTCAATATCTGCATTTCTAATGCTTTCAGGCATTTTTTCTCACTTTGCTCCAACATCCAAGCATTTACAGAATGCACTGCTAACATGCATACCACTTTGCAAATCTCTCTTATTGCTGGTCCTTAAGCGATCAATATTGGACTTTTTTCTGATAGGCACTTCCTTTTGATAACTATCCTCTGTCTGACTTCTTAACAACAGCTCATTTTACTGCTTACAGTACACCCCAAGGGTCTGAAATCATTTACTTGCTCCATTACTTCATCTCATGTTTGCAGATGCTTCTTTACTTTTCTTCTTGTAATTGTAGCTAATATCTATATGACATTTATCTCCATCCCATACCTCTCATAATTGTCACTTATCTCCATTAGCATGTTCTTTAAGATATTTTCCCCTTAAATTAGCAGTCCCACATCAGAACAAACAAAATAAATGATATTTGATTGCTGTATACTTAATTTAGAGAATTACCTTGTACCTTAGTTTTATAATAAAAGTAACTTTAACATGCAAAAGGCAATGTAATATGATTCATAGTGAATTCATACTGTTGTTGTTGGAAAGACAATGTTTATATAGTGTTACACATATCTTTATATTCATACTGAACACTGTAGTACTAAAGGAAACAAAAAATAATGTATCTAGAAGATTGAAGTTATGAAAGTGTAAATCTTTGAGAATATACTCTGAAATGTAGACTTTATTGTTTATAAGTATATGACAACATCTGAAGTTGCTAGTAAACAATGTGAGAAGATTTCAATGGTTAATTCATGCATGAATTTTTCAGCAAAGCTAATTTATGAAGATGCACTGCATGTTAGATAAGTATGAATGCATTTAAGCTATCATTTTCTTAATGACATATTAGCATTAGTATATTAGCATTCCAAACTTTTAAATAATATTGTTGTCTTAGATATAACAACTTTTCCTTTATTTCTTATTATTTAATATTTTTACTAAAAGATTAAATTACAAAAGGATAGCAGTCATTAAGTATATAACATGAAATTTTACTGACAGACTGGGAATTAAAGTTTTATAAAATTAATCAAAGTACCACTGGATTAACAGAATAGTTGTGAGTCAAAGAAACAGAAACAAAACAAAAACACGGTATTATGCAACACTCTTTCTTGGTCTTTATCTAAAACCTGCTTTATGACTTATTGTGTACATTCATTGGCTATCATAAACTCTTATTTATTTATCTAAATATTTGTTTTCAAGTGACTCAGAGGTTAGAAACTCTAAACTTGGAATTTCTTCCTATGAAATGTTGAAATTCATAAGATCGGTGTCAAAATTTGTTATAGAAATCTTTAAACAAGTCAGTTATGTTGATATATACTGAAACTTCTGTAACCAAATTTTTTCTATGGTATGGTTCTTCACCCAGAAATAACATGCCTATGCATAGCTATTTCTTCTTTGTTCTTTAGGTTTTTAGGAGTTCATTGAAATTAATAGTTGTGTTTCACTTTATTCTTCCAATGTATGATTTGTTATATTCTTCATAAATCATGTGGCAAATACCTTCTATTTTCTCAACAGCTCTCTTTTATGTTTCATATGCTTTTAATAAGCCTTTTAGATAAGTTTAAAATTCTTATATGCTGTGTTTGATTTTATGTGGCTAAAGTGTAGTTATCTGCCTCTATCAATGGCATCTTCTTAGTTTTCTCAGTTTCATAGTAAATTCCTTATTAAAACTTACATTCTTAAAAATACTAATATGTGTATTTCTTTTAAAACTCATTATGGTTTATTAGGGTATGTCTGTGACATAAACTGTTGATGCAGTTTGGTTTTTTCACTGCCAGAGTTTATAGCCATCTGCATTGATGCATCTCTCTTAATGGATTCCTTGTGTATTCCAAATTCAAATGTTTTGTGTTTCTTAAAAACTTTGAGTTCAGTAATTGGCATTTCATTTTTTCTGTTAAGATTCCTTTAAATGTAACAATTTAAAAGAAATTTCAGTCTGCATTATACTTATTATTACCAAGGTGTCCACACCTATACACAGATTTGAATATTAAAAGAAATGATTTACATTTCAAAATTAAGGGATCTCCTAGAAATTGAGAAAATAGATTGGCCATGAAATGCATTTCTGTTGTATAAGTTCCTCTTTAATAAAAGTAAGTGTACTAAGCAGCAGTGATGGAGTAAAGTCATATTGTGCATTGTGCTCCTGTGTGTGAAGGAAGAAGGGACTAAGCAACAATGAGAGTGGACATTATTATATACAGAACAGGAATTGATAAATACAGGAAGGTAAAATTTGTGAATTCGAAAGTCAGATTTCGAAAGAGTATGATACACATATTAGTAGGAAGTGTTGTTGTTTTGCTAGTGATTGGAGAAATTGAGTTAAATCCTGGCCATATGAACATTAAAATGCTGGTAAATCTCACCCAGAAAACTATGAAATAGAAGGCGTGGAACAATGATTAGATAAACAACTGAAATGGATGACAATGCCCATGAAAGAAAACATCAGAAATATGGTGTAAGAAATTAGAACAGAAACTGACATAGCTAAGGAAAGAATGGAAAGTTTGGAGGAAAAGGAGAGAAGATGTAACTTAGTGTTTATATGAGTCAAAGAAAGAAAAGAATAATAGACTGCAGAAGAAATACAAGAAAAAATGAAAGAAGCACTGGAAATGGATATGTATGGCTGGAAAATTATTGAAGCTTAAGGTGATAGGCAGGGGAGGTAAGAAGAGAAGTCCATCAGGAGAAAAAGCTCAGGCTAAGCCTGGTCCCATTTGATTTATACTATACAAGCAATCCTAGAAACAACAATGCAGCTGGCTGCTATGTCAGCTGAGGTGGGGAGGATATTTCCCCTCCACTGCACAAAGCTTCAGTATTCCATTCACCAAAGAATAGTGTCGCGGTAACGGGCATTAAAGTTTCGGTGCAAATAGATAACAGACGGCGGATAGTTTTTCAGGGTAATAAAGAGCTTGCATAAGCAGTTAACAATTACGTGGCTAGTGTTCACAAAGAGCCGGCAAATAAAGATAGCTAAGATAAAGGACTTGCCGGCACAGATAGGATTTCACGTTTGGAAGGTTCTAGTGATATCCTGACTGACAGAAAAAAAGTTGTTTCTTCTTTGTACGAGAAATCTCTCAAATTTATCAATGAGGTATTTAGGAGAGCGACAACTTGCCAAGAGTCGAGTCGTAGTTGTGAACAGATGTTGTGTAAAATGAGCGTTTTTGAGTAAGCTGTTTGTTATTGTCATCGACCTTGGTGTTGTAGATTGTGATATGTGATGTAATTCTGCTGCTACGCAGTGTGTTTCTACGGAAATAAAGAACATTTAGAATTTTGGCAAATTGGACTTTTAATTCTACGAACCCAGGAAGTCACAATATTCATGTATGATTCACATGTGTGTACAGAGTCAGTGCATGTTGGAAGGAGATTATATGATGAAGAATGTTTTGACGTTCGTGTTGTGAATCAGAATTCAATTCACTGATCATTAAATAAATGTTTTGAAATGGGAAGGGTTCTTGAAAACAAACAACCATGTGAGGTACTCAGAGAATAAATATTGGATATGATCTGCAAAGATCTCTTAGTAAACTAGTTTTATGTCTCTCTCAACAAATGGGGAATTTTCTATGGCTCTGATCAAGTGGTATGAAGTTATTAAATTTGAAGTCCTGTAAAATTACTATAGTGCAAGACCTTATACGGGAGGACTGCGCAAAAATTTTGAGATTTTGTGAATGGATTTTGAACAGGATGTATAATTGAGATATTGGCACTAATCTACTTTTCTTTTTGAAAGAATTTTGGTTCCACATATGTGGGAATGTTAATTCATAAAATAACCATTATTAGAACTATGAAAAGCATAATGTAATGTACAAGGTACCTCTACATGATTAAAAAATAGGAGTATGACGTATTATCAGCAGAGAGAAAATAATAGGCCCTAATCTTTACCAAATGGAAATGGCTAACAATGAGAGATACATACAACAAATTTTCAGCCTTTTTATGACCAACTAACTGAGGCAGAACATGGTTTCATGACCTTTAGCAGGACTCTGCGATGGCACATACAGCCAATTTTTCATTACAGGAAATTCTGAAACTTCTAGATAGAGTTATCATTAACAGTATATGGTCCACACATTTATCCAATTCGAAATCCTGTGAATTTTTATTTCTGGAATGCATTAAAAGAGAAAGTGAGCAAAACCAACCTACACACTGTGGATGAATTTAAAAATAACATTTGTCAAGAAATTGCTGCTCTTTCTCAGAGGGAGCCAGAGCATATAATAAGCAATCTCCGAAGCAACTGTTAGAAATGTTTCAATAACGAAGGGAGACAGTCTCAATATCTCCTTATTTAAGGTACAGAGTAATTCACTTTTCTGTACAACTGTTTCTGTTATGTATGTAAGAAATAAGCTATGCAAAAACTACTCACATTTACCTTGGACTTAATGCTACCTGCACTGAAGGTATAGCAGCCAACTGCTTCGGCAGACCACGGCCACAAAACTGGCTGTATAAGGAATGCTTTGCCCTATATATTGATTATATATTATTAGAAACTGTGAAGGATAACAATTTTATGCCAATAATAAATAATATCCAGATTGTAGGATTACGGCAGGAAATGTGTAGTGTTTAACGCCCGCTTTTACTACATACGGTACCGCAGGTGATGACACTGATGATATATGAGATGAAGATGGAGCACCGATGGAATGAGATGGCGGGGGAAACCGGAGATCCCGGAGAAAACCTGCCCCAGCGCTGGGTTGTCCACCACAAATCTCACTTTGCGGGATCGAACCCGGGCCACCTTGGTGAGAGCCAAGCGGTCTAACCACTGAGCCACGGCGTGGCCTATAGTGGCAGGGACAGTTACAGTTAATGTCTTGAAATAATACTTGAAGGAAATTGATGAATACCATAAGGAATGAATGAATAGAGTGAACTTGAAAAATTCAATGTCATGGATGGGATTTGAACCACGGATCTCCTGGTTTCCGTCCAGTCACTCTTACCCATTAAGTCACCATGGCCAACGTGCCATCCTGACATTAAAGTCTCCAATTGACTCATATATATATATATTCCCAGTAAACCACTAGAGGCTCTCGTATCCAAGATACATTGCTTGTGGGGACTTAAATCCCAGGCTTCACCATTAAACTCTTATTATTTATGTTAATTGGTGGAAATTAATACTTTCTTCACACTAGCTATATATAGGCTAAGGTTTTGGATGAGTAGAGTCAACTAGAAACATTCAAATTAAAAAAAAAATGTTTAGTGAGGTAGCTGATAAGAGAAGTTTGACTTGGAGAAAGGAGAAATGCACAGATATGTCAAAGAACAGCAAGAAAGTAATAACGGGTTATCTTAGGAGTATGGAGACTAAAAGGCCTCAGAAAGTTTATTTCTCAGATGGTATGTCCTAAAGCGTGGAAATTAAAATATTGAATATATAACATTTCAATATACTACAATTTGGAGAAAGAGCATATAAATAAGAAATGCCCTAAGACAGAAATATTGCCATTATTGAAATATTTTATAAGGATAGTGAAGTGATAAAACAATTTTTAAACAAAGTGAGGAATAAATGCAAATGCACTAATTGAAGTAAAAACATGGACCTCTGCCTCAGTAACATAGATGGTAGCATGTCTGCCTCTCGTTCAAAAGGTTCCTGAGTTCAAATCTTGGTCAGGGTGAGTTACTTGGTTAAGGTTTATCCAGGGTTTTCCCTTATCTTGAAAGATGAATGTCGAGTAACTCTAAGCTCTATGGACCTTGGACTCATTTAAGTATCATTTCAACCATTTCATTCATTGTCCAATATGACTTAACATTAGAGGACGTAAAAGAAATAATAATATAGTCTTGAATTAATGAATTATTTATACTGTAATTTATGAATTTGACTAGTAATCAGCCAGGGCTGATGTAATTGAACACTGGTCATATTTATTTGTATATAGCTTAGAAATCATGCATAAATAAGAAAAAGAATAAATAAAAACATAAAGAAATGTTATTCAATATAGGAGTTTATCATATCCAAAAATTCTTCCCACATTTATCTTAATGAAAATATGCAAACAAACATTGCTGTCCTTAAATCAGTAGCTCAATCATTATAAGAAGTTAAGCACTATGTTGCTTTTTTCAACTCAAAATTATCTGCCGACCATTGCTTCAATGAAAAAGAGCTCAAGTAAATTTTATTTATTTTATTATTTGTTTTTCCACTAATATACTGGAACTTGACTATTTGCACTAATTTAGAAAAAAACTTCCTCTTACCTTTGTTTATTCAATATACCCTCATGGCAGTAGTGAATGCTGATCACAAAGGGATTAAGTATGAATTACCCCATCTCATCATTTTTGTTGTTTATTGGTCATTAAATGCAATAATATATTGTTTAAGCACAGCTGCTGCTAATGTCAGGAGCAGGGGAAAATATGGCCTTTAAGTTCTGCTGCTACGGAGTGAGAATGTTCCTTTTAGGCACATTCAGAGACTTTGATATCCAGAAGTTTCTAAAAGAAATTCATCCATATTCTGGGGATAAATAAGAGAGGTCAAAAGCCAGGCTATGCCAGTTTCCTGAGGGTCGGTCAGCAGAGCTTGAGAGAGTTGTTCAGGCAGTCAGTCAGGAAGCAGTGAGTTAGCGAGCGTTGAGCTGCGCAGGTTAATGTGTGCAATCGAGACATTAGAAACATTAGCCCTGTAGAAATAGACATGTTTGCCCAGTACAAGTATAGAAGTGAAAGTATGTGTATGTTAGCATCGTACTAACTGTTTTGATGACGATTAAAGTGAGTTTAAAAAACCTTATTGACATCATTTTACCACATTGGTGCCAGGAGTGAAACAGTGTGATGGAGGAAATACATGAGAAACTAGTGCGTAAGAAGGAGGTAAAAATGGAGTCTCGGTAAAGGAGATGAGATGTAAATGAAATCCGGAATAGAGAAGATAGAGACCAAAACTGAGGAACAAACGGCTGACATGAAGAAGGATATGGAAGCATTCGGCAAAAAGTAGGATTATCCTGGCCATCGTTTTCATGTTCTGCGGGACTTTGGGGAAAGGCTTAGCATCCTTCCAAGTGGAGTTGAGCGGTTGGTATCTACAGATTTACTGAATAGCGCAAGCTTCAGGAGAAAGTAGCTAGCGACTGAGGTTACGTCTGTTTCCACCTTAAGGAACAGGAGTTTTCGGTATGCTGGGAACCCAGAATTGAGCCTAAGTATATCGACGATCCCCTAGAGGCATGTGTTGGAGGTGCGAAGGGCCAGGATACCTAATAAAGGACTATTCATGCCAATATGGTGCCAGAGGTATCCGCTACCACCGTCTTGGGAGTGTACGACACTACAGGAGTGCGAGTCGATCCAGGAACGTTTGCGAAGACATAGTGCAGTATGTTGGAATTGGCCACCTGGGACATCTGGTGAGAGACTGTCTGCGACTACGTCGACAGACGTCGAGTGGTGTATGCTAGGGATGTGGCCAAACACGACACGTGCTGAAAGATTGTTGATGGCCAAGTCGACAAACTGGGAGAACGTGTATAATGTCCAGCGTGGAGTGCGGCATATCGGAGCCGCCCCCTGGAGTGACAATTAATTGCATTGGAAGAAAAAGTGAAGGACAAGCTTATCACGGACAGCAGAATTGTGTACCGGTGGATACAATGTTGCGGTAACTGTAATTGGTCTTGACGTGGCCGAGGGCTTGCCATCAAGAAAGCCAAATCGGCTCTGCCAAATAGTAACGGAGTTGGCGACATGTTACATGTGGAGGAAGCTTTGCTGGAGTTGACCTTAGAGCGGAGCGTTGTGAGTCTGTGTCGCGAGGATACCTGGGAAGCTCATACTTGGTCTGCATGTCCACAGAGGTGGTAGTCGACGTCGGCAGTAGGGTCCAGTGAGTCAGACTAGAAGAGATATAGTTCGAAGCCTCAGCATTCTTCTGTGGGTTTGCAAAGCCGAAGCTGGACCTGCCAGGAGAGAGAAGGGTGTGGAGGCGCACCAAGTGGCCCAATGGATATGCAACACCATGTAGCATCGTCACACAACCAGTGAAATTACAACAGACATTTCGTACGGAATGGCATGTGTCACACTATCCGAACGAAAGGTGCTGTCCCAAGCTCCACTCAGCGAAATTTGAGCCTTATAAAATCTGATAATGTGAAGAAAGTAACATTCATATATACAATATGCAATGTGATGTGCGTTTGGAATAACCTATGAAAATATAGGTTTATGAAAAGCTTCTTAATCTGTTTATGAAGTCACAAATAAATAAGGTTCAAAACTAAATGGTTAGTGCCAAGTATAAATGAGTGTTAGAGGTCAAAGTTTAAACCAGCTGTTGCAATTATTATATCCATCTTTGATTTTGGATGTTTTTTCTACTTGTTCCTCTGTTTAAATCAGATTTCCATGATAGTTTACAGGCCCTCCTCATTCTTAGTGCTGGGTTTTAGAAAAGATGGCTTACTATCACTATGAAGAACATTAATCTGTAAAACATTTTAAAACTTACTGCAAGTGGAGAAAAATAGTCTTAAAATTATGTAATAGGTACAGAAGGTGCTGAAAGATGCATGATGAGTGTCTGTGTTTGACTATTTGAATTAAAAAGAAACCTTAAAAGTAGCAACAAAAATTAATCTGATTTTTTCCTATTTGAATTAAAAAGAAACCTTAAAAGTAGCAACAAAAATTAATCTGATTTTTTCCCTTTCATTCTTTTCATTTATTTTATGGGATTAAATATTAGGTGGAAAATTTCTAGATGTCATTCTTTAAGCCAGGAGAAGATCCCATTTTGTATGCTAAAAATCTATATGAATACATTTAATTTTCCACAGAGTTTTAAAAAGTTCCTATATAATATGAGACACTTTCCTTTGTAGGAGAGTGAGATAATCATTCTTTAAAAAATTCATTGCTGCTCAAAGACAAAGTACTTGCTGAGTTTCTGAAGCTAGACTAAAATGCGTTACTGCTTTATTAGAGTATTGACTTTTAATAGTGACACTTTATTCAGAAGACAGTTCCTTCATAATTGCCTTGCAGTGTCTGTTTTGATTTTAATGAAAACAGCTATCTTAATTTTGAATGAAATAACAAAATAATTTCTTTTAATTAAAGCATTCAGTTAAAGTACCAAATAAGCATAACAGTTAATAATTATTGTATTTTAATTTACACCAAACACTTCAGGGACATATTACCTTATTCCCACACCACTTAATGTTCCTCCTATGCAAGTGCACTCAACTTATCACTGCTAATGCATGAATGTACACACTATCAAAAACAACAACAACAACAACAACAATAATAATAATAATAATAATAATAATAATAATAATAATAATAATAATAATAATAATAATAATAATAATAATAATAATAATAATAATAATAATAAATAATAATAATAATAATAATAATAATAATAATAATAATAATAATAATAATAATAATAATAATAATAATAATAATAATAATAATAATAATAATAATAATAATAATAATAATAATAATAATAATAATAATAATAATAATAATAATAATAATAATAATAATAATAATAATAATAATAATAATAATAATAATAATAATAATAATAATAATAATAATAATAATAATAATAATAATAATAATAATAATAATAATAATAATAATAATAATAATAATAATAATAATAATAATAATAATAATAATAATAATAATAATAATAATAATAATAATAATAATAATAATAATAATAATAATAATAATAATAATAATAATAATAATAATAATAATAATAATAATAATAATAATAATAATAATAATAATAATAATAATAATAATAATAATAATAATAATAATAATAATAATAATAATAATAATAATAATAATAATAATAATAATAATAATAATAATAATAATAATAATAATAATAATAATAATAATAATAATAATAATAATAATAATAATAATAATAATAATAATAATAATAATAATAATAATAATAATAATAATAACAACAACAACAATACAACAATGACAAGAAGAAGAAGCAGAAGCTTTGTCAAGTTTTTGAGGAACACTTTATGATTATACCTTAATGAATTTATTTTTGCGTGGTTGATATATTTGTTTGAGAGGGAAAGAAAAGGAGAAAAATCAATACATGACACACCAACAGAAATTCTGTAGTGGATGGATATTATCTTCACTTCATTTGTTATCACCGGAACTAGGACTATCATTACTATCTTTACATACATATCACACTATATGGATGTGTTCATTCTTCATAAAAGTCATCCTCTTAAAATTGCCCCTTGTGGGCCACATATTTCTGCAAATCTACGGTCACATGTTTAATGGCATCTTTCAATAATTTTTAGTTTAAAATGCATTATTTGGACCCATATGAGCTCTCCTATAGTTGCTACTGCAATGTCTAACAGGTAAAGCAATTGACCTATTGTGTATATAGGACCATAAGGTATATTATTGCCTTGAACACAAAACAAAATTTCAGCTTCCCTACAATTTGTATTGAGGATGTTTTCCTTTTATTATGGAATGCTAGCTCTCATTATCCAACACTATGCATATCCTTTTTCCAGTCTTCAAAGAAGATTGGTAAATGTTTTCTTAAATTATATAGTACTCAAATATTAATGATAACTGACACAGCTTTTGGACTGAAACACTAAATCTATCTGTTCTATGAAAGCATATTTAGCTAACCTGGTATGAGCGAGTAATAGACTAAATACTTTACTCAATTATATATTTGGATCACCCCTTCATTTAGAATTCTATTAATTAAAACTTTCAGCATGGTTGTGGCTCACCCAAGTTTCACAAACTTATGTAATAGGATGAGCATGGCTTTTTTTCTTTATCTCCTGCAGCACTTTTAAAAATGAGACCCTTGGTACAACATCTTTTCTTTCCATCAGAAACTGCCATCCATTATTACATTTTTCATAGAACCAAGTTTTCTCAACATGTTTTGTAAAGAATTAATATCTCCTATAGTCTATTTTGTCTTCTAAAATCACCTTAAGCATTATAAGCATAAGATATTCATCATGATCTTGAAACTTCAGTACTGAATAACAGATTACATCTTTCTCAAAATCAACTTTTTCTGTAACAGGCTTGTAACGTTTAGATTTTTCTTGGAGAGAAAAGGCAAGGATCTTAGGCCTCTTCATTTTCAACTACAGTTCTTTGTAGGATTTCTTCGTTGTAGAGATGTTTCCAAAGTTGGAACGCCATATGTAGCATGACAAATGATCTCTCACCTCCTTCGCTGTTCGATCGTCTGCTGTATAGGATATCATCGACTATCCCACAACTAGTTGTTAATTCTTCTACTGTATCTGCTTAAATATGAGTCATAAGATCTCTTCTTTTCAAGGGTGGTTACGAGTGAAAGAAATAAAATTTGAAGAAGTTAAATTTTGTAATATATGATTTAAGTTTATTTTCCACAACTTTGATGTTTCCAAATGTAATCTAAATTAATTTTCCACCATTTTTAATAAAATGATACTTCACAACACAGTAGGAAACCCTTAACCACTACTAATCTCAAATATAACTTAAATCTTTAAAAGATTATGGATTAAAGAAAAATAATGTCTGCTCACTCCTGAGTACGTTGATTGAAAGATCACTTCTCTCCAAGCTTCTTCAGCAAGATTATTGAGTTTTTACGTTTTTTATTTTAGAACACTGAATATACATTATTACACAATATCTTTTCTTTCAGATCACTGTCCTGTACTTCCAATAATCACTATATAACTTTCATCTTATCCGCGTGCTTTTTCCACAAGGAAGATTATTGATTTTTACTTCCATTATGATCACTACCAATATATATTTTATTTATATGATTGGTCAATTTCACATATCACGTCATTACATGACGCACTAAATTTCTTTAATTTTTTCATCTTACCTTTTTCCATATAATTTGTTATTTTAATCAAATCCCCAAATTTCCAAACCAATTTTGAAACAATTTTATGTTTTCTGGGGTTCAAACCTAAACAGCTGTTACATATTTGGGCATCATCACATATACTTTGCATTTTTCTTATAGACACTTGACATGTTTCCACAATATTCTTTGCATATCTCTAAAAACATTACAAATTCTTTCTTAGCGGCTTCCCAGAGCTTTAAAAATGATATAGATTTTGCACAATTGTCTTTCCACTGTTCCCTATTACCACTGAAATTTGACATTAATGGTAATAGTAATAGTAATTTATTTCCTTTTACATCAACAAATGGAAATACAAAATCAAGATTACAATTATAAAATCCATACTGAAATATGCCATAAATTCCTAAATCCTGAAAATCCTATCATGTTATCATGTTTCCCACCATTGAATAGTAATTCAGTCCCCATACACCTAACCCTAGGTTTTTGTGTATTGGAGGCCCTCTGCTCCTTTTTACACTTTCTGCCATTTCACCTATCCCACTCTACATTTTTCTCTTAATTGTTCTTAGCCATCTCTCTTTAACTTTCCCTAAATAATTCCCTATATTTCTCCTGTTCTTTTCTCCTTTTACTGACAACATTTTTCTAATTACCACTTCACCCCCCAAATTGTCCCATTTACGTAGCCAAGCCTGCTCTCTCCATATCTTTGTTTGACTACAATTTAATATACAATGGAAATCCTCATTCTCTTCTCCACAAAATGGACATTTATCTAGCTCCCTCTCTTGACCTATACCTTTCAAGTTTCTCACTCCTGTTCTCGCCCAAGCAAAACCTTCTCGCCCTAACTTACTACATATATCTATATATCCTTCCCTCCCCCAGGTTGTTTTTATTTCTCTATATAATCTCAGTGAGCTTTTGTCACTTGTATTGGCAAAAATGTCTTGTCTGTCAATATCTTCTAATCTTAGCTTAACTTCTTTCCAGAAGCCTCTATACCCATACTCTGCATTTATCCAAGAATGACCCATACCTATCTGCTTCAACAAGTCATACATTTTATGTGCCCAAGACCCAACCCAGTTACTTCTCTTTTGAATATGAAAATATTCTTTAATTATATTGCCATCTGACATTAATATGCACAGGTAAATCACACATAAATTCGCCTACAGTTAGAGAAAATTCTAATTGTACCAGCTACAGGAGGGAAGATTGTAGGGTTGGGAGAGAGGAAAGGACATTTGAGAGGGAGTGGTCAAATGAATGGTCAGAATTGCTACACTTATTTAGCAGCTTACAGAAATGCAATAAAAATATAGGATGTAATTTAAACTTTTAATAAATAATATTAAAATGGGTAGATCAGCAGCTATTCTATAATAATTGAAGAAAAAATATATTTAACTGACAAAATATGAATTTTGCAGAATAGTGAATAAAATAAAAATATTTTGGTTCTCATGATCTGGAACTTGGCTTTAAAGTGCAACAAAGGAGATATTTTTTACTTTTGGCATAACATATTTCAGAAACTTAAACTTTAGTTGTATATGGCAGTCTTGTATGGTATCTCACTGATATTTATGGTGAAATCTCAAAGTGTGCTATATTAGTATTTGCTGTAGTATACAAGCAAAAAGAAGAAGTCAAGAGAAGAACTTATTATTTTAGTTAACTGATGGAAATTAATCATTTCCTCACACTAGCCGTATATAGGCTAAGGTTTTTGATAGATAGAGTCAACATGAAAAATTCAATGCCATGGCTGGGATTTGAACCACAGATCTCCTGATTTCCATCCAGTCGCTCTAGCCCATTGAGCTACCATGACCAATGTGCTGTCCTGACATTAAGTTTTCCATTTGACTCGTATATATCCCCAGTAAACCACTAGAGGCTCTCACATCTGAGATACACTGTTTGTGGTGACTTACTATCGTAAGTATTTGAGTCCCAGGCTTCATCATGAGTTAAATGTTGAAGCCTGGGACTCAAGTGCTTACGATAGTAAGTCGCCACAAATGGTGTATGTCTCGGATGCGAGAACCCCTAGTGGTTTACCGGGGATATATACAAGTCAAATGGAGAACTTATTGTCAGGATGGCATGTTCACCATGGTAGCTCAATGGCTTAGAGTGACTGGACGGAAACCATGATATCTGTGGTTCAAATCCCGGCCATGGCATTAAATTTTTTATGTTGATTCTATCTATCAAAGAAGAACTCATATTTAATTGGTTTAAATGGCAAAACTGAGTAAATTTATTGATATAAATTTGATTCCTGTCCTAAGAATAACAAAAAAAAAAAAAAAAAAAAATTAACATCACATTAGAATCTGGCTTATACAGTATATTTTATTTAAAAAATATATACGTAGTTTAATAAGGCCTGTTTTATTTCTGCCATATGAACATTATAATGTTATGATTGCTCAATAAAATTATATTAATCTGCTGAAATTAGCCTTCAGAGACTGAAACAGCACTGTCATGTTTCTTTCATTTCTGTGCTTACAATCAAGTATTAAGTGAATGACATCTATACCCAGATATTTTTAATTCAAATGGTGAATATGGAGAACAACAATGCCAAGAAATGCAAATGAGTGAGTGGTCAGAGAAAATAGAATGAAAGAAGAAATACTCTTTATTGCATTATCTTTATTTAAAACAATACCCAGATTTGAAGGACAAAACAAAAAAACTTATTCTCTCTTACATTTGCAGTTTGTGCTTTGAGCGATAGTAAGTTCTTATAGAAAAGGGTAGCTGGAAACTTGTGTTCATTTAGAGCAATACATATAATTAAATTTATAGACAAACAAACAAACAAACACACACACACACACACACACACACATACACACACACTGCACACACACACACAAACAAACAAACAAACAAACACACACACGCACACGCACACGCACACGCACACGCACACGCGCACGCGCACGCGCACGCGCACGCGCACACGCACACGCACACGCACACGCACACGCACACCTACACACACACACGCACACGCACACGCACACGCACACACACACGCACACACACACACACACACACACACACACACACACACACACACACACACACACACACACACACACACACACACACACACACACACACACACACACACACACACACACACACACACACACACACACACACACACACACACACACACACACACACACACACACACACACACACACACACACACACACACACACACACACACACACACACACACACACACACACACACACACACACACACACACACACACACACACACACACACACACACACACACACACACACACACACACACACACACACACACACACACACACACACACACACACACACACACACACACACACACACACACACACACACACACACACACACACACACACACACACACACACACACACACACACACACACACACACACACACACACACACACACACACACACACACACACACACACACACACACACACACACACACACACACACACACACACACACACACACACACACACACACACACACACACACACACACACACACACACACACACACACACACACACACACACACACACACACACACACACACACACACACACACACACACACACACACACACACACACACACACACACACACACACACACACACACACACACACACACACACACACACACACACACACACACACACACACACACACACACACACACACACACACACACACACACACACACACACACACACACACACACACACACACACACACACACACACACACACACACACACACACACACACACACACACACACACACACACACACACACACACACACACACACACACACACACACACACACACACACACACACACACACACACACACACACACACACACACACACACACACACACACACACACACACACACACACACACACACACACACACACACACACACACACACACACACACACACACACACACACACACACACACACACACACACACACACACACACACACACACACACACACACACACACACACACACACACACACACACACACACACACACACACACACACACACACACACACACACACACACACACACACACACACACACACACACACACACACACACACACACACACACACACACACACACACACACACACACACACACACACACACACACACACACACACACACACACACACACACACACACACACACACACACACACACACACACACACACACACACACACACACACACACACACACACACACACACACACACACACACACACACACACACACACACACACACACACACACACACACACACACACACACACACACACACACACACACACACACACACACACACACACACACACACACACACACACACACACACACACACACACACACACACACACACACACACACACACACACACACACACACACACACACACACACACACACACACACACACACACACACACACACACACACACACACACACACACACACACACACACACACACACACACACACACACACACACACACACACACACACACACACACACACACACACACACACACACACACACACACACACACACACACACACACACACACACACACACACACACACACACACACACACACACACACACACACACACACACACACACACACACACACACACACACACACACACACACACACACACACACACACACACACACACACACACACACACACACACACACACACACACACACACACACACACACACACACACACACACACACACACACACACACACACACACACACACACACACACACACACACACACACACACACACACACACACACACACACACACACACACACACACACACACACACACACACACACACACACACACACACACACACACACACACACACACACACACACACACACACACACACACACACACACACACACACACACACACACACACACACACACACACACACACACACACACACACACACACACACACACACACACACACACACACACACACACACACACACACACACACACACACACACACACACACACACACACACACACACACACACACACACACACACACACACACACACACACACACACACACACACACACACACACACACACACACACACACACACACACACACACACACACACACACACACACACACACACACACACACACACACACACACACACACACACACACACACACACACACACACACACACACACACACACACACACACACACACACACACACACACACACACACACACACACACACACACACACACACACACACACACACACACACACACACACACACACACACACACACACACACACACACACACACACACACACACACACACACACACACACACACACACACACACACACACACACACACACACACACACACACACACACACACACACACACACACACACACACACACACACACACACACACACACACACACACACACACACACACACACACACACACACACACACACACACACACACACACACACACACACACACACACACACACACACACACACACACACACACACACACACACACACACACACACACACACACACACACACACACACACACACACACACACACACACACACACACACACACACACACACACACACACACACACACACACACACACACACACACACACACACACACACACACACACACACACACACACACACACACACACACACACACACACACAGAATTTTCTTTAGTGCCTCATCAAGATTTCGTTTAAGAGCATAACATCCAGCAGAGATGGTCATCAAATGTCTCCTCCCTCTAAAACGAAAAAAATATTAAGATATGAGTCTCCATAAAAGATCCTTTCAAATAAGAAGCATAAATACTGTAGTTATTCTACTAAACCTCATGGTGCAAGAGTTATTCTTGGCAGCACACAAGATGAAATCAAGACTATCTGGTCAACCCTATCTTTCATTAGTTAAACTTTCTACCTAATTAAGAGGAACTCTAATGGTTGTCACTGCAAAGGTGGATGAACATCATGCTAATTCTCCTAACTTACTGCAAATGTAGGTGTACGTCATCCCAACTTTCTTAACTGGAGAGGGAAAAAAATGTTATGCAGGATGGGAAACTGGTCCTGCAAACTTCACTTCCTTAGCCACAATATGCTGAATAGGAGGTCATGGATGCAGATGCTGCATTATCTGCTCACCATTAATTTCATAGATATATTTAGGTAAAATTTTTGACTATATGTCTGAGGAAATTCCAATTAGCTGGCATCTCTGTATTCAAGATTAATAGTGCTGCTTATTTTATTATTTTCTTAATTCTTTCTTTCTTAAAATTCTTCAGGCATAAAGTTAATTACTTTTACATTTGTTTATTAATGTGTACTGTATATAAAAATTAAATTGCTTGTAAACATTGCTTTCTTTAAGATAACTGGCATGTAGAAACCACAACACTCATTGTAATTTAAAGCATGACTTTAGGAAGCACCAGGATTGAGGACCTGGATTGTGATTGTGACAAAGCTGGAAGGCCCCCCAAACTTCCAGTCATTATGTTTTACATTTGCTGAACTTCATCTGTGTTATATTATTGTGTTAATGTTACATCTTTAATAATGCTTTTTTTTCATGGATTACTTTAGCTGAAAAATACAAATATTAAAATAATTCTTCAAGTTCAGGTTTTTCTGTTTTCAGCACTGACCCTAATTCAGCCGGGTAAGGTGCAACATTTTTATACATATTTACATAAGAATTTTGTACCAGTCAGAATAAACATTTTAGTTCAGTCATTTATTTTTAATACTATCTTCATACCTAGCTTAAATCATTTCCTTGTTCAAATTTCAATTTGGTAGCTATTCATAATTAACTGTTTAATTCAAAGCTTTGATTTAACTACAAGGAATGAAATAAAAACAAAAAGACCTAATAACTTCAACAATTGTTTAAGTTTATATGCATGTTGCCTATCATGGAAATCAGAAAAATTATTAATTAAAGAAATATTGGAACAGGCATGTCTTTTTGTCCAACTCTACCAGAGATAATTCAGGTCAACAATTTTATTCATAGAAAGAGCTTAATCTTGAGAGAAAATCATTTTTGAGCCTCTCTACCTCAGCTAGATATCTTTTCACCAGTAAATGTAACAAAAGGTGTTGCGAAGATTTTCTTATCCTTTTTGTTGTCTGTGTATGTCTGTCATGCATAAGTTTAATATTTGGAGCCTAGTGGCTTATATTTTTGAGTACCTTAGAGTATTTTTGAACATTTTCCAAGATTAACTTACTGTCTGTGTTATTACACAGGGTTTCAGATTCACAGATCACAATAAGGATACATGGATTTAGTATAGGAGAATAGTTCGGCTAGTCCTTACAATTAAATTATTACTAAGTTCTTATTGCCTTCCAGCTTTTTAATAATTCATGTATTATTTATTGAAACTACTACTGTAATGAATTATACTCATTTTTACCATCTGGGTCCTCTGAACACTTGTTCCATTTCACAGCTTGCTGAGTGAGGGCTAAGCACCTTAAGTCTGGTTCTACACTTCTAACATTACAACATTCATACAAGCACACTTAACACCTGCATATGACATAAGTACTTATTAACATGTTGACATTCAGAATAGTTAATGCATGACCTCTTACTCTGCAACACTGATTGTTACAATTGTTACTCAGAATTCTTTATTTGCTAGTTACAAAGAGCAATGAAAGCAAGATGACAAGACTTACATAATCATAATTGACATTATTTATGTACATCTCAGTGCATATTAAAAAATATATCATTAGCATGTCCATTTTCAGATATGATCTATGTTGAAAATCATGCTAGTAACTGTACTGTCATGATGTTTCGGTTGCATGCGTTTGTTATAGGTATATTGTCATTAAACTTCTATTATTTAACATTACTGAAAGTCCATAAGCAACAAATGAACAACAGTTTATAATAATTATTGTCAGGTTTATTGTATTGCCTGTGACAGTTGAATTTGTTTTGTCTTCGAAGTGTGAACTGTATTTCTAATCTACTTTAAAATAGTAAAAATATTAATTTGTAGCTAACTAATCATGAGCCATATATTGATTAACTCTATAAAAGATTTGCAAACCTATAAACGATAACAAATATTTTTTTGGAAAGACTGTCAATTAACATGTAAGATTGGTAGAAAAGTCAGACATGTGCTTAAATTTATTACTTAAAAGTTTATTATCTACATTAATTTAATCAAGCTGTTTTGAAAATGTTGTGATATGAATATTGTACCTACTATTTGCTTAGACGAGTACTACATTCCAAATGCTCATCTTTATGATTATATAAATAACTGAGTAGCAAATTAAAAGAATGCTTATGTTTGTTCAAATCAATGCAAACGCATGAACTGAAAATACAGAGCTTTAAGAAAATACACATGACCTCACTAACTCTAATTGCATCAAGCTATATTGTATATAGTAAAAGATTTAAACAGTCAGAATTAATTTTTAGTTAATTGATGGAATTTAATCATTTTTCCACACTAGCCATATATAGTCAGAATTAATTTATTACTTTATTAATTAATTAATTAATTATTCAGTCAGAATTAATTTTATAATAGGAAAATACAATTAGTTAATGGAGGTGTACTAGAAAGTACATAAATTAGTATTACTATTTACTCATCTTCCTAAATATTCAGTAATTTTGCAAAGGAGGCTTGTGTCAAAATAGAACTTTGAAGAAATGGGTAAATAGATAGATACTTTAAATTACTTATAGAGTTATTAATAACAACTAAACACTAGTAACACAACTTCACTTATCTTATATAAATCCTGGGGACCGGTTTCAAAGCAAACATCTGCTTTATCCTCAGCCACTCAGCTTGACATCCACCCACTAACTGACTGACTGACCTTGACCACTACCGGAGTTTGAAGGATAGCTCCTTATCTAACTGCCATCTACATTACTTATAGAGTTTTATTCTATTATCATTTATTTATTACTGATTAAAAGTCTGGAAATTTTACTTTAGTAATCAGTACAAGCGTAAATTATATGACATGAAATTCAAAAGATAAGACATTTTTAGTTATGAATTTTATTCATTTTATCATTGAGAAGAGGAAAGGTAGTTCTAACAATATGTTCAGCTACTGATATATAGTGTCTTTCTGCAAAATATTCAGTTGTGTTTCCTTGGATTCACAATAAAACTCTTTCATATTCATTAGAACATATTTGGAAGCTTATTTCAACACATTCAGTTCGTTCTGAATTAATATTGATATTCTTCCGTTCCAATGGCACTTAAAAGCACTGTACCTTTACAATGTTAAAGCAATTGTTTGAAAACACTGAGAGGTTGAGATGCTTCCAAAACTATGGTAGTGGTCTATTATGCAATAAAAGAGTAGAAACCTTCAGCTTTTTGATTATATGTATAACATTATGCTTACTTAATGCATAATTACTTGTGCAGCTTTGTACTTTTAATTGGAAATTTCAATATGGCAGCAAATAACCACACCCTCACTGCAAAAATAAGACAGACCATTTGACAATATATTTCCACAAACTATGACAAGTATCTATGATATAGTCTTTGTTCAAAAGTGAGGAGTCATAGCATGGGTATCGAAGATTTCAAGGAAATAAAAAATATATAGACATAAATATTAGTTACTATTGTGAGAAAGTTGTTTTGTCAACAAAAGCAACATTTAAAGAACTTTTTCAGAATTAACTTCTCAAGACTAGTTTACACTGTCACACCCAAAATCCTAATGAAAGTTTCCATCATATTATTTGGGAAAGGATATTAAAATCTGTATATGTTGGAGCTGCATTACAGATTGGAATGAATGTCTTATACACTATAATAGCTGTATTATAAGACTAAGGGGACTAAAAATATCATATATAGAGATTCAGATACAAAAAAAATGGAGTGCAAATCCTTAAAAATAAAACTAAAAGCTACAAGAGGAAAACACAAGCAGCAGGAGATTACTGATCAAAAGCTGCAAATGGCTTAACTGTAATATTTATGAATTTTTATATTATATATGAAAAGAACAATTCTGGATAGGCTGAATAGAAGTTTAAGAATTTTGTACATATTTTACCTGCAGATACATGAGGATGTATACATAAATCAAATTAATGATTGAAAATTTGTCTTAAGAAATCTTACTTGGTACAATAATTATTCATCATTCAATTCACAAATATTTGACAGAAAAAAAATGAAGCCACTGTTACATTAAAGCAATAAATTTCCATTATAGGCATTATAGCTGAATTGCATATACCTATGTGCATAGCTTCTATCAAGTATAACATCTATGCCAAAATGGCACCAAGCAGGATGTCTCAGGCAGTTTCGTCTATGGCCCATATTCGGGAGGCCCGGGTTTGATTCCCGTGGCCGACCTACCTGAACCATTGATTTTTTGGGGGTTTTCCCAAGTCGCTAGGCAAATGCTGGGAAGATTAACTACATCCCCCAAATTTCTGTCCCTCAACTTCATCTCCATTATCATTTCACATCATCTCTCATCTGGTGGTCTCTTTCAGGGTAGAAAGTGTCAGCGGGTGTTTCGGCGGTGCATTGTGGAATGATATGCTCTGAGTTAAACTACTTCCTCCTCTGGTAGGTCGGCTGCTGGTCTCCACACCTGCTGCTGGGACAATTTTGGGACCGCCTGCCAGGGACCTTTGGAACTTGGCTGCTGGGCTCATTGCCATCCTGCAGTAGGGGAGCCTGTCCATTGTCCTGGTCTGCCAGGGGAAGTCTATATCTAAGTAAATTGTAGGGGCCCTGCCCTCTGAACTATCGTGGCTCCTTGGGGTGGCCGCCCTCTGTCTCCTCTCAACTCATCCTTCCTCCTAGGGGTGCCCCACTTGGGGGCATAGGCACAATGGAACAAGATTGGTCTATGGGCCGAATTCCCTACGTAGTAAACCCTAATCCTAATTCTAATGCCAAAATGGCCTATAAGGAACAAACATGTGCTGCATTACAGCTGCATTATCTTCTCTGTACACAATGCATCATGAACCAAGGATAATATTTGGGTGACACCTGCCAACCTAGAAAAACTGTTTAACTGTGCTTTGCTACACATGTAAATCAAAGGCTTTATAAGAATGAGTACATCCTAGAGCAGCAGTAAGAAAAATATAATTTTGTAAGACTTGAAGCTTTCACGGCAAGCATTATTAATCAAGGTTTATGAATAAATCTGACACGGCTAATCACCCTGAATAAACCTGATCACCCACAAAGCCTTGTTAAATATAATTATGGTATGTAAATTAATTAGCAATGTATGGAACAATTTGCTTTAGTGAACCAATGTCAACTGTGTTTAAAATTATTCAATGGCAGTAATTTAAATACATATAAGGAATCTGTCATTATAAATACTTATTATTTATTGTAAGGCCTAAATAGAAAATAAAACCAAATAGTAAAGCACATCAGCAGCAACACACCAATAATAATAATAGTAATAATAAATAAAATAGAGACACAAGTTGGTGCATATTGTTGTTAGTATTCTTGACTTGTTATGTGAAAGTAAAACTAACAATGAAAAACATATAGAGAATTTAAAAAGTAAATTATGTTGTTTAGGAAACTCAAATTCCGTTCTTTCTTTTCAAATTATTTTGGTCAGTAATTTTTATACAACTTAAATAAATATGTATAAATTATATGTGTACATATTCAATATAGTTCAAGCACATGTCTGTACAATAGATGTTCATTCTAAAAGCCCAAATCAGATTGACTGGGACTGTGGATTAGTCTATCAAAATCATGTTGATTATACTTTTTCACTTAGCCGTTATCTAAAACGAAAACAAAAAAGAACAAAAAAATTGCAAAATTATTCTTGTCATCTTGTAGTTCTTCACTAATCTATCTTAGCTATATCTTAAATGTATCTGTTGCCCCAGATACTCATACCTTCATAAATTAAAGTTATTTTTAATTATAAAGTGAATTTGTAAGCAAGTTAGAAGTCTTAGTCACATTGAGACAGATTAGCATTTGAATATATTATGTTAAAATACATTATATTTATGAAATGTCTACATCTTCCTCAGTGCATAGTTTGTCAGTTTTGTACTTTGAATTCACAGTGTATGCAATGCCATTTCAGACCAGATGGAGTGGGAACAGTTACTCATGAAGAAAAGGAAAAGTTTCAAGAGATCAAAGAAAGGCTGAGAATATTATTGGAAAATCAAATCACAAATTTCAGGTAAAGTGTTTAGATGTGTTAAATCTGGACCATTTATGTACTAGCAGATATAGGTTTGGATTATGTTTGCTCCTATGTTAATATACTAGAATTTCTGCTAGGTACTAATAAGTTCAGGTAACAGAGTGTTCCAGAATGACCACGTGTATTCAACTTTAAGGGTTGATAAGATTACTTGTATCTTTAAGACTTGAAACTTTCACGGTGATACCTTATTACCAATTAAGGCTTTCGGGTTTCCAGCTGTGTGAAATTTCTCGAGTTTTCGACCATCTTGACTCCATGGCCTTCTTCAGGAAACTGACGTGTGCCACCAACTGGCTACCCAAACCAAGGGGTGGGATTAGCAAGCGTGGGCCACTGGCCAATGGCTGGTAACCCAAGGAGCCTTAATTATTACTTGTATCCGTTTTAATGCAAGAAATTGCTAAAGACTTATCAAAGTAAACTATAATTAAATGTTGCTTTTTAAACCTACTGCGTACTGCACTGTGTTAATGCAGTGATAATGATAAGATGTTCATTTAAAATAATGATGATGAATATTACTTATCATCAACAAACTTTCTGTTTAACACCTTAAAGCAGATTGTATATTAGTTTGCTTTCATTAGAACTGCAATTTTATACATGTTTAAAAATAAAGCATTAGTTGATTTAGCTATTGAAATATTTCCATCCAATTGCTAATAAAGAAAATAGAAAAAACAGCATTATTATATAGAGATAAAATTGAACTGACATAACTTGTTATTCCCTATACAGAAATGCATTAGAATTTATTTTTGATACCCATATTTATCAATACTTAATGTCTAATATAATTCTCAAAGGCCAGAAAGGTTACAAATGAATTTAAATGATACAAACATGTAAATTCCCAGAAGCTAGAAAGCTTGATTTACCTCAAAGATGTCCCTCCAGTATACAGTAAACCATGAAGAAACATAGAGTAGCTAATTGAGCTAAGATTCAAATCTCGGTTCTTTGATTTAGCAGTATGCATAAAATTTACAACTTCTATAGATAGATAAGTATACCTTAACTGTGAAGTTGCTACAGTTATTCCAATATGCAGTGAATTACCCTTTTGGAGGGACGATTACGGACAGCAAACACTGGATGCAGTACATAGAATGTTTCGCAAATGGATGACTCATTTTGATATTTTTCTATGATTTCTAGACACTGTGTAACTGTGAAGCATTCCAATATTATTCCTAAGTAATAACTATAACCGAGTAAAAAAGTGACTGCTATAGTTTCATAAACCACAGTAGCCATATGTTAAAAGTATGAGGCTCTTATTGAAAGATGATAAATCACGTGACTTAGTTGATCAGTTGCTGGCCTCTTGATCCCAAGATCATGGGCTCAAACCAAGCTCAGACAAATGGATTTTAAGTGTGCTTAAGAGCAACAATCTCATGTCAACTGATTAACTGGCAAGATAAAGAATTCCTGTAGTACAAAATTCCATCATACTGTGGTGCTGATTGTGCCTGACAACTGACATCTGGTTAACAAATACCTCACTATCCAAAAGGGATTAATTCAAAAAATTATTTTTCATAAAAATGCAAAGATAAATACTTAAGTATAACTAAGCATAATAGCTGAGTAGATTACTAACACAAAAAGAGCACTTATTAATTAATCTAAATTTTACCCTAAATTGTTTTCACTAACACTGTCATCAACTTCCAATGTTTGGGCATCTTCAAATAGATACCCAAAACGTTCATTTTGATGCTTAGGTTACCTGATTTAATAAACAGAGGATAGATATCACTTCCATAATAGTAGGAGCTCAGTGTTCCAGGTTTGAAAGTTCAGTGTACCTGAAAGACATATGCTACCTGAGTGCTACATAGGAACCTGAACTCCCATCACTTTTAAATTTTAAAAAAGGAGAAACTTATCTAATTAAATAAATGCAATCAGGAAGAAGAACAAAATGTATAATATTATGAATTGCCACTATTATTTTTATCAGTGCCCTTTACCTTAATAAACATGGAACCCATAGGTTTCCGAAATACTTGGTAATTTCTGCTGGTGATTCCCAAGTGTGTTTTGTGGCATACTAGAGCAGCTCAGCATTAGTGATTCTAGAACACTGAGAAAGCCTCTTCTTTATTTTACCCAGACTTATGCCATGGGATTCAAGTCTGGTGACTTCAAAGCCATGGAACCTACTTAAAAATGTATGTGTACTCTGTAAAATAATGATGAACTCTGTTAACCTATGAATTGAATGGTTATCCTGCTGGAATGTAAATTCCCTCTGGAGAGTAGGTAAACTTGGGCAGAGAGGAAGAGAGTACATTGAAATATCTCAATACGTGTTAATTCCAATTTGCTTTTTCAAATTTTATGTTTGACTATTCAATTTTCATGAACACATTCCAACATGTGTGCTGCAATCCACTATATCCATGCCGAAATGCAAATACTCATTTGACCACTTCTTTTGTGAGTGGCCAGATCATATTTCTTGTGCTGCATGTGTCAACCTATTAATCGTAGAGAGTTGGTTAGCCCTTGCCTAATTGCCAGACATCTACTCAGAATTTTGGCATAATTGCAAAAGTTGCTAACAGTCTCTGCATTACCACTGAATGAAACAAAACCTTTTATTCAGTGGCAGGTTGAAAGCAATCCCTTTTCACCTCTGCCAAGCTTGAATAATCTTCATCCTCTGTAGATACACAGACAACCTGTACTCTTTCTTGCAGGAACTTATCCCCTTCCTTGATAAAATTGCACCTACCTCCTCATACAGGACTGTGAAACACAACAAAGGATACCTACCCTGTGAAATAAGCATGAAAACAGCTGAATATATATAAGCTATAAATGAACAAATATTGACACTGATAGAAATCAAGGAAACATATCAGCAGGAATAAACTGTGTGGGCTGTGATATACAATTGTAAGATTATTCATGCTGAATACATGTTTTGGTTTAATGTAAGAATGTGATATATGGTAGTGGGAAAAAATAGGCTAATCACTGAACATGTGCTGTAAGTACACAAAGTGCACAAAGTTCATACTCTTGCATTTAAAAATTTGTTTCCATATCCAATTAGCAAATGACATTTAAAATTGACATGGATTTATTGATTAGGTCATGTTTGTTGTTTTACAGGTACTTGATGGTGTAGATGGGTTCAGTTCATTGACCTCATTTGTCAACAGTTTTGGTTGTTCCTCTTATTTGTATAACAGCATGGCATCAGACATATGTTTGTGTTCTAGTGACACATTGGCTTATGAAAAATGAGGGGAAGTGAATTAACCTGCTCCACCACACCTCTTAGGTTGTCAGGGAACAAATTGAAGGGCAAAGGTGTTTTAAGATGTTTCCTATATATGTGCTGGACAGATTTTCTCTTTTTTCTCATTTCATGTATTTATTCACCATTTGTAAAAATATTACATGCTTTGTCAAGACGCTATACTATTTACAATGTATGGTGATTAATGTGGCTGAATATATACAAGGAATAATGGTGTTCTTACACATTTTGATTACATGCACTTTTAAGCACTGCAGATGGGTAGAATACATCATATATTATTAGGTATGACATTGTTTCCTTTAGTTTTTGCTTATCTTCCAAACATTTGATTCTGTAAAGCAAGTGGTTGTACCACACTTTGCTATGCATTTATTGTTTAGTGAAACTCCTAGCCTATTTCTGAAGGAATTTCATTCTCCTTCTGGTGTTGTATGCGTGTGTATTAAATGTTTTGCTTCCTTATGGTTTTTAACTACATATTTAACAGATTGTATATAAATGTAAGAATAGAACAAGTAAGTATGTTTAGCTTAGCCGGTATAGTTCTGCACCTTTTTGTAATGAGTGCTTTTTCAATTATTCTTATAAATTTTTTTTCTGAAGCGTAAACACTTTCATAATTAAAGTATTTTCAGTGGCACTAGGTATGAATAAATAAAAGCAAAATACACTTACAGTGCTGTCCTCTTATATCACCTGCATAGTTAGTCTTAAAACATAAATTCCACTGTGTACTGTTTTGGTAATTTTTCCTACAGACATTTGCCAGTTTCAATTTTGACCAAAAACTAAGCCCAAAAAGTTTGGGTGTGTTCCCTTTCTGATATTCTCATTTCATATTTCTAAAATTATGCTTGAATAATTCTTGTTCCCCACCCTAATTTGCATCCTTTCACTGTTTTCAATATTTCATATCACGCTTCCCCCAGTAAAAAGTTATTTATTATTGATAATAGTTTATTTGCTCCTTTCTCATGTTTTCCCCTATGTTTGAATTTACTATTATTGTTATATCATTTGCATATAGTCCCTTCTTCTTGTATTTTGTTAAATATTTCATTTATATTTAACAGAAACAAAATTAAGGCTGTAGCTTAAAACCTTGAAGTACTCCAGGTTTCATCCATTTAAAGGATGACTTAAATCTCCTTACATGCCCTTGTCCTCTTAGCTTATTTCTTTGCACTGTTAGCTTTTCCTTAGGTAACTCTTTGGCCACCCGCCTTGGTAGCATAGATGGTAGCATGTCTGCCTCATGTTCAAGAGGTCCAGAATTGGAATCTTGGTTAGGGTGAGTTACCTAGATAAGGTTTTTTCCAGAATTTACCATTATCTTGATAGATAAATGTAAAGTAACTCTAAGCTACATGGACCCTGGACTCATTTGAGCATCATTTCACCCATTTCATTCATTGTCCAATATGACCTGACGTTGGAGGACGTAAATGAAAAAATAAATGAGAAAAAAGCTCTTTGGCCAATCCAATGGGACTCATGTAATCCCATACCCTTCTATAAGTTCAATCAATGTATTCATGTTAATACAGTCGAATGCTTTTGACAAATCAAAATTCCTGCTATACATTCTTTTTTATTTAAAGATTTTACTATTAAAAAAATTCCCTCACAGATCTCCATTACTAGATTTAACAATTTTTTCTCTTCATTTAGCAGGAATATCTAGAACTATAGGAGCTCTTGATTTGGCTTTCTAAAATCCAAACTGGAATTTTCAAATAATAATATAATTGTGCAGAACTTGTGTAGCTTTTCTAGGAATACCACATTTATAATTTTTCAAAATACTGAGCTTAAACTGGAGCATAGTTTTCTATGTGCCACTTTGATCCCTTTGGTTTATACATTGGCACCTGCTATTTAATTTCAGGAAATCTTCCTGTAATAAAAGGTAAATTCACAATATGTGTTAGAGGCTGCAGTATTTCATATTTGCAATACTTGACCATTTCATTCATGTATTCCGCTAGCCCACTTGATTATTTGCATATTAGAATATTTACTTCTATATAACTTTTTCCTCATAATGCTAAGCAAAACCATAGAATTATTTTGTGACCTCTTCATTTTTTATCACTTATATTTGTTGCAATCTCCAGTATTTCTACAAAATTTATATAGTAATAATTAAATAGTTCACTTAATTGTTGCAGTTCCAGAATTAAGTCACTGTTTGTTTCTATTATGAAATGTTCTATGTTGATTCTGTTATTCCCTTAATGTAATGATTTTACTAGTTACCAGGTGGTCTTTATCTTGTTTTCTGAATTTTAAATTAGTGCTCTATTGAGTATCTTCCTGCTTTCTGCATTATTTTATTTAGTTTGGACAACCTTAGTTTGTTTAGAAATTCCATTCACCTCATGGAGATGTGTATTGCTTTAGTTGTGTAATTATACCCTTGCGCTTTCTTACAGTTGATTTTTTCTAAACATCCTTTTAATGTACTGATGAAAATATTGAAGATTTGTTTTATTACTGTACCTCTGTATGGATTTACCCAATAATCTGTCTAAAATTTATCCTTAATGTTGTTAGTAATTAATCATACTTTTTGTGTTTTTTATTCAATTTATCAATTAGGATGCTTTCTAATAATTGTCCAAAATGATCACTAAGCCCTGTTTTGTTTACCATAATCTTGTAACTTCCTACTTTCAGGTTGGTGTATATGTGGTCTAATCAAGTAGCCGAATGATTACTTACCTAGTTGGCCCTGTTTGTACTCTTATGAGATTATGCTTGCAGAGTAATTCAAGCATTGATCTTTTCATTTTATTTTCTACTGTCATTACTGTTAATTTATGCTTTATTTTGTTCAAAAGGTAGTCACCTAATTTCTCTAAAAGCCCCTTTTAATTGGCTCTTTGTGGACTGTATATGTCTATGATTATCAGATATCTTTTTCTTAAAACAAGTCCTACTCCTGCTAATTCACACTCCATTTCTAAGCAAAATTCCTTGTAATATACTACTGTTATAGTAAGCTAAATCCTCCCCCACTAATATGGCTTTGTCTGCAAAATCTCTGTTACTAGTACATATCCCTCATACTTTACCTTAATTTCTTCTGTGGCCATGTTCAATGAAGGCTATAACATGAGAATGTATATCAGCAATATTGTTTTCAATTGCAGCCCTTTTGTTTGTAATATATTGAAAGTTTTTATGTAAAGGCCTAAATACTTTAAATTAGAATTTCTACCAACTGCATTTATATTTACAACCATCTGATTAATGATTTTGCTAAAAACCTCACTAATGCTTTTTACAGGATCTATAAGATCACTTGCCTCACCTTTTTTCTTTTTCACTTAGATAACATCTGTTCACAAAAAAATGTTGATGTCTTCTGGACGGTTTGTATCTCGGCTTCTCTATACTACTTGCTTTTGATTGTATAGAGATAATTGACAGTTCAGATGCTCTTGTAAGAGTCTGTTGGCCGCAATAAAATTATTATTATTATTATTATTATTATTATTATTATTATTATTATTATTATTATTATTATTATTATTATTATTATTATTATTATTATTATTATTATTATTATTATTATTATTATTATTATCATTATCATTATCATTATCATTATCATTATCATTATCATTATCATTATCATTATCATTATCATTATCATTATCATTATCATTATCATTATCATTATCATTATCATTATCATTATCATTATCATTATCATTATCATTATCATTATCATTATCATTATCATTATCATTATCATTATCATTATCATTATCATTATCATTATCATTATCATTATCATTATCATTATCATTATCATTATCATTATCATTATCATTATCATTATCATTATCATTATCATTATCATTATCATTATCATTATCATTATCATTATCATTATCATTATCATTATCATTATCATTATCATTATCATTATCATTATTACTATTATTACTATTATTACTATTATTACTATTATTACTATTATTACTATTATTACTATTATTACTATTATTACTATTATTACTATTATTACTATTATTACTATTATTACTATTATTACTATTATTACTATTATTACTATTATTACTATTATTATTACTATTATTATTACTATTATTATTACTATTATTACTACTATTATTACTACTATTATTACTACTATTATTACTACTATTATTACTACTATTATTACTACTATTATTACTACTATTATTACTACTATTATTACTACTATTATTACTATTATTACTATTATTACTATTATTACTATTATTACTATTATTACTATTATTACTATTATTACTATTATTACTATTATTACTATTATTACTATTATTACTATTATTACTATTATTACTATTATTACTATTATTACTATTATTATTATTATTATTATTATTATTATTATTATTATTATTATTATTATTATTATTATTATTATTATTATTATTATTATTATTATTATTATTATTATTATTATTATTATTATTATTATTATTATTATTATTATTATTATTATTATTATTATTATTATTATTATTATTATTATTATTATTATTATTATTATTATTATTATTATTATTATTATTATTATTATTATTATTATTATTATTATTATTATTATTATTATTATTATTATTATTATTATTATTATTATTATTATTATTATTATTATTATTATTATTATTATTATTATTATTATTATTATTATTATTATTATTATTATTATTATTATTATTAATTTCTGAATCTGCAGTTCATTCCTCTAGCCACTGCTTCTTCCATCATGGCAAGTTCAACTTCAGCTTTATCTGCCTGTGCTTCCTTTTGATATCTTTCTGATTCGCGTGATGGTTTATCTTGATTCAGTAGTTGTATTTGACCTTCTTCCAGCTTAGCATTATTGGAGTTTTCTGTTTCTTGGCCTAACTTTGCAATTTCCTTATTTACCTTTTCCTTCCAACTTTTGCTCTTATAAAGACCATGCCTAGTGTGATCAGTTCTCTCTAGAATTACATCCAGCACCTTTACGTGATTATGTGCTTTCATTACTTTTTTCAATTTGCTGTTAAATGCCTGGACCTCGTTGTTAACACAACAATTATTGCAGGTCATATGTTCTTGGTATGGCCATCATTATTATGTTCAAATTTCTGTTCCAATGTAAGGAGTTTTAATAAACTGCAGCCCTTCCTTCACATTATTTCCTGCAATATCATTTGAATGTCCCCAGACTACTACAACATCTGCTTTCTTCAGGATTTTGGTTTCTTCTTTTGCAGTTTGTGTTATTATTCCAAGCCCTGCTCCATTTCTACATAACTGCAAACTACAGATTTCTCTTTGTGGTAATGAATATCTGTGCTGCAGAACCTCTTGCATGATATCTCCAATTACAAGTATGCTTTAGTTCTTTGCCCTTTGCTGCTTAATTATATCACTGCATCCCTTTCTAAATACCATTCATTCTTTCTTTGGAACTGCAGAACGATTCTGTGCATAGGCAGAAGTTTGTGTTTTAACTCCAGGCCGTATTTCTTCACTGCTTCACTACTATTACACATATTACACATGTATTACGCATATTGCTGCTGAAGTGATGCTCTGCTTCAGATTTCTCATTCTTCAACAAATTAATTATTATCCATGCTGATTTTAATTCTTTGCTGAACCTCCAGATCATAATTAACACCATATATTTTTATGTTTCTCTTATTGGAATGATTGGACTCATGTCAAGCCAGCTTGAAACATAAATGTAGATGGAATTAGTTCTGCTCTTACAATATACTCAAACACTTTTCCACCACTGGCACCTACAGAAGTGGTCCATCTACAAGAAAATACAAAATTAGTAGACTGGGTTCTCACAGGAAAGAAAAGTTGAAAAACATTCTTATTAATTAATTATGCTTCAAAATTGCACAATGAGGTAAAGAAATATTTCAAACTATAAACAGATACTCCAAATACTCCATAATATTCTAGGTAGTTTACCTCAGAGCACATTTCAGGAGTTGTTATTATCATCATCTGATTCTAAGTGGAACACAATAGTTCCTTGCCCCCCACCCCCCCTGGCTGGCCATCTTGGCTGAAGATCTGAATGTACTGGCAAATGAAATTTTTTTCCATCACAATTTTAAAATTCATAAGTTGCAGTTTTTTTTTTTTTTTTTTTTTTTATGAACATCTCTCACACTCTTAAATCTGATTTTTTGATGTGCTTTATTAATTTAGCACTTCATATATTTCATGATGAGTTTCCCAGCAATATGCAGCTATTGCTGATTTATCTATTTGCTTATATTTAACATTTCAAATGTATTCTTTAGTTCTGATGCCTGCATCCTTTTTGTTTGATTATTACAAAATACGTAAAAAGTTTTGCATTCAATTTTGTATGTGGTAGACTTCTGCTTGGAAATTTGTTATTCTTACGTTTTTATCATTCTTCTCATATTATATTTTTGTACTGGATTTTAATGTGATATTGAAATCTCTGAATACTTTTTATAACTTTTTATGCACCCATGGATGGAATATGAATTTTTTGTAATTTACGGCTTCCTTTTTGTCTTTTGGTTTTGTGATTTCACTTGTTGTTTTTTGTCTCTGGAACTTCTTAATTTTCGTGTCAATTAATACTGTGTTAAAAAGATTGTTCATACTTATTTCTAAAATGTGTCTGTGTTTATTCTGGTACTCTTCCTAAAGAAGGGTAGCATTAATTGTTCTGTATGCTTTACTATTTCTTTAACTGACTGTGTGCTATTTGGTTGTTATACTTATTGTCTTTGATGTTATCAGCATGTATTGTTTTTCTATGTATTCCACACTACACTTTGTTGCTTCTGCTGATTAATATTGAATGAATGAAATAGCCGAACATGTCCCATGAAAGGCAAAGGCCACCTCCCCTTTTAGGTTCCAGAAAAGGTAAGTAATTTATGTTCTCTAATTCCAGTGTGATGTTTGTGCTTTCTTCCTGCAAGTTCACAAGTGCCTTTTGAAGGAAGTATTTCAGTATCAAGGCAAAAGTACTGGCATATTTACATCATATGCAGAACATCCTCACATAGATAACTCACATAGATGATTTTCTGTGAGAGATCTAATTTTAGGATATAGTATTTCCATTCAACGCTGATAAAAGTAGTTCCATACATAATTTTGTAAGTTTCAAGCATTCCTCCTCTTTGTTCTGATTTAGATCCAGTGATATTAACCCTTTTTTTATGAATGGTATCAGTTTTGTTGAGGGGATGCTTAGAAATGCAGAAGCTTCAAACATAACAAGGGTATCTGTATGAGATGTGTACTTTGTAATTTCTGGGTTAGCTTCAAAGAGCTTTTCATACTTAGGCTTTCATAGTTTGTGAGCTCCTGAAAATCCTGATGGATTAACTATTTTGAAAAATTGTAATCATGCACAATGTTACCTTTATTGTTCACATTGGTTTATCATGATTGTGTACCTTTGGCAACCTATAGAACTTTGGAATGAGATGATTATTAATCTTAATTTTGTATTTATCTTTCTCTACTATTATGTGTTTTGTTTACTTATGCTGGTGTTGACAATATTTAAACTTAGTTGGGCCTCTGGTAATTTATATGTATGAACTTATTTGAACTGAGCAACTGTGCTATCCTTTCTGTGGAACCTGTTTTATACAACTTGACTAATTTTGTTGTTTTATCTGTCTTTTGATATACTACTGGTTTTGAGCTTTTGTAATTTATTATCCTTTGGTGCCAATTTTGCTCTATCTTTGATCTGGTCCAATATTTGTCCCCATTTATTTCTGATTATGTCTTCTTTCCCTGTTTTATATTATATATGGCTATTTCAGCCTGTGTGACATTTAGCTCAGTTTTTATTCAAGTCTAAGGTTGATTTCAACTCTTGAGCTAAAGAAATCAGTCTATTTTTAAACAATTATTTGGTTTTAAGTACTTGTTTCAAAACATTTTTTAATTCAGGTTATCAGAAGTTTAATCTTTTAAAATCTTCAATTTTTTTCTTCCCAAAGATGTAAGCAACTTTAAGTGTAGATCATACGTTTTTAAATCTAAAATGCTAAGATTTTTTTATGTGTTTCCTGTATTCCATTTCTATTATCTTTTTTTCTTTTCTGCTAAGTGATGTGAGGTATTCCTGTTAACTTTTGCATATTTCACGACTGTTCATCAGCAAATATGATTTTATTTACTATAGTGCATATTTGTTTGTATCTCAGCTGATTTCTAGTCTGTAATAAATAAGGTTAGTGAAGCAAATTGTGCATTAAAATTTGACCTGAATAATAAAGTGCAGCATTTCCAGTTCAAAATATTTGCTAATACAATAATCTGTTCTTTATCAGTTTTTTGAAAGCTTCAAGAATAACAATTTACTGACTGTGCAGTTCTACAACATGTCTCCATATAAGATTTTTATTTCTTACTTTTTTAATCTGATCCTAAGTATTTCATTACTGATAATTTCAAAAGCAACATTCATTCATCTCTAGTCTCTATTTAGAAATTAAATATTAGTTTTTATAGTCGCATTAGAGCCGATGATGCGAATGATGGTTCACAAAGCATGTCCTCAATATAAGGTACGTAAGTGAAGCTGATGTGTAATAAATATGACTCATCTATAATTTAATAATTACTTTTTATGTTACAACATATAAAGTGTTTCATGTAACAGAGCTAAAGTAGTGTGTTCTTAGGTTTCAGTTCACCTTATGTTTGGCATGTTCACTTAATTTCCTACTTTGAGATTAGTCAGGTGGAATCTCCAAGGAGCTTTGATGTCAAAAATACAATTAGATAAACTAATTGTGTTGGTATGCCACAAATCATATTATAGCACCATAGCTTAATACTTTTCAAAGTTGTCATTATATGCTTTGATGGCACTCCAATGAGGAAAGAGGACAAATTACAAAATTTCTCATATTTTTCATGTCAGTACAATTAAGATGCACATTGGATTATATATTTTGTATCTAAAGTTGGGAACCACCTTCTAGACAGCCTCCAAATTGCTCTTTTGTCAAAGCAGAACATGCTGTATAATGTAGTTGAAAGATCTCTGTATATCCGCCTTTTATCTTTCTATGAGCAAATATAATAAACCTCAGCTGGCAGCACTCATAAACCAAAACAGTACAGTGCAAATAACAGACCATGGTTAGTAATATGGTGCCAAGGGTTAGCATTTAGTATGCAATAGTCTGGACTGGCAGATGCAAGTGTTTTAAGTATAGAGAAAAAACTTTTGAGTGTCACATGGGTCAAGAAGTGGCCAAATACTTGAAAAGCATAAGTTACATTATGCAGAATTTCAAGAGTAAATTTCATAAATCACCTATGGCAAGAGACTTTTTTAAAATTTGAAAATAAAGTAGATGTGGTAAAGTTTCACTATGAAATAGAAAATCCACTCAGCTGGAAAGTTGTGATTTGTCATCAATTAAGTGGTTAAATTTTCAGTGAAATCAACGATAAAACCTCTCTTGGCCCTGAGACAGACGAAATCTCAGCACACAAGGTAAAATTTTCCTGGAACACACATTATATTTAAGAGCATATTGTAGTGAGCCATTGTTGCAACTGGCGCGGCTGGTGCACACAAAGGGGCAGATAGTGCAGCATGGAGATGAAAAGCTTGCCAAAACAAATAAAGATAGGTGACTGGAAGGTTCGCTTTCTTCATTGTTACAGAAAATTGCACCAATTTCTAGATCAATGAGTGGAGGTATAAAAAGGAAGCTGCAACTCGCCAGGGAACAGTCGTAATTGGAACTGATAATTGTGCGCATGCAGCTGTGATTTGAAAGTGATCTCTTTTGTTTATTTATGTGTGCAGAAGTGACGAGAGATTGTGATGGTTTGTGTTATGTCAGCTTGCTGCAAAGGGGTGTACAAACGGTGTCTTTCTAAAGAAATAAAGGTTATTTTGAATTTCTGCAAACTTGACTTTTAATCTTACGAACCGACAAAGTCACAAAATTAAAGCATACATGCGGTAGACTAAAGCAATTTGCTTACCTTATATTTTTAAATAGTTAGTCAGCATGTTGAGACTTACTCATTGCAAAAACAAAATCACCACTTGTTACACAGAAGATGAAGCTATTTACAGTGGAGTAACAAACACTACACAAATAAAACAAACACTACACTTGTGTCTAATCTCTGTTAAATAGCATGATTTTTAACTAGTTGATTTTTAATGGAAATTGTGTATACACAACTTAATATTTAATTTTTCACTCAATTATTACAAAGATAGCTTTTATTCTAGTGAGTGTGCCTCTGAAGAATCTGTAGAAATAGGGAATATCAAGACTAAGTTGACAAGCTTTGTCACCTCTGTGTAGATGGTTTGAAAACCATTGTTATTATTAATTTCAAGAAGTTTGTGGGAGTGGATGTTTTTGCCCATCCACATAAATATTCTTTAATTACTTTTTTAATTAATTTTTTAATGTACATGTTTACAGAAGGTTATTTAAGTTAATTCTGGACAATTAACTATATATTGCACAAACCTATTTTGATGTCGCAGTTTCACACCTTTTAACTTTTCAAGAACTCCAAAATGTGTTTCCACTTAAACTGTTTGTGTCAAAGTTCAAAGATTAAGAGTCTGGGCTTCATAAGGGCTTGCTTACACTTATTTATCTGAAAGTCCTTTTAGAGATTTCAACAAATGATCTCAAAGTGTTTTCCATGTCGTATATCTTGATTGTCTTAATGCTTTAATTTTATTTACATTTATTTCTGATGTAGGTTTGTTTCAAAGGAGACCAAAATAGGTCTAATATGTAAATAATTTATTTGTAATGACAATGCAGGAAACTATATTTCATTTTATTTGAAATATTAAGCACCCCACTTCTCAATATCACTTATAATTGTCACAAAAATATCATTCAGCTGACTGTGTTTTGAGGAAATTATGCAGTACTCAGAAATAAAAATTTCAATGGATTCTATAAACTTGTGTAATCTAAATAATTCAAATTCTGAGAATTATGTAATATTTGTGGTTTTACTGCATAAAGTATGTAAAATTATAATATGATTTGTTTGATTATTTTCAAAGAATATAGGAGTTTATGAGCATAAAAATGTAATAATTTAGCTCATGGACTGAAAGTCTTGATGTGCCAAAAGTACCTGCTGTTACAAGCTTAAAAATGTAATAATTTAGCTCATGGACTGAAAGTCTTTATGTGCCAAAAGTACCTGCTGTTACGAGCTTAAAAATGTAATAATTTAGCTCATGGACTGAAAGTCTTGATGTGTCAAAAGTAGCTGCTGTTACAGTGTTCCAGTGTAAGTCTGGCTCATTATTTTACCACCATCGTTAAGTGATCAATAACAACTAGCACTTGGAACATTACAGAAGTTAATCTTTGTATAGGACCATCCTCCATACAAAACATAAGAATAATGCTAATTTGGGTGTTACAAGATTGATCAAGAAGAGTTTTGCATGTAGTGTTAACTCACAAGATTACTCTTTATTGAATACTTATATCAGCTAGTGGTTAAATCAGCTCAACTGTACTTGACATGTATATTTTAAAGCTAGAAGACCACTTCAAGCAATTGCACAATCATTGTTCTTGTCTCAAAAGAAGCCCAAATAGTTTGAGATAATTCTCTTTGTTGTCTGAAGATTCATCTTTGAAATGTCTTCTAAAAGCAAGCTCTTGCTTGCTAAGCAAACAACTTGAATAGGTCTATCATTTAAAATTCTATTTTATTTCAAAATTTCAGTGTGTATGATGACGAAATTTGGCTGCTTCAAAAATTGCTTGTTCAATTCTTCCATAAGAATAAAAGAGAGCTCGCTTTATCACAATGATAACTTTTTGAACTACAATGTCTGTCAGCTTTTATAGAAAAATTGTTTGTTGCACAGATCAAATATGAAGATAAGGACAATTTATTTTCACCCCCAAACAGAGAACAGATAAAATAAAAGAATTTATTTGTCTTAGAACATCCTGTTAGACAGAAATATTTCTTATACCATTAAAATTAAAAAAAAAAAAAAAAATATTCTGTTTTTAAATTTTTCATTTAATTTTGTTTAATTTAATTTTGTTATTTAAATGTTAAAATTAGGTAATAGTGTTCAATCTTGTAAGCAGATTCTGTTTCATATATCCAAGATGAGAACAGCTTCTCCTATAATTCAACAAGTAATCTTAATGTCCTTTCAATATGAGCCATTTTACACAAATGAGCAGGCAACATATGCATACATGCTTCTGCACTTTAAATAAAACTCCCTACAAGGCTATATAATACACATCACCAATGTTGAGGTATAACTAAGGCTAGCTACAACCTTACCTTATTGAATGTAAACTCTCCAACAGTGTTATTTCTAAAAAAATGAACCTACTGACAATGAAGCAATCCAAGTGTTATAATTAAACTACAGCACTAGTAACACACTTCACTTATCTCTGTGGTAAATTGTCTAAATCCTCTGGGACCAGGTTGTGACGTCTTCGTCATATCTTCAACCAACAGACTGAATAGCCTTTTGGTTAGTTCCGGATGATTAATAGATGATTTTGTGAAACTTACTAATCTGTGTTTAAGGGGGGACATACAAGAAAATGTTCAAAAAATCTATTTTTTTTTTTTTTTATTGTTTTGTAAAATAGTATATAGTATTAGCTATCAAACACCAAAATATTATGACTGTACATGGTCTGTATGTACCTTTAAAAAATTAAATGCCCTAGTGTTGCATAGTAGCATAGTAGCAACACATAGTCTTCCATCAGCTGTCTTGAAATCTATAACGCCCACCTACGAATTCTTAGCACACCCAGACTTGCAGCACACCCAGACACCCAGATCTAAAAAATATGTCTCTATGGAGAGACACAAAACCCAAATGAAAGCCTCAACAGTGTGATATGGAAAAGGTGTCCCAAAACTTCATTTGTGTCTTCCATAGTTGTGAAAATTGCTACATTTGATGCTGCAATAGTGTTTAATAATGGGAATATTGGCAGAAAGAAAGTTATACATCAGTTAGGGTATCAACCTGGTGTGTTTATGGAAACAATTTTGCAGAGTATCGACAACATTCGCATCGCTGGTGCAGAAATAGCTATGAAATGACTGCAGAAAGAAGCAAGTCAGAAGAGGAATTTAAAAAGAAAGGCTGAAGAAGACCAGAATGAGAATATAGACTGTGGATATGGGAAATTCTGACTTAAAATTAAAGGCAAACTGAATAATACTTAATACATTTTTGAGTTGAACTAATACTCAATGCTCCATTTATTGCTAGTATTTACCTAGAACGCATTTCGTTAGGATCTTCCTAACATCATCAGCTGTTGTTGACTTAATTTTGTGCTTCATTGTATCATAGTCCTTAAACAACGGAATGAATAATACTTATTTTATTTTTAACTGCCTTTCCCTGTAACTTGCATTTTCTAAAACTTCAACCCATTTTTCTCTCAAACTACTTCATCTACAGTGATGACATTTAGCACACAGCATTCTTATGCCACAATGAACATTTTGTTGGTTCTAGAATTTAAGATTAAGCTCCAGATGGAATATGATGATACAAAATATATGAAATTATCTTAATTTTTAAAGGATGCATATGATTAACATTTTTTTTTTAAAATTCTGTACAGCTTCAATAAGAAATCTAAATCCAAAAAATTCATTTTTAGTGTGTTTTAAAATAACATACCAAATTTCAGAAAGATAGCATATGTGAATTTTGAAAAAAATGGGCTTAAGTCTGTAAATATCTCTGCATATAAAAAAAATATGTAGCATTAGTTATAAACAATGGAAAATCATGAAAACAATTGTGCATATTAACTGTATTATCTTAAATGAGTATACTAAGTTTCACTTATCTAATTTGAAAACTTTGGATGTTATGGCTATTTATGTAAGACCCTGAATATTTGCATACGTCCCCCCTTAAACCAAAATTGTTTCAATTTCAATGGACAATTTTTTCAACAAATTTCGAGAGTAGCAGCTTTTCTTCTTGATCATTTTATGAGCTGTTTTGAGATACAAGTCACTAAAGCATTCTATTTAATTGTTCAAACTTGGTACAGATATGTGTATGATATTTTTGCTATAATTCATGAAAGACATGTAGATGGTGCTCTAAAACTTCTAAATTTGCAGGATAAAGCTGTGAATTTCACATTAGAAATTGAAAATAATGGTTTCTTCCCCTTTCTGGATCTAAATAACAATACAATTATAAAACAATAATTAGAATGAATGAAAGTTTAGCATTTATAGGAAATTAGTTCACACTGAAAATTACATAAAAATAAAAGTTTCAACCTTTTTTTACATAAATTTGCTGTTTTTAATGGTTTGATTTACAGATTAATAAACATACCCTTAAATAAGGAGAAATTTAATACAGAGTATAAAGACATTAACAGTATATCGAAATTTAACTGTATTGGAACACCATAGAGAAGCGAAATAAATATTAAATTATAGATGAGCTGTATTTATTACACATCAGCTTCACTTACGTACCTATATTGAGGACAAGTTTTGCAAACCATCATTCGCATCATCGGCTCTAATGCAACTGAAGCTTGATTAAGTGGTGTGGGTAGTTCTGGAGTTGCTGCTGCCATCTGTTTATTTTGTGATGAATTTAAATGTGGGGTTGTCTTCTGGTGGGATTTCGAAGTTCATTAGTTGGTTTTTATGTTTTTCTATGTATATTCTATCCCATTTGATGAGTTCACATAGTGAACACTATGTGAACAACACTATGTTCACATAGAACATAACAAATATTCATAACAAAATAAACAGATGGCAGCAGCAACTCCACACCACTGGATAATGCTTCAGTCGCATTAGAGCCGATGATGCGCACGATGGTTCGCGAAACATGCCCTCAATATAGGTACGTAAGTGAAGCTGATGTGTGATAAATATGACTCATCTATAATTTAACATTAACAGTGCTTTAATTAATAGTTTTAATAAAGTCTTTATACACAAAAAGCAGAAAAAAATAAATAACAAAAAAATGCAAATGATATTTCCACCCTTAAAAAAGAAAAAGATGATTTTAATTTTAAAAGATTTACTTATCATCTTACTTGGGCAAATAAAAAATTTCAAATTTGTTTAAATAAGCTGGTATAATATTGGTACTTCATAATAAATACACACAGCATAAAAAATATACTACATTTTTCTAAAAAAGACAGCATTTCAGATAGTAAAAAAATCTAGCATTTATCAAGTTAACTGTTTAGAGTGCAATCAGATTTAAATTGGTAGAACCAAATGTAATCTAGAAACCAGAGCAAAGGAACATTTAAGATATATTAAATATAAACAGATGGATAAGTCAGCAGTGGCAGATCATTTTTGGTCATCTAAACATGAAATAAATCTGGAAGTTAATTAAAACAATTGAATTGATCAATAGATTTAATGGTTTGGGAGAAAATATTTATTTTGAAAACAAAAGAATTTTGAAATCCTGCCAATAGATGTCATCAATAACTTTGTGTTGGCCCCAGTTTATGCCAGTAAGATAGCAAACTATGTGCCATCTTCCAGAACTAACCAAAAGGCTATTCAGCCTTATGGCTGAAGATGAGATGAAGACATTACCAAACCAGTCCCAGAGGATTTAGATAATTTACCAAACAGATAAGTGAAGTATGTTATTAAGTGTTGTAGATTATTCATAACCTCTGGCAGTGGCCAATGTCCTGGGTGAATTAGTAGTACTCCCTCCATAAGGCTGTGCCATGGCTGAGTGGTTAGACTGCTCGACTCTTATCAAGGCAGTCTGGGTTCGATCCTAGGTGACCACAAAGTGAGATTTGTGGTGGACAACACAGTGCTGGGGTAGGTTTTCTCTGGGATCTGCAGTTTCCCAACCATCTCATTCCACTGGTGCCCTGTCTTCATCTCATGCATCATTAGTGTCACCGCCTGCAGTTACCCGCCTTGGTAGTGCAAATGGTAGTGTGTCTGCCTCACGTTCAAGAGGTCCCAAGTTCGAATTTCGCTCAGGGTGAGTTACCTGGATAAGGTTTTTCCCTTATCCTTCAAGTCGAATGTTGGGTAACTGTTAGCTCCATGGACCCTGGACTCATTTGAGTGTCATTTCACCCAATTCATTCACCGTCCGATATGACTTAACATTGGAGGACGTAAATTACACACACAACACACACACACACACACACACACACACACACACACACACACACACACACACACACACACACACACACACACACACACACACACACACACACACACACACAAAAACCTGCTTGCAGTGATGGATGTAGTAAAAATGGGCACTAAACACTACAAATATTTTCCCTCCATAATTGTCTGTGGAACAGTCTGGCATTACACATTACATGCATTTAACTTTCCTTACTGTGTGTAACAACACAACAGTGATCTTAATGTATTGTCAGAAGACAGGAAGTGAAATGGTATTTTGCACCTGATATGAGATTATGTTGAAATTATATATTAATAAGTGTAATAACTCAATATTTTTGGTATAATAACTCAACACTCTATAATAACTCAACTATAATAACTCAATATTCTGGATAGGCTGTCTCAAAAGCCCTTTATGGGCTTTTTCAGGGTTATCCATTTAGTCCCATAGAACAGATAGAGAAAGAAGAATTTACTCTGTAATAAGTTATAAAATACTTTACCACAGGCCAAAAATCTAGGGGTTAGAAAATAAACTGGACTATAACAAAATCTGCAATGAGAAGACTGAAGGAAGGTATTAGATAATGAGATACTTTGGATAGATACAAGCAGAGAAATCTATAGTATGTGCCTCCTCTCGATTATTAATTATAATATCCCATCAATGAATTACTAAACCCCCACCAAATATGAAAATGAATTAGTTGCCCTGAGCATTTTATAAAAATCCCAAAATAATAATAAGGAATCTTAATATTCTGGCCTGAAAGCCTCTCTAGAAGTGAACTTTTCCTTGATAAGGATAAATAAAAATATTACCATCATTGATTCCAGTATGCAAACATAACCAAAAGCACCACTACTGGTCAGTCATATGTCTAACAAATTGTTTTGCATAGCATTTGCAGGTAAGCACAATACTTAAATGGTGTTAATATGCTAAAGTAAATCTCTGTATTAGTTTCCACTGTTTCCACCTTGTTTTTCAGAATGACTAATCATATTAATTTCTGACATTTGAACTTGGTGCTTGAATAGAATTATAGTTAGATTACTTAACCTGTTCAACAAGTTAACGTACTTCTTAAAACTGGTTTGTTGAGCTTTGAAGCAGAAAATTGCAGGTATATGTTCTTGAATAAAGTTTTTTGCAATTAATAGAAATAGGTAATTCACACATGTTGAGCATATTGTGATGCAAAAGCTATTTTCAAGGTTATTAGAAAGGTGGTGTTGGGTTGTTGGAATCATAAACAAGATAAGTTGTGCTCTCGCCTAGCTTAAATATGATAAGTTCTATTGCCAAAGAATTAGAACCTTTTGGATGTTTCTGTATTTCAAATGTTCTCTAAGGTTGTAAGGTGAAATAAGCAAGTGCTCTCAAGGAGCGAGTGCACCTGTAGCATCTAAGAGTAAATCAGTACAGCAAAGTAAGTCAGTGAGGTCAGGTAAAGTAAATCTTGTGGAGTATGGCAACTGAGAAAGTCTGGTGAAGTAAGTCATTATGTCCAATAAAGTGGGTCTCATAGAGCAAGTGAAGGAAGCAGTTAGTTCATTCCTGGTATGATAAGAATTGCTGTTCTCTAAGCAATGTTGATGATGATTGTGATTAAGTAGTGTTTCTATAATCATTTTCTCCATAAAAGGAAGAGTGCATTTATATTTCTAAATAACTATATGTTTTTCAGAAATATAAAATTTGTTTACATTGCATCACTTTCATTTATTTAAATGTGTAGTGTTTAATGCCTGCTTTTACTACATATGGCACCACAGGCAGTGACACAGATGATACAGGAGATGAAGATGGAGCACTGGTGGAATGAGATGGCGGGGGAAACTGGAAGTTCCGGAGAAAACCCACCCCAGTGCCATGTTGTCCACCTCAAATCTCACTTTGCGGTCGCCTGGGATCGAACCCGGGCTGCCTTGGTGAGAGCCAAGTGGTCGAACCACTGAGCCACGGCGCAGCCTCATTTATTTAAGAGTGTTTTCTGGCAATATTGCTTACCCACCCAAAAGGAACAAAAGAAAATCAAATGACAATATATGGTTGGTATCTAATGTTAAGCAGTTGGCAATGAAACCATTCACTCTCTTGCACTCCAGTATTTTGATGTTATGTTGGTACATCAATTAAAGGTTGGGTAGCAGATTAGGTGGTTTCCATCCATATCTTCTTTAAGCATACAGAAAGGACACAGAGGAGACCTCACTATACCAATCCTGAATAAATATTTATTGAGACAGTCATGGCCTGTTTGGAGTCTAAATGTTGCTCAGAGGATTTTCTTGGTAGTGTATTGATTCTAGTCATTCTCTTACATAAATGGTTCCATAGTTTTTCTATTGTTAGTAATATTTATCTTCTTTAAATTTTTTATTATATGTTGATATAATTATTTTCTTGACAGAGTGTTAACTTAGTGGATCAAATGAATTTGACCTAAAATTACTACATATACAGAATGTTATTGAATTCAGCAAACAAACTTTCGGGGACTACATAAAGTATGGTGAGCACTTTGATATACAACATTAAATGATATACAATTTTCTGGTTGTTAGAAAAAGATCAACATCAATGATGAGCCATATGTCACTAATAAACTTCCCTGGAATCTTAATTCACAGTGAAAGCACAGCGCTCATTAATGGTAGTCATTTGTAATTGACTGATAGTAGGAAGTTAAGGTTTTTTCTGTGCTATAAATTTATAGTGCTACTTTGTTATATAAACCATCCACAGGAGCTAAAACAGGTGCAAATATCTAATATGGATCTAATGGTGACTGAAAATATCAAGATAATCATATAGAACAAATGAGAGGATATATACAAATTAGTAACCAAAATATTCCCTATTATTGATCCTTGAAGAACATTACATTTAATTGCTCTCAGCCTGGTTTTAAATGTACTTACTTCTCTACCTTACTTCCTTTCATTAAAGTAGCATAAAAATCATTTTAAAAGTTTTCTTATTTTCTAAGACACCAGTAGCTTGAACAAGAAATCAGATGTAGAACCTTCTCAATTATCTGTAAAACAAGCACATTAGACTACTTTTCTGAACAACTATTCAATTCTTAAGCTGATGAAAAACATCTCTCTTTCTTGATAATGGTCATGAGTGATTTATAACCACTTCAGCGATGGCCATTGAAACCCTGCACAGACTGGGAATGGATACCAAATAAACAGCATAAGACATTTAAATTGTTAAATGCTGTAAAAATGCTTCATAGATACACATTGGTATCTTCCGTTTTTGTTAAGTTATTTTAACAAAGTCCATTGAAGGCAGTATACAACTATGGCATCATTAAAGTAGAGAATATATTCACAAATTGTTGAAATGTCACTATTTTGTGTAACTGTTGCAAAACCCATTCTTTTGTGTTGAGTGTATTTAATTTGTGAGTTATTTTGTTTTGTATGCATATGAACAATATACATATGTAGCTGAATAAGTGAAGTGTTCTCCGATTCATGGTTTTATGGTTCATTTTATGCCACCAAGCTATAATCATTTTATATGTTATGTCGCACACAGGCTGGAGAGAAAGAAACCTCTCTGTCAGCAGAGGTATAATATACCTCTTAGAGTATTTTATAGCCAAAGCTTATGGTAGCCTTCTGCAACTGTTTTCATTGAGTAATTTATTTATACTCTCTCAATGGTCAGAGTGATTTCTTTTGGGTACTGGGAGTTAAATGAATAGCACATTTGAAATTGTTAAATTTCAGTGTTATCATGGCTTATCCTAGTAATGTAGCATGTAAATTAACTTGCATAGGATGTGTACAGGCTCCTGATATGACTTCAAATAATGTGGAGAACTTTTTGCTGTTTGACAGTTATTTGGATATTGTTGGTGAGTTTTCAGATTTTGAAGACGTTGTTGAGGAAAAGGTAGCACTGAGGAAGAAAGTAATACTTCCTTGAGATGTTCATGAAGAATCAATTTTGTAGAGTGGTCAAAATGACTCAAACACAAACAGACATATAGTCATATTTTCTGGTGTACATCTAACTTCTGACAACTAATCAACTAACATTTTCAAAATTTTTTTTTTTACTGCTGACTTGTGTCTCTCATTGTTACAGAAACAAATGTAAATGTATGTAAGTAGGATGAGCTGAACTCTAAAAGCAATTTAGGGCCTAAGAGGAGAATTCAGAAGCGGAAAGTATGCATGTTATTTGTACACCTATATTAGACATGTACTGGTCTACAGATTAGTTTGTTAGGTGCTCCATTTTTTGGGAAATAACGGGTTAAATATGGGTGGTGTTAATCTACTGGTATTCTAAGCATATCCCTCTTTAGAAAAAACAGTTTAATTGTGTAAAAAGTATTTTTACACCAGCTGGACAGAAGCACATACATTTCTTTTAGTAATTTGGAGAGCTCTAAACTGGTGCAAGACAATGACCTAACTGGACTTTCACGTATCAATAGCTTGCAGCGCAATTGAGGCCTCTTCATACTAGGGGAAAGAAATTCACCATCCAATCACCTCTCATACTTGAGGAAAAAGACTTTCCTAAAAGGATACCATCCACAGCAAAGAAGTTTAAAAAATGTCTAGTTTATCTCAAAAAGGGAGTTTGCAAGGAAACCAGTATGACTTGCAGTGAATGTGAAGATGTGCCCTTATGTGTTCATCCATGTTTTGAGGTTTACTATTCAAAAAAAACATTTAAGGGTAAGCTTTCATCTGCTTTAGAACTTTCCTAAATTTATTTTAAAAGAGAAAGATTAAAATTTGTGTTAAATAAGCATTAAATGCATTTATGCAGAGGATGTCTATACACGTCCATATCCATGAAAGGGATAGCGGGAATCAGTATGCCTGTGAATCCAGGGACACATTCAAACCTCACATTCAAGCCTTGTTGATGATGAAAGGTCTTTATAATCTTTTTCCCAGTGTGCTGAAAATGAAGTGCTGGATAACTCTCTTATTTTTCTAGAATGGCTCTGTAAATTGATTACAATAATAAACTACAGTAATGAAACAGCCCTTTCAAGTGTCCTACAGTCTGTCATTTGACACATACCAGGGATGCTCTTATTTTTGCATATGCTTATTATCAAGCATTCTGTAAACCTTCTTATAAACAGCATATTCCAGCTCAGAAAATTTAATAAAATATTCTTCAGTCATGAAGACGTTAATTATTTTATTTGTAATTTCTTGTTCTTAGAAACTGTATGTATTGCACAGTTGGTTAGTTGAGTGTGTCATTTGTAAGATTTCTTCAGTTTCTTTTCTGTTTCATCTAATTTCAGAGCCAATCTCTTATTTTATTAAATTCTTAAGTGAAATGTAGTGCATGGCTTCCATTTTTCAAACCTATATCGACCTAGCTTATAATTACTGTTACAGTACTTTATGACATTAATTTTCTAACATTTTTCATATAGACTTTTGGCTTCACATCTAATGTATGCTCTAAATTTCTCAGGTGTTCAACAGAAAGGTCTCTTACTCATGTCTAAATTTCACCATTTGGGAATTAAATGATACAATTGCTGGAAAATAAGTTATACCATCATCTATTCTATGAACTAATCTATTGCAGATTTTCTTTCTGAAAATCTTCAAAAGAAACTATGGTACCTGGAAAATTCAAGTAAGAATACTCTTTCCATGATTTTGTGAAGTAAACCACTCTTTGAATAAAATCAACCAACAAGTGCAGTAGTGGGTATAATGAACATTTTACATATATCTTAATTTTGCTGAAAACTCCACTAGTACTACCAATCAGTAGATGGGCACCAACATATACCTAGGCAAAAAAATTTTGTGACATTTACCTAATATTCTATTCTATTGCATTTAAAGTATGCTGTAAATGGATCTCCAATCAATCCCTCATAATTTTATAAACCTCTCATGTACAAAAGTTTCTTCAGAGCTCCCATCTTAACTTTTGCTATAATTTCTTAACATTTTCCAGCAGAGCTTAAATATTTGTAGGTTTTGCAATCTCACAAATTTTGTGAAATGTTAAATGTTATCTTATAAAAGTTCAGATCTGCAGAAACAGTGAAACAAATGACTACAGCAATGCTTAAATGACAGTGATATCCATTTAGATGAGAGAAATATATTTTTCTCGTGAATACAAGGAAAATCTTCAGGTAAAATCTTGTCCAGGCAATTCATTTCAATTTGAACATGGACCGTTCAGGTCCAAGTAAGCATTGCATCATTATTATACCATAGAGGTGGACTTGAAATCCTATTGAACACTGCTATAATTTTCACAAGTTTTTGCTTAGTGTACTGCAACACATGATCAAAGCAAAATTGAGGGTTCCTCTATTCTTGTATCACTGAACAAACATATGTGTTTTTCTCCAATTGCTGATGTAATTCCCTTTCTCATCATGATGAACACACCTTAAAATTGTTGCAATTTTGACTATATAATTATTCAAGATGTAATAGAGATGCTTTATATTTTCAGTATTTTTAAATAATATTATAAGCTGTATCAGATGGATTTGGCACTCCCTCTTTGTTCCAAGCATTACTTTATTTAACAAATATGCATGTAAGCAGACAACATTCCACATTCCTATCAAAGGTTCATACTTATTTACTTTTCTTTCCTAAACTTACAGCTTTTTAAGTGAGAACTAAAATAGGTCTGTCCTAGTGTTCTATTTAGACTTTTCTTCCAACTGGTTATCTTCTCCATATTGTACAGAATCAAACTGAAATTTGTATACAAACTATATTTTAATAAAAAAAGGCAGAGAGAATTGCCATTCAGTTATGTAAGACTGAGTTGGAGGTAAAAGCACTTAAAGTATGCTTACTCGTTTTTTTAATAAAAGCATAATTCTGGAGCACTTGTTGCTATCAGTTTAAATCAACCATTCATTTATGAATAAGTTACTGCTGCATGGATTCAGAGATGCCTTATATTCTTATTTAATAGCTTTTCAAAATCACATGTAGAGATGTTAAAGTGCATCAACTGTTTCTTGCTCTTGACAAAGACTGTAACCTGAAGTACTTACATTGAATAAATAAAATAGTATTTAAAATATACATTTGAATCCAGTAATATTTGTCATCATTAATTCATTTGTTTCTTAGTTTTTTGTTCATTTGTCATTTCATTCATACATAATTCAGAAGCAGTTCTCAATATATTGTCTCTAAGGTTACCTGCATTGTGATTAGTACAGTGGATGATGAAAAGAGAAATCTGCTTCTGCTGGGAAAACCAGAAATTCTTGAACATATGAGTGCTGCAATGTGATGTTTTCTTTATTTAACTAACATGAATAAAGTAGGTGTTTGCTAGTTAGTGATTTTCTTCATTGTCGTTAGAGGATAAGGTGCAACTGAAATACATGGGTAGAATTGCTCCTAATCTGCACATTTAGTAGGAGCTCATACTGGAAAAATAATTGGTACTCTGGACATTAAGTAAAAATGCTTAATTGTGCTTTCTACGCATTTTGTTTGATGGACAGAAAAAGGTGTGGTGGATTTAGTATAATTATGTAGAAGCAATATGGTAATTACACAAATACCTTAAATTTATGCGTTGCTCTGCAATCTGTTTGTAAGTTTCACCCTTAACTTGATATTTGTTTGAGAAAAAAGTCAGCTAAGCTTTGAAATTCAATGGACGTGATTAGTTCCATCTTGGTGTACATATTGCTTTGTATAACTGAGTATCATTTCAAACATTTCTTTCATTCACCTTTGAATATCTCTGTTTGGTTGTTAAAGGATGTTAATCATTTTAAAGCAAAATAAAACAATAGAGAGAAAGAAATAAAGAAATATGAAGCAATGCTGGCACTAAGAGTGCATTTGTGGTCAGCTGACACTACTGTCATACACTATTTATGGATAGTCATATATTTCTGCAAATGATTATGATGTTTCACTATAAATAATGAATGATTAATTCTCACATAATCTTTTCAAAATATACTGACATACTGTATCTCAATTTCTTCTGTGCTTTTTTTTCTCTACTCACTTCATTTACATTGTACCTGTTAGATGGATTATATACAAATAAAATCTGATTTTAATTATGCCTTTTTTCGTTTGAACAAGTTATTTTTATACTTGGTCTATACAGAAATAATTAGTTTATGTGTATCTAAACTACTGATATACTAGCAGTAAGATATTAAGTTGCATTTGTTATTGATAATCAGAATAAAGGAAATATTTGTAAACTATAAAATGTATTAATTCTCCTAGGTACTGCTTTCCATTTGGAAGACCAGAAGGCGCTCTGAAAGCAACATTGTCCCTGTTAGAAAGGGTGAGGATATGATATGTTCTTCTTAGAATAAATTCTGTTTATTTGGGAGTAAATAGAACAAAAAATATATTAACAAGTAATAATAAATAGTAAGGTAATTTAAAAATGATTTTATAAAACATACACACATTATTACCTACACTGACTGACAGGACCTATTATCTTATGTTTCTATACAATTTTATGCATAAATACAGGATTTTAAATTGAGAAAACTAAGAAAGTTAAACAATACTATTAATACAGGGTTATTCATAACTTTGTGAAGTACAAAGTTTAAAAACAAACAAAATTTACAACAAGTCATGGTGGATTACATATTTATATAGTAATGTAAAGAGAAGCATTCTAAGTTTTTTATCTTTTTTTTAAATATTTTTTAAATAGTACTTTTATTGCAGCTAAATAGCCATTAAAGAGAAGTAGTTTTATGATAAAATACATTATATGCACATAAATTACATATTTGCATATTCTCAGATAGTTGCCTTTTGCTGCATGGTTCTAAGTGGTAGAGTTCACAAATCTGTCCGCAGAGTTTACATACACATGTTTCCGATGGTTCGTGAAATGCTTTGTTGTTACATATCATATGGTGAAAGCCATTCTATTTAGTACATGCCTCACATCAAAGTTGGCTGCTGTCCACGTCCGGTATTTGGTTGCCATAATTTACATATGCCACGACTCTGGTCAATCATAATCATAATCCTTTATTCACCATTAAGCTTACAAGAAGCAACAGGTTTCGTCAGTTATAAAAAGTATTTACAATGTATTTACAGGTACAGAAGGTTTACAAATTAATGCATATAAAATTCTAGGTGAAATCAGATTATTTGCATGGCTTAAGCTGGTAATTATCGTAAGTTAACTTTACTATAGTAATAATAAAATTAAACAATTAGGTACTTACTACTATAATTTGCAATAGTTTTACATAAATTCACTAGCATGTATGTTATATTCTAAGTATTCTTGTACAGTATAAAATGCTTTTTGTTTAAACCAGTTTTTTAATACTATAAGAAATCTGTTTTGTGGCAGTTCTTTTATTTCCAGAGGAAGCTTATTAAATAATTTTAACTGTTGATAACAGTGGCTATTTATGGTCTTGCTCAATCGGTTATGGGGTGTATCAAAATTATGTTTGCATCGTGTGTCATAACTGTGTACTGAGGAACGATTTATAAATAAGTTTTGTTTTTCTTTAACGTGTATGATATTGGTGTACATATACATTGACGGTAAAGTCATTATCTTATGGTCTATAAAGCTAGGCTTGTATAAACACTGATCAACAAAAAGTATTATTCTGCATATTTAGTAGCAAAAGTTTGATTCTGCATATATGGCAGCAAAAGCAAAAGCTACTGTAAAGGACACTACACTAGTAAAAGCATGGAATACAATACAATACAATACAATCATCACATGCTACAACTGCAATGCATATGGATGAGCTGAATTACTGCATGGGTGTATATTGTATTAGCAAAGGTGGAAGCATTGAGCATCTGCGAGATATATAGCAAACTTAAGTAGTTTCTCTTTAATTTAGTATAAAAATATGCATATTCTGTGGTGTAATTTGGTACTTATGAATTTTTAAAATGTTTCATGGACTTCTGAATAACCTTGTGTAACAATGCTTGAGTCTCACATTATTATTTGCTGTATGATGATAGGTGCAGAATCTCTTTAAGTACACATACACTTCTTGAACTTTGTTATACTATTTAAATATGACATATATACAAGAGGACTAAATATTAACTTTGTTCTCATAATTGCCTATTATTTGTTGATAACTTTGGAGCAATATATTTTTCATGCTATGGGTAACAGAGGAGTATGATATGGGAAATGCATAAAATACAGTGAAATGTAAGGTATATATGATGTATTGCATTATTTTAAAATTTTATGGATGAAACTGTTACTATTGAAGCAACTGTTTAATTTTAGTTGCTATTTATTACTTCCATATTATGAGTCTCATATTACAGAGGTTGACAGCAACGTATCTCACACTGAAACTAAGGGCAAAATTATGCAATGTAAAAGCTTTTGGTTTTACAACATTTGTTCTTAAAAGACATAAATATTTGAGCACTCGGTTTCTCTGGTATGAATCCTATAAAGAGTTAGAGTAACATACTTCTTAGTTGTCTGATACACTTTTAAGTACTAATATGTATTGAATCTAACTAGGTGTAGAATTAAAAGTACAGTGGTAACTTATTCTTATATGGTCTATGTGTCCTTACATACTATAATTTCAGTTATTATCAGTGTGTAGTTTTTGTTTCACCCAAGTATCTTGAAAAGTAATTGCGTAAATTATATTTTCTTGAACACCCATGAACTGAAATCATTAAATGTAATTTAAATTGTTATTGGCTGATGTGATACAATGGTTTAAATACTTAAATGGTTGATGAAAAATGGTAGATATACACAGCTAATATATACTATGATTCAAAATAACACTGATGATAACGTAACATGTTGTGCAAGTCAGCAAACTCATCTTTTTCAATAAGGAGCCAATATCCATGTAAATGCTTATTTTGGAGAATAAGAGAATAACTATAGAGTGTTCTATGTTTGTTCAAATTATCAATACACCCCATTACTCAGTATAAACCCTGAATAGACTAGCAGTTGTGCCTAATAGTTTTCCATTGCATGAACAATATCACTCCACACTTATTACTCACTCCATAAATGGTTTACTAATATCATGGTTACCATTAGATCTTATACCTCTTGACCATTTGTTTGGGACTAACAGATATATCCTGCATGAGACTCCTGTAGCTTCGTAAGAGAACCTTATTGCATGAATCCCTGAAGCCCTGAGCACACTGATATATACTTGTGACTAATCATTTAAGTCTGGGAGAACTAACCTGGCACTTAACGTTATAGCTGCCTGTCAGCCACTCCCTTGCAGAGGTGCTGCCTTTTTCCTTTGCCGCCCATTGCCAGTGGTTCTACTCCTAAGCTATCTTCTTCCCCTTCGCTATATAAACTATATAAAGTAATAAAACTAGAATCCCTCTAGATACACTGTTGTAATTCATCCACAAACCATAATCTTTCACTCTGAACTTTTAACAATATATTGTTGCAAGCGCCAAAACACGGGGAAAGCAAAAGTGAGGAACAACTGAGGAATGCATGCATATATAGCAACATGGGTGACGACACACCTTCACTCATGTGATGCTCACATGATGTATTTGTAACATGATTGGATGCGATAAGACGAGCCTCTTTACTTACCCCTTATGAGCTGCCTGAGTGGTGGCTGTCAAGTGCCGAGTTAATTCAGCCGGACTTTAGTCCCTGTGTTGCCAAATCAAGATGCAGGACAATAATTAAAAACCACTGTGACTTTAATCTACAATGTTATTTTTACTAGTTTGTTAAAGTTTCCTGATAAAATGTGGAATGTACACCTGTTACCATATCCAAAGTGTAATCAGAATTTAAAAAACCTTTTTGACTGTGCTATATATTTCCAAACACTGAACCCCTCTAAAGAGATTGTCACTCTGTGGTGTCACACTATTTATTCCCAAAAATATTTTTAATCATCCTTTATGCACTACAGGAAAGGTATCAATTTTATTCAAAATGCTGTGCTACTTCATACATACATTAATATTATACTAATTTCTAAATGAATTAGCCTTGGATTTTTTAATCAATTTATAAAATTACAAAAGCCAAAAGACTCTAGTGGCTCTAAATGCAAGTGGAAGCTTTAAAGATCTCACATACATAAAAGGAAGAAAGCTTCCTAAGTACCTCTACAAAAAAGAATGCTCTTTGGAACTCATTTTAAAATATTTTAACTGGGATTTAATATTTAAAATATTAGTATCATATTTTATACCCATAGGCAGGAAAATATTCTTTATTTTAGCCATAAAGAAAAGCAGTAATTTTTCACATCCCCTGAAAATTATATAGCAGAAAATTAAAATGTTGAAGTGAATAAAACACGTAATCTACTAACATGTCTCAAACAATAATTAAGTATAGTTTGGTATCAATTAAAATTTGAATTAAAGAAAATCTAAATAAATATTGGTATAATCATTGCTAGACACTACTGTTGTCTAAAGCTATATTAAGCCCATACTCATAGTATAGGACTTCATTCAGAAGTAAAAACTCAATAATTGCAACAAAATGAACATAGACATGTTTAAATTTAACTGTATTGGAACACCACAGTGAAGCAAAATAATTATTAAATTATAGATGAGTCATATTTATTACACATCAGCTTCACTTTGTACCTATATTGAGGACATCTTTCGCGAACCTTAATATAGGTACGTAAGTGAAGCTGATGTGTAATAAATATGACTCATCTATAATTTAATAACAGACATGTTGGTTTTAGAATTCTAAATGGTACATGAATCCTAAAACTAATCCTAATTGTGTTACTCTTCTTAAGATTGTGTATTTAAAGTTCATAAACCAAAGTCATGTTTTGTTAATTTTCAACTCATATTATCAACAGTTTTTAATAGACCAATGTCAGATAGCTGCTTAAAAGTACAATGTTTCTCTGAAACACCATTAGACACAGTCTTTCTTGCAAAATTTTAACTTTCAAGGTTTAAGTTTGCTACACATATAGCATATGATCATAACAACAGTAGTTTGCAGTTGCGCCTTGGTTGAGTGGTTAGATTGCTTGGTTCTCACCAAGGTGGCCTGGATTCGATACCAAGTGACTGCAAAGTGAGTTCTGTAGTGGATAACAAGGCACTGGGATGGATTTTTTCCAGGATCTCGTTTCCCCCAACATCTCATTCCACCTGTGTTCCTTCTTCATCTCATGTATTACCAATGTCACCGCCTGTGGTGCCATATGTAGTAAAAGTGGGCATTAAACACTACACATTTCACTCACAACAACAGTACAAATTACGATATATTCTGTCTGAAACTTCTACAATCAATCCTGGAAGTTCTTATTAAATTTGAAAGATGAAGGTGCCATTTGTCCAATGAAATTTTTTCAGATACCTTGATTACAAAATTTCCTGATGACAGCACTCATAAGTGTTTTGGGCAACCATATAATGCTGATTGACCATTTACAAATCTTTTGAAAGCTGTCATTGCTCTCTACATTACCATAATGAGGTAATGAAGCTGAAAGCTTGGTAGCAGAGTCATTGTTGTTTACCTTTTACTAAAAAGTTATTATGTTTGTTAACAATGCAAAGATCATATCAGCAGCCCTGGTGGGCCAGGCCACACCGTGGTTGAGTTGTTGGACTGCTTGGATCTAACCAAGGCAGCCCAGGTTCGATCACGGGCGACCGCAAAGTGATGCTTGTGGTGGACAAGATGGCAATGGGGCAGGTTTTCTCCGGGATCTCTGGTTTCCCCCACCATCTCATTCCACTAGTGCTCCATCTTCATCTCATTTGTCATCATTGTCACCACCGGCAGTGCTGGATGTAGTAAAAGCGGGCGTTAAACACTACACATTTCATTTCCATGTTGTGCCAGAATTTCAGCCTGCAAGTAAACATGCCAGTATACCTATGCCAGTAAACCTATTAACAAGTAGCTGTTGCTTTTAAGCATACTGAAATACCAAAAGTCTGGATCATTTACTTGGTTGACTGCCTAAGAGAAATTTCATAAATACTGAAATTGACCAGCCCTTAAGAAAACTATTCAAAAAATATCATAGCAGCTTTCTGAATAACATTAGTACTCTGATGCCCTTTCAAGTTTACCATAAAAATAAAAATAATTATATTTTGAGCAAGTGAAACTTTCTTTAAAATCCACAACTGGAGTCATGAGTAAAGCATTTGATTACTTGAGTATGAACATGGTTGTACTAGGATAACCAGCACATCAATACCACCAGTCTACAGCATGTTGTGCATAACCCAACTCAAGTCATTTACAGTAATCTCTCCTCACTAATGAATTATACAATCGCTAATTCAAGCAATTCATATAAAGAAATAATTGATGAGCTTGAACTATGAAACATACACATAAGGTTGTGATATATACATGAAGAAAGGCTGATTAACTTTCCCCAGTAGCTGCAGCAAAACCTGGGGAATGGTATCTCTCTATTCCAAAACTTCTTGCATGCTTTAACTTTCAAAAATGCTTCATCTTAAATGTTTCCATAGTTTAATCAGCTAATCAGCATCCTGATAACTGTGACTAAGGGCAGTAAGCCATCATGTATATAGAAAGGAAAATATTGCGGTGAAGCAGGCATGGTATAAATGTAATATGCTAATATAGAAATGTAATATGAGAAGACCTACTGCTAATCTGCACATAAATATATTACCTAAAGGGATATGACAGTTCGGTGTAAGAATTAAATGGACATTTACATGAAAAATAAATGATTCTTCAGATGTGCGCTTTATTTTGCTTAAGATGTGATTTGTCAGATGGTGATAACCACAGTCAGAAAAGAGTTGTGGTGGATTTAGTTCATGCATGTAGAAATATTAGGTACTTACAAAAGTACCTTAAAGTTCAGCAATCTATTTATAAATTTTATGGTAGCGCGATATTTGCTTGAGGAAAAAGTTGGCTAAACTTCTGAGTGCCATGAGATGACTAGTTCTATGTTGTCATTGTAGGTGGCACTTAGTGTCAGTCAATGACCAATGAATAAAAGTCACTACTACCAGTGGTGTACATATTGCATCATATAACTAGTATCATTTCAACCATTTCTTTCATTTACCATCAGAAGGTTAAACAAATACAAAAAAAGTAATGCTAGCACTAACAGTGCAATCATGCTTCGTCACCACTGACCTGGACACCATTGCGCCAGAAATTTCTCTCAGTACAACGCTGTGCATAACTGCTATTACCTTCAGTTGACCAATACATCAAATGATTATCTACCAACACTGTGTTTGCCTCTTATTTTACAGTACCCAGAACAAGATCTATAAATACACAGAACTAATATTACATGCTGGGTGCTACATCAAGCAATCAAGGGATTAGCATAATAGGCAGGCAATCTAGTACATAAAGAATGCTCACAATAGTGGTATACATATGAAGTAAAATCAGCCATGACATACACATGCCATTTAACCAGATGTAAAAGGAAATTTTTTTCTACTATGCACACTAAATGCGATACTATTATAGAGTTATTGTCACAGAACTGTTACACTGGCAGTGTAGTTTGCACATCCTACTGTGAAAAGAGTTTTAGACCAAGAATTCTAACCTGGAAATGTGGCATTTATGGACCCAAGCCTAATATAATATACACTGGCATAAAAAGTAATTGCAACACCCTTCAGAACAGTGTATAGTGAAACATGGACATATTATGTGAATATTGAGAGGTTATAATATTGGTGATTGTAGTATTGTGGTTGGCAGACCATAGATGGACTTTTCAGGCGTGTCTCTCTGACCTCTGTTTCCACTTTGCAGGCAGTAACTGTGGGACTCTTACAGTTGAATAGTAGTGTCAAAAGACAGTCTAAGGTGAAATAAGGCCATGGTAGCTGCAGCCATTTGAACGGGATGAAATTGATGGCCTGCAACAAATTGCTGCACATGTTGAGTACAATGTATCAGTGGTGAATCAGTGTTTTAAACATTGGACTGTACAATATTCTCACTCCTGTAGATCAGGTTCTGGATGGCAGACATACAGATGTACGTACAGACGTACATATCTACACATTTTATGGGCATCATTGTGTGCCTAAACAGCATCCAGGGAAGCGATAATGGTACAAATAGCACCTGGTGTGTCAGGATTATTGAAAACCGTCATCTTGCAGCAGGACTCAAATCATGCATGCCTCTGGCAAAGGAAACCGTTCACCACAACACCACCATACACATCTGCTCAGGTCTTGAGAAAAGCTTAATTGGACAATGGAATGGTGTTCTGTAATCTTCAGTGTTGAGAGTGGCTTCTGTCTTAACACAAGTGATGGTTGTATATATGTACAACATAGAGCTGGTGAGTGAGATCGTCCAGAGTGCATTTGCCCATGACACAAAGACCCAACTCTGGGCATCATAGTGTGGAATGCCATCACATACAACTCATGCTCGCCTTTGATGTTTGTGCAGGAATCTGAAACCAGTGTGAGCTACATCCAGCAGGTTATTAATCCTGTGTTCCTAGTGTTTGTTCAACAAAAAAGCAAGGTGCTATTTCAACAGAATAATGCACATCTCCCTCCAGCTGCTGCAATGCAAAGTGTTCTTCGTGGTGTACAATAGCTGCCCTGGCCAGTACGGTTTGCTGACCTCTCTCCCATTGAACATGTATGTAACATGATGAGAAAGTAACTCACTGGTTCTCCACAGCTGGCCACAACCATTGCCAAACTACTACAACAAGTGCAAGTTGCTTGTGACAGGGTGCCATTCATCACTTGTACAGTCATCTGCCTGCATGAATACATGCCTGTATTGCTGCCTGAGGGGAGTATACCAAATATTGATTCAAATATTTGAACATACGTTCCTGTGAGATGTCTGCTTCATTTGTGCTAATTTTGTTACCATATGATGCCATCACGACATATTACCTTTAACTTAACTCTTCATTAAAGCTAAGTAATCCTTGATGGTGTTGCAGTTTTTGTTTCTGCCAGTGTAATTTCACTCTCAATATGCAAAGCTTTAATATATCCTTTTGTGTAGCTTCATGAGGTTTATCTTGCCAAGGCGGCCCGGGTTCAATCCCAGGCGACCGCATGTGAGATTTGTGGTGGACAACACGGAACTGGAGTGGGTTTTCTCTGGGATCTCCGCCAAATCATTCCACCATTGCTCCATCTTCATTTCATGTATCATCAGTGTCACCACCTGCAGTGCCATGTGTAGTAAAAGTGGGCATTAAGCATTACACGTTCATTCATTCATTCTTCATTCATTCATGAGGTGTATATTTTCAGTAAAATATAATTCATATAATTCACTGATAACTGATTTATATTATTTGTTTACTAGGTGCCATTTATTAATCACAATGAACATTCATTTTTAAAAGAATTAAAAATTTTGCTGCATCTTATTTCTGCAAAAATATATTCTTAGAAAGGTTTTCTTTCTGTTTCATAGAGAACATCTTATTGAATTTTCACTGCATAAGAATAATTCAGTTACAGAAACTAGAATCAAATGATACTATTTATTGTTTTCTGCATCATTCCCATCATTTATTTGATCCTTGGTGCTGGCAGTGGCAGCTGTACAGTGCACACAAACATCCATCACTGTACAGTAATCATTCAGTATACATAAAATTCTATTACAGACAAGAACAGTGATGAAGATTAATCTCAGCAACAATGCTATTAGCTCCTGTAGCAGAGCTGGAAGACCAGTCAGCATAGTATGTTTTCATTACTAGCTATGAGTTTTTTTTTTTTTTATTTACGTCCTCCAACGTTAAGTCATATCGGCCGGTGAATGAATTGGGTGAAATGATGCTCAAATGACTCCAGGGTCCATGGAGCTTAGAGTTACCCGACATTCGTCTTGAAGGATAAGGGAAAACCCTGAAAAAAACCTTATCCAGGTAACTCACCCTGACCGAGATTCGAACTCGGGACCTCTTGAACGTGAGGTACACTAGCTATGAGTTTATATCCATTCCTCAAATGCATTTTGGGTTAACTAGTACCTGTTATCCTATAAATGTTAAACATTTCATTATGTCATTTAACACAGTGCTTCATTCTAAAAACATCCTATAAATTATTTGAATATATTAACTAGCTGTTAGTCAATATACTGTAACCTACTTAAATTTTCTACCAAATATTTAATTGGAAAACTGCTTTTTCTGGACAACTATTTTCTAAGATACAATATATTCTTTCATATTCATGGAGTTAAGCAATAGAAAGAGCAAACTCCTGTTATGTAGGCAAAAGTAGCCTGAAGAAGAAATTTCATTACAATCGAGATTTAACTGTATTGGAACACCACCGTGAAGCGAAAAATTATTAATTTTTAGATGAGTCGTATTTATTACACATCTGCTTCACTTTCGTACCTATTTTGAGGACATGTTTCGCAAATCATCGTTTGCATCTTCGGCTCTTATGCGACTAAAGCTTGATCCAGTGGTGTGGGTAATTATGGGGTTGCTGCTGCCATCTGTTGATTTAGTGATGACCTTAAATGTGGGATTCTCTTCTGGCGGGATTTCATCACTAAATCAACAGATGGCAGCAGCAACCCCAGAATTACCCACACCACTGGATCAAGCTTTAGTCGCATAAGAGCCGAAGATGCAAACGATGATTTGCGAAACATGTCCTCAAAATAGGTACGAAAGTGAAGCAGATGTGTAATAAATACGACTCATCTAAAAATTAATAATTTCATTACAGTATTTTCCTCTTCTAGAGAAGATATAAGACTCTAAACAATGACTACATTGCAGGCTAGTTTTGTCTGTTAGGTAATTGCAAGCACTTTAGTTAATTAAGAGTAAATATATTTAATGTTACAATAAATTATAATAATTGTGACAAACCTTACTTATCTTTTTGAAAAATTATAAGTTCTTCAGGAGTATTTTCACCTAGCATCAGTAACCACAGGAAAACATACAGTATACATTTTGCCCAAACATGACAAATTTTAAAGGAAACCGCTCTCCTTTGCGGTAGACTATAGACATTAGCCAACTAAAGGCGACCCTCATAAACATGGTGAGAGGCCAATCGCCTTGTTCTTTTATTTCCTGCAGATACATACCTTGTAAACCTAAATATCAAAGTAATGCTACCCTCAACAGAGCAATGGGACTGAGGTGTCACATTTTGAAAAAAACTATAAGAGAGCTGATGATGTGATTAAAGGATCGTGTAACTAGTCCTGAGGAATTTATAATTTTTCAAACAGATAAATGAAGTGTGACACAATTATTGTAATTTATTGTAATATTTGTGTTGCTTCACTGTCAGTAGCTTCAGCTTTTACAAAACATACATTAAATTTAATTGCATTAGATCACCAGATGAATACTTATGCTACTATTTCTGCTGACTGAAATGAGAGCACATTAAAAAAATATATATATATATCTCAAAATGAAGTTTCTAAGTGAGTTATTATATCTATACACAACTAGTTATTCTATGCATTGAAACTATAATCAAGGGAAGGAAAATTCACCCTTCTATTTCTGGCTTACAAGTGATTCTGAACAGCAATACTACTTCCTCTGCTATCTGTGTCAGGTGTGTTTACTAAATTACGGTAACTATACACCTTAGTGAAGTCAATCAAGCTAATATAAGGTAAATGTTTGAAAATTGCAATTTGCAGCACATTCATACCTCTTTGCGATCATTCTGCAAACAAGAAGTTATTTCACTTAATCAAGCAGCAAGTGGCTTGTATTGCTGCAACATGAAGTGTAATACAATGGATACGTAAGCCTGTATCTAGATGAGTATCCTTGGCTTCCAGTGAAGGCCACGTCATCTTGAAGAACAGCAATGCAAAGATTGGACAAGGGCCCAGAAGAAGCTCATGACATGATGAGCAAAGCATCAGCAAGTCTGATCAAGATGCCACTGCCTTCACAAGAAGCTAAGGATACTCATGAAGTGTAATATTTTACCCTTTCCTACTAACCTGCACATCAATTATCACCTGTATGACTAAACTATTTTGCTTCAATTCAAAAATGAAGCAATATATAAAAGATTTAGTTTGATAGATATTTCAGAATGTTTTATTTCCAAATTGAGAATAATTAACATACAAATTATTTTTAAGACATGCAAAAACTACTTGCTTAATCTGATGCATGCTGCTAGTTTATTGCAATGCCATTTTTGGGTAGCTTAGAAATATTCAACTTTGTAGTGTAAATATAAGTAGTAAAGCTAAATTTGCTCCATCAGAATGTAAATACATATAAAGAAAAAGGAAATAAAAAAGGAAAGCCCTTCCCAAATTAAACACAGCTATTAACATAGGTTATACAATCTAAAGGAATCTGTTTTGATGCACAGGTATTAATGAAAGACATTGTAACACCAGTACCCCCAGAAGAAGTTAGAGGAATGATTAAGAAGTGCCTGGAGACTGCAGCTTTGGTAAATTATACAAGACTGTCAGCAGAAGCAAAGATTGAAGGTAAGTTGCTTTACATTGAAGGCCGGAACAGTGTTTTAACATATATTCCATTTTTGTGCAATTAGCCAGCATTTCAAAAATATCCTTTCATCACAGATGGCTATCAGTACTTTAACAGTTTATGACATTGATAAAAAGAATTTAGTGTTAACTTTCCTGCAGCTGGCTATATAGATTTTCATATATCATTGTTCACATTGACTGTCTAGAACATGAACAAGAAAACATATTAACATATTAACATATTAAGAAAACATATTTACTTTAAATAGACCTGAGTATTAGAATTAGAAATAATCTATAACTTTTTAGTTTTCAAAGTTGTTTCTTATTTTCACTGGTCCTGGCGAAGGTGGTGAAGGAACAGTTCAAGGTAGGAATATTCAACATGCTCTTTTATGTTAATTTCATTAGTGTTTTTCTTCTCCACCCTACTTTGATTTCATTACTAAGTTCATTCACATTTTCACATAACTTGTATAGAACGTTTAAGTGAAATGTTTGCAGGCATAGTGAATACTAATTATAGTAAGAGTAATAGTAGCATTTTGTGATGAATTGTATTTTCTCAGTAGCATAACTTTAAGTGGCACATTTTGAGAGTATAATCAAATTACTGCAATGATTAATATTCGATCATTTTTACTTGCTACCATATACCTATAAAAAGATATCTTTATTTCTAATTTGTTTCTTGAATTAAATCTGTAATCTTTAGGTCTAGCAATTATTACACTTAAATAATTGATTACACCTAGAATTTTAGACTCAGGTCTCATAAAATGCATGTTAAGGATTCAACCAGGGCAGCTAACTATACCATAATCATAGTGCACATGTATAGTATGTTTTAATTTAATATGTACTATTAAAATCATAGATATATCTAATTTTCTTATGGAACAAATTATATTTTTAAATTCAATAACAAATCTTTGATGCTGCAATTACTATATACACTCTTTTATGTGTCATCATCATTAATCAAAACTATGTCAAAGAAAAATCTCTTTGCCATAGTAACAGTGAAAACAATTGAAATAAAGAGTATATATATGAATGAAATAAAAAAATACCCTTTAATGGAGAAGCTAAGCTTGCAGTCAAAATTGGGGAAAATGAAGCTAATAGAAAATGCTTTTAACTGGAAGCATATGGAACAAGCTCCTCACTAATCTAAAACTAAGCCATTCGTTTAATTGAATACATTATCCATCTCTTTAATTTCAAAAAGTTACTATGCAATCTGAAAATGTCAGAATATTGAAATTTAACTGTATTGGAACACCACAATGAAGCGAAATAATTATTAAATTATAGATGAGTCTATTTATTACACATCACATGCATGTAAGTTTATTACATGTTAGTGAAGCTGATGTGTAATAATCATCTATAATTTAATAATGTCAGAATATATTTGAAATTATAAGGAGAACTTTTATTACTAATATAGATATTTCAAATATATGCATGCAATTAGCATAATCAAAGAATAAATAAAATATATCTTGCTAAGTATAACAATTCAAAGAAGCTTAGAGACAGTGAAGCACAAGTTAAAATAAAAGTGAATTGAGAAAATATTGACATATTACCTAACTCACACTGTTTTCCACAGGAAATGTTTCAAGAGTTGTTCCTCCCATCATCAGCTGAGTCTCGACTGGTGCAAATAGTGGCTCCTTCTCCGTGTCATCAGTAGATGTCAAAGATCTTTGACAAATATATCATGCCATCTACCGAAAACACAGAGAAGAAGGGAAAACTACTAGTTGCACCAGTCGAGACCCAACTGATGATGGGAGCAACAGTTCTTGAAACATATCCTGAAAAAAACAGTATGAGTGAAGTAATGTGTCAATATTTTTCTTGATTGACTTTTATTTTACATTTTGCAAAGTCTTACCGCCCTTAATAACAATGATAATGTTAATATAACTTTTTGCCTCATTGTATCGTAGTCCATACTCATTAAGAATGATTATGTTGTTGGCAAAGATAATGATGCTACTGCTGATGGTGATGGTGATGATAACAGTGATGACATAACGACACTTCTGAAACAAATTTTAACTGTCGTTTATTCTAAAAATGGTGGCCCTGAATACAGTGTACTCTCATTCATTTTTGTGCTTTGTGGCTACTGATTGGGACTTAATTATATGCTATGGCAAATTTATGAGTTTGAACGTGTACATAATCAAAAATAAAAGTGCAAGAAACACATATCAATGAAGAGATGAAAATGATTGGTATTGGCATTGTATGAAGTAATTTTATTAATTATGATTTTACTTACTGCTTTGTTAAAGGTGATTTGTAATTGCAGTTCAGTAAAATATATCCTGGGTATCCACAATTCAAATCAGTTACTTTTTTAGTCATTTTTCCATCAGTTTATGAATGCTTGTGTAGGAGAGAGAGAGTGTATGAATCTTCAAAACCTGTAAATCATACATTTGATTTCACACATAATGTACATACAATAAAAGATACTGAAATTCTCTCATAAACTTCCATAGTTACACAGAATTTCAACAGACAGTTGTATATCCTTAAGAATAATGATTTCTGATTAAATATTTGAATAAGAAAACTTTTAATATTGTAGATTAGAGAACAATAATACAAATTTACTTCGAAATTAATGCAAGTATGCTTATTAAAAGCTTTGGGGTTTCAGCTTGTAGAGAGTGCTCTAATCCATAAACATTTGAACTAACTTTTCCTCTGAATTTAAGTTATTCCATTAAACAAAATCTTAAATTAAAGTTTTAATTCCTACAATAAAGAGGTATACTTGCAATAATCAATTGTTGAACATTTTCTTGTGAAATGACTTTGTGAGAATTTATATAGGGACAATACTGATATGTTTGTAATTTGAAATAAGGTCTTGCTTCAAAGCATCCAATAAATATTCTATTACATTTCCAGTCACAACTGTACAGCACAATCCTTTATTTAAATCTTTACCCTGCAGATGTGCAGTATGTACAACTGTTTTGTATCAAAGATGTACAAAACTGTCATTCCAAACTAGGACTATGCCATAAAAACCAAGATTCCAGACCTTGCATTAAAGTGATGATTTTTGGCCTAGTTATATATCCCAGTATACTCGAACTTTCTTATTGGTGGTACACTTTGACTGCAAATTGTCTCTGAACAACATTTTATTGAATTCAAATAGAAAGACCAGTATGGTCATCTTTTAGTTGGTTCCACTTAATTGCCTGGATTCTTCTTCTCAGGGGGTGTGTGAATGCTTTTTGTCACATGATGTATCTGTATAAAGGATTATTGGTAGAGGTTGTTTACCTACTTAAAAATGGTAATGTAATACACAGTATTGAACATGAAATGTGTTACTTCAAGGTATATAAATCATAGTCTAAAATATTATTGTTGCTGGATATCTGAAAAATAGTGTGCCAGTAAATTAGTTCAATAGACTTTAAGTCATATTTACATTTAACATAGATATCTATTTCTCTTCATATTTGAGTGTTATCTATTATGTATATTAATACAGCTTACACATTCAACTGTTTATGTACCAGAATATTAAAATAATTATTGAACGATAAAAAAAGCACAGCTTCTCACAAACTTTATAGATTTATAAAGAAGAAAAAAAAAAAATGCACAATAGAACTCTTATTTCTACAAATTGCAGTGTATATACAATTATATGGCTCCTACTTGAAAATAATGTATATGACTTGGGGAACATTTTATTTTATTTGGAAAAACTTTTACTCAAGAGGGATTGGTATTCATTTGGCAAGGAGTACTATTCTTTTGAAGAAGCTAAAATTGATGATGGGGTTAATACAAGGAGGAGTCAAATGAAAAGCTTAAATATTTGTTAAAAATATGACTGTATAATCTTTTGACATGGTCTCCCTGTTGTTCAAGAAATTTCCTTCCGCACATAAGAAGTGCAGAGATTCCTCTGAAGAAAATTATATTTATTGTGAGTACAGCCACTCATTCATTCACTGATGCTCTTCATCAGATAAAAGTTTATTTCTCCCATCATCTCTCCAAGTGGTCCAAATATGTAGTAATCACTTGGTGTATGGCAGAAGTAGAAGAATATCAATGTGCAGTCATCAGTGCTTGCGATGGTTGAACATCATCAGATAAAAGTTTATTTCTCCCATCATCTCTCTGAGTGCTCAAAATATGTAGTAATCACTTGGTGTATGGCAGAAGTAGAAGAATATCAATGTGCAGTCATCAGTGCTTGTGATGGTTGAACAGGTAGTATGAGGCCAAATGTTGTCATGTTGCACAATAACACCTGTAGTCAGAAGTCCATGTTGGGTTGATCTTTTTGCAGGTCAAAGCTGAGGATATTTCTGCTAGTCATGTGGTGTTCCAAGACAACACCTATTCAGCCGAAAATAAAGTCAATCTTCATTACAGATGATTGCATCCACAACTTACTGGGTTTTGGTGATGAGAAATAGTGCAACTCCTTGCTTACTTTCTTTGCTTCAGGTTGGTGGTATTGTACCCAGGTTTCATTTCCTGTAATGATTCTCACAAAGAGATCATCATCTTCTATTTCAAATGACTGCAAAAGTTCTTCACAGACATCAGAACTCTCATCTCTGGAATGAACTGTCAGGGCCTTCAGATACTTTGCATAACTTAGGCACATAATAAATAATGAGATGTGCTAAGCCATGATAATGTTCAGATTTGTGGCTATTTCACATGGAAATTTCTCAGCACAGTAGATTCAGCTGCTGCAGTAGACTCTGATGTCGCAACTTAGTATGCCTGAATCAGATGCAGAGCATCTGTCACAGAAGTCATGTCATTTCCAAGCTTACTACTACACTCATAAGCTAGCTGCAATGCAGACATATATCATCATACTATACCGTCATTTGCTAATGGATTTTAAAAGGTCCAATACCTTCCTTGCTCAGAAAACATTTGACAGAATACTGTTTTTCCTTGGTGTATGTCACAAGGGGAACAGCCATTTTAAGCTGGTATTTTGGTCTCAATTTGCTTGTGCGCAGTACTCTGCCACCTGTTGGGTATTCATTATATAATTTGTAACAAGTAATGCCAACTTACAGAACAATGGCACGAAATATCAATTAATAATTACACTTTTAAGATTTGCATTTGACTCTCCCTTATATAATCTTTAATAATGAATTAGTTAATCCAAGTAGATATTAACTATTCCTTTCTTGGAAGTGTTGAAAACAGTGTTGTTGTAATAAATTAAATTTAAAGGGAGTCGATTAATGACACTAAACAACACTTACTTTTAAATTTTCCTGGAACATGTTTCAGAGACTTTGCCTCCATCGTCAATAGGACATTGACTGGTTCTCAGTGGTGTAGCTGGCGATATTTTGTCATAGGCCTCCTCTGGTGGTGGTTCGAGGAACTTGCTGAACAAATCTTTCTGGGGGATGTTGAAATTGAGTACTTTGTTCCTATTTTTTGAAATGAAGATTTGTTCCCATGTGAACAGTTCTTGTTTTCCTGATGTATGTTTTAGTAGTTTTGGTTCTGGATTTATGTTATGGTTTTTTGCCAAAAATGCGTGGTAAGTGCTGATTATTTCTAATTGTTTGTATTTTATGTTCCTGAAGTGTTCCTTTGCTCTTGTTTCTAAATTTCTTTTCGTTTTAACAATATAAACTTGACTACAGTCACAACATTCAATTTGATATATACCAGATTTTTTTTTAGATGGAATGGAATCTTTGATGTTTGAGCAAGTTAGGTTTTTTAAAGGATTAAAAACTTGCTCAGTTTCTCAAACAAAATTGAAAACTAAATTGCAGATATCAACATTTTGACACAGGTTCTACCAGTATCCAAACAAAATTCAGTAAAAAGCCAACGTGAAAATATTTTGGAGGAAATAAAAACCAGATCCTTTCAGAAGAGAAAACATAATATTATCCATTCTTTGAAGCAGAAAAACGTTATATACACCAAGGCAGACAAAGGTTACAAGATAGTCATAATAGATAAATCAGATTATATGGAAAAATAGAAGAAATGCTAACTGACAATGAATATGAAACCATTAACAAAAATCCTCTAGCAACTTGCATACAATCATTTGAAAACACAATAGCAAAATCAAGCATAATACCAAACAAATACATAGTTAAACCAGATAACTCAACCTTACCTAGACTTTATGGCTTACCCAAAATACACAAACCATTCATAACAATGAGACCTATAGTTAGCAATATTGTCACCCGGGCTTTGGAACACCCTATGGAAGCAGCTGAGAGCGGAAGACAGGGGAGGTCCGTGTTAGCCACGCCTCCCCCTCGTCCGTCTTATAGTGGTGACAGGGATGGCTGGGGGAAAAAAAACATGATTGTGCGGTCTGTTTCTCTTCCACCTGTTCTGGAAATTACGGGATCTTTCAAACTTCTGGAATCCTCGCCTGGGAACAAGAAAAGCCGAGAAGACGGCGAGATGCCTATAAAAAGGGCTGCAGCTAGTCAGAAGTTTAGTGTGTGAGTGAGGACAGTTCTTGGTGTAAGAAGGCAGAGTTAGTCAGTGACGTGCTAGCAAAGGGAAGGACGTGTTAATGAACGAGAAGATTGTGCAACGGAAGACTGTACGTAACTGTGTACGAGCATCGGAGTTGACGTAATCGCGAGTACAAGTGAAGTTGTAACGGACGAACTGGTGAATTGTAATTGTGTGCAGTACGCAATTCTGTGTAATTGGCAAGTGTTAAACAGTAAGTCGGTGGAAATAAAGAACAGTTTTGAGTGGTGAAATTGGACTTTTCATTTCACGGACCCACAAAGTCACAATGGTGTCAGGAAGCGGGAAGATAACATCACCGAACATTACAGCCATGGAATCCGCATTGGAAATGCTTTTGGCGAAGATGAACGAGTTAACAGAGAAGACGGAAGCGGCAAATAACAGCCTGGCCGCGAAGCTGGAGACTACAAGTAACAACCTGGCCGCGGAACTGAAACAAATGAAGACGGCCAACGACAACATCACCGGGAAGATGGAAGAAATGAAGGCCGAATTAACAGCGAAGATGGAAACGGCAAGCAACAACTTGGCCACGACAATGACCGCAAAGATGGCCGAACTGACAACGGAGATGAGGGAGGCGAACGAGGTCCTCGCCGCCAAGTTTGAGGAACGGTTGGCCGGCGTGAGGGATGACGTCACGAATCTGGGCAAGCGGAAGGGACAAGTAGACGACCGCCTTAATGATTTAGAGGAAAAGGCCGACAACATCGCAAAACCCCTCACCCGCCTGACGGAGGAAAACCGGCCTTATGTGTGGACGGAGGACGCCGAAGACGCTTTCCAGCACCCGAAGGAGACCCTGTGCAGTGCTCCAATTTTGGGTTTCCCACAACCGGGTGGCGCCTTCATTGTGGACACCGACGCTAGCGACCATTACATTGGAGGTGTCCTATCGCAGATCCAGGACGGCCATGAGCGCACAAGAGTGGAAGAGAAGGAGCGTGCCGCAGCAGTCCGAGTAGTTGTGGCAGTGCCTGCTGAAGGCTGGGATAGCGCAGGCCTGAGGAGGGAGCAGCTGGCGGACGCAGACTTGGGGCCACTCTTGAGGGAAGTGGAGGCAGGGATGAGACCAACCTGGGAGGACATCGCACCGAGGAGCGCCACCTACAAGTCGTACTGGGCCCGATGGGACTCGTTGAAGACCAGAGAGGGCGTGCTGTTCCGGGAATGGGAGTCACCCGATGGGAAGGCGCAGAGAGAACAGTTGGTACTCCCCCGGAGCAAGGTCCCGGAAGTCTTGGAGGAAGTGCACGCCGGTACTTCAGGAGGACACCTGGGAGCGAACCGTATGATTCACAAACTACGGCAGCGCTACTTCTGGCTCAGACTCCGGGCAGATGCTGGTGGTACACCTGGACCGCCTGGCACGCTACGATGATGCTGTTCGGGGCGAACAGCTTTGAGGAGGGAGCAGTGTCACCCGGGCTTTGGAACACCCTATGGAAGCAGCTGAGAGCGGAAGACAGGGGAGGTCCGTGTTAGCCACGCCTCCTCCTCGTCCGTCTTATAGTGGTGACAGGGATGGCTGGGGGAAAAAAAAACATGATTGTGCGGTCTGTTTCTCTTCCACCTGTTCTGGAAATTACGGGATCTTTCAAACTTCTGGAATCCTCGCCTGGGAACAAGAAAAGCCGAGAAGACGGCGAGATGCCTATAAAAAGGGCTGCAGCTAGTCAGAAGTTTAGTGTGTGAGTGAGGACAGTTCTTGGTGTAAGAAGGCAGAGTTAGTCAGTGACGTGCTAGCAAAGGGAAGGACGTGTTAATGAACGAGAAGATTGTGCAACGGAAGACTGTACGTAACTGTGTACGAGCATCGGAGTTGATGTAATCGCGAGTACAAGTGAAGTTGTAACGGACGAACTGGTGAATTGTAATTGTGTGCAGTACGCAATTCTGTGTAATTGGCAAGTGTTAAACTGTAAGTCGGTGGAAATAAAGAACAGTTTTGAGTGGTGAAATTGGACTTTTCATTTCACGGACCCACAAAGTCACAATATAAATTCACCAACATACAAACTTGCAAAGTGGCTAATAAACAAATTCAACCCATTTCCAAAATTTCATAGCCTATGCATCAAAAACACCTATGAACTTATAGAACACATTAGGGATACTTAACTAAAAGAAGAGGACACACTAGTCTCGTTTGATGTTAAATCACTGTTTCCCAGCATACCAGTAAAAGAGCCCCCACTGTTGATAGAAAAATGGCTCAAATCACTTGGAATGTCATCACCTGAAATTTCAGATTACATTGAACTAACCAAATTATGCATAGAAAAAAATGTATTCCAGTTTCAAACAAAACATTTCCACCAAACTTCAGGTTTAGCAATGGGCAACCCCCTAACACCTTTCCTGGCCGATCTGTACATGAGTGCATTAGAAATAAGGATCACTAAAGGTTTCCCTTGGATGTTCAGACTTTGGCAACGATATGTGGATGACATCTTTGCAATAGTACCAAAATAACACATCAGTGATGCACTAAAACTTTTAAATATCCAAGAAAAAAGCATCAAGTTCACTGTAGAAATAGAAAAAGATGAGTATTTACCATTTTTTGATCTAAAAATAATCAGAAATAAAAACAGAATACCTAAACTTTGGCATTTACAGAAAATCAACATAAAAGCTAATGCCTACAACCAAGATCCCACAAACAGGCAAACTTCAATAGTTTAACACACCGAATGGTCAACATCCATCTCACAGCAGAAGAATACAAAACAGAATACAACAAAATTATTGAAATAGCACAAAAAATGACTTTCCCAAATCTTTAGTAGACAAAAAAGTGAACTTAGTGAAAAAGAAGAAGCTAATAAAGGAAACCACAACCCTCTCAGCTACAGAAACTAATATGATTTTCAAAAAATTCACTTACCATCCAAGGGCCTTTGATAAATTCAAAAAAGTCTTCAAAAAACAAAACATTCAACTAGCACCAGTCAACCATTACTCCTTAAAAAACCTAATTTGCTCAAACATCAAAGATGCCATTCCATCTAACAAACAATCTGGTATATATCAAATTGAATGCTGTGACTGTAGTCAAATTTATATTGGAAAAAAATTTAGAAACAAGAGCAAAGGAACACTTTAGAAACATAAAATATAAACAATTAGAAAAATCAGCAGTTGCCACGCATTTTTGGGGGAAAAAAACACAATATAAATCCAGAACCAAAACTACTAAAATGTACATCAGGAAACAATACCTGTCCACATAGGAACAAATCTTAATTTCAAAAAATAGGAATAAAGTATTCAATTTCAACATCCCCCAGAAAGATTTGCTCAGCAAGTTCCTTAAACCGCCATCAGAGGAGACCTATGACAAAATATTGCCAGCTACACCACTGAGAATTAGTCGATGTCCAGTTGATGATGGAGGCAAAGTCTCTGAAACTTGTTCTGGGAAAATTTAAAAGTAAGTGTTGTTTAGTGTCATTAATCGACTCCCTTTAAATTTAATTTAAGATATTAACTAACTAACCTCACAACATAACAGTCCTTTTTATACCAAGGTCTACCATACAGCCGCTCTATCCCCCACCTCGACCCACCAAATACTGATGATCATAATTATGAGGTTAATAGTAGTAACAATCAATGTACCATATAGAGAAGGCATCGTGAATATATTGCAGAACATTTCTTTCTATTTCAGTATACATATCATTAAATCTCACCCAGATATTTATACAGAATATTTGTTATTCAGCAGTAAAAGTAGAAGGATTAAGTAAATATCAATAATTCAGGCATTATAAACACCTTCTTCACATTTTACCTCTAATCTGGCAGTAATTTTCTGTGGCTTTAGGGTAGAATACTGCTCTGGTTATTATATTGGTTTGTATAAGGAATACATTAAAAATTGACCACCTCACTGAGTTTCTGTGATAAGCTATATATATATTTGCTCTCGTTCCGATCATCCTAGCCATAGATTTTATACTCTCCAGAAAAGTAGTTGGGACCTCAATGTGCTAAGTTCATTTCCCCAGCCCTCAAATCCCCTAAGACAATAAAAGAGATAGGGTGAAAAGTAAGTTAAATTTTGAATATCATTTGACCCAATTCAAATATTATAACATGTGTAGAAAGGTTTTTAAGTAGATTTTCAATCAGCAAGGCTCTCCTTATTAAAACTACTGCTAAAAACAAAGAAGATCATTATATAGAATAAAAAGAAGTATTTCAGAAAAGTGGAGTGCCATTGTTACGAAAATTAGGCAAATGAGTCAACCTTGTATATACTTTTCTCCACTTACAAGTTTTTTGATGAAGACTAGTTTCTGGGAACCTCTTCCCTATCGTCAGTTCTGTGGTTGACTGATGATGCATCCGGTGTCTGCAACTGGCTTGGTGTCGTGCTGCCATCTAACGTCCTGGTAAGTTTGATGACGTCATCTACCGCAGGAATTTCAAAATTCATCAAGAGGTCCTGTTTCTTTGTAATAAATATGTTTTCCCAAATCTGTAGTTCCAGAGGTTTCTTTGCCTGTTTGATCAGTTCTATTTCTTGTTTTTTGTTATAATTCTCAGACCAAAAGTGATGTGTGTATTAAATTCAAACACATGGACAAGTCAGCCATAGCACATCACTTTTGGTCTGAGAATCACAACATAAAACAAGAAATAGAACTGATCAAACAGGCAAAGAAACCTCTGGAACTACAGATTTGGGAAAACATATTTATTAAAAAGAAACAGGACCTCTTGATGAATTTTGAAATTCCCGCGGTAGATGACGTCATCAAACTTACCAGGACATTAGATGGCAGCACGACACCAAGCCAGATGCAGACACCGGATGCATCATCAGTCAACCACAGAACTGACGATAGGGAAGAGGTTCCCAGAAACTAGTCTTCATCAAAAAACTTGTAAGTGGAGAAAAATATATACAAGGTTGACTCATTTGCCCAAGTTTAGTAAAGAAGATCATTTTTCTGATATATTTTCAACTTCCAATGATTTAATTAGAAGCTTATTATCTGTCACAAAAATTGGCTTTACAATAAAAATCTTGTACAGCAAACATTTCTAATGACAAAATAGATGCTGCTATTAAAGAAATGGTAGTTGACATGCTCCTGAGTCCCAATCATGTATCAAGGAGAGTCATGATAGAGAAGCCTATTGCAGATGTCATATGGATTATTGTCACAAGAATGCCAGTGAAATCATATATTCCTTGTTGTTTTCAAAAACAAGAACAGTACTAATATACGAGTCTGACAATGAAGACATAATATCTAACTAGGCCCCTGTAGTCATCTGAAGGATTAATAAGGGTTCTTGATTATGGGTTAAAAAAATTTATCATATTTAATGAATGTTAGAGGGGCTTCACAAATACACCTTATCTTGTATTAAAATATACCTGCTTCAGTCAGATTTGGACTCAATTAAACAGAGTAAAATAATTTTCTAGATATTCAGAAAATATTTCATACTGTTGGCCGTGAATATCCTACAAAACACTAGAAAATTCTGCTGTCCTATTCAACATGCTATCTCTTATTCCATCATTACAACAGTGGAAGACAACTCAAATTGAGGGAAATAAAAAAAATATCAAGCCAATAACAATAAAAAGAGAAGTTATGCAAAGTCCATCCCCATCACCAACTCTATACAACTGGTAACAAACAACATGTATAAAGAATCGAAATTTAACTTATTGGAACATCACAGTGAAGCGAAATTTTTTATTAAATTATAGATGAGTCATATTTATTACACATCGGCTTCACTTACGTTAGATATGCTCAAATAATTTAGTCTCTAAATGGTCCCATGCTGTGTTTCCTAATAATTTTACCAGTTTCAAGTGTAGGTTGTACAATGTGAGGTCTATATTAGTTAGTTTTCTGTAGTGGTTTACGTAACTGAAGCCGATGTGTAATAAATACAACTCATCTATAATTTAATAATGTATAAAGAAGTTAGTTAAAGTTCTCAAGCATCAGAATAAAGTTTCTATATTATTCTTGAACTCATAAGCTTTTTTGGCTGATACAATAATGAGCCATCTGTATTAGAGCTGACAAGAATAGCAGTTCAGGTTTTAAAGAGATGGGTTTTGAAATCAATCAGTCAAGTTCACCTTAATAATATACTTATTATAACTGAAGAAGGTGATATTAAAATAATGTACTTAGGAGAATGAATTAGGTATCTAGGAGATGACTTGAGAATATCAGTGCTATAAATCCACAGATACAGTTACAAGACTTGAAGAGAAGAGATTTATTAATGTCATCTGCTTTCTTACAAGCTGAGCAAAAATTCTGTGTTTTAAATAACTCTGTTTGCCCCAATATTAACCAAGCATTTTTAATTATACCTCTTAAACATACACCTAACAAATTTCTCAAGAATTCAGATAAAGTGATACAAAACAAGTTTCAAATTTCCTATTGATCTAACCAAACAGTATTACAGACCTAAAAATGCAATAGACTTAGATTATTTATAATTCAATTAGAAGCAGTATTGCAGCAGATCAACTGTCTTCCAGCTGCATAGGTTCAAGGCAATTCTTAGATATTATAATTCTAAAAAGGCATTCATTCAGTTAACACACATTTGTTTATTTTATTTTAATGTTATTTATACTTATAAACATAACACACCTAAGCCCAACTACAATGTTCATCATAAGTGTGTGAATTCATACAGTAGTAACATAGTTAAACACTAGAAACAAACAGGGTAAATATAAATGAGCACAAAATAATTTACAAAGAGAAAAATAATGAATAGAAACAATTATATAACGAAAAAGAAGAAACATGAAGGTGGCAGTGGTAAATATTTGAACTGTTGTTTTTAATTACAATACTATTACTGGCTGCACTTGGCCAAGTCATTAGACTACTCGACTCTCCCAAAGCAGCTCAGGTTTGAACCCAGGCAACTGCATGTGAGATTTGTGGCGGACATAATAGCCTAGGGGCAGGTTTCTTCCGGGTACTCCGGTTTCCCTGGCCATCTCATTAAACTGTTGTTTTGTCTTCATTTCATGTATCATCAGGGTCACCGCTTGCAGTGCTACATGTAGTAAAAGCATGTGTTAAACACTACAAAAAAAATAATACTGTTCCTAATAACTTAGTAATTATACTGTTCTACGAAAGAAATAGTTAGTAATTATGGCATTTTTAATTGAGTTTGAGATATATTGAAAATATCTACATCGAAATAAATATAAATACATAATTCTGAGTGATGGTGAATTTTTATGGATTTCTGTATTTGCTCTGGAGGTGAAAAAAGTCCTCTGGAATCTGCTTATTTTACTGGGTACATAAAATAATATTTTTGCTCTAACATTTATATCATCAATAATTGAGTGTAATATGTTATGGAGAAATATTATTCGCACAATGTCTCTTCTGAAACTGACAGCTTTAAATTAAAAAATGTTTAAAAGGGGCCATGATTTGTGTGTCTAGAGTAATAGCCACCACCTTTATACAGAAATTTTAAATAGAATGTATTTTTAAAATTTTTCCTGTACTTTTTCTATTGTACTGGTATGCTTTATTGCCTAATAAAATTCAGTTAACATCTGAGGAAGTTAGGAAACAAATTAAGGGGATTCAGTTTCAACAGTGGTGTAATCTCCTGTACAAAGAAAGGGGAATTATAATTTTTAAGGTTCATCCACAAACCAACAGACTGATAAACCATGCTTTAGAACTCTAAAGTAAATGGAAAGACAAATTATAGTTCGAGTTATAGCTGTGTGCCACACCAGGCAGGACCATAGAGAGTAATCATTGTCACAATGAAACAGAAACAGTACCACATGTGCTTGCTTCATGATCTCATGATGAAATACTAAGTAATGCAAGACACAAAATAAATTAGGAAGTTCATGGTTATCCAAAGATGGGAGTACATGTTACATTGAAATGATTCAATATCCAACCAAAGTATATACAGTATCCTACATTTGAGACTTAGGGACAGCAGTCTGAAAATATCTGCTGTGGAAAAGTAGAACATCTATGAACCCACAGTACCTTACTATGCACAGAAATATAGTCTTGCTTCTGATCACGAAAGGGGAACACTGACTAAGTGACTCCATACATTTTGAAATAATTTCTTTCTCATAACTGCATTTTACTAACCAGTCTAGCTATGACACCCATTCAATACTCAATTTATATTTTGAGAAAGCAATTTACACAGCTAACTTAAACTGGCATTATTCTGATAATTTTATTTCTACTGTCCATTCTAGAACAGAGTTTCCATTGATATAAACAAAAGCATGTGCTTCTGCTTGTCACAAATCTAAGCAAACAAACTTTCAAAAATTTAAATAAATGCAGTATATCATGAAATATTGGCGTAGAAAATATATATAAGTGCACATTTTATTGCAATCATCATACAAACTCATTGCTAAAGGTAAAGGTTATACATTAACTATTAAACCATTACAAAATTTAGTTTCGTTAATACTGTCTGCTATTGTGCTAATGCTAGAATATCTTGCTTGCAAATTACCAGTTGTATGCATAACATCACTCTCTTGCATATAAGAGAAATGTTATAGTGAATTCCCCAAGGTTTATTTGAACACTGACTAAATACTTTACATAACAAAGGGAACATCATAAGCATATATTCATAATATTATGCTAAACTCAGGTCAAATCTTGTAATTTAGTCAGTTAGTCATTGAGTTCTAATGGTAGAGGAAGATTCGTGTCAATTATTCAAACACAAATGCAGGAAACCATTAGTAGGTGGCAGAATCACCTTTAGAGTATTCGGATTTGGCTGTTACACCTATCGCTGAGAATTATGATAAACTTAAACAAAATGTTTACTTCCTCATTCTTATAATAGCCATTCTTACTTTAGGTTACATTCTGAACTTTGATTTTCATACGGGACATCTTCTTGTATATGATGCAATGTTTAGTAGGTGATGACTGTGTAGCAAGCACATGGTGCAAGAAGAAGACTAACTGTTAGGGATGGGGGTTTGTAAACTACTTTCACACAGATAATACAAACACTTTGTTTACAGTGATAGGCACCCTGGTTTGGATAGTAGTTGCTGTTGTATTGTTCCAATTTATTCTATTGCTTTTATTAGTTTCATTTTATGCATTTGACATTAGTACATTATTATATTATTTCATATTGTTCAATCCCATTTGTATTTAGTATACTTTGTTCCTACAGATAAACCTTTCTGTAAGGAAGTAAGACGAATAAATAATAACAATAATAATATATTTTAGAAAAATAATTAAAAATATATTTGTTGCACTTTTTTATATGAAGTATGTGAAAATAAAATTAATACCTAAATTTGTTGATGCATATCTTACAAAAGTGGCATTAACTGTTTTGAGTTCTCAGATTATACACACAAAATGCACTGCAATTTATGAGTACTTAACAGCCTATGATAAGGCACAATAACAAGGAAAATAGCAATGTGACTGTACACATTTATTAACTCAAAAAGGGGAAACTAGCTTGCCTCATCCCTAGCTTGGGTCACCACTTCATAAGTGTAATTCTACCTCCTCCCCTAAAAATAACTATCCTTCCAACACAAGCAACCCTTTTCAGATTAGCCATTGAATAGGAATGTGATTTTTTCCAGATATGCAAGTAAAGGACTTATAAACTACTGAATAATGAGAATAATGAGGTTTGTGATTTTTGAGAAGTTATACATAAATAAAACATTAATATGAAACTCAATATCATCAGTATGAACTCTATATGTATTTGGTGTCTGTAAATACATCAAAGTAACTGAATAAAGATGCAAAGGTTAGGAAAGTGACAATATATATATAAAATACAAAATTACATATTATGACCAAAAAAGATTGACTAAATATGCAATTTCATAATCTGCAACCCGTTATAAGAATTTACGTGCATATTAAGTAATGCCTCTGATACTACAATTAAAAGATTATTATTATTATTATTATTATTATTATTATTATTATTATTATTATTATTATTATTATTATTATTATTATTATTATTATTATTATTATTATTATTATTATTATTATTATTATTATTATTATTATTATTATTATTATTATTATTATTATTATTATTATTATTATTATTATTATTATTATTATTATTATTATTATTATTATTATTATTATTATTATTATTATTATTATTATTATTATTATTATTATTATTATTATTATTATTATTATTATTATTATTATTATTATTATTATTATTATTATTATTATTATTATTATTATTATTATTATTATTATTATTATTATTATTATTATTATTATTATTATTATTATTATTATTATTATTATTATTATTATTATTATTATTATTATTATTATTATTATTATTATTATTATTATTATTATTATTATTATTATTATTATTATTATTATTATCATTATTATCATTATTATTATCATTATTATCATCATTATCATCATCATCATCATCATCATCATCATCATCATCATCATCATCATCATCATCATCATCATCATCATCATCATCATCATCATCATCATCATTATCATCATCATCATCATCATTATCATCATCATCATTATCATCATCATTATCATTAACATTATCATTATCACTATTATCATTATCACTATTATCACTATTATCACTATTATCATTATCATTATCACTATTATCATTATCACTATTATCATTATCACTATTATCACTATTATCACTATTATCATTATCATTATCACTATTATCATTATCATTATCATTATCACTATTATCATTATCATTATCATTATCATTATTATTATTATTATTATTATTATTATTATTATTATTATTATTATTATTATTATTATTATTATTATTATTATTATTATTATTATTATTATTATTATTATTATTATTATTATTATTATTATTATTATTATTTAGTTATTTAATTAATTATTCATTTTCACAATATGATTTATATATAAAAATCTGGTTTCATCAATACTGCTACATTTTACAGTTACAGCATTCAAAACATAATAACATATCGCAATTCCTTTCTTGGAAGTGTTGAAAACTGTGTTTCTATTTACTAAAATATTCTAAAATATTCATGTCATTGGAGTCCAGCCCTGCTTATGACTGTAGTTCTTCTACACTGTCACTTTTAAGACAAAAAAATCCCTTGTTCAAAAAAGCAAATCCTCCATTCACCCCACACTTTTGGACTTTGTGCATTAAATACTATTGAAGTATTAGTTTTCTAGATGCAAAGCTATTTTGTTCATTAAGGGTTGAGTTCAGTTATACAATTAGAATGTGCTACTGTATTTTTCTGTTTCTGCATTTCAAAAGGTAATATAAAGAAGTGTTAATCCCAAATTCTATTCTGAAGTATGAATTATCACAATAAATTCCAACTGCAAAATAAAAATAAAGCTAACTGATAAGTAAACCTTGTAACTATTTTTATAGTAATTATTTAAAATAATTTTGATAGTGGAAATGAAGATTTTAGAAAATATTTTAGTGTATGTTATAGCTAGGAAATATTTTCTGATTATAGAACTTTTAGATTAACCTATTAAGCAATGACAATAGGAAAAGAGGATTAGTTTAATAAAAATCATTAAAACTTTTTTTTATAAATCGTAGTATATACAGTATTATCTTTACATTGCTTGAAAGTAGCATGCCTGTATAATTAGCATAAAGTGTTTTAGAAAGAGGCAAGATTATGATATTTTGAAGATCTGAATAAACAAAGCTTGTTGAGTAGTTTAATAGAATAAAGATATTTAGTATCTTACATTACCTATGACAAATTATTCATGGGATAGAGCAAAGAATATTGATAAAGTAAATAAGGAAGAATGTTGAGGCACACTATGGTTAAAAACTGAAATGTAGAAATTAAAGGAGTTCAGAGAAAAATGGTTTTCTACAAAGGGAGTGTATATTATATGGAGGGGAGGAAGACTTAAACGACATAATATTTGATTGTAGAGGAACTGAAAACTGGAGGGAAGAGTTTATTTATTAGAATTGGTTTGATAATTCAGAAAATCTGTTTTAAACCGAATATTTGAGGAAAAAGCAAGAGCATGGATCATATTTATATAATGTCCAGAACAAGTGGAAATAGGGTCTGAAGAGAGAGATAGATAATTTAATTGCAGATAATAATATTTAGTTATATTTATTGCATAAAGTGTAACATTTGTCTATTAAATAAGTGGCCAGGATCAAATTTCAAAAGTCAAATCAGTTGTAATTTTTTCTTGGCAGTTTACCAAATAGGTAAAAATAGAAATTAATGCTCATTTTCCTCAGATACCTATATAATGAAAAACAAATGTTCCAAATATTTATTAAAATCTGTGGTATAGTTTAGGAGAAAAAAGTATTTGTAACACAAGAATATGTTACAAAGTTAAATTATGGGAAGCTATGTTTAAACTTTCTGGATATCCAAAGATGGTTAAATGGCTTCTGTTTCACTCAGATTCATTCATAATTTGGATAACTTCTAACCTATTTACTGAAGTTGAACTTATTCCACCTACCCTGTGCACTAACTGTAACAATTTTTTGTTCATTTCTTCTTGGAAAGTGGTTTATTTTCATTGATTTATTTATTGACCTCACATTATTATGACTTCAAAAAGGGTCCTTTATACATCTAATTTTATTCTGTATGCTAAACCAGTATCCTAGAAACAAAAAATAACAGTGGTTTACCGGGAAAAATATGAGTCAGTTGGGGAATTTAATGTCATATCGGCACGTTGGCCATAGTAGCTCAATGGTTAGAGCGGATGGACGGAGACCAGAAGATCCATGGTTCAAATCCTGGCTATGGCATTGAATTTTTCAGTGTGACTCTACGTTTCCACAATTTAGCCTACACACGGTCAGTGTGAAAGAACAATTAATTTCCAAACACTTCCTTCTAACATAGAAAAATATAGATTGAGTGAACATGAAAAATTCAGTGCCATGGCTGGGATTTGAACCACAGATCTCCTGGTTTCCATCCAGTCCTCCAACCCAATGAGCTACCATGGTCAAAGTGCCGTCCTGACATTAAGTTCTCCATTTGACTCGTGTATTTCCTAGTAAACCACTAGGGGCTCTCACATTCAAGATACACCATTTGTGGTGACTTACTATCGTAAAAACCTTAATCTATCAAAAACCTTAATAACTTAAAAACTTTTGATATATTACCTTAATCTATCAAAAACCTTAGCCTGTATACGGCTAGTATGAAAAAATTATCAATTTCCATCAATTAACTAAAATAGAAAAGTATGTTTTTGTGAAGAATACTAGAAACCATAAATATTTAAATTTTACAAACACATATCTGCAACCCAACAGCTGCTACCATTTTGTGAGTAAAGCTAAAATTATCTTAAACAAATTTGAAGTATGGTGGAAAGAATAACATACTACCAAGAATCTTTCAAAGTTCCAAAATTACTCATTCAAATCATATAAAAATGCTTAGAATGAAATGCTCTCTGAGTCTTGTCCAGGATTGAATACCTCACTATGCAGAATTTTATCAATGGGATAAAATAATAAATGTTTAAAGCTAACTTTGACAAAAAAAAATCAATTGACATTCTAGGGAATATAAAGCACATTTTATAGTAAAATAATAATAAAAAATATGAAAGTTCCTTAAAAAGGCACACTGCAGTAACACGTCACCCAAAGTATATTTTACTCTAACATTTCAGATGTTTAATTTGCCATACTCCAGTTTATTATTTTAATAACAGATATTGGCAGACAGTTATATAAATTTCTCTTATTATTCAATATAGAAGTTAAAAATGACTTCAATGGAAATTATTTTGATTTTTGAGAAAAAAAGCAAATATCACAGCAGCTGTAAATGAGGAACTCAAGTACAGTATGTGTGCTACAAAACTTGGGTTAGGAGGTGCAAGGTCCATCTTCCGATCATGTACTGCACAACTTGGCTGGCAGTCCTACAGCCTGTCCCTGGTCACACATGCATGGACGTCACATTACATCTCAAATCACATTAACAGTTATCAGGATAAACAAAAAATACACCTTATCAGAGGAGATGTTGGAAACATTGTTGATGTGCATCAGTATATCTATAACAACTTATGAGGAAATTTGCATTCATATGCAATAGTTCAGCTTCCAACAGAGCATTAATTTCTGACCTGAAATTTTGTTTTAATTCTCCAAATGTGAGGAGAATGGTTTTCTACACTTTATTTTTCAAGTTGCTCACATGCAGTAAGATTAGTGGACCGAGCAGGCCACAAACCCTCTACTCTAAAAACATTTCTACAACAAACTTGTGTTGCAGCATACCCCAAGCTTTCATCATGCAGCAGAGTTTCAAGAAAAAATTGGGTTTGTCTGTAGTATATCAGATGTATTGCAATGACAAAATGAAACCATGCTTTATCTCCGAACAGTATCAGTCTTGAATCAATTGTTCCATCGTTAATATTCCTCAAAATTCAGTTATAGAAGTTTACAAGACTGGTGATCACATAGTAGTAATTCCTGGACAACAATAACCTTGTATATTTTGAGTTCTAAAAGTTTTTTTTTGCTTTTCATGCTGAAGCTTTCAAAATGTCAGGTTCTTTTGCACAGCACCTACGAAATTTTTGAGATGACTGTTCTATACTTTCTCCAATTTAATTTAATTTCTGCTCAGTAAACACAGAGCTTTTTACCTTTCTTAATCTATCACAAATTGATCCTGACTCTGTGAATTTATTTGCTAGCATATGAATGGCCTCTCTACCCAGAACACTCACGCCAGAAAATTTAGTTCAAATTACCTTACAACTTCCATACAAGATTATATATGTACATATATATTGTAAATACTCTTCATTGTGCTGTCTATTGGGATTGAGGCATTTTGTAAGTAAGTAATCCCTATTTCCATTCATTTACAAATTATAATACATTTACATACTTATTACTACACTGAGTTGCTGCTTACCCTTGGGCCCAATAAACTCAAACTCTTAGGTTGTCGAGCTAATGGATTCTTATTTGCATCTTATATAAATAAAACTTCATCTTCATTTTGGTCATGTTTATTTATCTTCCTCAACCATTTGACTCTTACTTTGCCTAAAAAGTTGCCAATTTCAATTAAATTTTTCCTAGTTTTACACCCATTAACTCCATAGCTTGAATTTCTTTTGGTAACCTTGCTCATTCTTTTTTACCTGTCTTCTCCCTAAGGAGCCTAGTTTTTTCCCATTCTAAAAGTAAATGCCATTCTTTATCCCTTTGGTGACACAACAAGCAGTTCTCCAGGTCTCTCCCTCTTCCCAAACCCTTCAATTTCACTGCCCCTGTTCTAGCCCATGCAAATCCTTCTTTTGCTGCTTTATCACAAATATCAATGTATTTTTCCCCATTCCAGTTCACCTTCATCTCTCTATAAACTTCCAGTGAGCTTTTCAAATTGAAACTCCCTATCATTTCTTGCTTTTCAATATCTTCCTTTCTTAACCAAAGTTCTTTCCAAAATCCACTTTGCAATAATTCCCTAATTTCCCAAATGTCACCAAATCCTACTTTTAACATCATTTTCTTTATCTTATTTAATCATGAAACTTTCTGATTTAGTCTTTCCTGTACTACCAAGCAATGACGTGGAATACTCTGGTCATCTAAATTCATAATTCTCGCCCATATTTTAACATCCTTTCCACCATTATCCCTCCATTTCCCATTCTTCCCAATTCTGCTTATGCCACTTGGCGAAGCTTGTGGTAAGCCCAAAACTTGTTTGCAAAAGTTTCTATGTATCACATCCATATTTGCACCCCCCCACCATGCTCCTCCAAGCCCCCATATCTCCATCCCATACAGCATTTTTGCTTCTACTACAGTTGTGTAAATTCTCTCCAGCTGTTTTATTTGCATTCCTGGTAATTTATCTAGGCATGCTTTAATAGCTTTTAATGTGATTTTATTAGCCCGCCTTGGTAGTGTGGTGGTAGCGTGTCTGCCTCACGTTCAAGAGGTCCCGAGTTCGAGTTTCGGTCAGGGTGAGTTACCTGGATAAGGTTTTTTTCCGGGGTCTTCCCTTATCCTGAAAGACGAATGTCGGGTAACTCTAATCTCTATGGACCCTGGGCTCATTTGGGCATCATTTCACCCATTCCATTCATCGTCCGATATGACTTAAAGTTGGAGGATGTAAACTACAAAATAAAAGTGATTTTAGCTTTAGCCATTACCATTCTCTTCTGATTTTTCCAACCTCCATTACTACGTAATCATACTACTAGATGATTAAATGTATTGACCACCTCAACTTCTCTTCCTTGCCAGTACCATTTCTACTCTTTTCTTAGCTTGTTATCTTTCTTGAAAACCATAATTTTAGTTTTTCTTACATTAATTCTTAGGCTCCATTCCTTACAAAAATTTATCAATTGCTTCAATTGCTCTATTCCCACTTTGGATATAGCTCCTGCACATGCCTAATTTCCATTTTAATTGCATCCAGAATATCATCTATAAACAGATTAAACAGTACAGGACTCAACTTGCAGCCTTGCTTCAATCCTATATTATTCTGAATGTATTTTGTTATTTTATTATTTGCCATTTTTATATAAAAGTCCTACTAGGGCTGCCAAAATAGGCACCAAGAGAAGTGGCATTACTAGAGCTAGGTAATACAAAAAGGAGGGGAATAATAATAGAGAGAATATTGAAATTCTGGTATAAGTTTATTAAAGAGCAGAAAGGGGAACTATTGAATCTGTGCATGAAGCAACAGAAAAGCATTAAAAATACAAATAGTTGGTGGTCAGAATTGGAAAGAATTATATTGAAGATAGGCATGGGAGATCTATGGAGAGCAGAGGAGACAAATTATACCGGTTTTTGGAAGGAAATGAGAAGTAGAGTACAAGACATAGATAGACAAGAGATATGGGAAAGTATAGAAGAAAAGAAATCTTTGAAATTTTATAAGCAATTAAAGACAGAATGGGGTAGGGAAAAATATACAGATCAATGTGGCGAAACTGGAAGAGAAGGCATAGCATGGATAAGAGTAGGAATATTATACTTAAAAGGGTTGAGAAGTAATGAGGTAAGGATATGTGAATTTTGTGGAGACGAAGATAGCACTGTTCATTACCTGATAGAATGTAAGGAGCTAACAAACAAGTCACAGGAGAAAAATATGGGAAAAGAAATGGGACAGTGTAAGTAAATAGATATAAGTGGTGTGCATGCTAAAGGGGATGGGAGAAAAGAAAAATAGATGTACAGGAGATTTCTTATATAAGTTAAGAGAAAAGTGTATTAGGATAAAAGAAGCAAAGGTCAAGAAGAAATGACATCAAGCTGCTCAGGAAAACCAAAGGCTTATAGCCAGGGGACCTGAGTCAGTGAGTAAATCTTAGGGTCAGCAATTTCATGTATTTGTACAGGAGGTCTAATGTTCTTTGTTAAATTTGATTGTACTGAATTTGTAATGGATACTGTACAAATAAATGAATATCAAATAAATAAAATATAAAAAAAAATCAGATATCAGATATAGAAGTCATTGTCTGGACTTATTCTTTATAAACTCTGAATAAATCTGCTGCTCAGCCCTTTATTGCTCAATTTGTAGCATAGGGCTTCGCGATTTATTGTATCGAAGGCCTTTGCAAAGTCAACAAATAACAGGTATACCCTCCCCCTCTTGTCTGCTAAATATTTACTCATCAATGTGCTTCTCACAAAGATATTATTCACTGTTCTCCTGCCCTGTCTAAAGCCTGCTTGGAAATGTGATAGCTTCCTCTCATCTTCTGCCCACTTTTGTACTCTTTCTGCCAAGACTCCAGTATGTAAGTTGCCTAGCACAGATAATAAGCTAATTCTCCTATAATTTGCAGAGTTATCTACCTCCCCTTTATTTTTAAATGCATTTTGTAAACACTTCAAGTAAAACTAAACATATCTAAACACTTCTAATGTTATTCACTTGTGAACTGGACTAGATCAAGTAAGATTAATGCATGTGTGATATAAAATGGATGTAGAATGTGTGCATGGTGAAATGCAGTGAAGGTTACATGGGCAGTGTACCTGCTAGTCATGTTTTGTAGCATACATACTGTAGCAGGAGTCATAAAGGCATAAGTCAGATAATAAATAAAATGAGGAGTGTATTGTATTTAAAGTGGAAATTAGTTTCCTATTACGGTTAGTATGTTATTTTTCTGAACAGCAAACAACATTACAGAGCATAATTACGAATACAACAGTGACAATTATATCAGTATTCATTGACAGCTGTCACTAATACCTTGATTGCACTATAACTATGAACTGAATAAACTTAAAATTAAAAATAAATCAGAATTTTGATCCATCTGTTAGCCATTCCAACTTGTCACCAAAAGTTGTATTTGAGAGAAACATACACAGAAGATGCACATAGTACTAAATTCTGACTAATTATATTTTCCCATAACTGTTATTGAGGGTGGCAGCCAACATTATACTGTAAATTTTTCACTTGTAATAAGAGGAAATAAAAAAAATTGACTGAAAGATAAAAAAATAAAACAAAAATAAGAAGAAGTTGTTTTTCAAGTGCCTTTCACCTTATAACTTAAGAATGGAGCTTGTAAGGTGCAGAAATGTACCAATAAACATCATAATGAAGCTGCAGCGAGATGGGATTATTTTTTAAAAGAGGAACAGTACCCACTAGGGAGGGTTGGCAATTATACTTTGGTGGAGATACAGAGAGAGATAGAGATGCACAGGGAGAGAGAGATAGAGAGAGAGAGAGACAGAGAGAGAGAAGATTGATCAAGAAGTGAGATCTTTTTTAATTTAAATTTATTTATTTATCATCTTTAAAAATTGCAAAGTAATTCAAAACATGTGGGAAATTAAATGCACAAGGTATAAAGGATATAAAATAGATAAGTTATATATATATACTAATTATTAACATTAAATAATAGTTATGGAGTTTAAAACATACTTAGGTTTATCATATTAACATCTTATACATGAATTCAGAGCCATAGATTGAATATATCCATATACATTAATATTATACATATCTTAATATTATATAGATACAACATTCCTAAAATTTACAAGCCCAAGTGCTTCCTATATATAAATAGCTTATTTTATTAGTATAAAAACTGCAAAATACGTTATACGTGCCAGTAATATGTAGATAAAATTGTACTTTTTACTATGTAGAAATTCATCTGGAGCATGCAAGCACCTTTGAATGTAATAGATATGTTTTATTTAATTTTAAAAACTAATTTTACACATTATACTTTGTGATTCTGATGGGAGATAGAGTTCTTCATTATGATGCTGGTATTAATGTTTGTTTGAAATTAACATTTAGCATCATTTATAACTTAGCTTGAATGTTAAAATTTTCTGATTAATGCGCTTCAAAGAAAAAAGAAATAATAAGGTAGCATATTTTAGATAGTTTTTCATTTCATTAATACTAAATTTCCAATGTATTACTCTTACCCCTTTGTGTCCCAAATACCATTCTAATGTAATTCTTATTCCAACTATTCAAACAATGAAATTTAGTTTCTCCTATCATTCCACCTTTCTTCTCGTCTGAGTTATTAAAATCCTATCTACAAGTTTTGTTGCTGCAGAATTTAATCTGGTTCTATCATCATAGGCATTAATCTACTAATGAATTTTCAGACCATATCCTGAAGATAATTTTCTTTAAATGTTACTTACAAAGTGATTAATTTTGAGCTTATAAAAATGCTTCCATTGCTACACCATATATTTGATGGCATACAGAATGCTTTCTGAACCACTGTTCTATAAACTTAAAACTTTGTATCCATGACTTGTTTCCTCTAACACTATGAGCATTATATAGACAGATTCTGTCTTTATAGGTCTTATAACTTCGAGCACAAACATAAAAAAATTTTGTTCAATTTAATCTAATTACTACTAAACAATGTCATAAGGCATCGCTTGTTTGCCATGCAGTGTTAAGAGAACTGAAAGAAAATAGTATCATTTTATTCCTAAATAGTCCAAAGTACAGATATATATTAGCTTTTAGAAGCTTTATCTTCAACATTAGTGTTAATACACCACCACCACCACCACCATCACCCTGCACCACCCCCCACCCCCACCACCAGACCCTCCTACTACCACCTGGATGGAAAATGGACATATGGAAAGATACACAGGTACTTGCCAATTATTTCCATTTTAGAAACTGATTTTGGTAGGATTCAGCAATTTTGCTGCCTCTTAGCCTGATAAAACTGTAGTTAGCAACACTTAAATTCTTAGGAGGATCAATACTCAGTTTTTATATTAATTTATTAGCAGACAATTATTTATTTAAAAAAATGTAGTATCTGCCTTGGAGTACCTACTGCTTCAAGGAATCATGAACTAAAAAGTTACAACACTGACTAAACTCCCATAATGGATTTAAAATACTCAAATGTTGACAGATGACCTGAGTGGTGAGGTGATGGTAGCACCAAGCAAAAAACTGGAAGATCTTATTCATCTTGCAGAGCTCTGTGTTGATCTTTTGCAACAGAATGAAGAACACTACGCTGAGGTAGGGTACCTTATTATTGCAATATGAGAGAATCTGGTAGGTGACTTTAATAGGAAAATTTCTGAATTGGGAACTAGGATTTAAGAATGACAAAAATAAGTAAAGCTTTGAATGATTTATGTGTATGTAATTTATAGGATTCTTTCAACTACCGCTGTTGCCCTTGGAATGAAATAAATGACTTTGAATGTAGATAAATTTATATTTTGACTTCTTTTATAATACACATTTCATAAATATTATTGACACTGATTGTATAAAGCTATACACTTTGAGTTTTGACATTTTATTATTTTAAAATCCATATTCCAAAACATTTACACATATATATATAAAACACAAAATAAACAAATCAGTGATACTTGCATACACAATGCAGTTATAGGCTCTTTGGCTTGTGGAGCATGTTTTGACTTTCAAGTATTTGTGAAAACTGTCTCTCTGTTTTTATGTTTTTATTATGTTTTGTTTTGGTAAGAATTTTTTTTTGGCTTGTGTGTATAGCTTACATTTTTTCTAATTTAACAGCAAAGTAAACCAAATAATTACACTGGGATAATGTAACACAAACTCATCACTTGCAGCAAGACATGCTCCATTAGACCTTTGCTGGTTGCCTGAAAACACAGGAACCTGGAGCCATGGTTATCCAACTTGTTCAAGCTGAAATTATATCAATTTGCACATAGTTAAGGAAGTGGTCTAATAAATTAGTAATATACCACATTTTTATATTAATATAAATTTACATTTATTGATCCAGAATAATATTACATATCCGGAGAAGCTTCCTTTTGTACCCAAGGTTCTCCTGAGCTTTGCTTACTTATGCTTTGCTTTCTAAGCATGCTATTGCTTTTTCTGGATTTTCTTCATGACACAACATCAGTGACAGCTCTTGTTAGGAAACTTACATGTAATGTGATGATGCAGAATATGCATAATAGAACAAGTGACAATGTTATTGATGATGGTGATGATGATAATGTTTATGATGGTGATGATGCAAGCTTCTTTGTGCTGGATCAAGTAAGAATAACCATGACTCCTTCACTTTGAAAACTTAAAGCTGTCATTCCTTAATGTAGAAGGAACATACTAGCATTTTACTGTGAGCTCAGAAAACCAGCATGCTTGGTGTTGTGGAATTCTTCCATTGTTGTATTTTGCACCACAGGGGCAGTGAAAGTTGTGTGCATCAGTAATGAAGCTTTCAGGAAATATAGAATTACAAAAATAGATAGACAACAATATAATAATTTTAAGCAGGTGTGGTAAAGTGTTTCATTTGGGAGAAAATACAAAATAAAAATTCAGTGATTTCATAGTTTCTCTGTCTATGATTCTGTGTGAAAAATAAAATAAGCAATTCAGATTTAACTTGAATAAAAGATGAATATTGTTTATAAAGAAATACATTTCAACATATATGTGTGTATTAATTTTGTAATGAGGCAGCATTAACATCTAATATTAGCACAGTTGCAAATGCAACACTTATTAATGTAGTATCTTTTAATAAAAACTGTAAGTGAAACACAAGCATCAGATTTTAGCAAATCTAAAACCAGTTTTTCACAATGCTACAGCTTGTCACTGCTCCAAAATATATTCCGTGTTCAATGGGTTTTGGAAGCAATTTTGTGAGTGTTGTTTCATCATTATGTTTATTGTGGAAGAAGCAGAACCTTTTTGTTTTGTTGTTGTTACTAATGTGGGTCTCGTCTCTCTTCTCTCCTGTCACGTGTTGGCTGTGTGATACAAGGCTTACAGATCGGTGAGTGTTGGATGGAACGTATGCTTCCTTTTCCATCTTTTTTCTTTACTGCCAGTTTCATACTCAGCTGACATATTTAGTTTCTTTTTAAAGCAGTAAAACATGTGCACTGAAACATCTTGTCTTAAATTCATACAAAGAAATTACATCTATATTAATAGATCAAGTCTGCCATCTCTTGGTGATTTGGAGACTTTTTTTTTTGCCTTTCCTACCTCGCAGACAAATTATACTATTTGGTCAAGATAAGTGGGTGGGTACCCACTTTACCTAGAGCTTTTTGTCTTATCCTGAAAAGGTGCATGCCAGATAATGTTTAGCAGGAAGTTTGTGGTCCTATACAACATTATAAATCGTCATTCCATTCATTGCTTCAGGTTTTAAGCACCAAAAAGTATCATCACCCCTTAGAGATAGAAAGAAAGTTGAGTCTAAGAGCATGTTGCTCTTGGTGATGTGAACAGAAAATCTATTATAAAATAAACATGAACTTCAAGTGCACCATATATAATTCCAATGAGCATAGATCTTGAAACTGAACTGTCTTAAAACCAATGTTGGTGCAATAACAAAGAAATTAGAATATCAAGAAATTGAGCATCTGGTAGAAAATAGAAGACTCCAATACTGAAAATGTTTCAAAACTTACCTCAAGGTATCTTAGAAATGCTTGATTTCACGCCACACCTGGCAAAGAAAACAATTACATTTCTAGACTTTGAAGTTAAGACTTCCTGGAAAGTGAGAGTTCCAAAAATACTGCTCTGAAACAGAAGAAAAAAGCAAAGAGTGTTTATTCTTAAAACGTTGACATCAGTGGTGTTTTCAAATGCCCTTCTGGTTGCAATTGTTTTTTTTTATATCCAATAACAACCTGTCCTTTAGCACTATGCTTATGCATATGGTATCTTCTAACATTTTAATGTAATCGGACGTGTAAAATATTCAAATGAATAAATAATATATAAATATGGTGACTTTCGGTTTACAATAGCTTAACATCACTTAGAATTATATAGATATCCTGTAAGACTTCTCCCAGATATAAACAAACATGTGAGAAAACATTTGAGGGAAAAAAAAATTCGTCTTTTGTTACTACAAAAATAAAGGGGCTAAGCTGTACAGTGACTACACACCAGCCAATAAATGGATCCAAGATCATTGCAGATTTCTATTGCAACTGGAGATGCTCTCTAAATGAATGCTGTGGTTGTTGTTGAGTGCTCCCTACCACGGTTGTCCCAGATCAATACTCTGCCAGCATTGTAAAATAGAGCATGAAACCTTTTCACATGCTCTGGGTGCTTGCCTATATGGGGATGTAATGTGAAATAGCACACATCATAAGATCAGAAGCTTTATTAGCACAGATATGAAGATAAAGGTCTTTGAGGTCCATGAAGAAGAATATGAGTTGTTTAGCACTGGTAATAAATAGCAGCTGCATTGTCATCATTGCCTACAAGGTATCTGATGAGAGCAAAGTGATCATAGACCTTACTCTTTGCCTTGAATCCCACTGTCAATGGCCCTGAGGATGTGGACACACAAAAAGGATTATTTATGAACCTACTCTTTCCTATTACAAGGACAAACTTAAAACACATATCAGCCGTTGGATTAATTATAGGAGCTAGGGGACAATATCCAAAAATTTGCCCCCGGTTTGGATAGATTGCAGCCTGAATAAATGTACAGTAGCAATCATGGCAATAAGATGATCATTTCTTATCCTCAGAAATCATTGGCACTCATTTTAGTAATATTCTTAAAATCTTAGCTAATTCTTGAAATTGTTTAATTTTTAACTCCATTCACTTTTTTACTGGTAGACAATCTAGAATTTTATTTTGAAAAGATTAATATTTTATATTTCATTTGAAGTTGTTTGTTATTTTTTGAAAGGTTTTTCTGTACATACTTAGCATTAAAGCTTGTTCCCATGACATTTTTTAAAAAAAGTTAATCCTATAGTTACATTTTCTCTAAATGATTTATTTAGTCATTTTATAAAATGAAAAAAGGGCAGTTTCATCAGCATTTGTTAACTAGATTTTCTTCATTTTGAAGTTTTTCCCTATGCTTATATTCATAGGTTATAAGCTTTATTGATGAAATACAACAGATTTTTGCAAAATTCCATAACCATGGTTGCAAAAGTTTTAAATAACATGTTAACTAAGATGTTAACATTAAATAAATTATACTCTTTGTTTTTCTTTTATACTGTGAATCACAACTTAAATTATATGAATATAAAATATTTCTTCCATTGCATGACTAGTATTTCATAACAGAGGAATCAGTGTGATATATTCTCAAAACTGTTAAGTTCAAGAATAACATAATAAGAAACAGACTAAATGAAAACCTATCTTACTGCAAGAGAATCTCAGAAATTGAAAGAGATACAGAAAGGAAAAAACAAATTTCTGCCAAAATACTCCAAATATGCTGATTTTGTTTACTGGAAGAAGATAGAGAAAATATGTTTCATATTTAATGATAAACTAACACTCCTTATACAAAATAATTTAATTGAGTATATAATGTTAAGTAGAGTTAATGAGAGTAACAAATCCTTCTAGTGAAAATTTCACTGAAGAAGTGAAAAAGAAATACAGATCTATGAAAACATTCTACTCCACAAACATTACGAAGGAAAGGAATGAAGTTGATTTTTGTGGTTATATTTTAGCCAATTTCTTGAATGTTTCAAGGGAGAGATTACAAAATCTACCTCTAAAATGTATACTTATGAGACATATTTTATAAGGATACATTAATGACAGAACGACAGATAAAAATAGTGGATTTTAAGACATTATTCTATCAATGTTGAACTTGAAAAACATTTTACATAGCTGGTGCAAACAAGAAAATTGTCCTTGATGCCTGTTGATGTTTTTAATTCACAAAATAAAAATTACTTAATTCTCGCATTAATAGATGCAGCTGAAAAATCAGCTAATTTTTGGAATACAATACTTTGCCATCAGATTTCAAGATTGTCACTGAAACATGATTATGAGAACAGAAAGAGTACAGATGCTTCATTATGATTATTGTACGTTAAATATCCTCAACAAAACATTAAACATTAGTCATTTGTAAATGATAAGAAATGTCTGTCCTAAAATGACAGAATAAATCTTTGTGAAGAAAAGCTGCCCTTAAACTCAACAGAGTTCTCCATAAGTTCTCAGAAGTTAAATGTAGATAAGGAAGCTGGTATAAACAGGCTGCATAGACGATATAGAAACCTTGAGGAACCTTAAATTTCTGGAGACTGAACTGGAATTTAAAATGGATGACCATTGAGCCAAAAGGAATAAGTTTATAAAAAAAGTTGATGAATTAGTTTGACTTAACTTCAAAGAAAATTCACAAGCACTTGTTTATAAAGCTTGCACAGAAAGATGATCACAGCACTGATACACAAACTATGAAGAATTTCTGCAAAAGCTCTTCAAATCTTCTATTTAAATGTCTATTTTACTATGACAAAATAAATACTTTTTATTAATTCATGAAAACTACTGATTTCAGAACAATAAAACTTCATTTTACAGAGAGTAAATATAATTCTTATAGACATCAATATGAAATACCATGGAAAGATACTTATATCTTGTCAGCACTAACTAAAGAAATTATTAATTTTAAATTGGTTATTGTATAAAAAATTAAAGTTCTGTTGTCAAATAGACAGTGGTGTGTATCAATAAGTGTAATTATAGGATAAACATATTAAAAAGCTGATATGAGAAATTAGTATCTTAAGTGACTTGAAATTACTTATTTTCCTTCAAATGTATTCATCATCAATTTTGTAACTTTATGAAGCACCAATTCATAATAAAATAAGTTTATAAAAATAGGAGGTATCCTCTCAACAGTGAAGGAAAGATATTTAGATAACTTCATGAAATTCTTCTCATTCTAATTGAGTATTGTGGTGACATATTGAACACATTATTTTTTGATGTGTCATAATAAAAAAGTGTCTGAAAACCAAACAAGATAATCTGCTTTTATTTTTTATCATTAAAGTAACTGCAGAACATATCTTGTATTCTTGAAGCTTCTATTCCTGCAGAACGCATTTCAGTTTGAAGGCTGTTGCTTGTGTAAATTTGTTACATTAATGCATGACAAAACAACTCCAGTTGAAGAAGATCTAACCATCATTATGGTCACAAAAGAGGAAATTGGACGACCGGTTATGCAAACAATACCAAGAAATGATTGTGTTTTAATATTATTAGTGAGAAGTGACTGAAATTACGTTTTCTAACTTCAGAGACCTAAAGCAAGCAAATTATCAAAATCCTATGTTAATATTATTTATATTTTAAGCCCTTATAAGTAAGCCACAGAATGGTGTCATGCTAAAACATTTCACATCTCTCATACAAGATAAAAAATGAGGAGCCATTTTGCAAAAAAAAAAAAAAAAAAAAAAAAAAAAAAAAAAAAAAAATGTATCTTAAAAACTTATGTACGTATTTCAAAATTAAACATATTTTAATAATTAGATATCAGACTCTATTATCTAATGGTAATACTGAGAAAGTATAAAACATTTACAAAAGCTCTCCTTTATCAAAATTAAGCCACAGATGTGTCTGGCTATGCCATGGCTGAGTGGTTAGACCACTCAGCTCTCACCAAGGCAAACCGAATTCGACCCCAGGTGACCATCAAATGAGATTTGTGGTGCACAACTCGGCATTGGGGCGGGTTTTCCCCAGGATCTCCAGTTTACCCTGCCATCTCATTCCACCGGTGCTCCATCTTCATCTCATGTATCATCACTGTCACTGCCTGAAGTGCTGCCTGTAACAAAAGTGGGTTTTAACATTACAGATTTCATTTTCAGTGTCTTTTCATATCTTATATCATTTTAAAAAAAATTAAAATTTTATTTTTATAATGAAAGTGTAATGTTTTATTTAAACTATGTACTATTTATTTTAAGTCCATTTAAATCTATGAGACAATTTATGAAACTATTTGTCATAATCATTGATACCATTATACCATAAAAAGTAAATGAAGAAACAGGTGCATATTGTACTTATGTGAAAGATGAACCTTGTTTACAATAATATTTTATTCCAAAACACATATATTCCCCTAATACATGTCTTAAAACATTTGTATTACAAAGTTTTCAGTTTAACACAAAATGAAAAATTTTCAACTTAAAATATATACATTTCAAGTGAAAATGAGTTTGAATAAAAATCAAATAATATGTCAAGTCTAATTTTAGTGGTGCATAAAATGCAAAGAGAGATGGCTTAGAGATATTGTCCAATAACCTGTTATAAACTCTAAAGTATAAAAGTATAAGAAAAATTGACAATGTAAAATGCATTTTTATGTGAAGGGTCTTAAGACAGGCACTTAAGGGCCTTGCTGGAGACCATAGTATTGGCAGTATAGTGCAGTTCTTGTTCACCTCAGTAGCATGACAGCTACCTGTCTGCTTCATATTCAAGGGCTCCCGAGTTCAAATCTCGATCAGGGTGAGTTATCTGGAAAAAGTTTTTCTGGTTTTTTCCCTTATCCTGAAAATGAATGCCAGCTAAACCTAAGCTCTATGGATGCTGGGCTCATTGAGCATTATTTCACCCATTTAATTCATTGTCTGACATGACTTACATTGGAAGATGTTAATACAAAAAAAAAAGTTAATTGCTATGTTTTTATTCATATTTTATTTGAGATTTGAATTTTGATAGGCTCCATTTTAAAAAAGAAAAGTTTCATAAAAAATGTGTAGATTTAAAACCTATTTATCAAAATTATTAAGGTAAAAATAACAGTGATAGTTCAATAAATTATAATATACAGAATATCTTTATCCTGTTGTATATGTAATGCCTTTGTTCGATCATAAAGAAAATAGGTCTAGTAAGAATATTCAATCAAATGTGTTTGCTGAACACTGGTTTTATTAGAGTTGTGTTTCCTGAAAAGAGTCCACAATTATAATTTTTTTATTTGTAGAATGTGCCCTGAGCAATTTTGTCTATAGCATCCTGACAACAATCTTCTTTTTAGTAAAAATCCTTCAGCACTATTTTTAAATTCTCTCTGTCTCTCTTACTCTCTCTCTCTCTCTCTCTCTCTCTCTCTCTCTCTCTCTCTCTCTCTCTCTCTCTCTCTCTCTCTCTCTCTCTCTCTCCATAATACCATAATATCAAGCACTTAATTCCCTTTACATTTCTGTTGTAATATGTATAAATATTTCATAATTTTACATTTCTTAACTTCAACAGTGCTCTTTCTTTTAGTTTGAGAGAAATCTTAATTGTGAATACCAGATTAGATAATTGAATTCTGCACTCTTTGAGAAGAAATAAATTATTGAAAAGAAGGGTTTTGTGCCTAAGATACTAGAATGGGCACTTTAAAAAAATTATTTGTTAACGATGCTGTCAACTGAGAGGATCATATCAGTGATGCTATGCGGTGGAATTTCATTCTACAAGAATGTTTTACATGCCAGGAAAACTACTGACATGTGGCTGTTGCTCCGAAGCACACTTAAAAAAACATGGATTTGGGCAGAGCTTCAAACTCACAACCGTGGAATCAGTAGACTAGTGTCTAACCAACTGGGCCACCCAGATTGACAAACGGACATATGAATTTAGCAGTCCATAGAGGAGTAGGAGTCCATAGGAGTGCAAAATGTAATAATTTTATAAAGAAAGACATTTTTCACATAAAGAAAAGAGTCAAGAATTACACTTGCTATTATGTATCATAAATTTTAACATGAGTTGCTGTGTATCAAAATTGCACCATCAGTATTCTAAGTCTATACAACTGCAGATGTAAAAAAGAAAACTGTTACAAAACATACCAAGCACCCAAATTGAAGCTAACATTTGATCTAAGCATAATCAAAAAACTACAAATCCATAATATACCAAAGCTCCTTGTAATATATAGGTAGATAACTGCAGCACTCATCCTTCCTCATACTTGCACTCTGATTAAACTGCATTCAAACAGCAATGAACTTAAATAAACACCATTATACTTATAAAAAAAAACCTCTGCCCTACCATATGTGTATGTGTTTCAGCTGGTAGCTCATGTCAGTAGCTTCCAAAATTTTATTTCTTTATCTCCAATGTGGTGACTATACACTTTGAAATATGAACTAATAACCATGTGACTACTAAAGACATACAATTCAGTATAAATATAATTGTACAAGAGCCACAGTTTGGAACCTAAAAAAGCACTTCAAGAACAGCCACTGCTATGCAAAAGTGCTGTCAAAAATGGAAGGAAGGGAGGAAAGTAAGAAACAAAAAGCAAGCAAAGAAACAAGGAAACAAAGAAAGAAAGAAAAAAAGAAAGAAAGAAAGATGGGGAAAGAGAGAGATGGAGAGATAAAAAAGGAAAAAAGATAGAGAGAAAGAGAAGGAAAGAAAGAAAGAATGAATGAAAGAAATGGAAAGAGAAAGAAGGAGATGGATGGAGAGGGAGGGATAGAAGAGAGAAACAAAGAGAAACAGAGAAACAGAGGTAAAGAAGAGAGAGAGAGAGAGAGAGAGAGAGAGAGAGAGAGAGAGAGAGACAGAGAGAGAGAGAGAATAGGCTTTCTTTCTGTATTGGAAAATAAAAAGTTACACTAAATAAACTTTTATGAAAAAGTATGTACTGTTATGAGTTGCAAAATATAAGTAAAGCAGGAGAGTATGTAAAATTTGTGTTTGTGTTTCTTTTACCTTTTTCCTTGTTTTGACTAAGTGCTTAATATTGCATGGCACAGTTCAGCAGCAAAAACTGTCTGCACCGTGGCCAAACAGACTGCGTGGCTCTCACCAAGGTGGTCCGGGTTTGATCCAATGCAACCTCATGTAAGATTTGTGGTGGACAACACAGCAATTGGGGGGAGGTTTCTGGTTTCTCCCGCCATCTCATTCCTCCAGTGTTCCATCTTCATTTCATGTATCATCAATATCACCACCTGCGATGCTGCGTGTAGTAAAAGCAGGCATTAAACACTACACATTCAGCAGCAAAGACTAATCATTCCAAAACGGAATTTGATGCAACTTTGGGTATACCAAAGTAATGTCAATTTGTAATTAACATCATGTTATACCATTAAACATAGTGAATTGGATAAAACATTTTCAGTTTATTTCTCAAAACAAGAAATGTTTAAATGTTAACATTTGTTCTCACTGTGTGGTTGTTTGGAAAAATCAGTACCTGTAAATCTAGTATTATGAAAAATATGTTCTATGCCATTATCTTATGCATTTTTAAAGTACTACTAAAAATTATTCCCAGACTGATATGACTGTATTTTAAAATTGCTCTTGATTTACAATATATATTCTGATGACATTACATACATTTGCTCAAATATATCAGTTTGATATGTTGAGCGGAGAATATGGAATATAGTATCTGAGCACAGTTGTACTTTAAATCTTTCTTACTGAGTGCAAAAATGTTTCACCTTATTAGTTAGCAGTAATATTTGGTTGAAAGGTAGTATAATTATTTGTAGAACATTATCGACATGTACAACAAAAATTATGTTAGGGTAACTGAAAAGGAAAACTTTATGGAAACCTTTTGTCTTTAATACTGTTTTAATGACGACTCACAAAGCCTTTGATTTTCAGATGCTCAAAAAACGTACAGAGGAAAATTGAGATGTTACAAATGACACATGTTTACTGCTTTGAAATGATAAATTACAGCTTTGTGTGAGCAAATATAAGTGCATTTGTTTTGGCAGTTCAAGACTTATGAACAATTAAAGCATGGTTCATATTGAGGCCACTGTTAATAACATAATGTGTTTTATTTTTGTTTTTACTGACTGAAATAATACTGCTTTATAAAACCATTAGATCTGCATTCAGCAACAACTGGGTATATGCAATTACTGCATAGACATTTATCTTGTGTAAAAATTGCATAAATCAGTTACATTTTTGTAAGAAAAAAATCTGTGATATATGCATCTTTTGATTCCTCAGTAAAAGGCATAAGTTGCTGTTGGCACTGTAATGCAGTATGTTAAGCATTTTATTCTTCCAGGATCTTCTTTGTTTTTTATTAAGATTCAGACATAATCCTATAAGATCAATAATATCCCTTGCTTGCTGGAAAAATAATTTTTACTGCATGTCTAATTTTGTTTCCAGGGCAATTAATGTATATAGGTATAGAACACTATAAAATCAGTTACTATTTTACCGTTAAATAACACCAATAATAAATTCTTTATAGTGCTATAATTAGCTCTTGAGCAAATGTTGAAATATTAAAAGGTTATATTAATAATAATCAATATCAATAGTGGCATATAAACATAAGTATTACCACATCATTTCCATACACAGCTTCACTATCTATATAGATCAGTAGTTAGCTATTAAAATAATACTTTATTTGATTTTATGTATCAAATTGGATTAGTACTTTTCTGACTCAATAAAATAGTGCAAGTTTATACATTTATGCTCAGAAAAACACTTATTTGAATTATTAATGAGTCAATTGAATGCTGTCTTCTTTTGCAATATGATAAATGCTTTTAATTGAGAACATGTAAATTATATAATATATTAAATTAATTTATTTGATTTTTTTCTGTACTTGTTAACAAATGCATGTCATTCAACATACCATAATGAAGTCACAAAGGTTAATAACCTATAAATTACATATAGCACCTGTAATGGTGCCTTCCTCTTTCTCGTATAACTTTTTGAAAGAACTTCTTTGATATGCTGAAGTATATGCATAGTATTTCATTATTCTTTCTGTTTGTCAATAATGTTTCAACACTTACATTTAGTATAATTACTGATACTATTAATTTTATTTGAAGATACACAAACATGGACAAAACTATTAGGGAAATTTCCATTGCTCCTTCTCATCACTTTCTGCATGTATTTGTCTGAGCTGTGCATAAAACATTGAATAATGTTAATCAAAATGATAGATACTTCAAATTTAATCATGCAATATATATCTGATGCCAAATTCTATTAATGGATATTGTGATCTTTAATTTCAAAAATGTGTATTTTGCTGTTGCAATATGAACCAGGCTTTCAGTTAAAATCTTATTTTTGCCTTGAACATTATTTTGCAGCATAGATATGCTTTTTATGTACAAATAAGTGCTCTGTGTTGTATTTTCATGTGCTGTGGCCCAATGTGTTCAACTTTTTAAACCACTTCTTTCTCTTCTTTTTTATTTTTGAGCAGGACAAAGTAAGTAACACAAACCTCCTCTAGTATACCTACATAATATCATTTTTACTCTTTAAAAGCTGTCTAGTGACTTTAATTGCATGCTCACAATCTACATTTCTATTACACTTTACAAGCACACGTGTACACAAACAAATAAACATTTATGCACAAAATATACATTTATAAATACCACATCTTATTAACAATGGCATGACTGTGGCTTATGGCTTGGTTCTTGCCAAACAGCAGATTATATAGCAGTGGTTCTCAATATTAAAAATAAATAAAAGGTTAATATTTGTAAATTTTCATAAGACTGAAAGATAATTATTTACTGAAGACAGTGAAAGACACCAACTTTCTATGGCTCCATTTTGTATCTGCTTTATGCTGGATGTAAAGAAGAATGGCTTATAGTTGTAATGTTATAGCATAGGTGGTCACACTGGGCATTTCACATAGTGGGCACTTGGTGCAGTATACTGGCAGACACAGGTAACAAATTTGCATCCAATATAACTCATGTACATTACCTATCCTATCCTATGCTAAGTTACTGTATCCTATCCTCTCCTATCCATTTTTGACAGCAGGCAGTCAAATATTAGTTATGGATAGCTGATACCCATTTGATTGTTGATACTATATAGAACAAAACAACAGCAATGCTCTCTCAATGTTTAATTCATTCACTTCTTATGAGGTAGATGGATAGGCGCAGTTATGGTTGCAACTATATCACATTGTTATGTGGTAGTTAGTCATATATTCTTAACAAATGGGTAGTATCATGCATATAAACATAGTGCAAAAGAAATCAATGGTGGTGCTTTTAGCAAGTCATAATTTAGACCATTCTTATTTTAGAAATAGAATTATAGAAATGATATTGAAAAGTTTAAGTCTTTTAATACTTACTTCATATATTTATTCTACTACTGCATTCACATAATTTCAATTAAAACATTACATATGCAGTGTGACATATTAAGCGGGGGTTTATGCTGCCAGACAGCTCATTCACATTTACTCGTAAGTCCACTTAATAGTTTTTCTAATTTGTATGTGATTCAACATATTGTCTTAAAAATTTATAAATACACATACAAGCTACAGAATCTCACTTGAAAGAACTTTTTGTTTCATTGCAAATATTTGTCTACAAAATTCCTTGCTTTCTTTATAATATAGGAAATAAACCTAAAAAAACGATCACTGCAATATTACTGTATGCATATTTTGGTTGTATAAGGTAAGTACTTAAAAAATCACAAATGTATATTAGCTGACAATTTTCTATAGAATCCATAGAAATCCCCAATCCAATACACATTTTATAACAATGTTTTAAATAAATTTCATGAGGATACATGATGCAACTGGCACATGTAATCCCTTCAGTTCCAATAAGCCTGTTCTGATCTCAGTGCCTGCCCAGTAGAAACTGGATACACCCAATTTTCTGCCTAAATGACCACCTCTGCTTCATTGTATGCTTACTGTATGAAATTAGTTCCCAGAGAAGAAAAATTTGCTATAAAGACAGGGGAAGGAGAAAACGTACAGATATACTAACATGATTATAGCTTTTAGAGAGTTTTTTAGGTCTGTCTTTAAGAAATGAATGTAAAGAAATCAACTTATTGTGGAATGAAAAGGATTTTAGCCTCTTAAGAGAAAAATATATATTCATGTCACTTTTTAGTTCTATTTGTACTATTTCATTGCATATAAATTATGTGCTTCATAACTTTATATATACATTGCCATTCATTTTCTTCAGTACTTGAAATAATTCTTAGAAGTTGGACAAATTTTCTCAGATAGGTAATACATTTTTAGCACAAAATCTAATTCTGTATCAGGAGAATAAAGTTAACATTCTATCAATATGGAGCCATTTGGTTCTAAATATTGTTTCAATTCTCTTACACAGGCAAGCAGATAAAATTCAAAATAAAACCTTAGCTACTGTGACACTGATTGCAGGTAAAGCATAATACTACATCAGTTATTCCCATATAAGCAAAATATTAGGCTTATTTAAGATTCTTTATTCTATCAAAAAGAAAAAAACTGCAGAGTACATACAGTTTTTGTTTGTTTTTTAGTATTTAAATGAATAATAGGTACTTAAGTGCTAATAGACTGCTTGTCTTTTAAGGTACCTACATAATCTAAGTACTGATAATACTGAGTAGCAGAAAAGGTTAAGTCCTCTTGATTAGTGAGCACAATATAAGGCAAAAGTAGATACATTCTGCTGATAATCAAGCATTTTATCTTGCAATGAATTGATGATGACAGTCCAAGAATTAGGACAATACCAAGACAATACAGGGTGTTAATGAACTACACCAAAATAATTTCAGTGATTGTAGACATGACTAACATAAGCAAGTTGAGATAGGCAATGCATGGTCTGCTGCTAAACATAACGCAGTTAATTGTGTTAAACCTAACTGGTATCAGAAGTTGATAAGTCGGTATGTAAACAAGGTGGGTGAAATTATTGGATTAGAATATCTTTAAAAAAGCTTCCCATTCTTATTAGCTCTTTATTGATCTCAAGATTTCATACCTCAAAAATAACTCAAATCTTGAACTAATCACCAGCCAGTATGACACTGAACAGCAATTAACTGCCGTCTTGCATCATGTAAAATACTTAAGTGGTTAATTAAGTTAATTGGGAATCGATTAATAACACAAAACAACACTCACTTTTAAATTTTCCCGGAACCGGTTTCTGAGGCCTTCCCTCTATCTTCAGCCGGACATCGACTAGTTCTCATTGGTGTAGCTGGCAATATTTTGTCTTCGGTCTCCTCTGGTGGCGGTTCGAGGAACTTGCTGAACAAATCTTTCTGGGGGATGTCGAAATTGAATACTTTGTTCCTATTTTTTGAAATAAAGATTTGTTCCCATGTGGACAGTTCTTCTTTTCCTGTTGTATGTTTTAGTAATTTTGGTTCTGGATTTATGTTGTGGTTTTTTTCCCAAAAATGCGTGGCAACTGCTGATTTTTCTAATTGTTTGTATTTTATGTTCCTAAAGTGTTCCTTTGCTCTTGTTTCTAAATTTCTTTTGGTTTTTCCAATATAAATTTGACTACAGTCACAGCATTCAATTTGATATATACCAGATTTTTTGTTAGATGGAATGGCATCTTTGATGTTTGAGCAAATTAGGTTTTTTAAGGAGTAATGGTTCACTGGAGCTAGTTGAATGTTTTGTTTTTTGAAGACTTTTTTGAATTTATCAAAGGCCCATGGATGGTAAGTGAATTTTTTGAAGATCATTTTAGTTTCTGTAGCTGAGAGGGTTGTGGTTTCCTTTAGTAGTTTCTTCTTTTTTGCTAAGTTCACTTTTTTGTCTACTAGTGATTTGGGAAAGTCATTTTTCTGTGCTATTTCAATAATTTTGTTGTATTCTATTTTGTATTCTTCTGCTGTGAGAGGGATGTTGAAATAGCACAGAAAAATGACTTTCCCAAATCACTAGTAGACAAAAAAGTGAACTTAGCAAAAAAGAAGAAACTACTAAAGGAAACCACAACCCTCTCAGCTACAGAAACTAAAATGATCTTCAAAAAATTCACTTACCATCCATGGGCCTTTGATAAATTCAAAAAAGTCTTCAAAAAACAAAACATTCAACTAGCTCCAGTGAACCATTACTCCTTAAAAAACCTAATTTGCTCAAACATCAAAGATGCCATTCCATCTAACAAAAAATCTGGTATATATCAAATTGAATGCTGTGACTGTAGTCAAATTTATATTGGAAAAACCAAAAGAAATTTAGAAACAAGAGCAAAGGAACACTTTAGGAACATAAAATACAAACAATTAGAAAAATCAGCAGTTGCCACGCATTTTTGGGAAAAAAACCACAACATAAATCCAGAACCAAAATTACTAAAACATACAACAGGAAAAGAAGAACTGTCCACATGGGAACAAATCTTTATTTCAAAAAATAGGAACAAAGTATTCAATTTCGACATCCCCCAGAAAGATTTGTTCAGCAAGTTCCTCGAACCGCCACCAGAGGAGACCGAAGACAAAATATTGCCAGCTACACCAATGAGAACTAGTCGATGTCCGGCTGAAGATAGAGGGAAGGCCTCAGAAACCGGTTCCGGGAAAATTTAAAAGTGAGTGTTGTTTTGTGTTATTAATCGATTCCCAATTAACTTAATTTATACAACAACACTGTTTTCAACACTTCCATGAAAGGATTTACTTAAGTGGTGTTTCTGTAACTGCTCTGGAGGCCCAATTAGTAACAAGGAAAACTGGTGTTACAAAGGTCATTGGTTTGTTTCACATCTTGAAGTTAATTTTTTTCTTTGTCTTTTTAATGCATAAATTCTAGTAGGAAGAAATGGCATAATTCATAACTAATTTCTGAATAATAGTATGTGAAGTTATTCGATACACAAAAGGAATTTTGGACAGAGTAGGACAGTTGTTCCATCGCTGCAGTCAACTTAGTATTGAAAATGCAGGTCGCCATTTCGAGTAGTTCCTATAAACCTGATGTAAAAGTTGCATTTTATTTTTATTTTGCCACCTTCTATTTAGACATACAACATGTAAAAGTATATTAGAAAGAATTATTAAATAAATTCTATTATTATTAAATTAATTATTAATTAATTTATTATTATTATTATTAAATTTATTATTATTAAATAAATAAATAATTGTACTTAATTGCACTACAAGGTGAAATTAATCATAAAATGCATACATTTATAAAATAATTAAAAGCTAGACAAATATTTAAAAAGTAACCAGATGAACAAACAAACTACAAAACAAAAATAAACAAACACAGTGAAGGAAACTCGAACTCGTTTACTTTTCACTGGAAAGTTAATGTCATAACCATTGCATGAGAGAGAGTGCTCTGACACAACTCTTCATTTTCTTGTGTTGTGCACTCACATGGTGCTATCATTAGCAGTGTCGTACTGACACTTTAGAAACTTATAGCCATAACTTCCACATTTAAACCAAAAGGCAATAATTCTCCTATCTCAAATTACTTGTTTAAGATATCTCCATTTGCTCTGAAAATATTTTGGTGTAGTTCATTAACATCCTGTATAAGGCAAGAGTAGGTACATTTCCGCTGACAATCAAGCATCTTATCTTGCAATGGATTAATGATGACAATCCAAGACACTATTTTTGATTACCTGTGATTCTATGATATTTTTAAAAAGGGAAATTAACATATTTCAGAATTGTATAATATTATAAATATTTCTAATATCTTTTTCATATTCATATATAAATAACATTATTTATTATTTTCTTGGTCTTCTGGTTCAGGATGTAGTTTCATTCTTACTGAAGTTTAAATTATATCTATCATAGGACAAGTTTTTCATAGGCAATGTGTACAAATAATTTCAGTGATTGATCCCCTATTTATGGAGTAATTCTGTGCATATTGTCCAAGGGGAAACTCTTCACATAATGGGTCAAACATGGAACTATAAGAATTAAGACATAGGTTTCTCTAAATGACCAGAAAATACAGTCATTATTTTTGGAATTCTTCATATTTATCACCACTCCATGGCACATGGCATAAAATGTCACTAATTCATTAAGTTCTGTGTTTTTGGCTGTAATTCATCTATACTCATGAGTCATATATAGCATTTACATTCATATTTATTGCACACAGAATGGAAACTGCTATATTAAATTGAATATCTAATAAATCTTGGAAGGGTCCTGCCAGAAAGGAAATTACATTTGTGTAGCATTCATCATATATGCTGCACTTGTTTAATATCCTGGCAAATATTGGGTGCAGAATCCACCATTATATCACCCTGTTAACCATAATTCCTCTAAGTTTAATAAATATGTTTAGCAGTGCAACAGTTTGATGTCAATTATCTTTACTAAGACCATGGGCAAAATAATAAACTGGAAGATGAAGCTGTTTGGATGCTTTTTGTTGTCCTAGTGCATAGCTGTCAGTAACTTATTCCTATCATATACTTGGCTAGGTTGTAGCATATTTTTAATAACCAAATGTTTATAATGCTGGTTTTGGAGTATTTTTCAGAATAAATAGTCACACTTATTTACACTCATCCTCACTTTTTAAATGTTAGAACACAAAATATTTTTGAGGGCATTTGTTCTCATCATCAGCTACTGGACTACTGAAAGTCTCTCTGTCTTGTTTCTGCTTCCTGCCGGGACTGATCATGCGCCAACACCAGATGGCAGAACAAAAGATAAATCCAGCAGAAAGGGGAGACAAGAAAAAGCTTCAGTCTCCAATAGCTGATGATGAGGACAAATGCCCTCAGAAACATTTCATTTGTGCTCTGAGGTTTTAAAGGTGAAAGTGGGTGTAAATAAGTATAACTACTTATTCTGAAAAATACTCAACAAATGAAGAATAATTATCAGTAAATAATACTTCTTATTTTAATATTCAGTTTATAATGCTGTTCACATAAAATGATTTTTTCTTGTTGGATATATTTTACAACTTTTATTTGAATAGAACATTTTTCATATCTCTATAGGACACATCATGTATTTTGACAACACTTTAGCATTTAAGAGATATATTGCTTAATGCTAAATTGCAAAAATAACAATAAATCATAACAAAGATGTTGCTAACAAACATTTGCACTCTGTTCAAAGTATTGAATGTAGCAGCTTCTACATATATGTATCAGTGTGCATTTCCCCCAACATAAGTTAACAAGTTTCCTACATAAAATCCAACAGCTTATTTTAGATTGATTTTGAAAACCCCTTAAAAACCTGACCACCTGCTACATGTTCTTTCACTATTTAAATCAAAATTTAAATCCATAAAAATAAATGAAAGCATGTTTAATGTGAATTTATTTGCCTTAAACCAATTGCTTATAGTGCTGAATGCATTATTCAGTTTTGGTGCAAAAACATCTAAGTTTCTTCTAGACATTATTATGCTAGTATCATCAGAAAACAAGACAATTGTTGTGGTGTTTCTTATTGCTAGGTGTTGATTCTTGATATACATTAAGAAGAGTAGCAGGCCAAGAATTGAACCTTGCGAAACTTCATGCTTAATGATCTCCCAGTCAGAGCTATGCCACTGATGAGGGTTCTTTATCTCAACCCTTTGCCTCCTGTTCTCCAAATATGACTTAAACCAACTAAGGGCATACTATTAATTCCATACAATTTTAGCTTTGCTGTCGGAATTTCATGATTAACACAGTCAAAAGCCTTAGCCAGGTTGCAAAATATACCTCCAATAAGCATTTTCTTATTGAGCACTGAGAGGATTTCATTAGTAAGCATGTACATTGCATTTTCTGTCTGTACACTTCTCCTGAAACCAAACTGTTCTTTTACTGCTTCAAAGAAATTGTACAACCTTGAAACATTACCTTCTCAAAAATCTTTTAGAAAGTTTCCAGTAATCATATAGGTCTATGGTTGAATGGATCTGTTTATCCCCTTTTTAGTAGTACACTTAAGTCTTTCTGGAAAAATTCCAGATACTCCTTAGATTATCTAACGCGCAAGTTCAATAAAATTTATAAATAACCCTTTTTGATAAGGTATACTATAATCCAAGATGTTACTTATACTGTAACTGATTAAATCCAGATGTAAGGCATTCTTATGAGTTTAATGAGCAACTGTTCACATTGAAAAACTACTTGTAGTCAGTTTTTTGACATTGTGTCCCTTAATTTTGACGTCACTGTTACTAAATTCATCCAACCACGCATATCTATTCATGTTCTCTCTAAAGCAATACCATCACTTCCAAAGTTATTCACATGCTGAAGGAACCCTTGTAACAAGGATTCTTCTAGATGATTGCTTGTTATTGGAGTGGTTTGCTGGCACTGCTATTAACAAATAATACATTATACATCATTACCATTTCTATCAGAAACTCGATTCTCTTGTTTGTTCCCCACTAATGAAAATATATTACTGTATGTTCATTTACTGCTTCTCCAACTTCAGGAAGAACAATTTGTATTTCTGTTGATTGATACCAATGGTTTTCACCTTCTGTCATACATTTACTCCAAATAAAAAGTATTTATTTACAGTGGGGAAGATTTATAAGCAAATCATTTTTCTCCAGTGAGGTTGACCAAATGTATCCAGAACACGTTTAGAACACATTTTAATATTGTGTACAATTGATTTTGAAAGTAAAGTGGCCTAGTTATTAATAATTACTTTTTAAAATAATTATGTCCAAGTTATTTCTATTAAAATGTTTGTATTTACAGAGTCTGTTTAGAAACAAATATCTTAGATTGCTTCGTGTATAAATAAAAATGTATTATTTTGTATTCAGTCTCTTAGTAATTAAATGAGGATCTTTAATTCATTGAATCTAAATTTGAAAGCTGAATTTTCTAAAATATTTTTAATGTATTTACAAAGGGAATATTTATGCACAGTCTACCGAGAAATTGCAGGAGCCCAATTTGCATAGATTCATCATGAAGCCTCTAAAAAGGTATCACCATTGATGAATATTTTACAGTGTATTGTATCAGCATATTAAAATTATCAGAAGTATATACAGTAAAACCTGTCCTCAGCGGAACCATACAGGGCTCTAAAATTTCCATTAAAGACAGATTTCCATTTAACAAAGGGCTTTCTCCATTTCAACTGACATAAAACTACATAGGAAAACAGTTAATCTTTCCTTGGACAATTTTCCTCCTGAACATTTCTCACTTTTTAAAATGACTTACTCTGTAAAACGCAGAAGAAGAATCCTGTCTCATTGCCGCTTGCTATGTTTTCAGGTTTGTATCCTTTGATTATTTCTGAAGATAACTGGTAATCCAATCAGCAATGGTTTCAGTATTAATGTAATCTGATTCACCACAAAGTTATTTAAAATGTAATTGATGTGTTTTGCGGAAACTCTCCAACCGTCCGTCCATTACAATCTGTGTGGGATTTCCAGAAAGAGAAAGCAGTACTAACGCTCTTGCTCGCACACAGTGTTGTGACAAACCTTTCAGAGTTTCAGTATTAATGTAATCTGATTCACCACAAAGTTAGTTAAAATGTAACTATGTGCTTTGCGGAAACTCTCCAACCGTCCGTCCATTACAATCTGTGTGGGATTTCCAGAAAGAGAAAGCAGTACTAACCCTCTTGCTCGCACACAGTGTTGTGACGAACCTTTCAGGGCAAAGGTGGAAGAGGGTTTACTCCAGGAATCTGCACACTTGAGGAAGCAGTGGCAGAAGGAAACTGGCCACAAGGAAATATTTTGCCCAAAGAAACATTCCTTTTCCATTGTAATGAATGGAAGGTACCTCAGGTCATCCCTCCACTATTGCTGTCTCTTTCTGACAGCTTAATCCAGACAGACTCTACATACTGTGACTTTGTGGGTTCGTGAAATGAAAAGTCCAATTACACAAACTCAACAATGTTCTTTATTTCTACCGACTTACAGTTTAACACTTGCCAATTACACAGAATTACGTGCTGCACACAATTACAATTCACCAGTTCGTCCGTTACAATTCACTTGTACTCGCGATTACGTAAACTCCGATGCACATACACAGTTACGTAAAGTCTTCCGTTGCACAATCTTCTCGTTCATTAACACGGCGCTCCCTTGCTAGCACGTCACTGACTAACTCTTACACCAAGAACTGCGACTGTCTCCTCACTAACACTAACACTGACTGACTGTCTCTCTGAAACCCTTTTTATAGGAATGTCACTGTTTTTCTAGAAGTCTCTGGTTTCCCACCAGAAAGTTCCGGAGGGCAGGAGAAGGGGAGAGAAGCGCCTAGGGACAAGCGACATTTCCCTAACCACCCCTCAGTTAGTGACAGAGACTAATGGGAGGCGTGGCTCGGCGGCCTTTGGTTTCCTCACAGCTGTGGGCCTCGTGCCTACCGCTAATTGGGTGACACTGCTCCCTCCTCAAAGCTGGTCGTCCCGAACAGCACCATCATAGCGTGTCAGGCGGTCCAGGTTTACCACCAGCATCTGCTCGGAGTCTCAGCCAGTAGTAGCGCTGCCGTAGTTTGTGAATCGCTCGGTTCGCTCCCAGGTGTCCTCCTGAAGTATCGGCGTGCACTTCCTCCAAGACTTCCGGGACCTTACTCCGGGGAAGTACCAACTGTTCTCTCTGCGTCTTCCCATCGGGTGACTCCCATACCCGGAACAGCACGCCCTCTCTGGTCTTCAACGAGTCCCATTGGGCCCAGTACGACTTGTAGGTGGCGCTCCTCGCTGCGATGTCCTCCCAGGTTGGTCTCGTCCCTGCCTCCACTTCCCTTAAGAGCGGCGCCAAGTCTGCGTCCGCCAGCTGCTCCCTCCTCAGGCCTGCGCTATCCGCACCGTCCGCAGGCACTGCCACAACTACTCGGACTGCTGCGGCACGCTCCTTCTCTTCCACTCTTGTGCACTGGCCGCACTCTTCTGGACAGGGTCTTCGGGACATGGCGTCTGCGTTACCGTGGCTCTTCCCTCTACGATGTTCCGAGGTGAAGTCGTACTCCTGCAGCCTCTGGACCCAACGTGCCGTCTGGCCTTCCAGGTTCTTAAAGGTCAATAGCCAGGTTAGGGCGGAGTGGTCAGTCCTCAGGTGGAATGGCTGACCGTACAGGTACTTGTGGAAGTGCTCCAATGTCTTTACTACCGCCAGTAACTCCCGTCGGGTGACGCAGTAGTTCTTCTCTGCCTTGGATAGCGTCTTGCTGTAATAGGCTATCACCCGCTCATGGCCGTCCTGGATCTGCGATAGGACACCTCCAATGCAATGGTCGCTGGCGTCGGTGTCCACAATGAAGGCGCCACCCGGTTGTGGGAAACCCAAAATTGGAGCACTGCACAGGGTCTCCTTTAGGTGCTGGAAAGCGTTTTCGGCGCCCTCTGTCCACACATAAGGCCGGTGTTCCTCCGTCAGGCGGGTGAGGGGTTTTGCGATGTTGTCGGCCTTTTCCTCTAAATCATTAAGGCTGTCGTCTACTTGACCCATCCGCTTGCCCAGATTCGTGACGTCATCCCTCACGCCGGCCAACCGTTCCTCAAACCTGGCGGCGAGAACCTCGTTCGCCACCTTCATTTCTTCCGTCTTCTCCGTGAGGTTATCGTTAGCCGTCTTCATTTCTTCCAGCTTTGCGGCCAGGTTGTTATTTGCCGCTTCTATTTTCGTTGTTAATTCGGCCTTCATTTCTTCCATCTTCCCGGTGATGTTGTCGTTGGCCGTCTTCATTTGTTTCAGTTCCGCGGCCAGGTTGTCATTCATAGTCTCCAGCTTCGCGGCCAGGCTGTTATTTGCCGCTTCCGTCTTCTCTGTTAATTCGGCCATCATTTCCATCATCTTCTCCAAAAAAATTTCCAATGCCGCGTCCATGGTTGTAATGTTCGGTGATGTTATCTTCCCGTTTCCTGACACCAGTGTGACTTTGTGGGTTCGTGAAATGAAAAGTCCAATTACACAAACTCAACAATGTTCTTTATTTCTACCGACTTACAGTTTAACACTTGCCAATTACACAGAATTACGTGCTGCACACAATTACAATTCACCAGTTCGTCCGTTACAATTCACTTGTACTCGCGATTACGTAAACTCCGATGCACATACACAGTTACGTAAAGTCTTCCGTTGCACAATCTTCTCGTTCATTAACACGGCGCTCCCTTGCTAGCACGTCACTGACTAACTCTTACACCAAGAACTGCGACTGTCTCCTCACTAACACTAACACTGACTGACTGTCTCTCTGAAACCCTTTTTATAGGAATGTCACTGTTTTTCTAGAAGTCTCTGGTTTCCCACCCGAAAGTTCCGGAGGGCAGGAGAAGGGGAGAGAAGCGCCTAGGGACAAGCGACATTTCCCTAACCACCCCTCAGTTAGTGACAGAGACTAATGGGAGGCGTGGCTCGGCGGCCTTTGGTTTCCTCACAGCTGTGGGCCTCGTGCCTACCGCTAATTGGGTGACAATACTTTGACTTCAGTCGTACTTGGTGTTTCAGCTACCTTCTTAGCATATTCCTATAACAAAGGTCCTGATATGCGGTAATTTTTTGCTATAACACTAACAAACCACTCTGGCACTATTTCATCAATGTCCTGGTTTTCAGATTTCTTAAGTTCTCTCTTTATTTTCCCACTGCTTCAGAATTTCCGTTTTCTTCTTTAAAATCTTGTAAACTTGAGTTTTGCCTTTGTTGAACACCTTCATGACCAGTTTTACACTCAGTTTATTTATTTCATCAACATAAATCACTTTCACCCTGGTGTTAAGATCCAGTAAAATTCTTATTTTCCAAGCCATGGTGACTACAGGAAATAAACTACCTTTGTTTAAATTTAGGGTATACCGTAATGCAGTGAAGGATGACTGACAAGTTTCTCAGTATTTGTTCCATTATTAGCACAACTCCCCCCTAGATAGTTCAGGTAGCAGCAATATGGTTATGTTTCAACTCGAAAGATCACTTACTTAGAGCAGACTGCGCAGTTTTACCTGGTACCCGAAAATTTTCTAAACTCTGCATTCCAGAATTGGAAATTTTCTGTTAAAATGCATACTTTTATTTCTGTTTTCTGCATAAAACAGTTTCTGTTTAATAAAGGGAATTTAGCATGTTTTTCACCCACAAATCGTGGGACCATGAAATATTTCCATTTAGGAAATAGAGGAAATTTAGGAAACAGAGTTCCGTTTAACCAGGAGTCCATTGAAGGCAGGTTTTACTGTATTTTATTTGGAACACCACTACTTGGCTATTACTGACCCTTAGGCATAATAAGACCGTTTAGGTAGTAATTCTTGGGACCCATGCTGGGAAGTTCTGTGTTCAATCTCTGGTGGCTGACCAACCTCACAAATGGTTTTTTGTGACTTTGGATCACTAAGCAAGTCCTTCACATTTCAGATTTTGGAAGTTTGTTTTCCCTTTATTAGCCATTTTGTATCATAATTTACTTTGCAAGTTGCAAGAATATCTAAAGCCATGTGATAAATCATTACATTAGAAATGAAAGAAAATCCAAGTAACCCAATATTGTCAACTACTGCATGCATATGCAATAGTGTCTATAATTCTGACTTCATTGGTCTCCAGGTTATTCAGAAGTGGTTTTATTTAGTATTTACCAAAAATACCACGAAGTTGAAAATAGAATTCTAACCACATAAAATATTTTGAATAGTATTAGTATCTGTGTAACATATATAATTTATAGTCAGTCACTCACTCATAAAGCTACATAATAGTTTGAGTGTTAACGTGGCTTCTGTGGCAAACAAGTTCCATGGTGGACATTCTGTTTGTCCCACTTTTTGTTTGCAGAAAGCCAATGGGAACAAGTTTAGTAATCATCAGAGCTAACAGGCCATAGCAGTAAGTGTAGACAGTTAATATGTAGGTAGTAAGGGAGTGTGTCACATAGAAAAAAAGGTAGAATGGAATGGCTTTTCCCATAAAATCTAATTCCCTACCTAATGCTGTCCTCTATTTGCATTCTCAAATCCTGTGTACTTGAGAATTTGTCCTTATTGAAAATATCATTACATAGGACATCTTTCTTTAAAATTCCAGTTCTCCATTTAACTAAATGGACTATGTTGGAATTAGTGCTGCATTTTTTTAAATACAATTTTCTGTGAGTCAGGCAAGCTATGTAAAGGAAGCCTTCAGAAAACAAACTTTTGTTAATAATTTTTTATTTATCTCTAGCAAATAAGAAATGTTCATTAACAAAGTTTTCTTTTTAATGTGCATTACAAACGAGCACGTATAATTTTTAACAACAATAACAAAATACATAAATAATAAAATAAAATAAATAAGTTAATTAGATCATTTATTGATCTGGTAAATAACAAGTTAAGCATTAAATTTCTCAGCATTTTAACACATTTCTTTTAGGGTTAGTTTCCAAATTGTTACTTCATTAAGCGTGCAACACTTCAGCAGCATTTAAAAGGAGCAAGAAACGTACAACAGAGAATTATAAATAATAGTTCTGTGACTATCTTCTCAACGTGTGAGTTTCATGTCCTTCCTTTTAAAGAGCAATTAGTTACCGACATAAATAAAATATCAAGCATACAGAAAGGTACAATTTTAAAATGTTTCAACAATGCTCATTGCTTTGTTTATGTTATCCCAGTCATTTTCTCTTTTCTTTATAGTCAGTTTTAGCATTCTATATTCATGCTTAATGCACACTTTACGATCACAAATGTTCTCTTGTACAGAATTTATTTAAACTAATGTGTTGATGCAATATTTACATTTTTGTTTTGTTCTCTTAATGAGGTTGCAAACCAGGGAAATATGTAAATCAGTAAACATGTTATAGCTTAATATCAAATTTGTGATCTGTATCTTACATACTGAGTGATTATGAATGCAGTTACTACTACTACAAACCTTTTAACAGTATATTAAGAGCATTAAGAGAAGGAGCAGTTACAAAAGCATCTGATAAGCTAGCTATTTGTTTGCCTACCTAATGATGCTGAGATCAATTGTACTCTTCTGCATCTGATGTGGCAAATTGCATCATGTGTATAGGAATAAAAACAGTTACAGAAATATATTTGGGATTACCAGCATGTCTATTTAATGAATATGAGGTCAATTTTTACTCTTCTGGGCATTAATACAGCAAACCATAGGAGCATGAGCAGAAAAAACAGTTTACAGAAATGGTTACATCTACCTGGGCATGCTGGTGTGATTACTAATGTCCTGCATGCCTTGATATAACCTATTATAGCAGGAGTATCAGGAGCAGAAACAATCATAGAAATGCCTGATAGGTGAAACTGTCCACATATCTACCTAGTCATCCTAGTAGTGGTTGTTACTCTTCTGTGCCTTGATATAACAGATTACAGAGGTTTATCAGAAAAGCCTGAAAATGACCCAAACCACATATTGTATAAGTAATTCTGAAAGTGTTATTGGTCTTTTGTGCCTTTATATAACAGATTACAATATAACATGAGAAGAAAAAGATCCAGAAATACAAGCTGGACCAACCCGACATCATTTTAATCATCTAGAAGTATGTGGTATTCTATATAATAGATTACAGGAGGAGTAGCAGGAGGAAAAAAGGTCACGAAATGCCTAATAAGAGATATGTGAGACTTCCCACACATCTTTTTTGTCATTCTGGCAGTGAGTTTACCCTTCTTTTCCATAATAAGCATAACAGGTGTGTCAGGAGTAGAAATAATGACAGAAATACTTGAAGTATAGGTCATGTAGATAGTGCAACTATCTACATCTCTATTAGTGTTTGTTACTCTTCTGTGCCTTGACATTAGAAATTACATGTAGAGATGTCAAGAGCAGAAACAGTTATAAACATTTGTTACAGGTGAGACTATTTGCAAATCTAACATGAATCTTAAAGTGATTTTTACTCTTCTACCCATTGCTATAGCAGATTGTAGTAGGAGTACTGGGAGTAGAAACTGTTGCAGAAAGCATCTTATATTTCGAGCAACCAATTGTCCACACTAGATGTACCCTAATCTATGAGTGCTACCTTATGATCCTTGATATTGCAGATTGCGGAGGGAAGAAATGAAAGTGAAAACTTTATAGGAATGATAAGGAATGATAGGAATGATAAGTGAGAAAATCTGCATTTATACCGCTGCTGATTATAAGAGTATTTGCACTGTTCTTGGCTTTCTATTATATAATGAACTAGAAGTACAAGGAGAGAAAGCAATTACAAGAATACTTAATGTGAAATTGAATAACATGTGAGATATGAAAAAAATTCTGTATGTAATGCAAAGAAAAAAACAATATTTTTGGATATGCGACAGTTCATTTAATTGAAATCTTATAAAATATGTCCCAAACACTTGTATGGTTATGCTATAAACTAAACTCTGTATAAATCTGAGGGTATTTAGAGACCATTCTTTATGCCTTCTCAAAAAATAGCTCTATATTATGTAGATATGGGAATCTAACAGACCAGCCCATGTTATTACAACACAAAAACTGCAGCTTTGAAATCTCCTTGCTGTGTTTTACAGTGATCTACTTCATTTTCATCCTTTAATATGTTTCTCTAAATGTAAATATAGAAATGAGAGGTATCATTTTCAAAAAAGTACTTGGATCAATCATAAAGCCTTGGAGAACAGATTTAGTTTAGTATCTCAGTTTTATGAAAAAGGTGGCTTATCTAACTTTTATATGTGGTCTGCATTTAATGTGTCATGAATAATACCCAAAATAATACAAGTACTTGTGAAACAAATACATTAAATGTTTAAAACAGTAATTTGTTAACACTTGAAGCTGGCTCTAGCAGTATAATTAAAAGTGTTAAATTGAAAAATTACTTCATCTTGTTGTTTTATCGTGTCTCTAACACAATGAAACAGTTTGGTTATTTAATACTATAAGCAGTTGCAATAATTTTGTCCAAGTAATCCATCTTCAATAATTTTGCAAAACACATTTCTTTCCAATCTATTTCAAGTTTAAACAAAGTAAGAAGAAGAAATCTTGAGAAATAGTATCTACTGATTCTTTAGACAACAAAATTTGTCCCTCTTTTGATGCCTGTCATACAAATAGTATAAAACAGCATAATGGCAACAGCAGTTTCACCCATTACTATCAGTAGCACCATTATAGTGAATGAAAGCAACTCACTAATTATTTCTCTACCACTTAACTTATAAGATAAATGAAGTACTACATAATTCAACTCCAAAAATTGAAAGTTTCTATTTTGGGAAACAGTAGGTTTTTAAGTTTGCTGAATTCATAGAGAGAACTTCTTGGAAAAGATTGTATGTGTATGTGTGCATGCATGTGTGCATTAGTGTGTATAAAACAAGCATAACTCAACAATAAAATATAAATTAAATATCAAATTTAATTAAGTCCAACACCATTAAGAAATGGCAGAAGGTTTTCAAGAAAGACCATGTACCTTGAAAAACAACCTTTTATTGCTCCTTATCTCCATAAAAGTTACTTTAATGATTGTAATTGAATGTATTAAATTTGAGGTATTGGCATAACAGAAAAAATATATATGTTCAATTTTCCCTTCATTTACATTTAATTTTATATACCTAGTTGGGTGGCCAAAACTCATAGGTTAATATATATTATTCAACAGATACAACACTCATCAAAGTGTACAATTTTTTCAAAGAAGCAAATTTTTCAAATAATTTTTAAATGTTTACTGTCATATATGTATGTTTGCAAGTTTGTATAGATGTAATTACCAATGGAACGTGTTTGTGAAAGTGTAAATCTTCTTTTCTTCAACTTAAAGCTCATTAGTGTTAAAAGGTGACTTATGATGTAAACAGTTGAATGTGGTTTTCACATGTTACGTGTAAATAATCTGCATGTTTAGTAGATGAAGAGAAGCTGGAAACATTGATGTGCTTTTTAATTTACTTAAGCTGCATTGGAACCAGTAATACTAACACGACTTATTTTACTCACTGACATGTTTTAGGAAATTATTTTTACGCAAAACATATGAATAAAATAAGTGGTGTCAGTATTATTAGTTCAAATTCACCAGAAGTAACATCTGCATGAATTGGCATTTAGTAGACAACGTTGTATGAGTGTCGCACATGTGACTTTGTATGTTGCTTCTTATGAACCTGGAATTTAATTATTTTATAAAAGATTTGCATCAGATATCTTGCTTATTTGTTATTACCAATGATGGCAAATTTAGCAAATATTGCAGTTTAGTGTCAAACAGAGCATTTATAAGTTCTCCCATAAACATTTCAGAAGGGAGATCATTGTTCACATACCTATATATATATATATATATATATATATATATATATATATATATATATATATCATTTTGAAATTTCCTAAGTTTGTATTTGAGCCATATAATGAAGCATATAATTACATTTGAACAAATAGAAGTGTGATTACATATATATTGTCGCTACCATTACATTTGTCATCCTCATAACTATATCATATCATCACACTCTCTTTTTAAATTATGGGATGTGTATTTCCTTAAATATAGATATGTTAGTTATAAATAGAAATACTGCTAGTAGGAATAACATAAAATATTTTGGAAATTGGATTTGATATATGTTCTGATATATGTTTTATTAAAATAAGTAATTTCTTTAATTATTCAATGATGATTGGATGTTTTTGATAATGAGGTGAATCACATTAAAAATAATTGAACATTGTTTATGTTTATACTACCTCACTTTTGTAAAATCAAAACATTTTTTGGGAAACTTCTCTCTCATCATTAGCTGATAACAGAGTAGTTTTATTGATGGTTGAAGCCTCTGTTGGTGATGATATGAACTTGCTGAGCTGCTATGATGGCAGGAGTTCACAGGTCATAATTAGTTTCTTCTATTTTCTAACATTGATGTTTTCCCACACTGAGAGTGCAATTAGATATCTTGCTGTTCTAAAGAGATTAACTTTCAAGATATCTTGGTGATTATTCAAAAAATGTGTTGCTATAACTTATTTTTCCATCTATTTGTATTACATGCATGAAAATTGTTCTTTTCGTCTGAGTTTCAAACATCTTTTTGTCTTCTATGTACACTATTGTTTGTGAAAATTGCAATACCAAAAAGGAAACAGATGAATTCAGTGAATTTAATACCACTGGCTAGGTACATGACAAGTAGCAAATAATAACTTATCAAATCTGTACATGACCTTTGAGCCCTAAATTTCAGTATTTCATGTGGCCTCTATGCGCTGCAATTAGAGCTGCTATACGCTGTGGCATTACATCAAAAAGTTCTGAATATGTTCCTGAGGGGTTTTCCTCCCGTGCAATTTGTATTCGAGCACACAACCCCATGACACTAATCATTGGAGGACCATAATGCCACAGGTGCCAACCAGCCATATCCCAGACATGTTCAATTGGTGACATTTCAGGCAAATGTGCAGGCCAGGGAAGTAATGGTACCCAATTCTCTTCGAAGAAGGCTTGTACGCTCCTCGCAATATGTGCGGCATTGTCCTGTTGAGTCCTGTTGAAATATGGCCTGAGGAGATGCCTGAAACTGGGGGAGTACCTCAGGCTTTACAACCGGTTGCTGTTCAATGTGCCCTCAATTCATAGGAGGCGAGATCGGTTGTTGTAACCAATGGTGTCCCAAACGATCACACCTGGTGTTTGTCTCTATGCCGCTCAACAATGCAGCTCTCCAGATTGCACTTACACAGTACGATTGGACATATATGCAGCCATCACTGTAGGATATGTTTAAGTAGGGCTCATCCGAAAAGACTACATTTTGCCACTCAGAACCCCAGTGATGGTGTTCACGAGCCCATTGCAGTCGGAGGAGCTTGTGATTTCTGGACAATGGAAGCCGAAATAATGGAATGTGTGCAACCAGTCCAACCTGCAGCAGACGGTGATGAACAGATGATGCAGATAAGTTCACACTTGTTCCAGTGCTCCTGCATCGAGCCAACACTGTGGATGAAGTTGTACGATCCGTTATGGCCATACAGACATGATGACTGTCATCCTGTGCTGTGGTCATTTTTCTTGGTCCAGTTCCTGCTCTTCACTGTGTACAACTGTCATCTATCCACTGCTTCCACACAAGCATCACTGTCGCAGCAGCAAGCCCTGTACAAGTTGAAATGTCACAGTATGACAAGCCCGCTTCCCAGAGACAGATCATTCTGCCCCATTCAAACTCAATCACATGCCGATATGGCTCCCTTTGACATTGACGAGGCATACTGGCACTCACTTCATTGTTTCTACCTTGTTTAACAGCTCTGCACTGACTTCACTGGGTGCAACACTGATCTTGTTGGACTGACACGCAAGGGCTCTGCTCGGCCTACGTATATCCCTATCTCTGCAACCCTAGTCACTTATTGCATGCACACTCTTCCACACTCCCACAAAGTTTGGAGTTATTCAATAAATTCCTTCTTGGTGCTTTCATAAACAGAAGTGTATGTTTCATTACAGTCTACACAGTTTATACAATATATACCTGATCTCTCAGTGTGGCTGATTCTGTTATTTAAGGATGTATAGAGTAAGTTTTGTATTGCAACAAAACATGACAAGTTAGCCTTAAACTGCTTTATTTTTCACCAAAATTGTTAGCTTAGTACTCAAATACAATCAGCTTTACTTTACACAAAGGTAGCGCTTTGAAACATATCTACAACATGGCTTTAAGTCTTTGTAGCATACAAACTTTGTGCTGCTATTAATCTTTCTGATCTCTAACATGGAGCTAGACACCAATTCTGAACACAACTCTCATAGTCACACATAAACTGCTTTGCTGCCAGTTCTACAGTCAGCAATCCCTCATTTGGAGCCATACTTACTGACATCTAAACTGCTTCCTCCCCATTCCATGGCCTGACAACTCCCTATCATGGAGGTTGGAACTTAACGCATTCAGCTTGAAGCACTACACAGCTCTTACAGTACCCACTATACAACTCACTGACTCTGACTCTGGTTAACTGACTACTAACTGACTGACTGATTGCCAGCCTTATATCAAACTTTCATATTTTTGCCGGATGCAGCAGGTGTTTTTGGAATTGGAAGCCTCTGGAATTAAAGTTGCAAAAGTTCTTTTCATGTAGTAATAATATATCTCGCTTCCTGACTTCAGCTGTCCTTGAATGCATGTTTATTTATCACAGCATTTTGCTTCCTCTTAATGTCGTCAGCCAGTAGCTGATCTTATGCATGTATTAATTTCTCATGGCAGACTTGTGCAATTGCCGATGTGACAGTATGGCATATCTCTTTTGAGATACTAAAATAATTAAATTTAATTTACCATAACAACACTGTTTTCAAAACTTCCAAGAAAGGAATTACTAAAATAATGTTTTCTGACGAGTTTCTTAAATCTTTGGTCTGCCCAAGGATACAATAGGAGAATTCCCTGCATTGGAACATTTCTTTTTGAGGTTTTAAGGTGGTAGACTCCTTGATGATTTTAACTTTTTTGTATATGTTGATCTTTTTTCATATTTTTTAAAATTTCTTAGTGTTATATTTTTTCTTAATTCTATTTCCTGGATATACAGAGAAGATTTTTTATAGCATATTAAACATGGAAAGTGGGGTTTTTATATTCTCTCTGCACTAACCTATACTAAATTTACAGAACATCTTTTTGGGACTACTTCTCTGTCAGTCTGCATTCATTACCATATTTCCTGCTGTAGCTTTTAGATTGCACTCTTTAGTTTGTCACACTATCTGATGAGATTCTTATAATTTGGAAAATGTTGTTGTTTTGTTGTATGGACAAACAATAAAATTGACAAAATACGGCTTTGAAGATGCCCACTTTCTCTCATAGAACTCAACCTAGAGAATCATTTAACTGCAAGTATCAGAGCTAAAATATATTATGACAGAGCCAAACTAAATAATTAATACATGATACCTAGAACAAGAATAGTTACATATTGTGACAAAAATGACAACATGAAGTTGCACCAAACTCACTTTACTTGTCACTGGAATTGTTAGCCCAAGCTAACTTACAATCACTTTCACTTTTTACAAGTCCAGAGGGTAAACACACCTCCTTCCGTAGCACTGTCTTCTTTTTGTCTTTGTTGAAACACAAACTTGTGCTGCTTGTCCCTTCTCAACACTCACTAAACCTACTGTTTGCAGACTGATGCTGATACTCACTGCTTGCCAATTCTCCAACAGCTAACTCTTCACTTTTATGTTGCTCTGGCTCAACTACACAACTGTACAGAACTGAACTGATACAAAAGAACTCTGATACTCACTAGTCAAATCATAACTAGCAGTTTCCCAGGCTCTGTTTTGCATTCCCCTCTGTTTTTATAACCTGCCAGTCACAAAAGAAATGTTCAAGAAACTGAAATCTCTCAAATCAAAAGAATGGAACATTGTCAAAATCAAATCTTCTAGATCTGCCAAAATCAAACACTACAACACAGTACAACAAAGAGGCTACTTGCAGCTCAGTATGTCACCAGTGACTGTGCTTGAATGTTCCATTTTTTCACTCCTCTGACGGCAAAAAGCAAAAACAGTGGAGTAAGGTGACTTATACATATTTCCTTAATAGTAGATATATGCTGCTGCTGTGACAATATGTTCACGATATGTATGTGTGTGTGCGTGCAATTAAATTAAAATTGCATGTAGGACATATAAACAGGTTGATAAATTTAGTATTGCACATTCAATTTAAAGTACCTAATATGTTCTAAAATAAATTTTTTCTTGAACACCATCAAGTTTTTGTTGTGGTACTAAAAGCACTCTATTCATGTGTACTTTTTGATGATCTGGCTTGTATTTACTGATATCACTCGCAGTGTGCAGTGATCCACTTGGATTGAAGTCACCTATCACACACCCACCTCTCTAGAAAATAACTTGGTGGACCAAAATTGTTAAACTAGGAATTCTTGAGTGAGAGGTCTGCTGTTCAAATGCAGCCAGAACTATCCTTTCTGAACCAGGTTTCATCCAGGTTTTTCTCACTCTTCATTGGGAAGATACCATAAAACGTAGGCATGTAATTTCCCTTTTCAAGTTTCCTTAGTCAATAATCACTTTATTTTATGTATCATTAGTGTCCAGTACCTGTGGTTCCATATGTAGTAAAAAAGGATGATACTCTAACTTGACAACTCAACATTTACATACTTTTTTCTTTTTTGATTTGTCAAATGGACTTTGGCTTACATTATTAACATCCTTTATAATATTATGTGTCTTCATACACACTAGCAATTTTATAGTTTTCTTTTTCTTAAATTTGCATAATTCATTTCTAAAAGTTTCTGAGCTTAAAGCAAGAAATAGTTTATAAAATATGCAATTTAGAGCACATAAAAGTCTCACCTATCACTAATTAAGCTAATTGATTGAAATTAATCATTCATCCAAACGATTATCTATCCAAACCTTAGCCTATATACGGCTAGTGTGGAAGAATGGTTAATTTCCATCAATTATCGTAATAAAAGTGGTTTAACTATAAAGCCTGGGACTTAAGTACCTACAATAGTATGTCACCACAAACAGTGGCATATCGTATATGAGAACTGCTTGTAGTTTACCAGGAAAAACTCAAGTCAGCTGAAGAATTTAATGTCATGTTGGCCATAGTAGCTCATAGTCTCCCAGATGGAGACCAGGAGATCCGTGGCTCAAATCTCGGCTATGATATTGAATTTTTCAGTCTGATTCTATCAAACTAATTAAGCTATTGGGTGTATGGTTTACTTGTTAGACTGGTGGGTGTCTATTCCCAGTACTGTAGGTTTCTCTTGGCCTAGGACAATGTCATTAATGTATGCATAAATTTGAAAGTCTCATGTCGGTATATTTTGTTATGTGCAACACTTGATCTTCCAGATAGCTGTCTTGCACATTTATAAATGAGAGTTGGTGTCTGAATTAGGGATCAAGAAATTCCTTAAAATATTTTACAATTTCAGTAATAATAGCAAATCTCTTAAATTATCAATACAGTATTTATTTTTCTCAATATCCTCCACATTAAAATGAAGGGAAACAAGGGAAATGGGGAAAGATCCTAATCAGGCAATAAATTAGTTTTTTATAGATAAAGAAATAGAAGAAAGTAAATAAATGCTAACTTTATCAAGAATAATAATTGAACATAGAGTACACATATATAATATTGTAAAAATATTATGGTATAATAAAGGCCTTACTAATTAACAGAGATATAATGAAGAAAGCAAAATATGTGAAACTAGAAATTCTCTAAACAAAACTATCTTGGATAAGGACATTCTAAAAAGTGACACAATAAATATAAGGTAATACCTTACAATAAGCAATGCAGGCAGTGCATTTTAGCATACAAAATAAGCCATCGAAAGTTTATTTGCATTGACTCCGCTCCACTTATTTAAGCCCATTTAAGTGGTTTCATTAAGCTTTATATATTCACAAGACTACTGTTTGTCCTAACAAAACCTATGAGTGGCTTTATACTTATTTAGTTAAACTGAAAAAGATATTATCCATTAGAAATGTCCTCTTCATGTGAGTATGGTTATTGGCTCATAGAACTCACCATAGAAAAATATCTATGGCAAATGGCAAAGCATGACAAATTTTAAGTTGTGTTGAAAATTGTCACTCATACACGCCATTGTTCAAGAAAATGAGTATTTTGATTCTCGAAAGTCAATACATATATACACTTGTACAGTATGTAGTTGATAACTGTAACATCATTAAATTAAATTCTCTGGTACACAGTCACAATACTAGACGAAGAAATAACTTGCACAGGCCATGAAACTCCTTGTACATTTATCAAAAAGGTCTCTTCCACTCTGCCATACAAGTATATAATAATCTTTCCTTAACCTTGAAATTACTGTGCATACTGTTTATTATGCATACTATGCACAATATAAAGGAATGCTGTAATATAGCTTATTTAAGCCGTAATGTTAACCTTCCTTTATTGCAATGATCGGATTTAGGTGTTGGGAGAAATAGCTGAGCAATTACAACTATTATATGGTTATATGGAATATTCCATATCCATAAGTCTTACAATTTCTAGGAACGAAGGAACATGATATAATTCAATTCAATACAATACAATATAATGCATAATTCCAACTAGGGGCTACTCTGGATGTAGTGCCTCTCTGCCATGGCACAGACTTAAAAGGAGGCGGAAGCACAATTTTAAAATATTCGCATACTCCTAATTTAGTCATGGTTGCTATTGTTCAAGATGCAGTGAAAATGTCTTGCCTATCAATTGAAACCGATTGACACTGAGGGAAGTCATTAGAGGTTCTCAGTTTGAACACTGTTATGTTACTATTCTATAGATTCATACCATGTGGAAACTGACATGAAATTACATCTTATTCCACAATAACTCTGAACTTAAGTAGGGAGTGGTGTAGAGAAGGAATAGGAGAAATCTATACTGGTTCATTGCTGGCATGTCTATCATTTATAACACATGCCAATCAGTAGTAGCAATGGTACTCAAAGAAAGACTAATATGCTATATTAAGAAATGACAGATAAGTCACTTATCAGAAGTAAAATATGCAACGTAAAACTTAGCAAAAATGTGTGTTTTTATATCACATTTATCGTTTTTCTTTGACATCCTTAAAAATAAATTAATCTTAGTTTTCTAATGTTATCAACCTTAAACAACAGACAATTTAAAGAAAGGTTTGCTTCTGCTGGTAACGCTAAAAATGTTTGAGTGATGACTACATGTGATATTTTATATATTTAGCTTATACTAATAAATTAAGGTTTTACTATATACCCCATCATCGTACCTACTTCATCATCTCCATGTTACATCATTTTACATGCATGTCTACATCATCATTAGTAGACAAGGTAAAACTGAAATATATGGGATCACTGCTTCTCATCTGCACATAGATATATAGCAAAAATAGGATGCACATTAGAATTAAATGAACATTTACGCAAATAGATAAATGGTTCTGTGGGTTCTTGCATTTTGTTTAGTGGTGATCATCGATAGGCCAAGAAAAAAAGGTACGATGAATTTAGTTCACACATGTGGAAATATTAATGTACCTATGAAAGTACCTTACATTGATATGTTATTTGGTAGTTTATTTGTAAATTTTACAGTTGCTCGACAATTGCTTGAGAAATATGTGGGCTAAACTTCTGAGTCTGATGGACGTCATAAGTTCCCTATTGTCATTATAGGTGGCACTTAGTGTCGGTCGATGTGCAGTGAAAAAAAGGTCACTGATCATTGGTATAGATATTGTAGGTATTATAAAGGAGCATCATTTCAACCATTTCCTTCATTCACTGTGGGATATCTCCTACCCATTTTTTAAAGTACATTTATTATATAAATTGGTAAAGTAATGCTGGCAATACCAGTGTAATTCATGCTTCAGCCGCTACAGGTTGTAACAGAAATCATTCAAGATATAATGCAAGCATTCATTTTTCAGCATGATAAACACTGAAATAATCATTTTGAATAAATTACTTAAGTACACATAAAAAACACCAGTAAAATGTTTGCATTTAAGATATCAGAACTGGAATGTTTAATTTACCATTGTTCTTATTCTGTAAAGGAATCCTTGAAAATTGAATGATTGACTCATTTTTATATTTATATTGTTTCCTCATTCTTTTATGTAAAATTTCTTTTAGCTATTGTCAGCATATATATGTTTTGTGAAGATAAATGTTGTGTTCCGGGCTTATGGGCCGTGGTCTAGAAGTTCTTGAGTGAACTGACGTTTCATCAGGAACTGCACCTAGCATCATCAGAGTTGATCCGTCCGCTATGGAAGTCAGAAGAAGCAGGCGTCTGCATGTCCTAATTTATGTTAGCTGGAGAGGGGTGGGGCTAAGGCTGATCGTGTTCTGATTGGCTCTGGTCGGGAAGTGACTGTTCCATGTGTTTACTATTTTTATGTTTGTGTGATTGAAGCTTCTGTAATGCGAAAACCCATGCTTTGTTTATACCAAATGCTTCTTCTTTGCAGTTAAAATTATTTTTGTGTTTGAATATTTATATGGCTTCTATCTGTAGATGAGCTTGATAGCTGACATTTGATGAGAGGACTTGAGTGTTTTTAAATTCGACATCATGACCCCACAGTAATGCGTGTTCTGCAACTGAAGATTTTTCCACTTGCCCTAACCTGCACTTTGGGTTGTGTTCTTTTAATCAGGTGGAGACGCTGCGGATAGTGGTACCAATGTATATGTGATGCAGCTACATGGAATTTTGTATACCCCAGCTGATGAAAGGAGGTCCCGTTTGTCTTTGACTGAGTTTAGTAACTGTCTAATCTTGCATGCCGGTTTGTTTATTACTTTGATCCCACGCAGTCCAAGAAGCTTGCCAATCCTGTCAGTTACTTTACTTATAAATGGTAGGTATGCCGTCCTTTGTATGGGCAGTTCAGTTTTCTTTGGCCTGTGTCTTGGATGCTGCGCCCTCTGGATTTCTTTTTGCGAATAGCCGTTGGCAATGAAGGCTGAATTTAGAATTTTTAATTCAGCCTTTATGTTTTATGTCACAAATCTTTTCCACTTGTTTGCTGAGTGTTTTTTATTATTCCGTATTTCTGATTTGGTTGGTGATTCAACATTTTATATAAGTACCAGCTGGTGCGCATGGGCTTTCTGTAGACCGTATGTTCCAGGCAAAAGTCTGCTGTTCTCTTGACCAGTATGTCCAGGAAGGCCAGGCTGTGGTTGCTCTCCTTTTCCATTATGAAATGTACATTTGTATTCTGGTTGTTCAGATGCCTCAAGAATTGCTCCAGAGTGTCATCTGCGTGGTTCTAGATTACAAATGGGTCGTCCACATACCTGAACCACGTCTTCGGTTTGAGTGGTGCACTAGCTAATGTTGGTTCTTCAAATTAGGATGTGCTGACACCCACTTCATTCGAATTCTAACTTCCACAGTGGACGGATCAACCCTGATTATTGCTAGGTGCAGTTCCTGGTGAAACGTTGGTTTACTCAGGAACTTCTAGACCATGGCCCATAAGCCTGGAACACAACATTTATCTTCAAGATGCCGGCCGGGAAAGCCTCAGCTTATATATATGTTTTGTATCATTAATTTTAAAGTTTTTAAACATTTCCATATTTTCAGAATGATTAATAGGGTTATATTTTGTTTAAGTGTATCATTAGTATACTTCCAAAATGCGCTATGTGCATTTTTACAGACCTTTTTGGATAAAGAAAGGTGCTATAATATTTAACTTTCTTCATTTGTAAAGCTGTTTATCATATAATCTTGTTGGTTTTAATGAAATGTTTTAGTATTGGCATTTTCTCTAACATGTTACTATTTAAATGTCAAAGATAGCAGAAATGTCAGATTACATTGAACACAGCAGTATTAAGGTCAGTCTGGTCTAACTTGAAGCATGATCTACTTAGCACTACCCCTCTCTGTGACAAAGGAGGGGTGAAAAATTTAGTAAACACATTGCCACTGCTATCCACGACTGCTCAGTCTCTATCAGACAGCGACAGGTGTTCCAATCAGTGAAAAACTTACTTATTTACAAACAGTGCTTTATATTGACAGTGAAATATGGTAATAATTGAAATGCAGCATGAAAACAGGTGGTTTACAACATATTTAACAGAAACATAAGTCAAATGGTATGCAAAAACCTCCATAGTTGAATTAAATGAGCATATTTTACCTCTGTAACATTGTGATATGAATGCCATCAAGATAAAATGCGCACAAATCAAAGCAGTTATGTTGAGACATAATGTGACATTCAAAGAACAATATGTGAGATCTTCTATAATGCAGCAGTAAAAATTACTCCAGAAAATTGGAAGTCTGCCTGTGAACATGTGAAGGGTTAGAAGAAATGTACTGGAACAAAAATGGCTTAATTGATAGGTTGGGCAACTTAATCATAAATTTAGAAGAAAGTGACTCTGAGTAAGATGATGGCTTTGAAGACTGCAAGTGTAATTCAGTATCTGATGACAATGGAGTTCAGGATATTAGCAGTTTTCCAGGATCCTCTCAAATGGACAGTATATCTATACTACTGCCATCTCCAATAGTCTTAAAGTGCTGTGCTTGAAAGTATTAAAGGGATAGCTGCAATATAATAATGCGGAGTCAAACAGAATGTTACATGGAAGCGATGCGATGTGGGATTAGGCAGTCATGGGTTAGCTGCAACAACGTGGGCAACAGTGTGCTCTCTCTCTCTAATTCCCATGTTTCAAGTTAAACCAGAAAAACTGTAGCTACAACCTTTCTAACATCTCGTATATTTTTCTGTGTGTAATATTTTACTGAAATGCAATGTATGCCTTAATTGCTGAATTCTTGGTGTTTTAGTTGGAAATATTCACAAAATAAATTAAAAGAATTTGTTATGGCTACACAATATGAAGTCCATATTTTATGTAGCCATATCCAATTTAGGAATAAGCTTTACCTCCCATGTAATCACTTGACTCTAGAGTCAAAATGAAACACTTTTACTGACATTTCAAATTGTAATAATAGATGTGTGCGCGTGCGCGCGCACACACACACATAAACACACACACATATTCTAGAAAGGACTGTACTGAATCAACTTCCATCACTGTATTCCCCCTAGCAAGTACCTGTACTTCAATTTTTATGTAAAGTATTTTGGAAATATGAACAAAAGCACACTGTTCTTGTTCATCAGAATGTGACATTCATCAGAAATAAGAATAATCATCTTTTAATTCATGATTTGCTTTATAAAAGCAAGAGCACTTGTGATTTCATTTTGATATAACCTTTCCTTTTATTTACAACACATATCATGAAGTTATGCAGCAGCACTTTCTGTCTAAAATACTGCTTTAGCCCTAGTAATTTTGGGTGAATCAAGAGACATTATACATGTAAAACTGCCTGAATCAAGATGTGATCTGTCCTATTTTAGAGATTAAAATGGCTATGTATATAGGCTGTACATGCCAGTATATAGGCTGTACATGCCTCATCTTTTACACATATAATGAAAATTAAACACAATGCATTTAAAAAGATGACTGCACTAGCAGACCAGCACATTTTGTCTATAATGTGAGTGGCATTGTAGAATTGTATCAGCAATACAGCTTGGCATATTCAAAACCAATCAGGTAAACTGCAACGGGCACAAAGCTGAGAAATACACTGACATAAAGGGAATATCACACTAAGCCACTCCTATGAACCACTGGTTATGTCTAAAAATTTATGATTCATGGAACCCATGTATATCAGCTATTTATTCCTTGGTTTGATGCATACATCATTTCCTGAAATACTATATAGTAATTTTAACATCTGTATATATTGTTAATAAGGAAGCTAACAGAAGTCATAATTGTCTTCTAAAAACAACAGGTGCACCACAGAAACATTCATGTTAAATATATCTTAACAATTAACTTTAAAGAGAGTGTATTAAAGACACTAGACAACACTTACTTTTAAATTTTTCTGGAACTAGTTTCAGAGGCTTTGCCTCTATCATCGGCCGGCTCTCGACTGGTTCTCATTGGTGTAGCTGACGATACCTTGTCACAGGTCTCCTCTGGTGGCGGATCAAGGAACTTGCTGAACAAATCCTTCTGGGGGATGTCGAAATTGAATACTTTGTTCCTATTTTTTGAAATGAAGATTTGTTCCCATGTGGATAGTTCTTGTTTTCCTGATGTATGTTTCAGTAGTTTTGGTTCTGGATTTATGTTGTGGTTTTTTTCCCAAAAATGTGTGGCAACTGCTGATTTTTCTAATTGTTTATATTTTATGTTTCTAAAGTGTTCCTTTGCTCTTGTTTCTAAATTTCTTTTTGTTTTTCCACTATAAATTTGACTACAGTCATTGCATTCAATTTGATATATACCAGATTTTTTTGTTTGATGGAATGGCATCTTTGATGTTTGAGCAAATTAGGTTTTTTAAGGAGAAATGGTTGACTGGTGCTAGTTGAATATTTTGTTTTTTGAAGACTTTTTTGAATTTATCATAGGCCCATGGATGGTAAGTGAATTTTTTGAAAATCATATTAGTTTCTGTAGATGAGAGAGTTGTGGTTTCCTTTAGTAGCTTCTTCTTTTTTGCTAAGCTCACTTTTTTGTCCACTAATGATTTGGGAAAGTTTTTTTTTTTGTGCTATTTCAATTATTTTGTTGTATTCTGTTTTGTATTCTTCTGCTGTGAGAGGGATGTTTACCAGTCTGTGTGCTAAACTATTGAAGATTGCCTGTTTGTGGGATCTTGGGTTGTAGCCATTAGCTTTTATGTAGTTGTCTGTCTGTGTTGGTTTTCTGTAAATGCCAAAGTTTAGTCTGTTTTTATTCCTCATTATTTTTAGATCCAAAAATGGTAAATGCTCGTCTTTTTCTATTTCTTCAGTGAATTTGATGCTTTTTTCTTGGATATTTAAAAGTTTTAGTGCATCACTGATGTATTTTTTTGGTACTATTGCAAAGATGTCATCTACATATCGTTGCCAGAGTTTGAACATCCAAGGGAAACCTTTGTTGATCCTTATTTCTAATGCACTCATGTACAGATCGGCCAGGAAGGGTGATAGTGGGTTGCCCATTGCTAACCCTGAAGTTTGGTGATAATATTTTGTTTGAAACTGGAAGAAATTTTGTTCTATGCATAATTTGGTTAGTTCAATGTAGTCTGAAATTTCAGATGATGCCATTCCAAGTGATTTGAGCCATTTTTCTATCAACGGTGGGAGTTGATCAACTGGTATGCTGGGAAACAGTGATTTAACATCAAATGAGACTAGTGTGTCCTCTTCTTTTAGTTCAGTATCCTTAATGTGTTCTATAAGTTCATAGGTGTTTTTGATGCTTAGGCTGTCGAATTTTGGAAATGAATTGAATTTGTTTGTTAGCCACTTTGCAAGTTTGTATGTTGGTGAATTTATACTGCTAACTATAGGTCTCATTGTTATGGATGGTTTGTGTATTTTGGGTAAGCCATAAAGTCTAGGTAAGGTTGGGTTATCCGGTTTAACTGCATATTTGTTTGGTATTATGCTTGATTTTGCTATTGTTTTTTCATATGACTGTATGCAAGTTTTTAGAGGATTTTTGTTAATGGTTTCATATTCATTGTCAGTTAGCATTTTTCCATTTTTTCAATATAATCTGATTTTTCCATTATGACAATCTTGTTGCCTTTGTCTGCCTTTGTGTAAATAACGTTTTTCTGTTTCAAAGAATGGATAGTATTATGTTTTCTCTTCTGAAAGGATCTGTTCTCTATTTCCTCCAAAATATTTCCACAATGGCTTTTTACTGAATTTTGTATGGATACTGGTAGAATTTGTGTCGAAATGTTGATATCTGCAATGTAATCTTCAATTTTGTTTGAGAAACTGACGCATGTTTTTAATCCATTATTTAAAAGATCCAATTCTTTTGTGGAGAAATTTTGCTTAGATAGGTTTACTACGTTTTCAAAGATTTGCGTGCTCGATTTTTCGTTTACGCAACTTATTTCACTATTGAATTTAGCGTGTGTGACGATTGCAATAGTGAAATAAGTTGCGTAAACGAAAAATCGAGCACGCAAATCTTTGAAAACGTAGTAAACCTATCTAAGCAAAATTTCTCCACAAAAGAATTGGATCTTTTAAATAATGGATTAAAAACATGCGTCAGTTTCTCAAACAAAATTGAAGATTACATTGCAGATATCAACATTTCGACACAAATTCTACCAGTATCCATACAAAATTCAGTAAAAAGCCATTGTGGAAATATTTTGGAGGAAATAGAGAACAGATCCTTTCAGAAGAGAAAACATAATACTATCCATTCTTTGAAACAGAAAAACGTTATTTACACAAAGGCAGACAAAGGCAACAAGATTGTCATAATGGAAAAATCAGATTATATTGAAAAAATGGAAAAATGCTAACTGACAATGAATATGAAACCATTAACAAAAATCCTCTAAAAACTTGCATACAGTCATATGAAAAAACAATAGCAAAATCAAGCATAATACCAAACAAATATGCAGTTAAACCGGATAACCCAACCTTACCTAGACTTTATGGCTTACCCAAAATACACAAACCATCCATAACAATGAGACCTATAGTTAGCAGTATAAATTCACCAACATACAAACTTGCAAAGTGGCTAACAAACAAATTCAATTCATTTCCAAAATTCGACAGCCTAAGCATCAAAAACACCTATGAACTTATAGAACACATTAAGGATACTGAACTAAAAGAAGAGGACACACTAGTCTCATTTGATGTTAAATCACTGTTTCCCAGAATACCAGTTGATCAACTCCCACCGTTGATAGAAAAATGGCTCAAATCACTTGGAATGGCATCATCTGAAATTTCAGACTACATTGAACTAACCAAATTATGCATAGAACAAAATTTCTTCCAGTTTCAAACAAAATATTATCACCAAACTTCAGGGTTAGCAATGGGCAACCCACTATCACCCTTCCTGGCCGATCTGTACATGAGTGCATTAGAAATAAGGATCAACAAAGGTTTCCCTTGGATGTTCAAACTCTGGCAACGATATGTAGATGACATCTTTGCAATAGTACCAAAAAAATACATCAGTGATGCACTAAAACTTTTAAATATCCAAGAAAAAAGCATCAAATTCACTGAAGAAATAGAAAAAGACGAGCATTTACCATTTTTGGATCTAAAAATAATGAGGAATAAAAACAGACTAAACTTTGGCATTTACAGAAAACCAACACAGACAGACAACTACATAAAAGCTAATGGCTACAACCCAAGATCCCACAAACAGGCAATCTTCAATAGTTTAGCACACAGACTGGTAAACATCCCTCTCACAGCAGAAGAATACAAAACAGAATACAACAAAATAATTGAAATAGCACAAAAAAAAGCTTTCCCAAATCATTAGTGGACAAAAAAGTGAGCTTAGCAAAAAAGAAGAAGCTACTAAAGGAAACCACAACTCTCTCATCTACAGAAACTAATATGATTTTCAAAAAATTCACTTACCATCCATGGGCCTATGATAAATTCAAAAAAGTCTTCAAAAAACAAAATATTCAACTAGCACCAGTCAACCATTTCTCCTTAAAAAACCTAATTTGCTCAAACATCAAAGATGCCATTCCATCAAACAAAAAATCTGGTATATATCAAATTGAATGCAATGACTGTAGTCAAATTTATATTGGAAAAACAAAAAGAAATTTAGAAACAAGAGCAAAGGAACACTTTAGAAACATAAAATATAAACAATTAGAAAAATCAGCAGTTGCCACACATTTTTGGGAAAAAAACCACAACATAAATCCAGAACCAAAACTACTGAAACATACATCAGGAAAACAAGAACTATCCACATGGGAACAAATCTTCATTTCAAAAAATAGGAACAAAGTATTCAATTTCGACATCCCCCAGAAGGATTTGTTCAGTAAGTTCCTTGATCCGCCACCAGAGGAGACCTGTGACAAGGTATCGTCAGCTACACCAATGAGAACCAGTCGAGAGCCGGCCGATGATAGAGGCAAAGCCTCTGAAACTAGTTCCGGAAAAATTTAAAAGTAAGTGTTGTCTAGTGTCTTTAATCGACTCTCTTTAAAGTTAATTTATCATAACAACACTGTTTTCAACACTTCCAAGAAAGTAATTGTAATATCTTAACAACTTTTACTGACTAAACTACTTCTACTGCTGATAGCAACCAATAGCCTAAATGACCGGCTGTCTTTTTAATGCTCACTGACGGGGCATGGTAGTGTCCAAATGGCTATACAGGTGCCAGGGTATGGTATTGCAGTCATACTCTTTCGTGTTTCACACCTAAGGCCATAGTATTTTCATGGCATTGTCAAATACTGCACTTATAGTAGAATAATTTGCAACACTATTTCACTTGTTAGAAGATACATTCCAATAGGACCTTCTGCGTCCAGTGTTCCAACAACCACATTTACCACAAATCGCCCGTTGTTTCATCTATTGAAACCCATATGTTGCGGTTATTTAGGTTCATTCTTATACCATCAATACACTTATCATAACCTTTTTTTTATATAGTACTTACGTAAAGTTGTAGGATGTGGAATTGGTTTGTCAGTGTACTTTTCTAAAACGCACGCAACTTTGAATCCTGTAGTTTATGTTTACATCGGCAGAAATAAATGTCGCACATAGCTCTTCATTAAATGTTTGATTTAATGGAAGTATGTCTTGTTGTTGCGATGAATTCTCACATTTTGCAATACAACGCTTATGTGTTGCTGTACTGACATGTCATAGCACATTACTCGGTTTGCTATGAGCAATTGTTTTATTGCAAGGTTTACAATAAAGGTTTTCCTTAAAAACAGAGAAAACATATTCCCCATACTCAAATATATATTTTTGTAAACCTGTGAACGTTCATAACCTTTTCTTTGACATTGTGTTTGTGTGAACTCTGTGTGTTGATTACTATGACTCAATCAACAGTGTATCCAACCCTCCCATTGAAGTCAGTCCACTACCGGATGCCTCCAAACACATGCAACCACTCCAATGTCACTGCCCTAGTGATAAGTAATGTTTAGTTTCAGTTAGTAAAATATGATTAGTTTTAACTGTGTAACAAAATTTATTTGTTTTATTATTCAATTTTAATTTACTGTTCCATATCTGTAGCAAATAAATTCGATTTTTGCTACCCTATTATCCCAGGCAAAGGCTTTCTGTAACTTTAAAGAGTTAATGGTCAAGCAATTACAGTAGATCTAAGTCTGTACTCACTTGTAGATTGGGGTGTGTAATATGATTGAAGATATGGAATGTAATTCAAACAACATATGAAATATTGATTCACTAACATATTCATGCTTCTATAACTTACTTCATCAGAATAAATCCAATGTGTTAGTCACAGTAACACTGCTTTTTTACTTCTTGTCCCAAGAAGCATCTAACTCTTCTGTAAAAATGCAGGAAAAAACAAATTATGAGATGGGTATATTAAACATAAAGCATTTGGAAGCACTCAATTTTCAGACAGATCTGTAATGATTTCTGCAAATAAGTGCATCAGAACAAAGTACACTAAATCCACCCATAAATGAAAGGCATTTTGACAATTATCACATCCCTTTCTATATTGTTGAATCCGTCGTTCTTCATAGCCTAAGGGTAACATAATAGTCTCATCTTCCCGAGGTCATGGTTTCAAACCCAGCAGAAGGCAATGGAATTTTTTGGGCATTATAGTCCTTAGAATGGTTCCTTCAGAAAGGAACTAAAGATGGAGGTCCTGTGTGATAGATTAATAGTGTGTAAAAGTACCTCACGCCTGTTAAAGTAGCCTCTGAGCAGAATTAAGTGGCCCTTCATGCCCAATATAGAATGGAATGCTGAGAACTATAGCAGTAAAATGGCATCCATTAATAAAAATAAAAACCTTAATTCTGTAAAATCCATTTGTTTCAAATGGCACTCCTTAATGTGGTAAAGTAGTTTGAAAATACAGCTTTTATTTGAGAAAGCAGAAAGGTGACAAATGAAACTTTAAGACTCACTTTTCTTCTACCAAAAAATGCAACAAGAAAAGTATAAAACTGCTTTTGTAAGCAGAATTGAAATTTTTTATTAAAATAACTGTAAATATAGTTTTTACCAGTCTTTTTAATCTGCTGTTAATATTTTCACTGTAATTAAAATTATAATATGAGTCGACGGAAACACTCTGTACTTCACATACCACAAATTTTCTATTAACACGTTTCGCCTCTACTCGAAGGCATTATCATCCAGCTGATCATAGTTCTCTGGTGACAAGACATCTGACAGTGATCCAGTGAGGCTAAGTAAAATATTTTCTTCCAATGGAATATCAAAATTCATTAAATGTGTTTTGAATTACTTTATATAAATCTTTTCCCTGATATTTATTTCTTTATTTAGGTGAACTAATTTTAGTAGTTTGGTTTTTTGTTCTATGTTGTGATTATAATCATAGAAATGTGCTGTGACTGCTAATTTATCTGTTTCTTTTTGCTTGATATTCCTAAAGTGTTCTTTTAATCTGGTTCCAATGTTATGGTTTATCTTTCCAACGTGTATGTTACTGCAGTCTAAACAATTAATTCTATAAATGCTGGACTCATTTTCCAGAGAAATTTTGTCTATTTTTGGTTTTCTGATGAGGTGTCTGATGTTGAATTTGCTTACTGATGCTAAGGTGAATTTAATTCACTGAAAATCTTTCGAAATTTTCTGGTTGCCCATGAGTGTTAAGTGAATTTCTTGTATTTTTGTTTGGTCCCTAAAAGTTGTTAGAGTGGTGATCTCATTTAGTTGGTTTGGTCTACTGAATTTGCTGAAACCATTTGTTGTCGCCATTTCTATTATTTTGGTATGTATTGCTAATTCCAAATTACCATTTCAAATTATTTTCAGATTAGTTGGTTCAAAGGGCACCAAGGCCCAAATATTTTTAATTATAAAAGGGGTACTAAGAAAACAATGATTAGTAATTAGAAAAATGGCATTTTCACTAGAGATAGGTATGAGATGTTTATAAAAGCACGGTAAGTTTAGGAGACCTGCATCTTGCCTTTTTTTTTTTTTTTTTTTTGTAAAAAAATGTTCTAACACATTTTCATATTCCCAGAATATAAAGGCAATGAAATTTGTTTTCTTAAAATAATAATTCAGAAAGAAGTTTCTTTTTAAAATGCAAAAAAAACTTCCATGATGGACGACTGTATAAGTTTCACGTAGAATCCAGATGACAATTCAGAATACCAAAAGATCCATGTTCCTAGGAACCAAACAACTATGAAATAGTGGTTCAGTAGCAGCTGATAACAGAAACAGTAATTCCAAAAGCCTGTCCTAGTTATTAAAAGTGAGTGAGGCATGTAAACTTGTTCATGTCTTCTTAATGGAATAATTCATTAGGTTTATATTCTCATATAAAAGCAGTCTAATCAGACCATTCATTCAACCAAAATAATGCATCTACAAACAGTAAGTCAAGGCTGAAGCTGAAACATGCAGTCTTTGAAACATGCAGTGTAACCTTTTTCTTACATAGTTCAACTACAGTGATATTCATCTTTTAGTTGTTAATACAGCAGTATAGGGCATACAATTCCTGCTCTGATAACCGAAGTTCACAAAAGCAGATAACATGTGCATTTTTAAGAAATGTTTTCCCAGATGCTTCAAATTATAATACAATGCATAAGGTGAATAAAAAATACAATTTTCAAAGACAAGGGAACTGCTGATTATATCAGACTATGTATAACAAGGCAGGATCAACATTTTACCTGGAATGTCTTAGAAATCAAATAAGGTACCTAAGCAAGCCATAGAGTGTGATATGGCATACTACAACTATCTCATTTTGTAGTATGCAGATCTGTTCTAATTATCATATTTTATGCTCAATGTAACCAATAAAATAAATGGTAGTTAGGGTAAAGATGGTATTAGTCTCCATAGTCTAATATTACCGTCAACACTTTTCATGCTTTTGATTTATTTCCAATGCCACTCAGAAATTACAATATTATTGTATTCTTACAAACATTTTAGGAACCAAAATTCATTAAGTTGGTGCCTTTTAAAACACATTGTATGAATGTGTGTTTGGAGGAATTTAGTAACAGTAACGTCAAAATTAATCTTAGAAACTATTTGTAGTTGGTTTATTAATACTCGTCACTTACTTGTTTATATTTATGAGAGACTAGTTTCAAAGACATTCGCCTCCATTTTCAATCTCTTTCCAACTGGTATCTGTTGTTGTCTGCTCTCTCTCTGGTGGTGAAACTATGAACTTCTTTGTCAAATTATCTACTGGTGGGATTTCAAAGTTCATTACGCGATCCTTATTTTTCCATATGAATATGTTCTCCCATGTTGTCAATTTATTTTGGTTTATCCCTCCTTTTAAAAATTTTGGATTTGGATCAATGTCATGGTTTTCATTCCAAAAGTGAAATGCTACTGCTGACTTATCTTCTTGTTTCAATCTGATGTTTCTAAAGTGCTCTTTGACTCTGGTTTTTAGATTTCTTTTAGTTTGACCTATGTAGCATTTTTCACAATTCTTACAACTTAGCTGGTATATCTCGGATCTGTTAACTGATGGGATTTCATCTTTTGTTTATGAATTTAGCAATTTTAAATTTGAATGTCTATTAGTAGGTGCCAAGGTGATATTTTGTACCTTGAAGATCTTTTTAAATTTATTAAATATTTTTGGGTGATATGTGAATGAACTGAATATGCTGTTGTTTTCTTTTTCTTTTGTAAATGTGGTTGCTTCCTTAATGGTTTTCTTTAGTTCAGCTTTTCTAATTTTCTTCAACACCAAAATTTTGTTGTATCCATTTTCTTCTGCTATGTGTAGTATTGCTTTTTGTTCTTTGAAATATTCTTCTTTTTCCATGGGTATGTTGACTAGTCTGTGTGTAAGGCTGTTTATTATTGCATGTTTATGTGTAATTGGGTTGTGTAATTGGTTTATGTAATTTTCTGAATAAATGTGTTGGTTTCCTGTAAATTCCAAATTTTATTTTTGTGTCATTCCTGATGATATTTAGATCCAAGAAAGAGAGTTGTCTTGGATCTGAATATCATCAGAAATGACACAAAAATAAAATTTGGAATTTACAGGAAACCAACACATTTATTCAGAAAATTACATAAAATATAATAGCCACAACCCAATTACACATAAACATGCAATAATAAACAGCCTTACACACAGACTAGTCAACATACCCATGGAAAAAGAAGAATATTTCAAGGAACAAAAAACAATACTACACATAGCAGAAGAAAACGGATACAACAAAATTTTGGTGTTGAAGAAAATTAGAAAAGCTAAACTAAAGAAAACCATTAAGGAAGCAACCACATTTACAAAAGAAAAAGAAAACAACAGAATATTCAGTTCATTCACATATCACCCAAAAACATTTAATAAATTTAAAAAGATCTTCAAGGAACAAAATATCACCTTGGCACCTACTAATAGACACTCAATTTTAAAATTGCTAAATTCAAAAACAAAAGACGAAATCCCATCAGTTAACAGATCCGGAATATACCAGATAAGTTGTAAGAATTGTGAAAAATGCTACATAGGTCAAACTAAAAGAAATCTAAAAACCAGAGTCAAAGAGCACTTTAGAAACATCAGATTGAAACAAGAAGATAAGTCAGCAGTAGCATTTCACTTTTGGAATGAAAACCATGACATTGACCCAAATCCAAAATTTTTAAAAGGAGGGATAAACCAAAATAAATTGACAACATGGGAGAACATATTCATATGGAAAAATAAGGATCGCGTAATGAACTTTGAAATCCCACCAGTAGATAATTTGACAAAGAAGTTCATAGTTTCACCACCAGAGAGAGAGCAGACAATAACAGATGCCAGTTGGAAAGAGATTGAAAATGGAGGCGAATGCCTTTGAAACTAGTCTCTCATAAATATAAACAAGTAAGTGATTAGTATTAATAAACCAACTACAAATAGTTTCTGACATTGTATGAATTTTGTAACCAGTCCTTTATTCTCATTGAAACAAATATTGGACAAAAAATGTATTCAGTAATAGGACTTAAAATTGATTTGCAATCTATTTTTGCATTTAATGGAACTTATTAAAACAAGACAGCAAAATCCAAGCTGCCTCTTGCATCTTGACAGAAACCTGTGACTTTGTTCACCTTCTTATTTGCTTCCCAGCTTCCTAACTTTTTTTTATTATTTCTTGTAGCATTCACTGCATTGCTTTCTCTTCTTTCTGCCTTCTTTCTCCATTTTGATAAAGATATGAACTCATCTCATGTTCCAAAGTGCCATAATAGGCGCTTTTGAAACTAATTATTAATGAAGGATTTTTCAAAGGTTATGACTGATAACCTTTTTTCATTTTTCATGTTATAAATGATCCAAGAGTTACCATATCAACCATGCTGATATGGTTGAGTAGTTAGACTACTTGGCTCTCACCAAGGCAGCCCGAGGTTGATCCCAGGTGACTGCAAAGTGAGATTTGTGGTGGACAACACAGCACTAGGGCAGGTTTTCTCCTGGCCTCCAGTTTCCCCCACCAGCATTCCACCAATTGCTCCATCATAATCTTTCCTACCATTCTGTCATCCACTTCCCTCAATCTCATATCAGGTATTAGGCTGATCACCCATCCTGAATTGTCTCTCTCGTTGATCCAGAGATTCCTTTCTTAACCCGCATAAGGGTTAAAAGGAACAAAAATATCCTGACACCATGTAGTGGTACCATCTTTTGTATTAAACATTTTCTGTACAACTTCAAGCGTTTACAAAGCACTGAATAACATCTGATCACTCATATCCACACCTTTGTTGGCTTCACTATGCTCTAATGCCCGCCTTGGTAGCATAGATAGTAGCATGTCTGCCTCATGTTCAAGAGGTCCCGAGTTCGAATCTTGGTCAGGGTGAGTTACCTGGATAAGGTTTTTATCCAGGGTTTTCCCTTATCCTTAAAGACAACTGTCAGGTAACTCTAAGCTCTATGGACCCCAGGCTCATTTGAACATCATTTCACCTATTTCATTCATCATCCGATATGACTTGACGCTGGAGGATGTAAATTACAACAACAAAAAGCTCTAATATACACGAAGTTTTAATACTGGATTTCCTTGCCTTTATTTCTTTCTTTCCACGGTTCATCAATATTATCTTTATGTGCAACATTTGTTGAGCACTGAGTTCTTCACATTTGTCCACCCACTTCATTATTTTTACCACAACATTCTACAGTCTAAACACTATACTTTCTTCATCTTCAATTTAAAGCTATTAGGGATGCCTTTCTGGTTCTGCTCAAGTTACCACAATTCATAACCTTCTCACTATGTAAAGCTGTAGTGGTAAAATGTAATAAAAATTATCTTTGTGCAGAAATCTGCCTTATTCTGTATCACGCTTAACAAAAGTAGTGTTCGATAGCCTCCAAATGAATGAGTTCTTCATTTCTTGCATTTGTTGTTGTATATGTTATGACATTCAAAGTGTAACCCTCAATAGCACAATTTTATGCCATATTTATGAGTTTTATTATGGATAGGTATAGTGTAAAATCAGGTAACTCAGTGAAATCGAGTAACTCCATGATATGAAATAACTCTGTGACAGTTACCATTTGTTTAATCATGGCATAACTTTCATTTTGAATGTTTTATAATTTACTAGCAGATAGCAAAAGTATACAGGCAACTAACAAGATCTCATGTTGCATCTGCAAACACCTCTGCAAGCTTTAGAGATGTATTCATGAAGAACGGCTTTGTGCCCTGGTCAGTTACCTGTAGTGTATTCAATATGGAGCACTGTGTTTTATATTCATTGAATAATTTAGTATATCCCTTTCATTTTAACATATGCAGGTAAGATATAGATAATTTACATTGACAAAATCAGATGCATGTAGTATTTCCTGTTTGAGCTCTATGAGCTTAGCATTCTGATAATTTTCCTTAGGTTTGTGGAAGAAAATGGTGCCAAAGTGGATGAAGGCAATGTTCCCTTAAACTTCTGAAAGTCTGAAAGGAACATTGTGGTTGATAAGAAGGTTGGACAGTCTATAAAGCAAGTAAATGCTTTAGTATCCCTAGGAGTACCCTGAAAGGTTATTATAATAAATTTTTAAATGATCCAGAAAGTGCTAACATTGCTAAAATTGGAAAACTATTTGATTTCCCAACTGATTTGAAATAAAGGTGGTGTATTACATTACCACAAGCAGTATTTAGGCTTTGGACTTACAGTCAATCAAGTAAGGCATATTGCCTATAGGGTTCTTAATGCTGCCGTAACTGATTACCCATTTTCAAAATCTAATCAGATGGCAAGATGGTACTAATGGAATAAACTGAAGTTGAGATACAATCCTAGACTCCAAACCCCAGAAAACCTCTCACTTAATCGAGCATCTATAGCAACCCAAAAGTTCCAGTGAACCACAAAATATGTAAAGAAAGCAGAAATGACCCTGCTGAAAAAGTAATTTCTCCTAGCCAGAACATGCCATTAACAACAGGAGTGAAAGCAAGATCTAAATCCCCTCAAAGTAATGACAGCTGCAGTGCCTGTGGAGGCTCCTATACAAATGAAGCAAGACAGAAGAATGGTACAGAGTGGATAGAATGTCATTTCTACCATATTTGGCATCATACAAATGTGCCAAAAGGTTATAGACAAAGTGTATTTCACATGCAATGAATATGATGACACAGATGACAGTGGGCAAAGCTACCAGAGAGGAATATTCAAATTAAAGAAAAAGAAATAAGCAAACAAACAAAAACATTACAGATTAAATTTAAGAATAAATAATTTGTAATAAAAGTTGTTTTATGGAAACTAAAGTGACAGAAATGCTAAATATTCATTTTGTAATACACATATAATTAAAACTGGTTTCAAAATGTAAAAGACATCTAATTATGAAAAAAACATATTATCACCAACTAACTTCATTGTTATCATGGAATTGCTTGAATATTACAGAGTTAACTACTTCACGTATTGAAATTTGGTTATGAATTTCTTGAACATAGGATATTGCACTATAAAATGTTTTAGTAGTAATTATTTCCTTGAGCAGTTCTCCTTGTCATGAAATGCTTAGATGTTATTGTAAACCATTATTGTGAACCTGAAACACAATGATTGTTAGTATCACAGAGTTACCTGGTTTTACCCTACATTTAAAAATTAGTTTTCTCCTAAAAGGTATTATGGGCAGTCGATGACAGTGTCTGTTCCTGACTGAAGATTATTTGGAAGTTCTTCAAAAGTGTACTAAGAACTTTCTGTGTTTTGTAACATGTGATTTGTTTTATTAGCCTCAACACTGTTGCAGAAATGGAGATTTATTAATATTCTAAGAATATGTCTCTTGATATGGTGTTTGAAATACATTAATTTCAAACATTTTCTGTTTCTAACAATAGCAATGTAGGAATGGCAGATTTACCAATTCATTATCAGAATTACTGAAAGGAAGTGACAAACTCCATCTATATTTGTATCTTCCTATGAATTGTTTCTTGACTTAATATATCCAGATTCATCTCTTCTTTAGCTGTATAACTGTTTGTCAGCTCTATAATCAAATCCACAGTGCTATAGCGATTGCATATTTGAAAATATTCAAAGATGTATCCTTCACCATGTTTTCATTAACTGGTGATTTCACAGCAAAATATTGAAACACTGGTGCTGTGTTATGAATAGATTACCACAGTTTGACAATATTACTTGTTTCATGTGCATCATCTGCATTCTTCCTAATTCATTGACCATTAATTCATCTTTGAATGTAGTTTAAGAACTTGACCCATCAGTCTCTGTTCCCGTGGTAGCTTTTGATCATCCCTACTATGTACATTACTTTCAGTTCCATTCTCACTGGAATTATTGATTTCACTGTTTCCAAACATATTCAGTGCTAACTCCAACTCACTTCTGCCTCCATTACCTGGTGACTTCTGACCAAATAAAGAACATACATACAGTTAAATCTCGATATACATATGATAATTTGAAACTTGCAGTCACAAAAAAAAAATAATAATAATAATAATAATAATAATAATAATAATAATAATAATAATAATAATAATAATAATAATAATAATAATAATAATAATAATAATAATAATAATAATAATAATAATAATAATAATAATAATAATAATAATAATAATAAAATACATACACTACAAAATCTGATGTATGTGTGCTGGTCTTTGGATGGTGGTAGCATACTCTAATTATGCTTATGGTTCCTATATAGTAATGATCTCTAGAGGATGATATAGGATAATTGTGTATAATAAAGGAATTTCAAGATTTCATTCCATACCTTTAAAAACTTTATAGCATGAAAACTGCAATTTAAATAACGTTCATAAGTTATGCAAAAAAATGCAATCCTAGCAATACCAAAGGAAGGAGTGATATTAAACTCCCAAGACCAATTGGCATTCAAGGAGATGATAGAGCCTTTGGTGCTGGCCTTTTAAGCTATGGGTAGCCTGAATGTTCTCTAGTGCCAACTGACCTATGCTGGCTAGAGGGAGAGGGGGAGATGAAAAGTCCTACACTAATTGTGATATTTTATACTTGGTGATCTCATGGAGGGACAAAAGGGATCATGGTTCCATTGAAGTTCTATTATTTGGTCAGTTGCAGTCCTTCATGTTATATGCTCAGAAAGTTATGTGTACAACCAGCTAATACAAAACTGGCGAAGTCTTGAAAGTAAACTGCCCGCCTCGGTAGCGTGGTGGTAGCGTGAGTGCCTCATGTTCAAGAGGTCCCGAGTTCGAATCTTGGTCAGGGTGAGTTACGTGGATAAGGTTGTTTCTGGGGTTTTCCCTTATCCTGAAAGACGAATGTTGAATAACTCTAAGCTCAATGGACCCGGGGCTCATTTGAGCATCATTTCACCCATTCCATTCATCGTCCGATATGACAACATTGGAGGATGTAGATTAAAAAAAAAAAGGTACTACGTATGTGTGGTTCTGGTTAAGTGACAATTTAGGCAATTTCTATCCATAATGGATGTATGGCAGGAGAGAAGCCAATATAGCTTCGATGTTGCTCTCATCTTCAAGGAATAAATGGTGTAGAGACTGCTGCTTGGTCTAACTAAATCTGGTGCGCATGGCAAGTCAGATGTCACCACGTGATTCGCTCAGGTCAGGCACAGGGGCATTGTCAGTCAGCAGTAATGTCTCTTGCTGAGTGGAAGCTGTGTGATTGGCCCATCATAGAATGTGTACCACAAACAAAGCCAGTGTTGAACTTTTGCCATTTGGTAGAGTTTCTTAGGTGTTTATTGAGTACTGAACTCCAAATGCTATTTAACTACAAGCTATTGTTCCTAATGATATTACTTGTTCCTGTTTGACTGCTATGGCTTCTTTAATGGAGCAGTCCCCAGTTGTTTGCAGTTTTAAAGATGGTTGTTTTTTCACATAGTTTCAGTCTGTGTTATTCTTCAATGCAGTGCTCTACAAAACCAAATTTTTCAGGGTACAATAATTATATCAAAATTGTAGGAGTAACTCTGGAAAGTGACAACCAGCCATCAGTATTTGAATGAGAGCTACAACTGCCATACATCTGTTACTGGACAGCTCCTATTGCAAATCAGCCATTAAAGGATAATGTCTGGACACTAACAGACAGGCTAACATCTTGCCAGAGAACACCTGAAACTGACAAGTGAACAGATAAAGGCAAGGTATAACTGGAAAATGCTGTCTAGACTACTACATGAAGATAACATGATGTGACTTTATCACTCCATGAGGACTTACGGAAAACTGCTGAAGTTACAGCATTCTTGGGAAGCTCCATATAAAGTTAACACCCAAATTATTGATGTGGTTTAACCCATTCAGGATAAATTCTGAAGGAGGTTAACTGTGATATATCTTGATCTATGTTGTGAAGCTGATGACCAACACTCAGGAAGAAACTACATATGCAACCAAGCCTTTTCCACCGGTCTTCTGTGATAAGAGTTACCTGCATATCCTCCAAACTAGGCAAAGGAATACCCAGAAACAAAGCTCCCTTTGTATGCCCATAGAAAGGCATTAAAAAGCAGTTCTCTCCTCTGTAGAGCTTTCCATTAGGTTAACATCTTATTTCTTCAAAAAGGCTTCCTTCCGCTTTTACAGGAAGGCGAGAGAATCCAAGCATGGGCTAATGTATAATTGGTTGGAGAGCAAGAGATAGAGGAGGTGCTCTTGGCTCAAACAGTCCAGAAAGCTAATTAAATGTGAGGAGATACTTCCATACTCCCCCTTCCTTAGCCATGTAGTGAACTCTCTCATTTATACCTTGCAGAAATAAAATGAAGTACTGTAAACAATACACCTGAAACTTTCTGTATCTGACTTATCATTGAGTGATAAAGAGAGAGAAGCAGCTTGAAAGTCAACCATGTATTTGAAAACTAAGTGAGTGACAGGAAGAGTGAAGAGGTAATTTGCATACAGTTAATTGATTTGCTATGTGCACGGAAAAACTGAAGAGTAACTAGAAGAAGAGTAGTAACATTAGTTTCTGCTGAGACACTGATAAGAAAAACTGCAGTACAGAGAAATTAGTTATAGCATATAATGCAGCTAATTATTCTAACATGCACATGATGTTGGGAGAAAGTAGTAATAATCCTTGTGGCTAATAGGATGTACATGAAATGTTGCCCACAGTTTCACCACCCTAAATCACATGCTTTCAAAGAACTAAGGCTAAGAATTTTTATCTTTGTAACGAAAGTTTGTACATGTTGTACATGCCAGATTCTACATGCTTTCTTCACATTTAATTCTCATTACTGCAGATAAAAGTAAACATTAGTCATTTTGCACTGTTCTATAATTTCATAATTTTTCTGTCTTCATAACTAATTATAATTTTCCTATTTTGAAGAAGCAAATTGGAATTAACACTGTGTAGTAATTTAAAATTATACAATAAGTTGACTGAGACACTCTGTATTTCACACACCTCAATTTTCTTTCAACGTGTTTTGCCTCCACTTGAAGGCATTTTCAAGAAGTTGTCGACTGGCTGAAACCAGCTGATGATGGTTCTCTGGAGATGAGACATTTGGCAGTGATTCAAGAACGCTGAGTAAAACATTTCCTCCCTATGGAATGTCGAAATTCATTAAATGTATTTCAAATTTCTTCATATAGACCTCACAAACATGCAGTCATCAATGGCCTAACTCATAGATTGATTAACATATAAATGGATGAAAAGGAAATACATGACCAAATATACCAAAATAATTGAAACAGCAACAACAAACAGTTTTAGGAAAACAAAATAAAAAAACATAAAAGAAATTCAAATATCATTCATGGGCAACCAGAAAAGTTCAAAAGATTTTCAGTGAATTTAACATCACCCTGGCATTAGTTCATTCCATATGACTTAACGTTGGAGGACGTAAAAAAAAAAAGGCATTAGTAAACAAATTCCATATCAGAAAGCTTATCATAAACCCAAAAACATACAAAATTTCCCAGGAAAAGAAGTCTGAAAAGAAGTGGGATCATTCCCACAACATAGTGGGAAAACCAGTTCATATCAATCATGAAATAAACATCTGGGAGAAAATTTATATGAAGAAATTTGAAGCACATTTAATGAATTTCGACATTCCATTGGAAGAAACTGTTTTACTCAGCCTAATTGAATCACCACCAGAAGTCTCATCCTCAGAGAACAATCATCAGCTGGAGCACTTAAGTTCCAGACAGTTGACAACTTCTTGATAATTGATGTCCTCAAGTGGAGGGGAAATGCATATATATAATTTATTTCCTATATTGAATATCACTATTACGGTATCCCTTATCATTACCCCTGTATTTGAAGAAACTGCACAGTATTCATTAAAATAAATTTTTCTTCAATTTCAATATTTGGATATTATGGAACATGTAAGCAGCTGTACAAGATTAGTGCTCTCCTCAAAGTAAACTAATTTTCACATAACATAGAGTAGCACCTTACAAATACATAGTTTTTGGTAAAATATTGATTACTTATATAATTCCCTAATTCATTTCATTTTCTTTTATTCATCTGTTGAAAAATATACATGTTATGGATTTGTCTAGCACCATAAGACTCCAAATATAATATTATAAAGGTCTAACATGATTAGCTAAAGTCTTACTACCTATACTATATTGTGACTTTGTGGGTTCGTGAAATGAAAAGTCCAATTTCACCACTCAAAAATGTTCTTTATTTCCACCGACTTACAGTTAAATACTTGCCAATCACACAAAATTACGTAGTGCACACAATTACGATTCACCAGTTCGTCCGTTACCGTTCCGATGCACGTACACACTAACACTGACTGTCTGTCTCTCTGAAACCCTTTTTATAAGCATCTCGTCGTATTCTCGGCGTCTCTGGTATCCAGGCGAATATTCCAGATGATAGAAGAAGGGGAGAGAAACGTCCAGGGACGGGTGACATTCCTTTAACCACCCTTCAGTTAGTGACAGAGACTAATGGGAGGCGTGGCTCAGCTCCCTCCGGTTTCCCCACACAGCTGTGCCGTCATACCTTCCGCTAATTGGGTGACACTGCTCCCTCCTCAAAGCTGGTCGTCCCGAACAGCACCATCGTAGCGGGCTAGTCGATCCAGGTGTACCACCAACATCTTTCCTCGGGGAACCTTCTGGATGCGGTAGACCACGTCGTTAATCCTCTTCACCACCCGGTACGGTCCTTGCCATGGCTGCTGGAGCTTCGGGCAGCGTCCCTTGGTCCGGGTAGGACGATACAACCAGACCAGGTCACCTTGCAGGAACCCTTGGCTGTTGGCTTGCCTATCATATCTGGTCTTCATGCGGTCGCTCGCCTTCTGGATGTTCTGGCAAGCCATCTCGTGCATGTCGTGGAGGCAGTCCCCCAGGTTCTCCACATACTCGTTCACCGGCTGCTTCACCTCCGAAGGGCTTCCGAAAGCCAGGTCACAAGGGAGGCGTAACTCTCGACCGAACATTAAGCTGGCTGGCGTCATCCCAGTTGTGTCGTGTGTGGACGAGCGATAGGCCAGCAAGAACAGTGGCACCTTGACGTCCCAGTCTCGCTGATGACTGGCCACGACCTTCCTCAGGTGTTCCTCTAAGGTCTTGATGTACCTTTCGACCATGCCATCCGATTGGGGATGTAGAGGCGTAGTGCGAGTCTTGTTCACCCCAAGCCTTTGTAGTGCCTCCTTCATTAGGTTGGACTCAAAGTTGGTACCCTGGTCACTGTGTAGCTCTAACGGCACCCCAAATCGACAGAACACTGCTCCACGAGGCAGTCTGTGATTGTCTTTGCCTCTTGGTTTGGGATGGCATACACCTCCGGCCACTTGGTGAAGTAGTCCACGACCACCATTAGGTACTTGTTGCCTCGGTCGGAAACTGGGAACGGTCCAGCAATGTCAACGGCGATCCGTTCGAATGGCGCTCCGACGTTGTACTGCTGCATGCGACCCCGGCTCCTCGTCTGGGGGCCACGACTCGCCGCGCACACGTGACACTGACGGCATCATCTCTCAGCATCTGCTCGGAGCCTCAGCCAGTAGTAGCGCTGCCGTAGTTTGTCAATCGTTCGGTTCGCTCCCAGGTGTCCTCCCGTAGTACCGGCGTGCACTTCCTCCAGGACTTCCGGGACCTTACTCCGGGGAAGTACCAACTGCTCTCTCTGCGTCTTCCCATCGGGTGATTCCCATACCCGGAACAGCACGCCCTCTCTGGTCTTCAACGAGTCCCATTGGGCCCAGTACGACTTGTAGGTGGCGCTCCTCGGTGCGATGTCCTCCCAGGTTGGTCTCATCCCTGCCTCCACTTCCCTCAAGAGTGACCCCAAGTCTGCGTCCGCCAGCTGCTCCCTCCTCAGGCCTGCGCTATCCCAGCCTTCAGCAGGCACTGCCACAACTACTCGGACTGCTGCGGCACGCTCCTTCTCTTCCACTCTTGTGCACTGGCCGCACTCTTCTGGACAGGGTCTTCGGGACATGGCGTCTGCGTTACCGTGGCTCTTCCCTCTACGATGTTCCGAGGTGAAGTCGTACTCCTGTAGCCTCTGGACCCAACGTGCTGTCTGACCTTCCAGGTTCTTAAAGGTCAATAGCCAGGTTAGGGCGGAATGGTCAGTCCTCAGGTGGAATGGCTGACCGTACAGGTACTTGTGGAAGTGCTCCAATGTCTTTACTACCGCCAGTAACTCCCGTCGGGTGACGCAGTAGTTCTTCTCTGCCTTGGATAGCGTCTTGCTGTAATAGGCTATCACCCGCTCATGGCCGTCCTGGATCTGCGACAGGACACCTCCAATGCAATGGTCGCTGGCGTCGGTGTCCACAATGAAGGCGCCACCCGGTTGTGGGAAACCCAAAATTGGAGCACTGCACAGGGTCTCCTTTAGGTGCTGGAAAGCGTTTTCGGCGTCCTCTGTCCACACATAAGGCCGGTGTTCCTCCGTCAGGCGGGTGAGGGGTTTTGCGATGTTGGAGAACCCCTTTATGAAGCGGTGGTAATAACTGCACAGCCCCAGGAAACTGCGCAACTCTTTCCTATCCTTTGGGCGAGGCCAATCTCTCACAGCCTGTGTCTTCTCCGAGTCTGTGGCCACTCCGGTTGCCGAGACTATGTGGCCCAAGTAGTTAACTTCCTTGCGGAAGAGCTGGCACTTCTTCGCGTTCAGCTTCAAGTTGGTCGCTTGCAGTCTCTGTAGCACCTTACTCAGATTCTCGAGGTGTTCTTCAAAAGTCTTCCCGACGATGATGATGTCGTCCAGGTATAGCAGGCAGGCATCGTAAGTCAGCCCTCTCATCACTGACTCCATGAGGCGCTGGAAGGTAGCTGGTGCGTTGCAGAGGCCAAAGGGCATAACCGTGAACTGCCAGAGCCCTTGGCCCGTCGAGAATGCAGTCTTCTCCTTGTCTCTCGGGTCTAGAGCTACCTGCCAGTAGCCCGACTTCAGATCCAGGGTCGAGAACCACTGTGCACCAGCTATCGTGTCCAGGGTGTCGTCAATCCGGGGTAAGGGAAAACAGTCCTTCCGGGTGACGGCGTTCAACTTTCTGTAGTCTACGCAGAAGCGCAGCTCGCCGTTCTTCTTTGTCACCAAGACTACAGGGGAACACCAAGGGCTGTCAGACTCTTCAATCACTCCCCTGGATCTCATGTCCTCCAGCATGTCTCGCACCACCCCTTGCTTCGCCAGCGGAACGCGTCTATGTGGTTGCCGAATAGGCCGGGCGTCCCCGGTGTCGATGCGGTGAAGCACTTTGTCCGTGCGGCCGTAGTCACTATCACCTTGGCTGAAGACGCGCTGATACCGCCTTAGCAGTTGTCGAACCTTCTCCAGCTGTTCTGTGGTCAGGTGGTCGGCCGCCCTCTCCACCAAGCCTTCTAGCCGGGGCCCCAGGTGTTGCTTCGGCGCCGGCTCCTGTGTCTCGTCGATAGCTGTTACGCTCACCACGGGCTCGCACATTCCCAACTCCGTCCCGGCCTGGACGTCGTGATCTGCGTCCGTAGGATTTAGCAGTCTCACGGGCACCTCCTCTCGGCACGGCAGCAATGCCCTGGCTACACACAGTCCGTTTACAGGCGTCTTCTGGTCCAGCATCATGTTCCTGGTTCTCTGGCCCTCCAGTCGCGCCGTCACCACCACCTCGCTCCTCGCGGGAACAACCACGTCTTCGTCCAAGACGACCCTGCAAATTCCAAGGCGCTCTTCGGGTTGACGGAGTATAACCTCTTCTCCGTTAAGCCGCAGGACCTTCTTGCCGACGTCGACCGTCGCCTCATGGCTCCTGAGGGCATCCAGTCCCAGGATCACCTCCTCAGCCACCTTCGCGACGAACACCCACAGACGCACGGCACTCCGTCCCAAGTTCAGCTCCAGCAGGGCCTCCCTCTCCACAGGCAAGGTGTCGCCCGATGCCGTGACAAGCTGGTATGGTCGGCTTGGCTTCCTTGTCTGCAAACCCTTCGCCACGTCAGGTCTGATGATGGTCACGGCCGCCCCGGTGTCCACCAGCACGCGGCACGGCTTCCCTCTTACCCAACCGTCCGCGATGAGGCTGTCATCCATACGCCGGCTGACGGCGCGCAGTGTCACTCGAGGGGATGGTGGTGATGGCGCCGACGTGCCCCTCTCCACGACGGCCCTTACTCGTTTCCCGGCTGCTCTTCCTGGCGTGGGCAGTCTCTCTGTAGGTGTCCGGGCTGTCCACACCCCCAACACAGGCCACTAGGTGTTCGCCGGCGTCCTTCAGCTGGTCTTCTGTCTCCGGCGTAGCGGACACTCCTCGTTCTCGACGTCGGAATAGATGTTACTTTGGCCGCCTCCATCCTTAATGCCGCTGTCAGCGCCTCGTGTATGGTTTTATATTCGCCGAGCATTAGGCGCTGACGAATCTCCGTGTCCCGTACCCCGTCGACAAAATTGTAGGCGGCTTCCCGGGATACGAACTCCAGTGGCAGATCAACCAAGGCCTTGCTAGCCAGCTGCTCGATGGCTATGGCGAACTCCTGCAGCGTCTCCCCCGGCTGCTGCGACCTTGCCTTTAGCTGGCTTCGGTATGCTGCGGCTAAGCGGTGGTTCCCGAAGCGATTCTCTAGGGCCTCCCAGATGTCCTTGGGCGCCGCCGTCGTCTGCACCGCGTTTAGGACTTCCGCGGCTCTTCCCTGGAGGCTGGCTATTAACTGTGTGGCCTCCTCCTCCAGTGACCATCCGTTGTGCCTGGCCACTGTGTCGAACTGGCGGCGGAAGACCTCAAACGTTGACGCGCCGTCATACTTGGGAGGTTTGACGCGCGCAGATGTTGTGTCGCGTCCCGGCGGGTCGGCCTTCAAATCCTTCAGCTTCCTGCCGACGACGTCCTCCACCATGGCGTTCAGGGACTTCACGCTGCTGTCGGCTTTCCCTTCCAGGTCGTTAACGCGGCTGGCCAGGTCCTCGACGCGCTCGTCCACTTGGCCCATCCGCTTGCCCAGCTCCGTCACGTCATCCCTCACGCCTGCCAACTTTTCTTCAAATTTGGCGGCGAGAGCCTCGTTCGCCACCTTCATTTCCGCGGTCAGTTCGGCCATCTTTGAGGTCATTGTCGTGGCCAAGTTGTTGTTAGCCGTTTCCGTCTTCGCTGTTAATTCGGCCTTCATTTCTTCCATCTTCCCGGTGATGTTGTCGTTGGCCGTCTTCATTTGTTTCAACTCGGCGGTGATGTTGTCGTTTGCCGCTTCTGTTTTTGCAGCGAGGTTTTCATTTGCCGTCTTCATTTCTGTCAGTTCCGCCTTCATTTCCATCATCTTCTCCAAAATTTTCTCCAATGCCGCGTCCATGGTTGTAATGTTCGGTGATGTTGTTATCCCACTTCTGACACCAGTGTGACTTTGTGGGTTCGTGAAATGAAAAGTCCAATTTCACCACTCAAAAATGTTCTTTATTTCCACCGACTTACAGTTAAATACTTGCCAATTACACAAAATTACGTAGTGCACACAATTACGATTCACCAGTTCGTCCGTTACCGTTCCGATGCACGTACACACTAACACTGACTGTCTGTCTCTCTGAAACCCTTTTTATAAGCATCTCGTCGTGTTCTGGGCGTCTCTGGTATCCAGGCGAATATTCCAGATGATAGAAGAAGGGGAGAGAAACGTCCAGGGACGGGTGACATTCCTTTAACCACCCTTCAGTTAGTGACAGAGACTAATGGGAGGCGTGGCTCAGCTCCCTCCGGTTTCCCCACACAGCTGTGCCGTCATACCTTCCGCTAATTGGGTGACAATATGTACATTAAACTTATTAACAGTTTAAAATCAATTTAATAATGCAAAAGCTCATCAGTTGAGTAATAGCATTTCCCAATTAGGATTTTTTTTCAAATTGTTTCTTGAAGCATTTATAGATTATATATTTTTAATTTTGGCAGGCACATAATTTGTTGTACTATTTAATGCATGTATAATAAAAGCTATTTTCAAACAATTTTTGATTATGTGAAGTTAAATGTAGTTTTGCTTTTTCCCTTTATTATGATAATGAACTTTAGAATTTATGACAAAATATTTGAGGTGAGTTTGCATTAGTTCCTAATAAATACATACAGGATAATGGCAAATGTTTAATTCTTTAAAGCATGGTTTGCTGCTAACAACAGGAGGTAAACTGATCACGATTCTTATCACCCTTTTTTGTAATTTGAATATTTTAATTGCTTTGTTACTATTCCCCCACAGTGATATTACATACAAAATCAGCAGGTGAAATTTTAAGATGCTCATGACCCTAAGTATATGACTACTCACTGAGTGTTTTAATATATTAATTTAGAAGCAGATTTAAGCCACTTTTTATATATTCATTTATATGTAATTTCCAGTTCAGATTTTCATCAATACGTATTTCTGGAAACTTTGATGTGTTTGAGTAATTTACAATTGTTCCTTCTAACTGTACGTTGAGAAAATTTAAGTATTTGTATTTTCTTTATGAAATCCTACATTTCTTCTTATATAGGCATAGTCCATTTTTTTAAACCAAGAGACCATGTGGAATGTAACTGTATTTATACTCATTTTTAATGTTTCATCATTCTTTTCTAATAGTATTATATTTATATCATCTGCAAATAATGCAAATTTGATACCTATAGCTATTTTGCTACCAACATGATCACTTGCATATAAAAGAAACAATAATGTACCTGAGATCGAACCTTGTGGAATGCCACATTCAACTGTGCACTCATATGATAGGAATGATTTCACCTCATTTGTGCAACAGTTATAGTACTCTATTTCCATAACTTGTTTTCTATTTTTTTGGTAGGAACTGAACCAGTTTTGAGCTACACTTCTTATTCACTCTTTAATGTTTTAAGTAGAATCTCGTAAATGACAGGGTCAAATGTCTTTGATAAATCAAGAGATATTCCTATACAATGTTCAAATTTGTCTAATTTTTTATAGATATTGTCGCACAATTCAATTAGTATTGTAGTGCTGGATTTGCCATTTTGTCTAGTTTTGAAATAAAGTTTACAATTCTATTATGTACAATTTTTTCTAGTACCTTTTGAAATTGGAGATAAGAGGCAAATTGGCCTATAATTTTTGTTTCCATTCTTAGTCCCTTTGTAAAAAGTGATTTTACTTTTGCAACCTTAAGGCTTTCTGGAAAACAACCTTCCTTAATAGATAGACTTGCTATATAGCTTAATGGTTTCGTTAAGTAGTTTGCACATACTTTCATAAAAAATTTACGGTAACCATCTAACCCATAAGCTTTATTGGAGATTTATTTATTAAAGTTTCTGATGCTTCTACAAAATAGTTACTGAGCATTTCTGCTACTTCCAAAGGGTGTGATACTATTTGATTTTTATCTTTCAGATTATAGTTTCGATGCTTATTATTTTGCAATTTATTTCTGGTTTAGTAATATTCCAGGCATTATTTGATTTGATTGTTGAACTCTCTATTTGTTCGTCATTATAAAGTCATTTTGCATTTCTAATAAGTTTGTTAATTTTTCTGTAAGTTAGTACTTCTAATTGGATTTTATCTTAATTTTAATAGCCTTTTATTACAAATTTTGAAGACTTGTGTTGAGGTTACTGACTTATTAAAACAAAAATATCAGATACAAGTGATATTTTGTTAAATGATAAAGAATCCACAAATAATCTTAATATATTTGAAACCTTTCTTTTCATATCTATATAGGGCAACTTACTCATACTGTATGAAAAGCAAATTTTGCTTTACTTATGTAATAATGTTTTGAAGTTTTATCAACATAAAGCCAAGGAAAGTTGTCTTATTTCTACATCACTAGCTTAATGATTACAGTTTGACTATTTAAATGGTTATTCTAAATAAGAGGTGAAAGTATAGCTACCTTTATACCTCAAATGTCTTTTAACAACACATTTCTCTCAGATCACTGTGTTTGTTTCAAAACTAATTTAGAGTTGTAGTTTAAGATATATGTGCTTGTTCCTCTGATAAAATTGCTTGTATTATCTGCATTCAGTATTGCATTGATAGTATTTATATTTGCTGCTATAACCAATCAAATTCTGAAAAGAAGCTGAATTCAAAGCCAGAACTAAATTTAACATTTTTCGTATGAATATCTTAGATCTGCTGATTTTATTTAAAACAAAAGAGCCGTGAAATAGTATAGAACACGTTGATAAAAATTGACTGCATTCTTTTATGCTTATCATCATTACCTAAATGTATTTAATGCAAGCTAATATTCATATATCCAATAAATAAATTCAGCTTCATACATAAGTATATGCAATGCATTGTTTCCTTTCCTTATTTTATATTATATGCAATTAGGGAATACATTTAAAAGAAGTCATGTATTTCTTGCCTATTTCATTTCCTTCACAAGGGCAATCACTGGTGTTAGCAGCCATGAAAAGATCCGTCAAATTTTCTTTTAGACACATTTATGAGGCTCTCTTTGATACTTCAAAATTAATTGCATTCTTGTTCTTCAGAATAATTTATTTTTATTGTCCTATTGACCTGGATTAGAAAACAGGATGCAGTGTAATCAGGTACATTTGCAGAAAAGGTATAGAGTTGCCCATTCCATGAAATTTTCATCTTATCCCTTTCTTTGATTATGTTTGTTCTACAGAAAGGAAAAGCAGTGTATTCCTATGAACGTTGTATAATATAATGACAAGAGTGCATTTGGTCAAATAAAAACAGGATAAAGCTAAATTTGTGCTCAGGGACTGTAGATAATAGGGAATTTTTCCCCTTTGCAGCTACAAGGTATCTGCAAATAGCTGCTCTTCAGGTACTAGATGCAAGAACAGCTACATACCAGAAAGTGTGTTTAAGGTGTCATCAACTTGAAGTAATATTTAGGAACCCTCCAGGTGAGAAATTTTAGGACCTGATTGATATTCAGTGCAAATGCACATTCTGCCAATATCTTTTCTACATCTGAGGGTAAAAAGAAAACATCTTGCTGACTTAAAAGAAATAATATTTCAGATAGTTTCTCTGAAAGTTTCATATACTCTGAACCTTTTAGTAGTTGTGTTTTACACACTCCACAACTTTGGTATTGTTCTTAAATTAATCCCTAGTATTAGGTGCTAATAAGCAGTTTTTTTATCATTTTTGTTTCCTTTTACATTTTTCATTCAGAAATCATGACTAAAAGTGACTCTTATACCAAAATGTTTAATTTAAAAAACCATATGCAGTAACCATGACAATGCTTCTCAATTTTTGAGTTTTCAGTGCACTGAAATAACAACATTCAGCAATGAGTGTTTTCCATCTCAAGCCAACAGCAGGATACAGAGTTGACCTAATTAAACTACTTGAAATTACTTGCTCAGGGCATCATAACTTCATTACTGACCAACTTTTAGTATGCTAAAGGCAGACAATGAACAAAGAAGGCTAGGATAAAAGTATGTAAGGAAATGTTTTGCAATGCTAATTGTATTATTTCTAATACTATACAAATATATATTATTGAGCTGTATGTATCTTTTCAACATTGTGCAAATTGAATTCTGTTGCTCTATTTGTACAGCTAAGAAAATTATAAGAATATCCCCATTGTTCCGAAGAGTCAGATAAGTAAAATCATAAGGAAAATTAATGCTTCAAAAGGTATTAAGAGAAAGTGTGTATTATTACAAATTAAAATATGAAAGTGACTCACTAAATTTATTTCTTAAGCCTTCCTTTACCTCAAGGAGTTACAACCAAAGTTATATTTTTACAATATATAAAGTTACTATGGAACCCATTTATAAGGACAGTTGATTCCTTAAAGACTTCAAAACAATTTTATCTTTACAGTGACATCAAAATATTACTAGTTTATACCTTAAAGTTTGGTTTTTAAACCTTCTGTTTATGTTGGAACAACTATTATTATTTAATATCTTGGAATGTTACCAAACCTATTTATGAACTACTGTTAAAACCCACTGATTGTACTTTTGAGAAAAATTTAGCTGTCAAATGGAGGCTAGCTACTCAACTAGTTATAATTTATCAAAATTTATATTAAAACATTCTTTTTGACTAGTATTGAAATGCTTGATATCTGTAAAGTAAAGAGAATATAATAGATTCTGCATATAGCATGGTATACAATTTCTTTATTTACTTGGTTATTCTTAATTTCCTTAGGCTCTGCTTCTCATAATTTCATTCCTATAACCTCAGCATATTATACTCTAATTTAAAGCTTAGAAAGAAAGCATGTGTTGAGAAGAACAGTTCTATTTAAGAAAATGGATGTTTCAGAATTAAACTGAATAATTTTAAGGAGTTAAACCTTAGAGTGGTGTTATGGAACCATTTTGATATAGAATACTTATGATCTCAGAGCACATGATTTTCTGCAATAAACTAAAATATATTTGCGCCAGTAAGCCACTGATACCACCTCAATGGTATATGTAAGCATTTGAGCACTTGCTGCACTGCCAGGAAGTGGAAATGTGTGACTCAGTGGCAACATAGAAGTTTTAAGCCAGCACCACCAGATTCAAAATGTTTTCCTTCTCTTTTATTTAAATTTATTTTCATTCTTCAAATTGTTGTCTGTGAAGAATGTGGAGTACTGCACTGCTCTATTTATTATTACTTCTTCTTTTAATGTAATAAAGCAAATGAAATTAATTAAATGGTTTTTGAACTATAATGTACAACATAAGATAATGTAATGTTTTAACCTACACAGGATATATAATTATAATCCTTTATTAGAGATGATTTTAAAAAGTGACATTACCATGATCTGGTACTAATACACTTTGCTGTTATACATAAGTTGAAAGAATGCACTATTAGCTCTGGAAAAGAAATAACTAGTGTGAAAGGAAAACCACAGTCATATCCCTATTTAACCTTTATTTATTCATTTCCATGTACTGAGGAAAAGCGTACTTCTTTTTCAGATATTCAGAGACAGTCACAGTGAGCATTCCCATTCATGAAATGTGATTTTCTGGAAAATCTTCCTTTTGGGATGCCCAGTGGTTCATGAGATACCACTCTGTGCATTAGCAGAAAGTCATGAACACCTATGAAAGCACCCAATGTCACTTGCACAGACAGCTGAATCGGTAACATTGTGGTACAGAGAAGTTGTGCTGTGTTCAATTACCTCTGCAAAATAACTCTTGTTTTAATTTTTGTATTTAGGATGAAAGGTGTGTGCATACATGAATAGCAAAGGTAATTTTAATTTCTGAATAATCCAAAAGAAAAAGCTTTAGTATAATAAAGTTCCCTTTAGACATGGTTTTGTTAGGCAATGTTTAAAACTGGTGCTCAGAAATTTGTGCATTATTCTTGTTTGTACAGTGTGGTTACAATGCTTAGATACCTGCTTCTCTCTGAAGGTCACTACAGCAATAGAAAAGTTGGAAATAATCATTTCTTTCACACTAGCCGTGTGTAGGCTAAGGTTTGGATGAGTAGAGCCAGAGCCAGATCTTCCGCTCTCCGTGTGGTTGCCCTAAACCTCTGAGCTACTATGGCCAACATGCCAACATGACAAACAAAACTGATATATGCGCTATCTAAAGCAGCAAAACGGAGCTGGGGACTCACACACGAAGCCCTAAGAACTATGTACAAGGGTGCAATATTACCTTTATTGTCCTATACAGCTCCAGCTTGGATAAATGCATTAAATAGGAAATATAAATGTGTCAAGTACATTAGAGTATAAAGGCTAGCGAATATCAAAATAGCTAAAGCTTTTCGAACAACATCCACGGAAGCACTCTGTATACTAACAGGATTGACACCTATTATACTGAAAATCCAGGAGATTGCCCAAGAGTATAAATAAACAAAACAGAACACAGACTGGGAAATAGACACAGCATTAAGCTACAAGAAATGGCTACATCCGTCAGACATTCCAGAAATAAAAGAAACAAATGAAAATGAAAATATAACATTGAAGTTTACACTGACAGAAGAAAAACAGATCAAGGGGTAGGTTCTGGAGTGGTAATTTACGAAAACAAAGAATTAACTAAACAACTGCAGTATAAACTAAACAAAAACTGCTCAAATAATCAAGCAGAACAACTTTCAATCTTAAAGGCACTTGAAGAAATAGATAATATGGGAATAACACAAACTGACTTGAAAACAGCAGCAATATATACGAACAGCAAAATTACACTGAAGTCATTACACTGTACTAAAAATCATAACAAACTGATAGAAGAGAAAAACTACAACAATTAAATAAAAAAGAATGGATGATAAGAATAGGAGGGATAAAAGCCCACACAGGAATAGAAGGAAATGAAATTGCAGATAAACATGTGAAACGAGCAACAACAAATGATAGCATAGAAAGCTACAATAGAATCCCAAAAAGTGCCATCAGGAAAAAAATACGAGAAGAAACACTCAAAAAATGGGAAACAGAATGGCCAAACACATTAAAAGGTCAAGAGACAAAACAATATATTCCCACAGTAGCAAAACGATTAGAATGAAGAATTAACCTATCTACAAACCTCACTACCATTTTAACAGGACATGGAAGGCTGAAAGCCTATTACAAGAGATTCAACATAATTGATGATGCTACATGCACCTGTAACAGAAGAGACGAAACCACAGATGACATCCTGTATGACTGCATCAGGAAGGACCAAAGGGAAAAACTAAGGATGCAAATAAACAAGAAAGGAGGAAAGTGGCTAGTACATAAACCAGCACTTGTGGGACAATATCTATGGGACTTGAGTGAATATGTCAACACAATCAATCTAGAAAGTGCTGAATAACTAAATAAGTAAATTAATTCTAAAAAACTACAGTGACTGTGTGAACACAATCTGAAAACACAATAATTTCATTACTTCAGTTAATATGAACAATCAATCTGGAAGCAAAGTAAACCAGAACATGTAATATTACAAATGAAATGGAACATGTGGATGAATAAAAGATTATATAAAAAAAATGCCGACATGACATTAAATTCTCCCACTGACTCGTATGTTTCATGTTACTAAGTTGCCACAAAAGGTGCGTGTCTCATAGCATATGAGAACCCCTAGTGGTATACCGGGAAACATACAAGTCAGTTGGAGAATTTAGTGTCATGTTGGCATGTTGGCCATAGTAGCTCTGTAGTTTAGAGCAACCACACAGAGAGAGGGAGATCTGTGGTTCAAATCCCGGCTATGGCATTGAATTTTTCAGTCTGGCTCTACTCATCCAAATCTTAGCCTACACATGGCTAGTGTGAAAGAAATGATTATTTTCATCAATACACCTAAAATAAAAAAAACATAGTGGTTAAACTATGAAGTCTGGGACTTAAGTTCTTACAGCGTAGTAAGTCGCCACAAAAGGTGTGTGTCTCATAGCATATGAAGACCTCTAGTGGTCTACCGGGAAACATATGAGTCAGTTGGAGAATTTAATGTCATATCGGCATGTTGGCCATAGTAGCTCAGTGATTTAGAGCAACCGCATGGAGAGCGGGAGATTCGTGGTTCAAATCCCGGCTATGGCATTGAATTTTTCAGTCTGGCTTTACTCATCCAAATAGGAAAGTTGTACAAAAGAAGTGAAAATATTCTGTTACACATATACAAGCATAGAGCACATACATTTTAAACAATGAAGAAGTATCAATAACATAACAATGGTCTAATACATGTATGGTGTAAATTGATGAAAATGAATATACACAAATATAACAATTTGTAACATAAAACTTCACTTATCTTATAAGAAATGATGACACTTTTCTTATAAATTGTTTGGGATCGTGATTTCATGGAAATTCTTACACATCCTCAGCTGGAACTAACAATACTGTCGTCATTGTTATGAATGCTACTAGTACTACCAAAATCTGAAAATAAAACAAATTTAAAGAGAGAATTGACTGCTGGTATTTCAAAATTCATTTCACAATATTTATTTTTTAAAATAAATATATTTTCCAAAACCATTAAATCTATCGGACCATTTAATTGTTTTAATAATTTAACTTTTGGATTTATTTCATGGTTAAATGACCAAAAATGATCTACTGCGGCTGATTTATCAGTCTGTTTGTACTTAATGTTACGAAAATGTTCTTTCATTCTGGTTTCTAAATTACGTTTTGTCTTTCCAATGTAAACTTTATCACAATCGAAACAATTATATTGATAAATGCCAGATTTTTTATTATTAGAAATTTTATCTTTTTTAGAGAAATGCAATAAATTTTTAATACTGTATTGATTTTGAGGAACTAAAGTTATACGAAACTCTTTAAAAAAAAAATTTTAAATTGTTTATTAACCCAAGGATGGTAAGTAAATTTTTTAAAATTATAATCGTCTTTTATCTTTTTAAGGGTATAAACATCATTTATAGTTTTTTATATTTAAATTTTTAAATTTTTTTATTTATAAAGTGTTTATTAAGACCATTAATTAAAGCAGTATTAATAATATGTTTATATTCTTTACTAAATTCATCTTTAATCAGGGGTATATTTATTAATCTATAAATCAAACTATTGAAAACAGCAAATTTATGGGGAAAAGGGTTAAAACTTTTTATTTTTTATGTTATTATCAATATGAGTAGACTTCCTATAAATACCAAAGTTTAATTTATTATTATTTCTTATTATCTTTAGATCTGGAAAACGAAGAAATCCATTAATTTCAGTCTCTAATATAAATTTTATAGCTTTATCGTGAAAATTTAATAATTTTAAAGCATCGTTTATGAGTTTATCAGGCAAAATAGCAAAAATATCATCAACATATCTATACCAAACTTTAAAAATTAAAGGAAATGTTTAGTGACTTGCATTTCGAAAAAGCTCATAAAAAGATCAGCAAGAGAAGGTGAAAGAGGATTACCCATTGCTAAGCCAGAAGTTTGTTGAAAAAATTCACCATTAAAGGTGACAAAATTTTGATCTAAACAAAATTCAGTAAGTTTAACAAAATCAACTATTAAGTCCTCATGTAAATTTATTGAATTCAACCAATTTTTTAAATAGATTAAAAGTTTTTCTCTAGGAATACTAGGAAATAAGGCAGTGACATCAAAAGAAACAAGTTTATCAGTATATAGGATAAAAAGAAGTATTTCAGAAAGTGGAGTGTCATTGTTACTAAAATTAGGCAAATGAGTCAATCTTGTATATACTTTTCTCCACTTACAGTTTTTTAATGAAGACTAGTTTCTGGAAACTTCTTCCCTATCCTCAGACTGATGATGCATCCGGTGTCTGCATCTGGCTTGGTGTTGTGCTGCCATCAAACTTAGCACAACATTAGATAGCAACACGACACCAAGCCAGATGCAGACACCGGATGCATCATCAGTCAACCACAGAACTGAGAATAGGGAAGAAGTTCCCAGAAACTAGTCTTCATTAAAAAACTTGTAAGTGGAGAAAAGTATATAAAAGATTGACTCATTTGCCTAATTTTAGTGAGTTTATCAGTTTTAGATAATATAACATTTTCAATCTTTTTAACTAATTCAAAAAAATTTTTGATACTTAAACTCTCAAATTTATCAAAATTACAAAATTATTATGTAACCATTTAGTTGTTGAATTTATACAATTTACAATAGGTCTCATTTTATTTCCAGGTTTATGAATTTTAGGAAGTGCATAAAATGGTAAATGGTGAATTTTTAATGGTGAATTTTTTCAACAAACTTCTGGCTTAGCAATGGGTAATCCTCTTTCATCTTTTCTTGCTGATCGTTTTTTTTTTTTTTTTTTTTTTTTTGGGTTTAATAGTGGATGAGAACATTATAGAAACAATAGAATATAAAGAAAAATAAAAACTCTTATTTATCCTCAAATTAAAGGAAATTGCAAAATAAGGGGAAACTGATTGTTCTCCCCTCAGTTTGGATGAAAGTTGCGGAAGTTGAGGAAGATGAGGGAAAACTGAACTTCGTATTTATCCTTAGACTAGAGAAAAATTACATAAATTAAGGAAGCTACTAAAGAAAAATTAAAGCTACTATTTATTCTTTGGTTGGAAAAAATTTTTTTAAAAACTTGGAAGATTGAGAAAACTAAATGTTACTATTTATCCTCAGGTTGGAAGAAATTTACAGAAACATGGAGATAAAGAACATTAAAGTTGCTATTTATCCTTGGGATAGAACAGTTTTATACAAACAAAGAAGATGAAGGAATATTGCAGTAAACAAAACTTGAAAATTATAAGAAAAACTAAAGGAAACTAATCAAGTTGTTCATGCTTTTGTGCAAAAAGCAGTTAAACGGAACTCTTGAAACTGACATCCTTCAACATCCAAGCATAGATTACAACAACAACAAAATGCATCTTGTACTCTTTGGAAGATGCCTGGAGAGTTGCACATTGTTCTCACAAGTTCTCTTCTGGGTTTTTTGGTGCATCAAGCACAATACTCTTAATGTGATCCCATATGAAATAGTCTGGAGGGGTGAGATCAAGGGAATATGGGGGTCAAGCAACATTACCACCCTGACCAATCCATTATTCTGGAAATGCATTGTTTAGATGGACAGGATCTGGACAACACATAAGGTGTTGAAAGACAAAAGGATATCCACTAGAAGCCCAGGTAGAACATGAATCAATAATTGATGATACACACGTCCATTTAACTGAGGTAGAAGAAGACCTGGACTGACAGTGATTGAAAATTATGACATCGTATGTTGAGGCGGAACATAAACTGATTGCTCCTCTGCACAATGGTATCTAGTTTATAATGGCTCTGTACATGACTATCCCATCCATTGTAAAACAACACTTCCAATGAAGAGCACCTGGGAAAAGAAATCAGGCTGTTTGACACTCTGTTCAGAGACCCAGTTATAGAATTTCATTTGTCCACAGAAGTCTCCTAGTGTCAAGGTCTCTACCATCAAATGTTGGAATGGATTTGGTCAGTCTTTGCGCTCAACCTGCCATACACTCAAATGATGTGTGCTCATTCTAAATGCAACAGCATGCGTACAATATGTAGGAGTCTCTTGAAACCTTCTGATCCTGCACAAATGTTTGGTTGATGCACCTTCAAGAAACCAGGTTGCCTTAGATGAATGATGAACACACTGAAACACTGAGAGGTTTGGATAATGTCTGTGGGATATTTTTCATAGAATATCTGCCTTTAGCTTCCCATAAACAAAATGCATGTCTGCTAGCTCTGCAGAACTGTAATAAATGGTCATTATTCCACTGATTATAATCAAGATAATTCAAATAACATAGCAAGACCGTCAACCATAGTGACCTACAGATTGGTACATGCACTCAGGTATTGTAGCTACTGTGTGAACAAAAATATTATAGATGTTCTTACTCAACATATTTAAACAGTATGATAAACCCTCTTTAGAAATTCTTTTATTACAATAATCTAATTTGTTTTTCCTCTGGACAATACAGAAATTAATATTACCAGTGTATGCACATACCTCTTGTGTTAAACACAAAAATAAAAACAAAAGTTATTTTTTAAAGGAGGTTCAACACAGCACTAGTTCATCATAAAATTTATTTGACTTTCTCCAAATTCCTAGAGCGGTATCTTCTAATTCATCTGTGCTTCCCAAGAGGAAAATATGTCACAAAATCAGAGTTCGTAAATGAGAACATTTACTGTTATCTGAAGAAGAAACATGCTTTTCTACAGTTCCTGAAGTGAATAAATAAAGCTTAATAGGAATGTGACTGTGATTTGACTTTTGCGCCCTCTATTCCCTTTTCCGGTGCTAACAACACATTATTTCAATTATTTAAAGACAATAGTGTACTAATGCCAGGTCATGGAAATGTCATTTTTAAAATCACCTCCAAAAAAGGATTCTTATTACATATCATATGTATGTTTAAAATATTGCAATGTCTTAAGTTGTATATTACTGTTCGGAATTCAATTTGATTTGCTTGAATAAATTTAACAGCAGTGCTAATAAGAAATTGAGCAGTCAGTTTTTCATATCCTTCACCATCAACATTTTGAGGAACAATTTTTTTTTTTTTTTTTTTTTTTTAATATTCAGCAGAGCTTGAACATCAAAGCTGGTGGCACTGGCTTAAGGACTCCTTATCTTACCACTCAGCCACACATGTACACTTCTTGGCAGTGCAGCAAATGCTTACATATACATTGAGGTCGTATCAGTGGCATACTGACTCAAATATATTTCTTCTTAATACAATTTTGAGTCGAACTAATACTCAATGCTCCACTTATTGCTAGTATTTACCTAGAACGCAGTTCGTTAGGGTCTTCCTAACATCATCAGCTGTTGTCGACTAATGGATGTCGGTTCGGTGAACTCCTCGGAGGTGATAGGTGCGTCTCTGTCGGTATCTCGATGAACTTAAAATTTGGTCCTTACACAATGGGATATTTCTTCTTATTGAACAAATTAATGTGCTCTCAGACCATAAGTGTTCTCTCTGAAATTGTTTGTCCCACACCCCTTTATAACCCCTTAAAATTACTGAAGCACTCTTAATATAATTAGTATATATCAAACATTATCTTTGAGACTGCAAAGATATAAAAAAATATGATTTAGCATTTATTAAAAGATTTTAAAATTTTAATATACATGTGGGTAAAGATACTTTAGATAAAGGCAAAGCCATTTTTCTTTTATCTACTATCTTTGGAGCCTTTGTTTAAAATTTTTACTATCCATTAATTTATATTGGATGAATAATGGCTGTGAAACTACAGTATTTTTCAAAGTATAATTTCCACAAATTAAAAAGGAAAGATAAAGTCTATTTTGGTGTCTCTAACTGCTATAAATAAGTTTTTGGCAATATTCTATGATTCATTTTATAATTAATTATGGGTTCAGCCATAGTTAATAAGTTCAAATTTGTTAAGGAATTTATAAACTGAAAAATGTAGTTTGCTAAAAGTATGTGTTTCTTTTTTCTTCATTTTTAGTAAGTTTAGTATAGTCATTTATTAATATTTAGACACTTTAACATATGTCTAGTTATATCATAGTGTGACCAGGTGTGTGAATAGTTACCTTGCTGCACCTGTAGAAGGCATACTGGTACCTTTACTTGGCACCTGGATTGTTGATAGTGTGATCATATGCGTGGAAATGCCAGAAAGCAGCACTGATGTGAGATAATCCTGGCCTCTTTGTCCAGTCACCTGAATTGTTGCAGCTACCTGCCAGCACTTGAGAAAAATTTATCCTTATAATAATGGCCTTTATATAAAACAAACTGTCAATGACGGCTCAAACAATAAACCTTTTAAAGTAATCCCTGCATTTCTAGAAACTTCCTTGGTGATTGGTATGAGAGAAGCTTCTCCCTTTTGAGAACATTCTGCCTTTGTTGTGCAGACTATATATATAAGCAGCTGTTAGCCCCAACTAAAGTGAATAAATAAAGAAAGAGTCAACAGAGTTGAGTGAATCAGTGCCAAGAGTAGAATTCATTAGTCAGTCAAATGCAGTTGATAACTGTTCCAGGAGAGCAGCAGAGAACTTAAATGCTGATGAGCATCTAAGTGAGAAATACAATTGCTTTGGTAGAAGCTTGAGTAATCATTTATTACATTGGTAAAACGCCATGGTGGAGATGAATGAAACAATTATTAGCTGCAATCAAGATCATGAAATCTGGAATAAAAAGGGTAGAGGGGAAAATGGAATTTGAAATAGAGAAGATGGAGTAGAAAATGGAATCTGCAATGAAGAAAATGGGAAGAGAGATAACAATAGTGAATTCCACAATTGAGAAGATACGAGTGAAATAACCACAGTAAATTCTGTGATGGAGAAAATGGAGAAGAAAATGGAATCTAAAAGGGAGAAGATGGAGAAGAAACACAAATCTGGAATGGAGAAAATAGAATACAGAATGTAGAAGATTGAGGAGAAAATGGAATCTGGAATGAAGAAGAGGCAGACAGAAATATCCAAGATTGAAGATGGAGCTATCAACCAAAATAGGCTAACATGAAAAAGGATTGAAACAGGTCAATGAAGGGCTTAAACCTTAGAAGGAAGAATCAACGTCAATGCCAAAAAAGTGCACGTTTTGATGGGAAGAAATGCTTGACTTATGACTTAAGGCCTTAAAGGTCGAGATGCAGCACCTTATATAATATCTATGCCCATCAAACTACTCCAGTACAATGGTACGACAGCTTTCGAAATGTACATCACCATTCCACATCTTTGCCACCCACAACCAATAATCAGCAGAGAAGAAAATCCCACAACTGATAGCAAGCCTCCAGGGAGGGGCATTTTGTAAGGTGTTATTCAGAGACATCCAGGAAGCTCGCCAAATTATGTGTAAAAAATGTTGTTTGGACATAGCCTGGGGCAATCAGTTCAAGTCAGGGTGCAACATCCTGAATTGACCCTGTTGGAGTTTGACCTAGAAATTGAACAACTGGTGAACAAAGCTGTCGTAAGCCCCCTCCAGATACGTGTATAAAGATAAAGCATGCGTGTATAAAGCATAATCAATCCATTGTCGTTGGAGTTCACAGAGCCAAGATAAGATAGCGTCTGTTCCTTGGCGGCTAAAAGACCATTCACAAGGGTCATATGTACTTCCTGCATAGTTTTTAATGCTTTTTGTCTTTGAGAAATGGTGTTGTATGAAATACTACTTATGAAAATTGTTAAAACTAATTCACGGAAATTTGTTACTACATTTTCTAATCTTTTAACCCAGCAATTTAAACAAAAATTAAATTTCATGTTACACATCCTTCAATATACATGCTTTTAAATATTGAAATAAAAGCAGAAGTATGGGTACCTTTGAAAAATTAAAATGCTATGTGATAAACTGTCATACATTTAAAAAGATTATACTACCTCTCCTCAAAATTCATGAGCTGAAACATTATATAATATTAAGAATGAATACTTCAGCTTCAGAAAATATAAAAATGCCAAGTCACTGAATGCTTCTCTTGATTATTGTACCAGAGCATTATATACTACATACCTTAATAGATATATGTAATGTTAAAGTAAAAATCATGTACTTCAAACAACCAAATTGAAGGATAGAGTCAACATGAAAAATTCACTGCCATAGCCGGGATTTGAACCACGGATCTTCTGGTTTCCGTCCAGCCGCACTACCATTGTGCTACTATGGCCAACGTGCCGACATGACATTAAATTCTCCAGTTGACTCGTATATTTCCCCGGTAGCCTATATACGGCTAGTGTGGAGAAATGATTAATTTCCATCAATTAACTAAAATAATAGAGTTAAATGATGAAGCCTGGGACTTAAGTACTTACAATAGTAAGTCGCCACGAACGGTGTATCTCGGATGCGAGAGCCCCTAGTGGTCTACCGGGGAAATATACGAGTCAACTGGAGAATTTAATGTCATGTCGGCACGTTGGCCATAGTAGCACAATGGTAGTGCGGCTGGACGGAAACCAGAAGATCCGTGGTTCAAATCCCGGCTATGGCAGTGAATTTTTCATGTTGACTCTATCCATCAAATATCTTAGCCTATATACGGCTAGTGTGGAGAAATGATTAATTTCCATCAATTAACTAAAATAATTAGAGTTAAATGATGAAGCCTGGGACTTAAGTACTTACAATAGTAAGTCGCCACGAACGGTGTATCTCGGATGCGAGAGCCCCTAGTGGTCTACCGGGGAAATATACGAGTCAACTGGAGAATTTAATGTCATGTCGGCACGTTGGCCATAGTAGCACAATGGTAGTGCGGCTGGACGGAAACCAGAAGATCCGTGGTTCAAATCCCGGCTATGGCAGTGAATTTTTCATGTTGACTCTATCCATCAAATATCTTAGCCTATATACGGCTAGTGTGGAGAAATGATTAATTTCCATCAATTAACTAAAACCAAATTGAAGCACACCAATACATTGAAATATCTGTGAGTAGACACAACACTCTCATTTTCACTTACATTAATATTATCTGGAACTAGTTACCACAGGCCATAGCCAACATTGTGAGTTTCTTGTTATCTATTGGTCCTTGTAGATGCAGTGGTTTCCTTTGAAGACTAATGGATATTTTACAAATAATAAATAATAATGATGATGAGGAGGATATGTATTAGTTGAGTACAAATAAGAGTTGACAGAGAGGAATATCAATAAGCTATAGAAATTAAAGCAAAAATTAAAGCAGAAAAACAAACATTATTGAAAATGTACATATCACCCAGCAGTAGTCAACAAATCCTGAACATTTTCTTAATAATTATTTTGCTTCACTGCGGTGTTCCAATACAGTTAAATCTCGACATATTTTCTTATACATTTTCATAAAATTGGCTCAAATAAACATCTACAGTGTGAAAATTTGTTGAAAATATAATACATTGATAATACACTTTCAGACAATAAATCAGCTATCTACAGAATAGATTGCAAAGATTGTGAGATTACATGTTGGTGTATTAACCCAGGAAAAGCAAAACACTGAAATGGGCAGAAAGAACAGCAGTTGCCCATCAGTTTTGGAGAGCATATCATAATATAGTTAGTTAGTTTTTATTCATCCTTTTGATCATATTACATGATATAGGACACGTCAAGTACTTATAACTAAAAATTATACAATATACATATATATAACACAAGTTTGGAATGAAAATTCAACTGTATGTACAGTATAATGATAATAATAGTAATAATAATAATAATAATAATAATAATAATAATAATAATAATAATAATAATAATAATAATAATAATAATAATAATAATAATAATAATAATAATAATAATAATAATAATAATAATAATAATAATAATAATAATAATAATAATAATAATAATAATAATAATAATAATAATAATAATAATAATAATAATAATAATAATAATAATAATAATAATAATAATAATAATAATAATAATAATAATAATAATAATAATAATAATAATAATAATAATAATAATAATAATAATAATGATGATGATAATAATAATAATAACAGTTCACTTGTAGTTAACATATTCAAACAATTCACCTATACTATAAAACATTAACATCATTAACATTAACAAAATCAATTGTCACAGTAATCATAATATTCTTTTATGCTATAAAAACAATGGAGTGAAAGAAGTTTTTTGAGACAAATTCTAAATCGATGCAGTGCAGGTATTTGCTTCAGATAATTGGGTAATTTATTAAAACAGATTATTTATAGAAAACAGATTGAGCTCTTAAAGTCAGCAAAAGGCCACACTAAACTAGAGATAGGGGAAAAAAGGTATTCATAAAACATTATGAACAGAGAACAGTAAACTCTGAGTTACCAACAGAAGATAGGCTCATACAGAAATTCATAACTGTCCACTATGGTCATGAACTAAAGTCAACATATCCATGAGATGTGAAAATTAACAAATAGCTTATGATGCAGGCAATGGCCTAGGAAATTAACAGTTCTACATAGCATTAACTTTCTTGCAGTGATATTTCTTAACAGAGTTTCTGCCATAAAAAGCCACCTATCAATAAATTCCACTATGCTATACTGAGCAAAGTCTGCCAGCATCGATCCTATCAACACAATGTTTGAAAGTAAGTCTATTTCTGAAACATCCTATAGTTATGGCTTTTATGTCACTGAAAAGATCAGACCTTTTTCATTCTAATGGTATATTTCATAATCATTCAGAGGGTTCTTTTGTTATTTGAACGATGGCATTTTTTCCAATGCTCATCAATACAGTTTGACCATAAACTGTTCAGTCCTGTTTTTACCCATAAAAGTAAACATGGTAAATTGTTCTCAATATATTTTTGTGCCGAGGAAGGATAATGACAAAATTGTGCCATATTATGATGACTATGTTTGTTGATGCAAATAATCTAAGTGACAGTGACAGCGAGGTTAATGGCTAGAAGTGTTTAACTGTGTAATGAGAATTTTCTAACCTTTTAATTAGTGTCTTATTAGACAGATAGAGTCAACCTGAAAATTCCAATGCCATGTCCGCGATTTGAACCACGGATCTCCTGGCTTCCGTCCAGTCGCTGCCACCCATTGAGCTACCATGGCCAATGTGCTATCCTGACATTAAATTCTCTAACTGACTCGTATATTTACCCGGTAAACGACTAGTTTTTCTCGTATCCATTTGTGGCGACTTACTATCGTAAGTAATTAAATCCCAGACTTCATCATTAAACTCTTTTTATTTAAGTTAAGCCATATATAAGCTAAGGTTTTGGATAGAAAGAGTCAACCTGAAAAATCCAATGCCATGGCTGGGATTTGAACCATGGTTTAATGAAGAAGCCTGGGATTTAAGTACTTATGATAGTAAGTTGCCACAAGCGGTGTATCTTGGATACGAGAACCCCTAGTGGTTTACCGGGAAAATATATATGAGCCAATTGGAGAATTTAATATCAGGACGGCACATTGACCATGGTGGCTCAATGGGTGGGAGCGACTGGACGCAAGCCAGGAGATTCGTGGTTCAAATCCCGGCCATGGCATTGGATTTTTCAGGTTGACTCTATCTATTCAAAACCGTAGCCTATATAGGGCTAGTGTAAAGAAATGATTCATTTCCATCAATAACTTAAATAATGGTGTCTTATTGTTTAATTTCTGAACCTTTAATGACTATTATAGCTAGTTAGTTTTATGTGCATATATATAAACAGAGAATTCTTAGATTCATGATATAGTGTTAAAACTAGTGCAGGAAAACCACAATTGTAGGGTATATATATTTTTTATGTGACCACACTAAACTAATACATACTGGTGAATTAAAATTTGCATACTTTTATGTAACATAATATAGGCTTTAAGATGTGTTTCAATATATTTTATTTGCAAATGAGTATTCTTATAGTCCTAAATCTCATTTCCATTATTTCAATAGAAATATGTGATATTTCATATAAAATTATAATAAAAAAATTAGAACTCCTTGTTTCTGTTGAGTTAAACTTGCACTGCATATTTATTCACCATCTAATGATGCTTCTAATCAACAGCTTATTAAACAAAAATTAGTATGGCAAAAACTCATTTTATACATTTTTAATCTAGCTTTAAAGTTACATCTATTGTAAATATTTTTTTAAAAGCTAATATTTTGAGTCATTGTAGTCTAGCATTTTTCACCCTTACCATTTGAGCTTGGCATTTAATCACTGTGCAGGCACTGTTGCCTCTAATGGACATGTGGTGTAAGAGGGTTAATGTAAGTGAATTTAAGAATGTGTCAACTCATACATAATTTTTACGTATATGTGTGTAATGTATAATGTATCATAGATCTTTAAATAAACAAAGAGAGAGAGTTCATAATAGACAAGAGTGGCTGGAACACATAGATAAATTGAATGAGGAATGATACCCAAAGAAAATATTAAATTACGGACTAAAGAAAAACAAAACATCAGAAGGTACAAAACAACAATGGATAACCCAATGAAATATGCATTTGGAGCACACAACAAGCCTTTGGAGCCTTAATGCTTGAAGGAGGAGAAGAAGAAGATGTATATAACTTTTCTTGCACCCAAGTTCTGAGTATCATATTAGCACTTTATTCACATAAAGAATTCTTTATTTATGTTGGACTACTTGCAGTACATTTTTATTAAAAATAACCTCAGTTAAGCAATATGAACTTAGTTGTACATGCAGAAACTGTAACATAATATTTCACATGTCAAAATTCAGTTTAAAAAAACTTAAGATATCTAACAATATTTTTTAAAATGTCTAACATTACAAGAAAGTTGTTTGACATAAGCTGTACCTTTTTGTATAGTAAGAATTTGCCTATTTCCTGTGATTTAATAGCTGCACAAAATTTACTTTTAATGAGTAGGACTTCACATGCTATTCACATATTCTTTACCTTAATTAAATTAAAAAGGCTGATCTTTTGAGAAGTTATATTTGCTTATGATATTTTAATTAAAATCATCAGAGCCATTTATATGAAAATAGAAAGTTCTTTCTCCAAAAATACACTTTTTGGATTAGGGGATCTTCAAATGGATCTTCGTTATATGCCAGTATTATATATTTTTAGTGAAATACAACAGATACTTCGTCTTGCTACCAAGGCAAGTGGTAGTTAAAGCAAAAATAAGTGAAAACTTAAGCAAACACATCATAAAAGCAAAGGCCTCCACTGCATTCAGGTTGATAGTAAGCAATTTCTATTAATTTGTAATGCTGGGCAACACTTGATTCAAACTTGATAAAAGGCTATATCTGCAATAATGACTGTTGTTATCCAAATGCTAGTTTTAATTACTTAACTTTTCTCTACCAGAGTATTGAAACACCTGGTAGTCTTCGCTTGATCAATGGATCAAATTGAAACACAGCCATGGGGTATTCAAATTTTCAGCCAATAATTACTAAAATCTCAAAGACATTGGCAGTTATGGTAACATAGTGTTGACCTAATGTTACTGATCTTGACCTCGCTATGCTGTATAAGTAGGTACAAGCATAAATAAATCAGATTGATTTAACTAGTTATAAATAAAAGCATTGCTAAAAGGGAAGCTAATTTCACATTGAAAGACTTAAAATTAAGTCATACCATTTAAAACTTGAAACTTGACTCATGTCCATTTAAAAAATCAGGAACGTTTTTGGAACTTTTGCACTCCCATACTCAGCGGATTAGTGACTGGCTTCTATCATCACAACTGGTTGTTGTCTGGATCTCTTGTAATTGGCTCCCTCTCTCGGAAGATTTTTTACATAAGTTCAATAGACTGTTCACTGATGGTTCGTCAAAATTTAAAATATGTGGAATACTTTCTATAATAAAACTTTTTTTCCCATGTTGTAAGTTCAAGTTCTGTTGTCAGTGGTTTAAGTAATTTAATCTCCTTTCCTATGTGGTGGTTATCATTCCATAAATAAAAGGCAACTGTCGATTTTTCTGTTTGTTTATATTTTATGTTCCTTCGGTGTTCTGTTAATCTAGTTTTTAAATTTCTTTTTGTCAAACCAATATAAAATTTGTCACAATCCTCAATCTATCCTATATATGCCTGATTTTTGTTCTGGTGATATACTTTTTTATTATTTTATTTTAAAGGGATTATTTAACAACTTCTTGAATGAGAATCTGTGTTGTGGTGCTAGTTTGATGTCATAATCTTTAACCCTCTATTAGTCACGTGGGGTCTGGGAGACCTCTAGCTTTATTTAAATGTTGTATTTTATGAACGAAAGCACTTATGTAATTGTGTGACTAGGACATCTAACATTACACCTTACTCAAATGATAACATTACACCTTACTCAAATGATTGCTGTGGCGACAAATTTTTCTTGTAGCTGCAAGAATGACGTATCAGCAGCTAGGTGTCGTACAGGTCCAGCAGGCCTCTTGCGCCTACTCTCGTTACATGTTGATGACCGTTTTTCTTTGATAATAAGTAGTGGAATATTGCTTTGCCAGTGGAAGGAGCCATTAGTACTTCGTCATGAATACCAAATGGTATTCATTGCTATTAGACAAATTGGCTGATGTTAGAGAAATGTGTACAATGTTTGTAAATAAATGTCAGGAGCATTATTCTCTTTGGACAAATCGTCACAGTCGATGAGCAATTACCTGCATTTTATAGTTGATGTGGTTTTAGATAATATAGCATCTAAGCCAAACAAGTATGGTGTAAAATATTGTTTAAGTGATGCAAAATGTTCTATACCACTAATATTGAAATTTATTATGGACAGTAGCCAGACAGACCACATTTGCAAAATAATTCCACAGAGGCTGTAGTGCTAAGACAAACTGAACCAATCTATGGCACTGGCAGAAATGTTACAGCAGATAATTGGTTCATTAGTATATCCCTGATAAATGAGCTGGGTACAAGACAACTTTTCTCGTCGGTATAATATACAAGAACGAGAAGGATTTACCCTGTAATTTTACTTCTCCAGAAGGTTGCAATCAATACAAAAGTGTATTTGGCTTCACAAACAAGAAAATACGTAAGTTAATTGATGGAAAGCAATCATTTCTTCACACTAGCCCTATATAGGCCAAGGTTTTTGATAGATAGTCAACTTGAAAAATTCAATGCCACGGCCAGGATTTGAACCATGGATCACCTGGTTTTCGTCCAGTCGCTCTTATCCTGGGCAGAAACCAGGAGATCCATGGTTCAAATCCCAGCCGTGGCATTGAATGTTTCAAGTTGACTCTATCTAACAAAATACTTGTTTCATATGTTCCAAAAAGGATAAAACAGTAGTTTTGATCTGAAATCTACATGTTTCATCGGAACAACTGTCAGAAGCTGATGAGTAAAAGCCTGAAATAATCATGTATTACAACGATACTAAATCTGGAGTTGATATAATAGATAAATTATATGCTACATACATTTTAGCCAGAACAACATGAAGGTGTCCCATGGTAATTTTTAACCACATGTTGAATAATGCAGGTACTTTCTTGGAAACCAAAACAAATATTCCACAAGACAGAAATATGTATTTGAAAGTGCTGTCCTTAGCTTTGCTGTTGCAACAGCATCAAAGCTACCCAATGATCTGAAAGAGCTTCTAAAGAAATATAAAGCCGAACAACAGCAGATGAGTTGCTGAATGCACCAGAATCATTCAAAAAGAAATGATGTGAACTCTGCAGCAACGACAAAAAGAACATAAAAACCAAATATGCAAGTGGCGAATGCAATGCTCCTCTCTGTTTGAGAAAACATGCAAAAATTATTTGCAATAACTACTTAGTTGGGGAAAACAGAAGAAATAGCTGATAACTCTTAGTAACTGAACATTTCCAATGACAAGATATAGTTCAAAAGAATAGGTTGTTCTCTTTACGTATACTTGATACACGTTGAAATGCACACACTATTCTTTTTATACTTTAACTGATGTATTTAAGATGACTATATGCATAAAAGTCATGTATATTTAACCTAAATAAAGCCAAAAATTTGGGTGGGGGGAGAAAAAAAGAAGAAATACAGGCATATAATCGCATAAATACAACGCAGGCCTCCTAGGCCCCACGTGACCAACGATTTTCTGCCAAGGCACGACGGGGGGTTAAATATTCATTCAAACTTCGGAAATGCCCAAGGGTGGAACATAAATTTTTAGTATTTCCACTTTTTATGTATCTTTCAAAGAGTAGTGATCTGTTTTAATTTTTTTTTTTTTTTTGCTTATGGTTCCAATTGATCTTTTTTTTTTTTTGGTTGAGTTTGGATTAAAATCATTTTTCTGTGCTATATTTAAAATATATGTAAATTCTTTATTATACTGTTTTTGATCTAGAGGTATACTGTTAATTTTATGAATCAAACTTCTAATAGCCACTAATTTTACTAATTTATGTGAAAGAGGATTGAAACAGTTGTGTTTTTTGTAATTATCTGTTTGAGTAGGTTTTCTGTAGATTCCATATTTTAATTATCATTTTGTCGTATGATCATTAAATCTAAGAAAGGTAATTGTTCAGTTTTGATTAAAACTGTAATTCATATATAAAATTATATTTCATTTATGTTGATTTGGTGGTAGAAATAATGTGACAGTATGTATACTCTATCTCAGGATAGTTCAATCCTGCTATAAACACTGGGTGGGATGGTTACACTGTTGATTGGTTTAGCAAAGTTAATAGGTGTTTTCTTTTATTTGCATGCATATGATAAACTGCTCCTTTAAATACAGTACTGTAAATAGTTTTCTGATCACTGCTGCGCGCGAGCTAATTTTGGAGAAAGAAAAGTATGCAAATGTTTCGATTCTTATAAATACTACTACTACAGGGGGATTTTAGGGCTTATTTCGCCCATGGGTTTATTTCACCCTGGCTTATTTCACCCAATGGCTGCTTCCGGGGTGTACCCTCTTCAGCCTTGACTTTATTTGGAGTCGAGGGGGGATGGCTCTTTTTTTTATTTTTTTTATTTTGCTTGATAAGGTTATGTATGCATGTGTTTACAATTTGTCGTTATTGTTGCTGATTCTTATAAATGTAATAGCCTCACATTTTATCTTTCTGCTTCACATACTACATAGATGTGTTCTGTATACTATATGCAGATTAAGCAGAAGACAGGTGAAATTATGTACACTATTAACTTAATATGTTAAATTAAGCTGCATTTTATTTAACAATTACTAATGGACACTACTATTATATAATATTTTTGCATTCCTATACCAGGCAGCCCTCTCACAACGAGGTCTGCATCATGTTGAATGCTGATTATGATGTTATTGTTTATAGTGTGGAGTTGCTTCTGATATTTAACACTGTATTTCCTGTACATCTCGCATACCTCACATATCCAAGAATATCTATGTATGTGCAATTTAAAATCAGTAAGCTCTTCATCATGGAGCTGGCCGGTGCTTCAGCCAAAATGAAACATAATCAAGGCAAATCTTTAAAAAGTGGTGAGAGGCAAATGATTGCACATTGTTTCACGGTGCTTAAAGAAAGAAACCCAGAACCGTCTATAAAAACATTGAGAAAGAATTATTAAATTTTAGATGAGTCGTATTTCTTACACATCTGCTTCACTTTCGTACCTATTTTGAGGACATGTTTCGCAAATCTTCGTTTGCATCTACGGCTCTTGTGCGACTGACGCTAGATCCAGCGGTGTGGGTAATTCTGGGGTTGTTGCTGCCATCTGTTGATTTAGTGATGAACTGAAATGTGGGATTCTCTTCTAGCGGGATTTCAAAGTTCATTAGTTGGTTTTTATGTTTTTCTATGTATATCCTCTCCCATATGACGAGTTCACTATGTTTTTGTACGTATTTTAGTAATTCTGTGCTATCTTCAATTTCATGATTTTCAGACCAGAAATGAGCTGCTATTGCGGACTTATCAATATTTTTGTATCTTAAGTGCCTGAAGTGTTCTTTCTTTCTAGTGCCTATGTTTCTTTTTGTCCTCCCTATGTAAATTTTTTCACAGTCTTTACACTTAATTTTGTAAATGCCTGACTTTTCCTCTGGTTTTATCTTATCAGTATTATTACTGTGAAGTAGGTTTTTAATGTTGTAATTGTTTTTTGGTGCCAATGTTATATTGTATTTCTTGAATATTTTTGGGAACTTTTTTGTGGCCCAGGGGTGGTAAGTAAATTTAGCAAATCTAGTTTCTTGTTTTATTGGTGTGAGAGCTGTGATCTGTTTTAATCTCTTTTGAAGTTTGAATGATTTTAGTTTTTTATCTACAAGGTTTTTTCCATATCCATTTTTAATTGCAGTTTTTAAGATTTGATGGTATTCGTTTTGATATTCTTGCTGGCTGAGAGGTAGATTTACTAATCTGTGTGTCAGACTGTTGATGGTTGCATGTTTGTGTGGAATTGGGTTGAAACTATTTGCTTTGATGTAATTATCTGTGTGTGTTGCTTTTCTATGAATGCCAAATTCTAGTTTTTCATTGCCTTTTTTGATTTTAAGGTCTAAAAAAGGTAGAGTACAGTCCTCTTCAGTTTCTACTGTGAATTGTATGCTGGGTTCTTGCAGGCTGAGTAGTTTCAAAGCATCATCTATTAGTTTGTAGGGCACTATTGCAAAGATGTCGTCTACGTATCTGTACCATGTTTTAAACATATGAAGGAAGGCTTTAGTAATATGTGTTTCGAAAAAGCCAATGTATAGATTGGCCAAAAATGGTGATAGCGGGCTTCCCATAGCTAGTCCTGAAATTTGTTTATAATATTTTCCATCGAAGACAAAATAATTTTGCTGTATACATAATTCAGTCATTGCCAAATATTCTTCTATTGCATTGGCATCCAGGTTTATAGAATTTAGCCATTTTTTCAGTTGAATCAAAAGTTTGTCTAATGGAATGCTAGGGAAGAGGGAGCGGACATCAAAGGATACTAAAGTGTCATGAGGTTTTAGTTTAAGATTTTGAATTTTTTCTACCAGGTCTAAAGAGTTTTTTATACTCAGAGTATGGAACTGTGGAAAGGACTGAAATTTTTTGGTTAGCCATTTTGCCAGAAGGTAAGTAGGAGTGTTTATATTATTTACAATGGGTCTCATGGGTATGTTGGGTTTGTGTATTTTAGGCAAACCATATATTCTTGCAAGGGTAGGGTTGTCTGGTTTGATAGTTTTTTGTTCTGTAGTTGTTAAAATTTTACTATTAATGATGGTTTTTTGTGCATCTTTTATGCATCGGTTGAGTGGATTAGAATCTATTTCCTGGAATTCTTTTTGTTGTAGTAACTCTAATATTTTTTCTTTGTATGTAGCTGTATCTAAGATTACTATTTTGTTCCCTTTATCAGCCCTTGAGAAGATTACATCCTTTTTCCTTAAAGATTTAATTATCTGAATTTGTTTCAAATGTTTTATTGGCTTTTTATTTATTAAGTTTTCCAATATAGGAGCTGATTTTTTCCTAATTATATTTTTGTCCATGGTTTCCAAGCCTTCTACTGCTAATTCTATGTCTGCAATGAATTCATCCGGGTTGCTGGAGTATGTTATACATGTTTTAGGCCTTGGTTAAGTACATCTATTTCTTCATCCAAAATTTTAACAATATATACCGCTAGTGTTGCAAAACTTATGTGCGCGCATGTAGCACCTAATATGTGGTGAGTTGAGTCAGCTCCGCCTTGTTGTTTACAGCAGGATTGAACTAGCCTGAGATAGAGTATAATACATATTATTATGAATGCTTTGGGAAATTCTTCTAAATCTGAAACACTCTTATTAAGCTTTGCACCTGAATTTGCCTTAATTTGTATTCAATTTTATCAAATTTGAAATAAGTCAAGAAGCATTTATCAATCTCTTATATAAAATTTCTAATGTACATCTACAGTGGATTGTAAAAAACGTTTTGCTGTCCAAATAACCTTTAATTTTCTTTCAGTATCAATCAAATTAAAACTATACTGATAAGCACTTATCAGATATATACAAGATTTGAAGCACCCATTGTTAGCAGTTCACCTAAAAGTTTTACATTTTTAGTGACTTACCTTATTAACTGTCCTCATTTCCATATTGATTTCAATAAAATTTGAAACATATCAGTGAATGTCACTCAAACTCATTTATACTAAATTTCAATGGATATTCTTTGGATTACATCAAGGATACACTCTTTCTAAGTCCAACATCAGACCAGATAAAACAAGTGCTGATGGAACCTGCCGAAGTTGCCCTGAATAGCAATGCTGGTAACTGGTAGTTGCAGAGCCATTCACTGCCAACATTGGCACCAATGTCTCAGACATACGAGTTACAGACAGTATTAAAACTACATGTGCCCACCACATGTGCCTTAGTTCGAAGTAAGACACCTTTACCATTCATTGTGAAAATGAATATGTTGCTTGGTCCCCACCATTCAGTAAATAAACTTTTTAAGTGTAAGTTGTCTTTCACTACTATGGCTAGATTCATTAATATCGTTGGCCTCACACCATTGTACATGAGGAACAATGCATGCAGTTCCTATACGATGAAAGTTCACTAAGAATGCATAAAATGCTGAGAGTGTGATGCCACCCTTCGCCCTGTTAGGAAGATACGAGATATTTTCATGTAGGTGATGGCATGAAGAGTTCTCGGAGTCCATGGCAAAGGCTATTTGGTTCAAGAACTTTAGGTACCAAACTGCCCAAGTACTCCTACTTATGCGCAACTATGCCTATACATTGCCTTACAAACTGTTATCCACTGTTCCATTGGAGACACAAGCATAAGCCAACAGGACAACATCTGATTCCTTTGGCTATTAAAAAAACCATTGGTCAGATTGGTAAGTCATCAGGAATCAAACCTTGGACCTCCCAAATGCAAATACCAAACACTAACACCTGAGTCACCCCACTTGGTCACTCTTGGTGATACTTGGATTGCAGTACATAAATTCTTTAAGCATGCGTTTTGTTTTGCAAGAATGTTTGAGAACCCCAAAACATGTCTAGAGAAGTGTCTGAAATCATATTTTACATACCAGAAACTATAAAAGTACATGCTAGCTTATTGGCATTACAGTGGTAGACATAACAAGTGACATGATTCCAATATATTTACTGGAAGGAGTTTCAATTTCTGGAATAGTGGCTAACGAAAAGTATCCTGAATACTACAATTTAGCTACAATCTACATAATCCCTTTTTCTTCAGTCAACATATGGTATATTTGTACTTGTTTTTATTCAGGTAATAATATTCTGTACGCTTAACTTTGTTCACGATATTATGGACAGTTGCCCGGCAAGGAACTTTATAGGAATTTTGTTCAAGAGTATCTTGCAGAAAAGTATCTCACAAATTGGGAAAAACATGCATATACTCATCATTAACTTATTGCCAATATAAACACAATTTTATTCCTAATTAGTAGCAACTATTTGTTCCATGCAACTGCAAGAACTAAAGAAAGAAATACATACACAATTTTCAGTAAGCTTAAGAATGAACCTAGTGGTAAGTGCGGAAACTGCTGCTTAGCTTAGGTCCTCTGCCTGGTTGGTCTAACTAAATTTCTAGACTCATGGTATTGGTTTGTCTCATAAATTCGTTCGATTCTTGTTACGTGTTTACGACAAAGAATGCCTGCACTGTATGCCTGTATCACAACTATGGCAACAAAGTTGCCTAATTATGTAGGAGTAATCTGTTTACATACGCAAGGTCATCGAAAGTAAACAAGACAATGAACTTTTCAAAACAAACTTTATTTTGTGCAGTATGCACCATTATTATCAATAACGTATCTCCATTTCTCAGTTATTATATTCTATGTGATAAATTCTGGATGTTTTACTTGAAGGGACTGCGCCCTTAGTAGTACAGCCAAATATGATTTGTTTGGTTCATTTGTTAACTGGAGTCAATTAGATCTTCTATTTTCTGAAAATTATTTGAATTTTTAGTAGAACTGTGGTTGATAAATGAAATGTTTTAAGAACATATTTTTGTTGTTGTTTCATGAGCAGGTCGTTTCTTTTATGAGTTGTCTTCTTTTTTGCGACATCCTCTTGTTTAGATATGGACAGGATTTGAGCCGCGGAACTCCTGGTTTCCATCCGGTTGTACCATTGAGCTACCATGGCCAATGTGCATTGAATTTTTCAGTTTGACTCTATCTATTAAAAAACCTTAGTCTATATATGGCTAGTGTGAAGGAACAATTAATTTTCATCAATTAACTTAAATCCTCTTGTTTGTCTACCAGATATTTGCAAATCATGTAAAATCACATGAACCACATAAAAAATTGCTAAAATTGTATAAATAAATAGTTCCCAAAGGTCTTTGGTAGACCAAAGCTGAGTTTATTTGGAGATAACTACATCAAAATGGCTCCACATAACAAATACATCATAAAAAAAAAAACTTGGTGTTACCACTGATGACAATATGCCTCCAAATAAAAATTCTAGAATTTATCAACTACAATGCAATAACTTTAACCAAATCTATATAGGGAAAAAAAAAAAAAAGCTTGGAAACTAGGTCCAAAACTAACAAAAACAAAACCACCTATAAAAATCAACGGTTCTCACCCATTTTTGGACAAAAGTCGTCTCAAAAATGCAGATAGATTTGACTGAAACTATTGACAATTTCTTGATAATACCTTCAAGTGGAGGTGAAACGTCTTGAAAGAAACCATGTGGTATGTGACGTACAGATTGTTCCAGTAAACTCATAGTATGAATTTAATTATCACATTACTGCATAGTGTTAATTCCAATTTACCTTTTCAAACAACTGGTATTATTATTATAATTATTATCTATTTTATTGTGACTTTGTGGGTTCGTAGTATTAAAAGTCCAAGTTGCAGAAATTCAAAATATTCTTTATTTCCATCGAAATGCACTGGTTAACCCTTACAGTAGCAGAATTACGTAACATACACAAATACAATCTTCCAAGTTCGTTGACCACAAACAGAGTTCACTCAATTCCCAGTTCAATTACCACTCTCTCATTACAACTCTGTTTACAACAACAACTCTCGTTACAACTCTGTTTACGACTCTGTTTACAACTAAATGCTGGGGTGTCGCAATCTGTTATATATATATATATATATATATATATATATATATATATATATATATATATCTCATTGATGGTTCCAGAAAACAATCGAATGTTCTGTAACAAACAAGATGTCAATAGAAGTTTGCAATTATGTAACTTTATCTGTCTCGACAGACCTCTATCTCTGCGCTATCTTTATCAGTTCCTTTGTTTGCAGAAGCCCCGCTATTGCAATAATGGGTTTGCAACATTATTTATAACTACGGCAAAGTGCAACTAAAATAGCAACTCAATATATAAAAACCATCTAGCACTACTGTATCAAGACTCTTCTATACCTTATTCCTCAGACTGTATGTATGTTAAAGTGCCTCTATAGTATCACAATTCTCTTAGATATGTATGCTCTCATGCTCCTTCTTTAAACTTCTCATTCCATATATATATATCTTTGTTTTCCTTATTAATGTTCTCTATCCTCATGTCTACCAAAATGTTAACCCACTGCATCTCCATCCCAGGGACTATCCCTCCATATTTCTACTATTTCACACTATATTAAACAGTGGGAATTGTCATCTAATTTTCTACATAGTTTTCTATCCATCTTTATGCAAAGTGTTCCCTTAATAATTTTAGGAATAGTACCCTGATATGCAGCACGCAAAACCTCTTGTTCCAGAGTGATCACAGTTTTATATAGATCCCAGCCCCGGCTTACTTTTTATACAGAAACAGTATCTGTACTTAATCCATAAAATGGTAAAGAATATCTATGCTAAAACCTCAAATAGCTAGGTGGTGTTAAATTTTGGATAGAGAGCGAGAGAAGCTATGAACTTAATTTTCATCACTGAAAAGTTTGAATCAGAGAACAGTAACAATCTCAGCTATGTTTTCATACAGCAATAGCTTCTGCTCTAGATAAGGAAATTGCAAAAGCAGATTAGAAACTTTATACAGACACCAGAGACCACCACTGAGCTAGAGTGTAAATAATTGCATACTGCATTGGCCTTTTTAGTTAGACTTTTACTCAGAATTAACTGCTTATTGATGCAGGTGTATTAAAGGAATGTATTTTTGTTAGAGCATACAGATATTTTACCTCAAATTATAGTTAATTGAAATTATTCATAGTTAATTAATAATTAATAGGTGCTGTTTTGATACAAAACTGGTAACTGAGTTTGTAGGGAGATATGTTACTTAGTCCAGAAAGTGTAATCATTAACAAATATATACACCAGATAATGATCTATAGCATCATACCCTCTGTATGCTGGTATAACGCACATTGACATTAAACCTGTGCTAAAAGCACTAGCATTAGAAACTATGAACAATAGATACCCACCTGAAGAATGGTTACATATTGTGACTTTGTGGGTTCGTGAAATTAAAAGTCCAGGTTACAAACACTAAAAATTGCTCTTTATTTCCGTAGAAACACATTTTGGTCAACCCTTACAGTAGCAGAATTACTCACATACACAGTACAACTTGCAAGGTCAACGACCACAAACACAGCTCACACAGCTGTTCGCGCACACGAGTCCAATTAACAATTGTCCCCCAATGGCGGGCGGCAGCTCCTTTTATAGCTTACTCACTATTCCAGAAATTAGTGGAATGTTCTCAATCAGGACAGCATTAGAAGAAAGACGAACTCTCCAGAAATCCGTCTCTTTCCTCCCACTGTTTTGGCAAGCTCTTATCTCCGCACTGTACTGTCTGTCCCTTTGAACTCGTCCCTCGCACCACCTCGCCACAACAATGTGTTCGCGACACTATCTACACAGATGGATCTAACTTGGACAACAGCTCAGGAGCAGGAATTAAGTGTGCACTATTCTCATTCTATCAACTAGCAGGATACAACACAACAAATTTTGATGCAGAAGTAACAACTATTCATATCTCACTCCAACATCTTCTACACAGAATAGATAAATTTAAAAATGCTATCATACTTTCTGATCCTAAAGCAGTGTTATATGCAATAAGTTCATATAAAATGAGATCAATCCAAATTAAAGAATGTCACAAAATGGTCCAATAACTTCAAAAACTACAGAAAAGAATTAAATTACAGTGGATACCTGCACATTGTGGAATTGCTGGAAATGAATCAGATGATCTTCTTGCCAAAAAAGGTGCAAATTTAATTCAGAACAAAAATAAAAGCTTATCCTTTACAACCATAAAAAGATTAATTAAAAAAAATATAAAAACAAACAAAACCAATCAATATCTAACAAAGGCAATGATAAAAAATGGAACCTTTTAATTAAAAATCCCATGTAAAGCCTACAGTAGCAAAATTTAGATTACTTATGGAACATGATTATTTGGCCAAACACTTACACAGAATAAGAATTTATACAAGTCCAAATTGTCCTCTGTGCAACAAAGAAAAGGAAATGACTGAAGGACATCTTCTAACCTGTGAAGTCCTACCTGCTGGATCCACTACACAGAAATATTGGAGAGCAAGATAGCTAATGGCTTCATTGCCAAAGCCTAGGATTTAACGACAACAACAGCATTAAGAAAATAAGGTGTACCTACTTTCAGCTTGTTCTATTTTATTTATACATATGATTATTAACATATGTCTTATACCATTAGGTAATCTTCCCTATCTCCAAAGTCAAAGAAGTAATTTTAGTACATTTGTACTTCAATGAGTATATCTTGTTTTAAGAGCTACAAATCTTATCGAGTAGAATGTTCAGTAATATTTCTAAATGGTTCTGCAATAATAATTTAATTGTAAACTTGGATAAAACACATGTTATTCATTTTCAGTTTTCTCAGAATAAGTCTCCTCTAAAATGACAATTAATATGTAATAATAAAGTAATTAAGTATGTAAATACAACTAAATTTCTTGGTCTTTGGATACAGAGTAACCTAAAGTGGGAGACACATGTTGATCATCTAATTAAAAAACTGAGTACCATTTCTTATAATTTCAGACAACTGGTACACATAGTTAACATAAAAACTCTCAGAAGCGTGTATTTTGCGTGTACTCACTCCATTTTAAAATATGGCATGACATTATGGGGTAACTCACCACATTGTAAATCATTATTCATAATGCAAAAACGGATTATAAGAATACTTGGAGGAGTTAAATCAACATCTACGTGCAGACCATTATTTAAAAAATTTAAAATCTTACCTCTCCCATGTATTTTCATTTTTGGAATTTTAAAATTTACAAAGACAAGTTTAATGAAAGGAAATGGCCACTGTACCTTTAATGACACAGTTCATAATCATAAATCTAGACAGAGAATGGATATTCATGTGAATAGAAGTAACACAAGAGCTCATCAAAACAGTGTAATAAACCTAGGAATCACTTTTTTTAATAAACTGCCTATAGCCAATAAAACCACATGCAATTTTTCAGCATTTAAAAAGTCAGTTTTGGCATACTTGCTATACCACTGTTTTTATTCTGTTGTTACATTTCTGAATTAATTGTGTATATTATAAAGTTCTTGAGATATCTTTATAAAACATTATTTTTACAAACACTGACTTTTCCTTATTGGACGTGACTTGTTAATTTACAAGTATAGTTAATTGCACTGTAAATTCACAATTTGATGTGTCTTATATCATAGTACTCATGTACAATGTATGATTTACAAGATGAATAAATTATCTATCTATCTAAACAAATATTTAACTAATAATAATATTTAGTAATATTACTCTTAGAAACTGAATAAATTAGCACTAATGCAGGAGCAGTTCCTGCTGAAGCCTTGCAATATTTTAACAATTTTGTATATGAAATAGCTACTTCCTCTGCATTTGTCCATCATGCACAGCGTGCAATACCAGCAAAAGTATGTGGCCCATATGCTTCCACTCAGCTTCTTATATGCAGTCCTTTAGCTAAGGGATCTTTTTCCATCAGTTCTTCAGCTGATCCTTAAGGACCCCATAAGGCACACTAGAGAAAATTAAGGGAAGAAGAGTCCAGTATTGTATTATATTGTATTGTATTGTATGTTCATCCTTTGGGACAATGTACATTTTTTTTAGATACATCATTTTGTGAAATATTTACATTCATTTTATAGATATGTACAACAACAACAGTTTAAAACATAAATACAATAGATAACGATTAGTTACACAAAGTTTGTCATTAAGACCTACTTGTTCACTATATACATGATTATACATTATAGGGCAGAATAGTTCACAAGCTGACTGCACACTCTACATGCTCATTTATAGAATAAAAATTATGCAGTAGTAGGAAAAGTGTAATTGCTTTTTATAGTGATGAATCTTGGTGATTTCCTTAATATTCTGTGGCAGTATGTTAAATAATTTTATACCCATGTTTTTCACGTTACTTTTAGCTATATTGGATATACAGAACTAAATATGCAAGGCATTCTTTCGTCGAGTGTTGTGTTGATGGAGTTTTTGATTTGTTTCAAGCTCATTGTACATTTTTTTTATATGGGTTAATGTCTCAAGTATAAATACATAGGCAAGAAACAATAGTTTTAGCTCTCTGAAAAGATTTTGCAGTATGACTGACTGTCCTTGTCACTTAATATTCGAATTGCCCTTTTCTGCAGTTTAAATGTTTACTAACTTACATAGCAT
>CM060948.1:157178308-157205808 GCA_030765055.1 Mantis religiosa | reverse complement strand
TTGAAAACACTGCCTGTGGTACAACCTTAATTTTATAACCTTTTAAAATCTTAATCTATTATTAAAGAAATTTGGATGAAATATAAAATTACTATACCACTTTTTTCCCCTTGTGTTAACTGATATACCTGCTTTTTGAAAACACTGTAATTCTATCTGATTCAAAAACAGCCATCATCATTATAACATGAGATGTGACATCTAAAAGCCTCAACATACTAGACTGTTGTAAAATAATACAACAATTAAGCCCCTTCATAAAAGAATGGTAATTCAATGGATTACAGCCCATTGTGGAGTAACAGGCAATGAGATGGCTGGAGACTGTTTATGAATTGCTGTAAAAGGAGTTTAATGGCTCTACTACTTCATAATGGAAACATTCTAGGTTCAATACCTGTGGGACATTCCATTTCACTGAAGGAGGATTATCTCACAATTCAACTGTTTTGGACAACATCAAATATCATGAGGACGAGTGGAATAAGTGTAGTGACTTAAAGCATGCTATAATAAATTCCCTTGCCATTTATGTGAATGGTATAGCACAGCTAGGGACAAGCACTGATCTATACCTACCTGGCCTAATCTGGCCTAACCTGGCCTAAGGGAAGTGTTGACACCAGGAGTAAACATTGTTACAAATGCTGCCTTAGTCAACCACAAAAAGTTATTTTACCACTGGTACACATCAAATTGGGAATCATGAAGAAGTTTGTTAAGGCCTTGGACAGAAGCAGCCCCTATTTTCAGTATATTGTGACCAAGTTTCCAAATTTATCAGATGCAAATGTCAAGGAGGGCATTTTTGAAGGGCCACAAATTAGAAAGCTACAGAAAGACCCAAACTTTGAACAGACAATGAATGCCGTGGAACTTGCTGCATGGATTTCAATGAGAGACATCATGAAGTTCCTAAGAAATGTAAAGAATGAACAGAACGATACAATAGTGAAAACAATGTTGGATCACATGAAGAAGTTGGGGTGCAGAATGAGCCTGAAACTGCACTTCCTTCATTCGCATCTCGATCACTTTCCTGGAAACCTTGCAGCTGTTAGTGAAGAGATTGGAGAGAGGTTTCACCAAAATATCAAGGAGGCAGAAAGAAGATACTAGAGGATGGGGTTGTACCAATGATGGCCGATTACTGTTAGTGTTTGAAGAGATAGTAAACACGCAGCAGCCAGAAGCCAGGCAGCCAACCTGTCATTCAAAGGGGACATCTAGAACTGTTTTCACTAAAAGTGACTACAATTTTCTCTTGTAATAACATCTTCGGCTGTTGTTTCATGTACCCAAAGGGGAGGGCATCCATCCCTTTCAGCTGCTGTGGTGCGAGCGCTGCAGGCCTCTAGCACTCATGGTACTTCTGACATTACCAGAAGTACACCGGGTCGAACATCTGAGCCCCTACTGAAGGGGAGTTGCTCATTTGGATAAGCTTTAGTGTGGCAGTGGTTCCCAATACCCATGGGAGATCGGGGATGTCTGGACGACTTTGTAGCCAGGAAACCATAAGTTCCTGGGTGCTAGCCTACAGAGCTAGTAGTCAGTGTACTAGATCACCAAGCGCCCCGACCAAGGTTATTTGGTAGTCTTTCCAGACGCGCGATAAGTGAAGTGCGGGATGACGCACATAAGTGGTGTGTCCACTTCCACCCTTTAATGGGGAATCTTGACGGACTCTAGGATTTGCACTACTGGAAAGAGCCCTGGAGTGCGCCCAGCACCCCTTTGAGGGCAGCTTGGTAGTTCCCAGGTAAGGACAAAGGATGGTTCACCGTCTGACTTAGATACTCTTGCGCTAAATAAATAAATGTTTGTTCACGTATGCATTGCCTTCTTTGTCAATTCTTTGGTCACATTTAATTGCTAGAGCACAGAATTAACGGTCTTGTGCATTTCAGTATGTGAACCAAGTGATTGTGGTTTGACCCTAGGTATTAGCACTTATATAGATGAAAATTGTGTTTATTTGGCCCCCTCAAATAGTAGAATAGACACGTTGTGGGTTGTTTACAAACTAATACTATATTTTCTTTATAGTATTTCCAAACTTATCTTAATTTGTTCAGTTTTTTTAATTTTTTTTTTATTTCTATATCTCTTATTTTGGAGTACTTACTGCAAGAAAATCTGACATGATACATAGAAACAAATAATGGATTCATGTTGAGTGACTAAAAATTAGTTAAGATCACATGTCATAACTCTTGCCGCAAGAAAAATTTTCAAAATGTTGGGAAGTGTTATCACGAAATCAACACCTAGTTAATTACATTTTGCTCTATCAAAAGAATAATATCCAATAAATACATGAACAACATCAATGAAGAATACACATAGAAATATCTGGAAAACAATGAAAAAAATTCAAGATAATACTAACAATATTTCTACATTACCAAGAAAATCTGCAGTAGTAACCTGCAGACTTCTAGCAGGACATGATTGTTTACAAAAATACCTATACAGATTTGGAACAGCAGAGGCTCTTATATGCCTTTTTTGTAACTTAAATGAGGAAATGGATCGTGACCATCTTCTACATTGTCCGACTATAACCTCTCAGCTAAACATTGGAGTTCAAGAAGACAAATGATTAGATTATCACGCATTTAGCATTAGATACCAACCAACCAACGAACCAATCAACTAATGTACTTACACAAAGGTGATTTCACGTAACTTAGATCACATTTTAGTAGATAGCAAAATAACATTTATATGTGTGGTTGCTTTATGTATACCAACATTTTATGGTCATACAAGTCATTACAGCTTTAATTCATTGTATGTTAATTGTTTAAACAAATTTTTCTGGAAGGGTGAATAGAAAGGAAATTCCTGATAGAATTTTGCCCATATTGGATGATATTTACCCGATTTATGAAAGATTTCAGGTTTAGCTAAATGAGCTCAAGTATGGTAGAACAAATACTGCAGTTTAGAGCTCCAAACCTAACTGTAAGACAAATATCTTTGATAACACATATAATACTTTGGATGAAAAACCATTGCACCTGTTAGAAAAGCTCACAAGTATTTCAAATGGGAGGGTTAATTTTAGTTTGTGTGAAGAATCACGTATGAGAAAACATTGCACTTAATGGCTATGATGTCTTCTCACTCTGGAAAAAAGCAAAATCATACACATAGTACATCAGCATGACTGTTTGCAAATGTCTGGAAAATATTCAACAGGTTTTACATTTTGAAGCCATGGAAAAAACATGGATTTATTATTGCATACAGGAAATTAAATACCAGTCTAGACAGTTTACTTTGTGTGGCAAACTGACTTTGAAAAAGGCAAAATATATTCCATTTGTTGTGTATTTGAAGCTTCAGTTTTTGGGATACACAAGGAATTTTCTGTTCACACATCCGAACTCACAGAAACACACCAATGGTCCATCTTTAAAAATGAAACTTTTATATGGAGAGCCTCAAAACACATATTTCTGATGAAATTTTTTCACAAGCTGCAAAAGTTAAATTAGCACAACAACTAAACACAATATCAGCAATTTTCTCAAATGCTCAATTAGAGAGTATACTGAAAGAGTATACTGAGTGTCAAATAATCAGAACATATCAGATGGAATATCAAGATTCTGATTGAATATACATTAATATTTCATTTATTGCTAGTGTTAAACTAGAACGCATTTCGTTAGAACATCCTCAGCTAATGTCGACTATTGTGCTTCATTGTATCATAGTCCTTACTCATAGGAATGGATATACTTTGTGCAACTGAAAAACTAGAAGAAGAAGAAGAAGAAGAAGAAGAAGAAGAAGAAGAAGAAGAAGAAGAAGAAGAAGAAGAAGAGGAGGAGGAGGAGGAGGAGGAGGAGGAGGAGGAGGAGGAGGAGGAGGAGGAGGAGGAGGAGGAGGAGGAGGAGGAGGAGGAGGAGGAGGAGGAGGAGGAGGAGGAGGAGGAGGAGGAGGAGGAGGAGGAGGAGGAGGAGGAGGAGGAGGAGGAGGAGGAGGAGGAGGAGGAGGAGGAGGAGGAGGAGGAGGAGGAGGAGGAGGAGGAGGAGGAGGAGGAGGAGGAGGAGGAGGAGGAGGAGGAGGAGGAGGAGGAGGAGGAGGAGGAGGAGGAGGAGGAGGAGGAGGAGGAGGAGGAGGAGGAGGAGGAGGAGGAGGAGGAGGAGGAGGAGGAGGAGGAGGAGGAGGAGGAGGAGGAGGAGGAGGAGGAGGAGGAGGAGGAGGAGGAGGAGGAGGAGGAGGAGGAGGAGGAGGAGGAGGAGGAGGAGGAGGAGGAGGAGGAGGAGGAGGAGGAGGAGGAGGAGGAGGAGGAGGAGGAGGAGGAGGAGGAGGAGGAGGAAGAGGAAGAAGCTCAAACATATTGATGCATCATTAGAAGTGTATCACTTATATGGTATTTGGAAGAATTTGGTAACAGTGACATCCAAATTAATTCATAAAACTATTTGTAGTCGGTTTTATCACATTAAATCACTCATATTTTAATTTTTGAGAGACTAGCTTCAGGAGCTGTTGTTTCCATTTTCAACCTCAAAGATCTGAACCACCACCAGAGGATAGACTGCAGGCAGCAACAACAGATGATAGTCAGACCTTCAAGGTTGAAAATGGAAGCAACAGCTCCCAAAGCCAGTCCATCAGAATTAAAATGTAAGTAGTGCAGTGTAATAAAACTGACTACAAATAGTTTTAGGAAGTATCATATACATTTTTTCATGTGATCACAATAGTATATATAAAACAAGATAATAAAAGATGTAAATAAGCTGTTATAACTAGCCACAAGAATAATAATTTTGTTGTGAATAACTTTGATATAGCAGTAGTTGATGACAAATTCGTAATTGCTGTCGTCTTATCATCATCATCATCATCATCATCATCATCATCATCATCATAACCACTATTATATGGCTGAACCAACCACATGCATTGACATAACTTATTGCCAGTAAATTACTAGAAGAACTATCTTCAAAAATATGTATGTAAATTTTGGAAGTGAAGTTAATATGTTCTGAAATTTCAGTACTTTTTATTTTTATGATAATACTCTATGGTGCATATTGATTTATATTAATGTGGCAAAGGTTTAATACTCTGCATAATATTATGCATTGAGGATATCATTAAGAATACTGAATTTTTAACATCTTTTTTGTTGATGAAACATTAACACTAATGATTAATATTTAGTCTCCTTTTCTGATTTTAGATAAGATATGCAGTTAATTAGTATTATAATTTTTAAGTAAATGCTTTCTATTTGCCATTATCAGTATAAATTCTGTGTTTACAGATAATCTAAAAAATGGTAGATTCCATCAACATCTACGGGACACATTTGCTCCACTGGTGGTGCGCTATGTTGACCTAATGGAATCATCCATCGCACAGTCCATTCACAAAGGATTTGAAAAAGAGAGATGGGAAATAAAGGGGTAAAGCCACATTCTATATGCTCATAAATTAAATATTTAAATTTAACAACAAAGGAGCATTTTATATTAAGTGTTAATAGAAATAAGCTTGATGTACTGCAAATTAGAAACTTACATTAACTTTAAAGTGCTATAAACATGGACACAGTAACTCTAATTGCTTACTATGTTGTAAACATGTATGAGTTAGCTAGTCAGAAAGTTGGTTACAGATATATAGTTTTGTATCCAATGACCAGCCAACTCATTACAAGCATTCCAAATTATCAATTACATTATAAATATTTGATTTACATACAGTCAGCTACTGCTGCACAGTGAAATAACTATCATAATGCTATATCCAGAACTAGAATTTATTTCCATTACTGATTCATAAATATACACCAGCAGTATATTGCATTTAGAAAGGATGTAAGTATCCATTATGCAAAGAAAATATAGATATTATGAAATATTTCAATGCATATAATGACAGAGCAGCAACAAATACCTACCGCAGACAAATTGATTGTGAATCACTTCATTCCTCCACTTTTGTTATTTCAGGAAACACAATAATGGACCACCTAATGTCACACTATGGAAATATAGGTACATACCTGTTTGATGTGTGTTTGGAGGAATTTAGTAACAGTGACGTCAAAATTAATATAAAAATTATTTGTGGTTGGTTTATTGACACTCGTCACTTACTTTTTCATATATTTATGAGAGACTAGTTTCAAAGGCCCTGGCCTCCATTTTCAATCTCTTCCCAACTGGCAACTGTTGTTATCTGCTCTCTCTGGTGGTGGAACTATGAACTTTTTTGTCAAATTATCTGCTGGCGGGATTTCAAAGTTCATTACGCGATCCTTATTTTTCCAGATGAATATGTTCTCCCATGTTGTCAATCTATTTTGGTTTATCACTCCTTTTAATAATTTTGGATTTGGATCAATGTCATGGTTTTCATTCCAAAAATGAAATGCTACTGCTGACTTGTCTTCTTGTTTCAATCTGATGTTTCTAAAGTGTTCTTTGACTCTGGTTTTTAAATTTCTTTTTGTTTGACCTATGTAGCATTTTTCACAATTCTTGCAATTTATTTGGTATATTCCAGATTTGTTACCTGAAGGAATTTCATCTTTTGTTTTTGAATTTAGTAATTTTAAAATTGAGTATCTATTAGTAGGTGCCAAGATGATATTTTGTTCCTTGAATATCTTTTTAAATTTATTAAATGTTTTTGGATGATATGTGAATGAACTGAATATGCTGTTGCTTTCTTTTTCTTTAATAAATGTGGTTGCTTCCTTAATGGTTTTCTTTAGTTTAGATTTTCTAATTTTCTTCAACACCAAACTTTTGTTGTATCCGTTTTCTTCTGCTATGTGTATTATTGCTTTTTGTTCCTTGAAATATTCTTCTTTTTCCATGGGTATGTTGACTAGTCTGTGTGTAAGGCTGTTTATTATTGCATGTTTATGTGTAATTGGGTTGTGGCTATTATTTTTTATATAATTTTCTGAATGTGTTGGCTTCCTGTAAATTCCAAATTTTATTTTTGTATCATTCCTGATGATATTTAGATCCAAGAAAGGTAGTTGTCCATTGATTTCCTTTTCTATTGTGAATTTGATAGTCCTTTCTTGCAGATTGAGTAATTTTAATGCATCATCTAAATGTTTACTTGGTACAATTGCAAAGATGTCGTCAACATATCTATACCAAACCTTGAAGATCAATGGGAAGGACTTTTTAATTTGTGTTTCAAATGCACTCATAAATAAGTTAGCCAAAAAAGGTGAAAGTGGATTGCCCATTGATAGTCCTGATTTCTGCTTGTAGTGTTTTCCATTAAAGCTAAAGAAGTTTTGTTCAATGCATATTTTTGTTAGAGAAATATATTCTTCTGCTTCTATTGCTTCCATATCAATTGTAGCTAGCCATTTTTTTAACACAGTCTGCAATTTTTTTGTTGGTATGCTTGGAAATAAAGATGTGACATCAAATGAAACCAGTCTGTCATTTTTGTCCAAATTTATATCTTTGATTTTTTCTACTAAATCTAAAGAGTTTCTTAAATTTGCACTTTCAAATTTTGGAAAACTATTAAATTTACTTAGTAACCATTTGGCCAAATTATATGTGGGGGCATTTATGCTACTAGTAATAGGTCTCATGCCTTTCCCTGTTTTATGAATTTTTGGCAGCCCATATACTCTTGGTAATGTTGGATTATCTACTTTAATTTTGTGCAATTCTTTTTTGTTGATTATTTTGCTCTCTTTTAGCGTTTTATTTGTGGTTTCAATGCAGTACTTTAATGGATTAGTTTCTACTTTTTGGTAATTACTGTCTTCTAACAAATCTTCCATCCTCTTTGTGTAATCTTCTTTTTCCAGAATTACTAGTTTATTTCCCTTGTCTGCTTTAGTATAAATAACCGGTTTCTTTTTAAGAGCTTTTATGATTTGGTTACTAAAATTCTTTTTCTTTTCATTTTTAATCTCTTCTACTATTTTGGAGCATTTGTTTTTTACTGTGTTTTTACTTTCTTCATTAAGTGTTTGTGTAGCAATTTGAATGTCAGCAATGTAATCTTCAATTTGGTTGGAATAATCTACACATGTCTTTAAACCTAGATTCAGCATATTCAGTTCTGTTTTTGTAAAATTTTGGTTTGATAGGTTTATCACATTGTTTAGATGATCTTTTAGGTTATGTTTGTCTTTTTGATTTATCTTTTTAAAAGTGCCTGCTTTCTGACATAAATTTTTTAATTTATTCTTTAACTTTGCTGTTTTTGTCTTCATTTTTCTATTAAGATATGCTAATAAATTGTTTTCAAAATTTTCCCAAAATGTAGAAAAGAATAAACACTATAGAAATAAAAACACGCTAGAAATAAAAACACGCTAGAAATAAAATTGTACAATTTGCATCAAAAACTTACCAAACAATTAGGAAGTATATTTTGGGAAAATTTTGAAAACAATTTATTAGCATATCTTAATAGAAAAATGAAGACAAAAACAGCAAAGTTAAAGAATAAATTAAAAAATTTATGCCAGAAAGCAGGCACTTTTAAAAAGATAAATCAAAAAGACAAACATAACCTAAAAGATCATCTAAACAATGTGGTAAACCTATCAAACCAAAATTTTACAAAAACAGAACTGAATATGCTGAATCTAGGTTTAAAGACATGTGTAGATTATTCCAACCAAATTGAAGATTACTTTGCTGACATCCAAATTGCTACACAAACACTTAATGAAGAAAGTAAAAACACAGTAAAAAACAAATGCTCCAAAATAGTAGAAGAGATTAAAAATGAAAAGAAAAAGAATTTTAGTAACCAAATCATAAAAGCTCTTAAAAAGAAACCGGTTATTTATACTAAAGCAGACAAGGGAAATAAACTAGTAATTCTGGAAAAAGAAGATTACACAAAGAGGATGGAAGATTTGTTAGAAGACAGTAATTACCAAAAAGTAGAAACTAATCCATTAAAGTACTGCATTGAAACCACAAATAAAACGCTAAAAGAGAGCAAAATAATCAACAAAAAAGAATTGCACAAAATTAAAGTAGATAATCCAACATTACCAAGAGTATATGGGCTGCCAAAAATTCATAAAACAGGGAAAGGCATGAGACCTATTACTAGTAGCATAAATGCCCCCACATATAATTTGGCCAAATGGTTACTAAGTAAATTTAATAGTTTTCCAAAATTTGAAAGTGCAAATTTAAGAAACTCTTTAGATTTAGTAGAAAAAATCAAAGATATAAATTTGGACAAAAATGACAGACTGGTTTCATTTGATGTCACATCTTTATTTCCAAGCATACCAACAGAAAAATTGCAGACTGTGTTAAAAAAATGGCTAGCTACAATTGATATGGAAGCAATAGAAGCAGAAGAATATATTTCTCTAACAAAAATATGCATTGAACAAAACTTCTTTAGCTTTAATGGAAAACACTACAAGCAGAAATCAGGACTATCAATGGGCAATCCACTTTCACCTTTTTTGGCTAACTTATTTATGAGTGCATTTGAAACACAAATTAAAAAGTCCTTCCCATTGATCTTCAAGGTTTGGTATAGATATGTTGACGACATCTTTGCAATTGTACCAAGTAAACATTTAGATGATGCATTAAAATTACTCAATCTGCAAGAAAGGACTATCAAATTCACAATAGAAAAGGAAATCAATGGACAACTACCTTTCTTGGATCTAAATATCATCAGGAATGATACAAAAATAAAATTTGGAATTTACAGGAAGCCAACACATTCAGAAAATTATATAAAAAATAATAGCCACAACCCAATTACACATAAACATGCAATAATAAACAGCCTTACACACAGACTAGTCAACATACCCATGGAAAAAGAAGAATATTTCAAGGAACAAAAAGCAATAATACACATAGCAGAAGAAAACGGATACAACAAAAGTTTGGTGTTGAAGAAAATTAGAAAATCTAAACTAAAGAAAACCATTAAGGAAGCAACCACATTTATTAAAGAAAAAGAAAGCAACAGCATATTCAGTTCATTCACATATCATCCAAAAACATTTAATAAATTTAAAAAGATATTCAAGGAACAAAATATCATCTTGGCACCTACTAATAGATACTCAATTTTAAAATTACTAAATTCAAAAACAAAAGATGAAATTCCTTCAGGTAACAAATCTGGAATATACCAAATAAATTGCAAGAATTGTGAAAAATGCTACATAGGTCAAACAAAAAGAAATTTAAAAACCAGAGTCAAAGAACACTTTAGAAACATCAGATTGAAACAAGAAGACAAGTCAGCAGTAGCATTTCATTTTTGGAATGAAAACCATGACATTGATCCAAATCCAAAATTATTAAAAGGAGTGATAAACCAAAATAGATTGACAACATGGGAGAACATATTCATCTGGAAAAATAAGGATTGCGTAATGAACTTTGAAATCCCGCCAGCAGATAATTTGACAAAAAAGTTCATAGTTCCACCACCAGAGAGAGCAGATAACAACAGTTGCCAGTTGGGAAGAGATTGAAAATGGAGGCCAGGGCCTTTGAAACTAGTCTCTCATAAATATATGAAAAAGTAAGTGACGAGTGTCAATAAACCAACCACAAATAATTTTTATACATACCTGTTTGTTTTAACACTGCTGGAGGTTTCAGAACTTTTGACTTTGGGAAATCTAGAAGAATCAACTTCAAGATGCTTCTGGAACATTTCTATCATGATCTCATGCCCATATAAGGGAGTGTCTAAGTCTGCCAGTATATAAGAGTCAGTTGACCAGCGATGAGTGAATGAGAAGACAATCAGCCGTATTTGTCATTCTGTGAGCTCTGAAGCAGTATGAGTTGCTTTGGGCAGAGACATAAATAAGCATTTGCACTACTATCGTCATTGCTCTGAACATTGATGGAAGTGAAAGTAAGTGTAAGTTAGCACTGTGCTAACAGTTTTGGTGACAAATAAAGTGAGTTTAGTACAACTTGGTGGTGTTTGTATTTAGTCACATGGTGTGGAAGTGGAATCAAATGCTGTGGTGGATTAAATGCTCCAACATTTGTTGATTAAAATGGAAGAAATGAAGACAGAAGAGAAGTATGAAATTAAATCTGTAAATTCACAACTGAAAAAATGAATGAATTAACAACAGTGAAATCTGTAATGGACAAGTTGGAGATGGAAATGAAATCCAAATAGAAATTTAGCATACCTAAAATGGAATCAAAGATAGAGTGTGGCATGGAGAAGATGAAGGAAGGAATGACATTTGTTAAGGAAGAAATGAAGACTGAAATGAAGAGTGTAAATAAACGTATGACAGAACTGTCAAGTAAAATTGATGAATGAATATTCAAAATGCAAAGAACATAGAAGAACTTGGCTGAAAATGAAAGAGCTTGACCAACGCATTCACGCCCTAGAGACTGTCCAGGAATGACTCAACACCCCGAAAGATATCAGCATCCTTGTTAAAGTCATCAAAGGAAGAGTGGATAGCAATGCCAGGGAACTGGATGCTGTAATGGAAGATATCCTTAGTGAGAGACTTAAGAACTTGAAAGTCGAGATTTAAGACAGAAACATTGTCTGCCCACCCAAGTATGATGGCCTATCAACCTGTGAAGTGTGCTGCTTCGCCACCCACAACCAATTGTCTGCAAAGGAGATGGCCACACAATTTATGGCCAGCCTCCATGGTTTATTTATTTGGCTAACTTCTGAATTTACCATGCTAATTATTATTTAAACCATGCATTCACTACCCGCCGATCCCAGAAATGTTTAGTTTTTCCAATAGTATCTAATAATTTACTGTATCATACACCTTTGTAAGGTGCATAAATAAACCTACAACTTAGTGTTGAAAAGTGTTGTAATAAATTAAATTTAAGGGTGAGTTGATTAAGGGAACAGTTTCTGACAGACATAAATGTAAATTCGTTAATCCTATGTTCTCACTCAATTCTTAACTGGACATGGCAAATTTTCAGCTTACTTATTTCGATTCAAAATCAAATTCACATCTGATTTTACTTCTGGAAAGCATCTTCAAAATATCCCTCACATTTAATTTGATTGCCCATTTTTCTGTTTTGAAAGATACCAACTTGAATTGTTGCTTCAATTCTTAGGTTACACTTTTTCAAAACCACTTACACATATTTTGATGAATTACAAAACTTATCAATATTTCATGGCTTTCTTAAACAAAATATTTCTTAAGCTAAAGGATTCATCTTGATGTTTACTGTTTGTCAGCTTGATATTGAATTTTGTTATGTTTTTGTAAATTGTATTATATTCATAAATTTCTAAACTATATTCCTAATATACCTTTGGGTAAAATAGGAATCAAATAATTGGATAATAAATAATTAAATAAACATGTTTTGGAAGCTACTTTCCTCCATTGTCAACCGGACATTGACTGGTTCTCAGTGGTGTAGCTGGTGATATTTTGTCAGAGGTCTCTTCTGGTGGCGGTTCGAGGAACTTACTGAACAAATCTTTTTGGGGGGATGTCAAAATTCAATACTTTGTTTTTACATACACAACAGGAAAACAAGAACCGTCCACATGGGAACAAATTTTCATTTCAAAAAATAGAAACAAAGTATTCAATTTCAACATCCCCCAAAAAGATTTGTTCAGCAAGTTCCTCGAACCGCCACCAGAGGAGACGTCCAACAAAATATCCCCAGGTTCACCACTGAGAACTAGTCAGTGTCTGGTTGACAATGGAGGAAAGTAGCTTCTGAAACATGTTCTGGGAAATTTAAAAGCAAGTGTTTAATCGACTCACCCTTAAATTTAATCTACTGTTTTATATTTAGGTTGTAAGACTCAGTTTATTTGCTGTAATAAGGAGTGAGCTGATAATGTGTCAATGTTCTGAATATAAACCCATGTTTTTTTTATGATAATGATGATGTGGACGTGTTCTGTGAATTGCATTTACATAATTCCATTAAAACACTTAGTTCTTATAAATGAGGCACAGTTTTATAGGAAGTGTCATAGGACCTCTAATTAATAGCATCAGGTCCTTACGTCATTCTTGCAGTCATGAGTTGTTTCTAAATAGAGCAGTGGCATGTTTCTAGATTGCCAAACTTATAATTGTTGAAATTATAGCTGGATTTATAAATCTTAATGAAATCTTCACCACAGATAAACATAAAAGAAAAGTGCAGACATTACTACTGAGTAACCATTTTTATTCATTAAAGGAGTACCTAGAGTACATGCATTAAGTGTGTACAATAATACTGTTCATTAAACACAATTTCACAGGTTTGTTAGGTGCACTGTTTGTCAAACAGTTTACTCTTTTGAGTAGAATGTTAGTGTATATGTGTCCTTCCTGGACATACAAACAGATGATACTGCTGACAGTAGTATTCATTGAGTATGCTGGTACACTGTTCCAAGGCCAGATGGTTAACTCTTGCACAAAGAAGTCTGTGTTCGCCTATAAGTGTACTGTGCCTCTTTTTGTTTTTCTTGGTAGTTGTTATGCACTCTTTAGGTAGGATGCTTTCACTGCTTCCAGTCTCTTTAAGTTTACAGTGTTTAGATGGGACTATATCTTGTTTAGTGTATAGTTTGTGCAATCTTGATTTGGAAGAAGCACATAGCTATATCTAAGGAGAGTCCCTGAAGGTTCTTTGTATCAAAAGTGGCCTTGATAGCTGCCATGCATCTTTCTTCTATGTCCTTGGTAAATATTTTACGTGTTACTTGCAGCATTATTCCTGGGTATTTATAAGAGTTTACAATTTCAAATTTGTCATTGCCACATATAAAAATGTCTGTTTTGGAGACATTTCCTCCTCCCCTAAATTTAATGACCTTTCATTTAGTAAGTATTTTTCTCTATACCATTTTATCTTGGTCATATGTGTAATCTATCAAGACCTGCCTGCAATATTTTGTTGTTCAACATCATAGCTATATCATCTGTATATAAGAACACATGTATATCTGTTACTACTCTTTTTATCACATCATGCATATTGCATATGTATATTCATTATATAAATGTTCTTAATTACTGTATTACATTATATAGAATGGTGACTCACTTGCCTAATACTGTATTACATGTTTAAATTTTAAAAAGCTGATATTTCACTATTGTAATCATATCATGGATAAATTTAATTAAATTGAAAATATGAAAGCATCTCACCTTAATGAATGCAACTCACCCACAAGCCTGTGACCCATACTAGGAAATTTAGAGATCCCTTAAACATAGGAGCAACCTGATAAACTCCAAAGAGAATTTAAGTCCATAAAAGGTTGCATATTCAAAACAAAATTAAAACAATATCTTATAATTATTAATTTTTAGATGAGTCATATTTATTACACATCTGCTTCGTTTCGTACTTATTTTGAGGACATGTTTCGCAAATCATCGTTTGCATCTTCTGCTCTTATGCGACTCTACAGTCGCATAAGAGCCGTAGATGCAAACGATGATTTGCGAAACATGTCCTCAAAATAGGTACGAAAGTGAAGCAGATGTGTAATAAATACGACTCATCTAAAAATTAATAATTTTTCGCTTCACTGTGGTGTTCCAATACAGTTAAATCTCAGAATATCTTATAAATATACCATTATAGAGACTTAATGAACTATTAAATGCAAACTTATTATTGTGGCTTTTTGGGTTCGTAGAATTAAAAGTCCAATTTGCAGAAATTCGAAATGTTCTTTATTTGCCTAGAAATACACTCACAGTAGCAGGCTACAGCAGAATTACGTCACATACACCATCACAATCTACTAAGGTCGATGACCACACAAAGAGTGTTCTGATTACATCAGCTCTCGCTACAACAACACTCTACAACTGTTTACTCCTTTCTGTGTTTACTAATGTTCATGAGTGACTCGATCACTAGCCATGGCTTCTTTATATACATCCATTCATGAATTCCAGACTGTTATAGAATGTTCTCTAACATGTCACCAGATAAAACACAAATGTTCTAGAATGTAACTATATCTGTGTCAGCAAGTCCTTTATCTCCAGCACTATGTTTATCTGCTTATGCAAGCTCTTTATTTCCACACTGTTTGCCTATCAGTTCCTTTGTGTAAACAAGCTGTGCGAACCATTTTAGCGCATACGCCCCCAGTCATAAAAAAAGGATTCGCGACATTATATATTAAAACGAAAATTATTTGTATCTTATATTGTGACAATGCTTAAAACTAACAATTTCAAGTCTACAAGCAATAAGGAATTTATCATCATCATCATCATCATCATCTATTATTACAATACAATACTTTGTTTGTCACATTACACTTACATAGTTGAGCAGGCGCTCGTAAATTGGTGACTCATCAAAATTTTAAACCTAAACTTTAAGATTATAAATAAGTCTACAATATTTACAATACAATATGTTACAAAGTATAATAAAGTAAGAGAATATAAATTATGTACAATATCTAGAGTATATAGTTTTCCTAAAGTTGAACAGACACTAAGATAAAATTGAGATCACAGTGCATCACAGTGCAGATGGCAGGGGCGGCTTCTCAATGGGGTAGCATGTTTGCGCTACAACCAAAATGCTGGGTCTCCCTTTAATGCAAGGGCATGTTCCATTTGGCATTCAGTTCGACCTTGTCTAGTGCAGTGGCCCTCAGCGTGCTGTATTGTTTGCAGGTGCCAAGTAGTTCACTCTCAGTTGCAAACCACTGGTATACAATGGGGAGGTATAGGGCAGGATGAACCTAGGGCGTGCCGAGGCAAGTAGGGGGGAAGGGCGGGGCTTATGGCTGCATAAGGTTGGTTAACCTAGCAGCCAGAAAATAGTGAATGCCAAGCCTTCTCCTTCTGTTTTCAGCGCCACCTATTATTCTCATATTAAATGTTCGCATCGGTCAAATATTACCACAGGTTACTATTCCCTACCAGAGCATAGCCACATGTTTTGTGCCGTGTTTTGTTAGCTGTGTCGTGCTTTGAATAGTGAATAAGAGTGATTCATTTAAATACAAGTATATTGTGTTATATAAGGAGAAACAATAAATTCCATAAATGGTCTATTAGCACATCCTTTTTAAAAATGAGCTTAGAAGAAAAAACCGAAAATAAGCGACTTGGAAGTCCCACGCCAAATATAAAAATCACATAGGTAGTCAAAACAAAAACAAGATATTTGAACAGGAACTTTAACAAGAATGTATATGAGAAATATAATTTGATGTGTGGTTGTAATATTAAAAATAGCCTGTTTTGCTTTCCTTGCGTTCTCTTTGGCGGTGATGATCCGTGGACAAAACATGGCGTGAATGCTTTGCAGCATCTTCATGATCGCGCTAAAAACACGTAACTTAAAAACTGCACATGAAAAATACAGTTTTGCTATGCTTGGCAATGTAAATATAGCAAAGCAGATGAAATGTGTAGTGTTTAACGCCCGCTTTTACTACATACGGCACTGCAGGCGATGGCACTGATGATACATGAGATGAAGATGGAGCACCAGTGGAATGAGATGGCGGGGGAAACCGGAGATCCTGGAGAAAACCTGCCCCAGTGCCGTGTTGTCCACCACAAATCTCACTTTGCAAAGCAGATGGACAGTGCATATCAGAGAACAATTGAAGAACACAGCCAGAAAGTGGCTCAAAATAGGTATGTTTTAAACATTATTGTTAACTGCATTAGGTTTTGTGGAACCTTTGAGTTAGCTCTACGAGGACACAATGATTCAGCTATGTCAAGCAATCCTGGTATTTTTCGAGGACTGATAAACTTCAGTACAGAGCTAGACTGTGTTCTGAAAAACCTATCTGGAGAATGCTACAGTGTTTAAGGGGACCTCCAAGACAATCCAGAACAAAATCTTTCAATGTACACTTGAAGTCTGCCATGAAGAGATATCAAGTCCATTTTTAGCTGCATAAATAGAAGAGTGTTATGCTCTAGAGTGTTTCTGAAATACGCATGTTGTGTTATACGCTGTGAATTACCGTTAACTTGTGTATACAGCAGTCTATAGTGGTAGGCTTAAACAACTGTTTGATATTAATTTTTAGATGAGTCGTATTTATTACACATCTGCTTTACTTTCGTTTTTATGAGAGGTCTATATTAGTTAGTTTTCTGTAGTGATTTGCTTTTTCGGATTTTAACTGTTTGTTACTTTAAAAAATTAAATTGCATGGATAAATTTGTGAACCACCAATTTTCAGAGCCACCAGCCGCCCCTGGCAGATGGGGAAGTTGTCCAAGGGTACATCTGTACAGAGTATTCATTCTACAGAAAAGGTGTATTAGAATAATTTTTAACTTAAAAAATACTGATTCTTGTATAGATATTTTCAAACAAAACAAAATGTTCACACTATACTCACTATATGTATATAAAGCAATTCTTTTTGTTGTAAGGTAAATTTGAAGACTGCTGATGTACACAATTATAATACCAGACACAACAATGACTATTTTAGAGACTGTACTTCTAAACGATCTACTGATAGAGATGTTTTTATAATGGGACAGATTTTATTTAATAGACTTTCAACATCAATTAAAGCATTAAATGGTATGAAGCAATTTCAAAACAAATTAAAATACTTTTTAATGGATAAATGTTTGTACAAAGTTGATGATCTGTAAATATGTTTTTATACTGTTTATATTTTGCTCTATATCCTATAATTGTAAACTTTTAGATTGTAATTGGCAATGTCAGAAACTGCTTTGCAGTCTATTGACAAATAAATAAATAAAATAGCTAAAAATCATCCATGTATTCCTGAATTGAATAGTATGCTTTGTTGATGAATAAACTTTTGACTTATATCGAGATTTAACTGTATTGGAACACCACAGTGAAGCAAAATAATTATTAATTTAGAGATGAGTCGTATTTATTACACATCGGGTTCACTTATGTACCTATTTTGAGGACGTGTTTCGCAAACCGTCGTTTGCATCATCGGCTTTTATGCGACTAAAGCTTGATCCAGTGGTGTGGGTAATTCTGGAGTTGTTGCTGCCATCTGTTCATTTAGTGATGAACTTAAATGTGGGATTCTCTTCTGGCGGGATTTCTAAGTTCATTAGTTGGTTTTTATGTTTTTCTATGTACATTCTGTCCCATATGACGAGTTCACTATGTTTTTGTACATATTTTAGTAATTCAGTGCTATCTTCAATTTCATGATTTTCAGACCAGAAATGAGCTGCTATTGCAGACTTATCAATATTTTTGTATCTTAAGTGCCTGAAGTGTTCTTTCTTTCTAGTGCCTATGTTTCTTTTTGTCCTCCCTATGTAAATTTTCCACAGTCTTTACACTTAATCTTGTAAATGCCTGACTTTTCTTCTGGTTTTATCTTATCAGTATTATTACTGTTAGGTAGGTTTTGAATGTTGTAATTGTTTTTTGGTGCCAATGTTATATTGTATTTCTTGAATATATTTTGGAACTTTTTTGTGGCCCAGGGGTGGTAAGTAAATTTGGCAAATCTAATTTCTTGTTTTATTAGTGTGAGAGCTGTGATCTGTTTTAATCTCTTTTGAAGTTTGAATGATTTTAGTTTTTTATCTACAAGGTTTTTTCCATATCCATTTTAATTGCCGTTTTTAATATTTGCTGGTATTCTTTTTGATATTCTTGCTGGCTGAAGGGTAGATTTACTAATCTGTGTGTGAGACTGTTGATGGTGGCATGTTTGTGTGGAATTGGGTTGAAACTATTTGCTTTGATGTAATTATCTGTGTGTGTTGCTTTTCTATGAATACCAAATTCTAGTTTTTCATTACTTTTTGTGATTTTAAGGTCCAAAAAAGGTAGAGTACAGTCCTCTTCAGTTTCTACTGTGAATTGTTTGCTATTTTCTTGAAGGTTGAGTAGTTTCAAAGCATCATCTATTTCGAGACTTAACTGTATTGGAACACCACAGTGAAGCGAAATAATTATTAATTTATAGATGAGTCGAAGCAGATGTGTAATAAATACAACTCATCTATTTGTTTGTAGTGCACTATTGCAAAGATGTCGTCTACGTATCTGTACCATTTTTAAAAATATGAGGGAAGGCTTTAGTTATATGTGTTTCAAAAAATCTCATGTATAAGTTGGCCAAAAATTGTGATAGCGGGCTTCCCATAGCTAGTCCTGAAATTTGTTTATAATACTTTCCATCGAAAACAGAAGAGAATCCCACATTTAAGTTCCTCACTAAATCAACAGGTGGCAGCAGCAACTCCAGAATTATCCACACCACTGGATCAAGCTTTAGTTGTATAAGAGCTGACGATGCAAACGACGGTTTGCGAAACATGTCCTCAAAATAGCTACGTAAGTGAAGCCGATGTGTAATAAGTACGACTCATCTATAAATTAATAAACTTTTGACTATTTTCATAAAAAGATTTTGGTTTTGGATTTCCCTAAATGTTTGTGGCAATTTATTATATATTTTAATCCCGATATACTGTGGACTTTTGTCGAGCAGTGCTAACCTATGAGTAGGGTATTTTATATCTCTTTTTCCTCTTGTGTTATGACCATGATGATGTTGATTTTTTAGAAAACTGTTATAATTACTGTGTACATATAGAACTAGATTACACATAAAGAGGCAAGTTTGTGTCAAAATTCTAAGGAAATATACAGTATATACAAGGTTATGTACTGTACAGTACATAAATCAGATAAAGTAATGTTCATGATGCTGTAATGTTCATGATATGTTCGATAAATTTAAAGGTAAGATATGTAAAAACTGTTCATTTAGAAATGGCTGTGCAACTTCAGAGGACCTGTTCTGGAAGCTGGATGCATTACAGTCTTTCATACGAGATCTTCATTGGCCGGATGCTGAATTTCGGCAACATTTAGAGCAACGTCTGAAACTAATGGCCTGTGATATGATTGAATCCTGCATACAAAGGTGAGAGTTTTGTTTATATTTCATCTGTTTTATTCTGTTAACATTATGCCCTTAAGAAGAATTTTATAAGCTGACGAAGCTGTTCTTTTAGTTTGGTATTTTACAAACAATGCATCTTACAAACAATTGGAAAATGTAGACTTTCTAGTAAAAATTTGTTGTTTTTTCCCTAGTTAGTGCTAAAGTAATCTAAAATATTAGGTTCAATAAAGAAAAATATGCATACTGTCTTTGCATTATTAACTGTACGTTTAAAGATAAAGATTAAGTCCTTTGTCATTTATAACTTTTAGTAGCTTAATATTCACACATGAATGAAATAAAGTTTTTTTACTTCAGTAGAAGTTCAAATTGTTTAGAAATTGGAATTATATGAAGTGAGAAGAAGGAAATACACTAATTATCTTAGAAAGTGAAATGAATACTTCATTTCAACAAATGATCTGTTGGAAAGTCATACAAAAGTTAGCAAGACAGGCCAGTTAGAATCTAAATAGAAAATCTCAAAGCATTAATAACCTAATACTGTTTATCCATCTTTATATGTTTACCTTAATAAGGCCTCAGATAGGCAATAGTTTCAACTCTAAACATTCAGATTTACACCTAATGTACTACTTCCTCTGTCTGTATTAAAGAAGCATAAACTGTGTTGCTGATATTACGATGCCTCCTTGGTGTGGAGCTAATGTGTCTGACTGTTAATCTGAATAACCCTAGTTCAAATCTTGGCTGACAATTATTGGATTAGTTTCTGTGAAAATGCAAAAGATTGATCATTCACAGCTCTTTGGATGTTAGGTTATTTAAAACATTCACTACATGCATTAATTCATTCTCCAAACAGACTTGCCTGGCTAAAGAACACAAAACATATAACAATTATTATTATTATTATTATTATTATTATTATTATTATTATTATTATTATTATTATTATTATTATTATTATTATTATTATTATTATTATTATTATTATTATTATTATTATTATTATTATTATTATTATTATTATTATTATTATTATTATTATTATTATTATTATTATTATTATTATTATTATTATTATTATTATTATTATTATTATTATTATTATTATTATTATTATTATTATTATTATTATTATTATTATTATTATTATTATTATTATTATTATTATTATTATTATTATTATTATTATTATTATTATTATTATTATTATTATTATTATTATTATTATTATTATTATTATTATTATTATTATTATTATTATTATTATTATTATTATTATTATTATTATTATTATTATTATTATTATTATTATTATTATTATTATTATTATTATTATTATTATTATTATTATTATTATTATTATTATTATTATTATTATTATTATTATTATTATTATTATTATTATTATTATTATTATTATTATTATTATTATTATTATTATTATTATTATTATTATTATTATTATTATTATTATTATTATTATTATTATTATTATTTTTTTATTTTTTTTTTTTTTTATTTTATTGAAAAAGTCTGAGCAGCATGCCCCATTACAATGTAATACTACATGCTTTATATTCCGAGACATCGGTTCAGAGCGATTTGCGATACATTGGCCAAAGTACATTGTTCTATTCTTTTTAGCCTGCGACCTTTATAATACTGTTGAACCACTTATTTTAGTATAATAATATCTTAGTACTGCGCTTCTGAACTGACGTTTCGGTCACAATGATTAATTTAATTTAATTAAGTTAATTTACATAACATATTTTTTAACAATGTCTTGACAAGATGACTTCCTATATATTGACATTTCGCTAGCGTAAAATCACAGTGTGGTCACAATATCTATCACAATTATTATAACTTTTTAAAGTCTATTGCATTTACGAATCTGCTGAACTGTCTTATGAATCTTCTTGTGAGGTCCTTCTTTGCAGTCGGCCATTTCCCGCCCTGGTGAATTATGGCTGCTGCAAGATCCTTCCTTTGTTTGCCGAGGATAGGACAGTGAAACAAGAGATGATCCACAGTTTGTTCTCCTGTATTACATGGACAAATTGATTCGTCCATGATTTTAAATCTGTGCAGGTAGCTTCGTATATTGCCGTGTCCAGATGTTATGCAAGTGAAATTTGGCGTAATTCTTATGTTGCTCTTGATACGATCGATGATGCTTGGGAAGAATTCCTTCGTTGTCGCTCCTTTGGATGTTTTGTCCCATTCTGTTTGCCACCTCCTGATTCCATCTTCATTCACTCTTGTGATAATTACGTCCTTGGATATTTTCTCGTAGACTGCTTCTCCTTCCTCTGCAGCTGCTTCCTTTGCTAATAGATCGGCTAGTTCATTCCCTTCTATCCCAGCGTGTCCTCGGACCCAGCCAAAGTGGATTATCCAGTTTTGTTCTGTCAATTCAATTATTTTACTTCTGATAGATTCTATTAATCTGGGATGTTTCATTTTATTCTTCAATGAATCTAGAGTTATCTGACTGTCAGTGTATATTGCTACTCTTTTCCTGTTTTCTTCAATATCCTGTAGTTCTTGGAGTTTTTCTATTATTATTATTATTATTATTATTATTATTATTATTATTATTATTATTATTATTATTATTATTATTATTATTATTATTATTATTATTATTATTATTATTATTATTATTATTATTATTATTATTATTATTATTATTATTATTATTATTATTATTATTATTATTATTATTATTATTATTATTATTATTATTATTATTATTATTATTATTATTATTATTATTATTATTATTATTATTATTATTATTATTATTATTATTATTATTATTATTATTATTATTATTATTATTATTATTATTATTATTATTATTATTATTATTATTATTATTATTATTATTATTATTATTATTATTATTATTATTATTATTATTATTATTATTATTATTATTATTATTATTATTATTATTATTATTATTATTATTATTATTATTATTATTATTATTATTATTATTATTATTATTATTATTATTATTATTATTATTATTATTATTATTATTATTATTATTATTATTATTATTATTATTATTATTATTATTATTATTATTATTATTATTATTATTATTATTATTATTATTATTATTATTATTATTATTATTATTATTATTATTATTATTATTATTATTATTATTATTATTATTATTATTATTATTATTATTATTATTATTATTATTATTATTATTATTATTATTATTATTATTATTATTATTATTATTATTATTATTATTATTATTATTATTATTATTATTATTATTATTATTATTATTATTATTATTATTATTATTATTATTATTATTATTATTATTATTATTATTATTATTATTATTATTATTATTATTATTATTATTATTATTATTATTATTATTATTATTATTATTATTATTATTATTATTATTATTATTATTATTATTATTATTATTATTATTATTATTATTATTATTATTATTATTATTATTATTATTATTATTATTATTATTATTATTATTATTATTATTATTATTATTATTATTATCATGATCATCATCTTATTATTATTATTATTATTATTATTATTATTATCATCATCATCCTCATCATCATTATTATCATTATTGGAATTTGCTTAACTATCTCCAACTTCTCCACTAATACTTGCTATATCGGTTACTTTTTTAATTCCTGATCAAAATCATCTTTGTTCATTGGGATGTTAACTAATCTGTGCACAAGACTGATGAGAAGTGCATGTTGTTGGGTTCTTTATGTAGTTGTTGGTAGCATGGATTTCTTGTGGATACAAAATGTAAGAAGGTTCTTTTTTAATGATTTAAGGTCAAGGAATGGTAGCCCTCCATTTCATTCTTTCTCCACTGTGAAATGTATAATTTTTCTGGAAGGTTTTATATATTTAGAGCATCTTCCATATGTTTTCCTGTGGACTATTACAAAAACGTCATCAAAGAACAGTATCAAATTTTGAAGATCTATGGATATGTCTTTGTGGCTCTTAATACCCTCTTGCTCATAAAAAGGCCACCAGTAGTAGTGAAAGCTACTTATGCATTGCTGAATTTATCCCAGGCCATAAAAGTGACCATAGGTTATGAATAGCATGGGCCTAGCATAGCACATATCCCTAATAAATTATGGTTTGGAGCTAAAACAAACTGATTTATTGTAGTAAAACAGGAAATATGTGCCTTATAATTTAAATTAACTGTACTAATGTAAATTTGAAACTTTCAGGACAGAAACTGCATTCCAGCAGTGGCTCAAGAAGGGTGTTACATTTATTTCTACAGACTACATAATTCCTTCTGAAATGTGTGCAATGGTAAATGTAATTCTAGATGCAAAGAACCAGTCTTTCAAGCTCTGTGCTGTTGATGGAGTAGATGTGGTAAGTATCATAAATTATTTGTAACAGGGCCATAAAACATGCAAAATACTCTCACTATTCAAATGACTTTGTTAAAATTTAGTGAACTGTATTGAACCTAACATTTGGACTCCCAAAGGCTTTTGTTTCATTTTTAAATAAATCTTTCCCTTGGTTATTACCAAATGCTTACAGTAGGAAGTAAAATGAACAAAATATTACATTATTTCCCCATATCTCCGTAAAGCTTCTTTTTTTTTTTCCTTCTTATTTTAAGCCAAGTTGGGTTTAACCTAAGGTTAAACAGAGATGTTTTAAACTACTTTTTCATATCTGACCTAGCTTGTTCATAACTTTAGGCCAAAATACAATCAAGGATCAGTGTATCAGGATAACATATTATTTTATAACACCTGTTTTAAGCTTACTCGGGGTAGTATGCATTAAAACAATTATAAGCTGTAACTGATTATCCTTCATGCAATTATAAACAGTGTTACATACAAACTAGTCAACAAACTCACTAATAAAGCAGAATACAAGGAACAAAAAGCAATACTTCACATAGCAGAAGAAAATGGATATACAACAAAGGTATGGTATTTAAGAAAATTAAAAAAACTAAGCTAACAAAAACAATTAAGGAAGCAAGTACATTCACCATGATTAAGAAAGGAAGAGCATATTCAGGGGATTAATGTACCACCCAAAAACATTTAATAAATTAAAAATATCATCTTGGCACCTATAAATAGATATCAAGTAATGAAATTGTTAAATTGAAACACAAAAGATGAAATTCCACCATTCAATAGATTCAGAATATACCAAATAAATTGTAAGGATTGTGAAAAACTTTACATAGGGCAAATTAAAAGAAACCTAAAAATTGGAGTCAAAGCACATTTTAGAAATCTCAGATTGAAACAGGAAGACAAGTCAGTAGTAGCATTTCACTTGTGCTACAGAAACCATAACCTTGACCCAAATCCAAAATTATTAAAAGGGAGATAGACCACAACAAACTCAAAAGTTGGCAGAACATCTTAATAGGAAACACAAAGACCTATTAATAAACTTTAAAATCCCACCAGTGGAAAATTTGACAGAACAGGTTATTGTTTCACTACCATATAGAAGACTAAAGGCAACAACAGACAACAGTTGGACCTTCAAAGTTGAAAACAGATGCAACGGTTCCCAAAACTAATCGCTCAAAAATTAAAATGTAAGGCACATAGGTCATAAAAATTGACTGCAAACAGGTTTATGACTTGATTATCCTCCAACATAAAAAACCCAATAAGGCATGGTTACATTAAATAAAAATTTGAAAATATGAATAAACTGAAAAGCGTAAAAATGTGCATTATCCAATCCAGGGGCAGTTCTTCCTTAATGCGTTTGAATCGCTGAGTCACCTATTTCTTTTTTTTAATAACTTACATGTTTATGCTTTATGTTCTAGCATTTAATTTTCGTTTTTAAAAGTTCTCCAAATTATATTTTATAATGCAACTGCTCTCTTGGTGCCCACGCATCGATAATGCAGCTGGCTAGCTTACTTCCCGACTAGTGGTTCGTTACTAAAAGGCCAAGGTGGCCGTAACACATGCGGTGGGTGATGAGTGGATGGTAGGGCAGAATGCATTGCTGCTTACCAAGACTACAGATTCGATTCATAGAAGCCATATATTCCGTACCAACTCATGTTGCCAATACAATACAGGGCTTTCTTCCCACTTTTTCGTTTATTTAAAAAGAAATTTGTTGGTAGAAGTGGTAACCCACTTGAAGCAAGCCCCACATGTCATGTGCTACTGTTTATTATCAGTTTGCATCCTGAGTAAAAACATAATTCTTTATGTGATCAGTGATTACTGTCTGATATGTGAAGTGTTTAATTGTTCACATTTAAGGGCTTTATAAGGAATCCAACACAGGACTTGGTGTATTCCATTCTCCAAACACCCTTTTCTTTATGGGAAAATGATGACAAATGTGATGTGGTAAATGTCGGTAGGCCAACACCAGTGCTATGTTTATAAAAATTTTGCAGTGGAGCATCTTCAGAATACACCCAGCTTTTAAGACTCATTGGTATGGGGAACATAATTATGTTGGATTGAAGGAGCTGGGAAAGAACATTAACATAATTGCAGATGCTCTTCGGGAAAGCTCACATCTATATGTTTTGTTAAATACAATGTGAATGTTAAGCTTAACAGGCTTTTCATGCAATATCCCATTAGGGAAGTGGACAAGAAATGACATTTCGTGGACATAGGTATTGAAAGTGGGGACTCTTTAAATAAAGGTAATTTTAAGGAACTTTTGGATTCATATACAGAGGGAAGCCCCATCGAAATTCAAAACCACTATTCCAGTATAGAATCCCTTTTAGCAATGCTGATTTTGTGAATTCAGGTTAGCCAATATTCCAAGTAACCTAATTAATTCGCCCAGAGCTGTGACTGATCCAATCTTACTTTTCACTTGTATATTCGCGTAATAATCTCAGTCTTTTTGAGCAAATTTCTATGTGTACACACACGCGCACACGCGCACACGCGCACACGCACACACGCGCACACACACACACACACACACACACACACACACACACACACAAAGTACTTACGATAGTAAGTCGCCACAAACAGTGTATCTGAAATGCGAGAGCCACTAGTGGTTTACCAGGGAAATATATGAGTCAACTGGAGAATTTAATGTCAGGATGGCACGTTAGCTATGGTAGCTCAAGTGTTAAAGCGACTGGATGGAAACCAGGAGATCCATGGTTCAAATCTCAGCCATGGCATTGAATTTTTCATCTATCAGAAACCTTAGCCTATATACGGCTAGTGTGGAGAAATAATTAATTTCCATCAATTAACTAAAAATATTTATAGATATTTACAAATATTTTATACACAATTATTTTTACATATTTCTCCATGTTTAAATATTTGTACTGTACATATCTATTATACAGCTTAGTATAATTTATATTATAATTTCTGTACTAATAGTTTTTGCCAATTTTCTGAAAATATAACACACTGTGCTCAATCTTTTTGTTAGATGATCAATATGTATATCCCATTTTAAATCACTCTGGATCCAGACTTCTATAAATTGGGTGTTTTTTACCTTATCGATGATCATATTATTTATTGATATTT
>CM060948.1:156838308-157173308 GCA_030765055.1 Mantis religiosa | reverse complement strand
AGCTTTTATGATTTGGTTACTAAAATTCTTTTTCTTTTCATTTTTAATCTCGTCTACTATTTTGGAGCATTTGTTTTTTACTGTGTTTTTACTTTCTTCATTAAGTGTTTGTGTAGCAATTTGGATGTCAGCAATGTAATCTTCAATTTGGTTGGAATAATCTACACATGTCTTTAAACCTAGATTCAGCATATTCAGTTCTGTTTTTGTAAAATTTTGGTTTGATAGGTTTACCACATTGTTTAGATGATCTTTTAGGTTATGTTTGTGTTTTTTATTTATCTTTTTAAAAGTGCCTGCTTTCTGGCATAAATTTTTTAATTTATTCTTTAACTTTGCTGTTTTTGTCTTCATTTTTCTATTAAGATATGCTAATAAATTGTTTTCAAAATTTTCCCAAAATATACTTCCTAATTGTTTGGTAAGTTTTTGATGCAAATTGTACAATTTTATTTCTAGCGTGTTTTTATTTCTATAGTGTTTATTCTTTTCTACAATTAATACTTTTCTCTCTGCTGCTTTTTTTTCAAATGATAAATGTCCAAATCCTACCTTGTTGGTGGTATCCATGTTCCTTGTTCCACACTTTGTCAGCAGTAGCATTTCATTTTTGGAATGAAAACCATGACATTGATCCAAATCCAAAATTATTAAAAGGAGTGATAAACCAAAATAGATTGACAACATGGGAGAACATATTCATCTGGGAAAATAAGGATCGCGTAATGAACTTTGAAATCCCGCCAGCAGATAATTTGACAAAAAAGTTCATAGTTCCACCACCAGAGAGAGCAGATAACAACAGATGCCAGTTGGGAAGAGGTTGAAAATGGAGGCCAGGGCCTTTGAAACTAGTCTCTCATAAATATATGAAAAAGTAAGTGACGAGTGTCAATAAACCAACCACAAAAAGCTTTTATATTAATTTTGACGTCACTGTTACTAAATTCCTCCAAACACACATAGTTGATATTTGTTTTACAAATATGTTTATTATATTTTCACAAAATATGATTGTGTTACTTTCATCGCTTGATGGGCTGAGCTTACAAGGTATATATATATATATATATACATTTCATGGGTTTCCTTGTTACTTGTTTTGTTCTGACACACTAGGTTTCTAGATGCTTACTGACCCTTACCAAAAATCTTTTATGTTAGGTAACTCTAAGCTCTATGGTCTCTGGGCTCAATTGAGCATCATTTCACCTATTTCATTCATTTCATCATCTAATATGACTTAATATTGGAGGATGTAATTTAAAAAAAAAAATGGGGACCCCTGGTCCATTTGACCACCATTTTCAACCATTCTGTTTATTCACATTTTTATATGATTTACCCAGCTAAAGCATTAAACCTTAGATAATAGGAAAAGTTTTAGGAAGTATGTCAAGGTTTCAAACAATAACACATAACAGTGGTATCGTCCTATATGATGTATCACTGAAGGACGTAAATTAAACAAAAACATAAATAACAGTGGTAATTACGGAAATCTCTTTGAACTATGTCTCCACCTACAGGCAGATAATATATGTGCAAAATTTTTTGAAATTAATTTAGGCCTTTTGCACATGAAAAAAATAAAGATTGGTTCTGGATCAGCATAAAAGTGTAGCTAAGAAATTATATTAGTTTTCAATCCTTTTATAGCATAAAAGATGGAGTTTCAATTTCAATTTCAATTTCAATTTATTTGCTTATAGACTCATACAAGTTTCAAGCATCGTCAAGAATCATAAAATATTTACATTTCATCAATACTATATAGGCACTTCTGTATTAGGTACATTTTTAGTCTTTTTTGAAATTTATTGCCTCTTAGAGCTTTAATATCACTTGGTAACCTGTTATAAAGTATTCTGCCCATAGTAAGGGGATCCTTTTCTGTGGCTCGTTTACTAATATTATCTCTATAGTAATTATTTAGCAATCTAGTATTATACATATGACTGTCTTTAATATATACAGAGTGTGATTTACTTACTACAAACATGATTACTTTATATACAAATAACGATATAACAGTTAATATATTGGCTTCTATAAGGTTTGTCTACAGGATTCTCTGTTGTTTAGATTATAAATACATCTTATACACTTTTTTTGTATTATTAATAACCTGTTAATGTTTACCTTACATGTGCTACCCCAGATTTCAATCCCATATTGTAAATGTGTGTAAATTAATCCATAATAAACTGACTTTAAATGCTCTATATCTAGGAACTCTTTTAGGCGTCTTAAAAGATATAAATAAGAACTAATTTTATTACTTACATGATCAATGTGATGTTTGAAAGACATGTTTTCATCTATAATTACTCCTAAAAATTTTATTTTCTCTATTTGTTCAATGGTTTCATCATGTATTTTTACATTTAGTTTTTGACTAGACCTGTTGTTTTGATGCTGGAACCTGATCATATTAGTCTTTTGTATATTTACCTTTAAGTTATTAGTTTGTAAGTAATCATATATATCCTGTGTTTTTTTAGTTATTAAATTCTCCAAACCGTTTATATTTTTATTTGTAAAAATAACTGATGTGTCATCTGCGTATGATATTATTTTGTATTCTGAGGATTTAGGAAGATCATTTACATATAATAAAAACAGGAGTGGCCCGAGTACAGATCCTTGAGGCACACCAATCCTTACTAATTCGTAGTTAGACCTTGTAACTTTTGTCATGCATTGCTCTTGATAATATATTTCTGTGCATTGTTTACGATTTGACAGATAAGATTCAATGACATTTAAAAATTTTCCTCTAATGCCATATTTTTGTATCTTATTCAGTAATTTGTCATGAACTACACTATCGAAAGCCTTGGATAAATCCAAGAAAACTCCCACAGCTTTATTATCCTTATCGAGTCCTTCCAGTATTTCATGATAGAGTTCAGCTATTGCAGTGGTAGTGGATAGATTGTGTCTAAAGCCATGCTGAGAAGAGCTAAGCAAATTATATTTATTTAGGAAACCTATCAGTCTGGAGCTTAATATGGTTTCAAATACTTTTGCGAAAACAGAAATTAGAGTTATTGGCCTATAATTAACTATTTGTGTTTTATCCCCTTTTTTAAAAATTGGTCTAACTATACTGGTTTTTAAAGAATTTGGAAAACTTTCACTATTTAACGAAGCATTTATAAGGTGTACTAGAATAGTGATCAATGCATTTTTACAGTGCTTTAATATTTTAGGTGATATTCCATCCCAACCTGCTGACACCTTACTTTTTAATTTATTTATTATTTTTTCAACTTCATTTGCTGTAGTTTCCTCCAGATATATAGTGTTTGCACATTCTGGCATTTCGTAAGGAATGTTGTCTATCATGTACTGTTCTCCCCTTGTTGTGTGAATAAAATATTTATTAAAATACTGACATATTGCGTGTGGCTCGTTTATAGTTTGACCGTTTTCAACTATTTTTATGTTTTCTTGCTTATTTTTGCTTGTATCATTTCCTTTTACTATCCCCCAAATTGTCTTAGCTTTATTATTTGATTCTATTATTTTGTTACCATATTGCTGTCTCTTTAAGCTATTTAGAGCTAATGAATATTGTTTTTTTAGATTTTTGTATTTACATTTAAATAGCTCTAAGTTTGTATACTTAAATAAGGTATAGTAATCTTTCATTTTTTTTCTTAATTCTTTTAATTGCACTGGTATTTTTATATGTTGATGTCCCTTATTTGTGACCTTAATTTTTTTAATGGGGCAGTGCTTATTAAAGTGTCTTGTTAATATTTTAAAGAAGTGTTCCCATTTTAAATTACTGTCTTGTATTTTATAAACTATTTCCCAATTTTCTTGCATTAAGCTTTCATACATCAGATTTAAATGATTTATTGTTGTCTGTCGTATAGTTTTATACTTATATTGTTCAAGAATTTTATCATTGTTTAATATATCCAGAATCTGCGCACAGTGATCTGATATACAGAATTCCTCTACCGTTACAGCATATTTACCACATTCTAAATTGGTTATCACATGATCAATAGCAGAAGATGTGTTTGGTGTGATTCTGGTTGGTCCATTAATAGTGTTATATAAATTGAAACTATTGAGAAGGTCGCATAATTTTTTGTAATCACTAGTATTTGAAAGAGAATTTATATTCAGATCACCCATAATTATTATATTTTTGTTCTTATTATGTAATTTATTTAAAAGATCCTCAAGATTGTTCAAAAAGTCATCTACTTTGGAACATGGGGATCTATATAGACCAATGATTATATAATTTTCAAATTTTGTTTGTATCTTTGCTATTGCTACTTCAAAGGTCATTTCCAGTTCATGACATATATCCCAATCATATATAGTAAAATGTATCCCATTCTTTACATAAATAGCAACACCCCCACCTTTATGATATTGTCTGCAATAACTAGTAACTAATTTGTAATTTTCTATGTTGTAATATTTAATCTGCATTTCATTAAGACCATGTTCTGTCAGTATCAAAACATCAGGTTTACATTCATTTAATATACCTTCTATTTCCACTAATTTATTTGAAGCATATTGTACATTTTGATGTATTAAACGTAGATTTGTGCCTATATTGTTACAAATATTACTCACCCCCAAATTTATATTCTTTATCATGCATGTTTCAACTGGTGGCTTATGAGCCCTTCCTGGGTTTAAGTAACTATTAGCATCCACCTCCTTGCCATTTAGTTTCCCTTCAACACCGATGAAACTACATTACACAATAAATTGCCAAATACTGAGGATCCCCTTCTATTTAGATGGACTCCATCTATACCAAAATCATAATTGCTTACCCAAAAATTACCATCTACCATTAAGCACTGTTTTGTTCTGCACAACCAGTCCAAGTTTTCATTTATTCTTCTGATTCTTCCTAAGCCTACATCACGCCTTCTTAATACCCCACTTACTACTATTTTAGTTTCAGGCACTATGCATCTGATGCAGTTTATCAAGTCCATTGTTTCCCCCATTATTTCTTCAGCGCTCACTCCCCGTCTAATGTTATTTGTACCAGCGTGGATTAGTACCACCTCAGGATTATGTTTCTCCAAGTTCAGTTCACTCACTTTGTGTTGAAGTTCCTCTAACTTTGTGCCTGGAAAACATCTTACTTCATAACCTTCATCCCTACATGCTTCACCAGCAAATTTCAATAATGAATCACCAATTACTAGAACTCTTTTTTTACTAGCACTTACACTATCTTTTGAATTACACTGATTGGCACTTATCACTTCACTTTTCATTATGTTTTTCTCCTCTTCTATTTCCAAAACCTCATGCTTATTCATATTTCCACTTTTTCGGTTGAGGTTATGCTTCGTTTCAGTTGCGGCTCTCCTTTTTTTCGTTACAGTTGAATATGATGCATCTTCATTTAGCTTCTTCTTTAGTTCATCATTTTCTCGTTTAAATTCTGCATTTTCCTTTTTTAATGCACATATTTCTCTTTGACTGTTTTGCAAATCTCTGTTTAGCATATTTATTACCACGTGTAGAGACGCTATTATTTCGGCGTCCCGAGTTGCATTTATAATTTGCAATCCAGAAATTTCATCCTCATCGACGTTCTTTCCGCCAATTGCCTCACTTGAATTAGACACTAATTCAGAGTTTGTAACTCCTGCAATTACGTTATTGCATGTATCTGATGTAATTCGTTTGTTAGACTGCTTCAATGTTGATCCCTCGTTTAGCGTCACATGCAAATCATCCACCTTTAAGTTTTCCGTGTTCGCTTTCTCCCCTTTGTTACCTTTACTACCACTACTTATTTGACTTCTATTGGATATTAATTTATCACCCGATGCCCTTCTAGTTTCACTTTTATCATTTTTTGCAGATATTTGTAGTTTGCTGTTTCGCGTCATTATGCCAACCGCCGCCATCTTTCTTTCAGAGTAATTGGCTGTGGCAATAACCAAAGAATTACTGGGCCACCAGAAATTGTACAATACTGTAAAAACAGTATTAAGTCTAGCAGAGGAATATTAAAATATTTCTTGTAATGAAAATTTCCTTAAAATAAATAGTATTCCATGAATCAATTTTTAATACATTCTTTAAAATTTTGCTAATCAAAATCCCATAAATTCGGTCGGAAAATAAATGTTCAATGCTAGACAAATTTAATAATAATAATGATAATGATGATGATGATGATGATGATGATGATGATAATAATAATTTATTGTCAATAGACTTTGCATTTCTGACATTATACATATAAATACATATATAAATACAATTGTTTTTAATTACAAATTAAGGAATAAATTCAGCATGTCATATGTACTACAAATTAAGGAATAAATTCATGTGGTATAGTAGCCGTATTCCCATAAAAACCCTGGGTGTCTAGCTGGCGAGCCCGTTTTCAATATCCGCTTGGTGCCTCATGTATGCCAGTTCCTCCCTCTCTCCCTCCCGCCCAGCCGTATGCGTCAACCTGTATGCACAAAGGTTACGCCCATCGGTGGTGAGAGTCGCTCCTAAGATAAGCAATGCATTATGCCAGGGTTTTTACGGAAGTAATCTAACTCTACAATGATTATAATTCATTAATACAATACAAACTTTTTGTTAACAAGTACTTTTTCAGAGCACCCTCGAATTGCTTGCCTTTACAAGACCTTAGATGTGCTGGCAATTTTTTGTGAAGCAATAAGCCCATCACATTTGAATTCCTGTCGGAAATATTCTTATTAAAACTTTGCCTAAAAAAATCATCCTTGTGCCTAGTTTTATGAATATTACTATTTTTAAGATTTTCCTTTTGTACTGCATAAGTTACTACTTTATAAACATACAGAGAATATACTGTTAATATTCCTTTATCCTTAAATATTTCCCTACATGATTCTCGGGAACTCAAATTGTAAATAATTCTGATGGCCCTTTTTTGCAATCGAAATAACCTTCCCATATGCGTTGCAGCAACACAGCCCCAAATTTCAATTCCGTATAATAAATGTGGATATGACTCCATAGTAAATAATTTTAAGCCCTTTTTTATCAAAGACATTTTTGAAGTAACGTAACAAATATACAGCTTTACTTACTTTATCACAAATATGATTTATGTGTACTGCCCATGTTAGTTTTCTGTCAAGAAATATTCCTAAGAATTTATGTTCACTCACATCTTCGATGTTGCAGTCATTTACAGGTGATGACAGATTTGTGGTAGTTTTGTTACTCTGTGAGAAAAGAATTAAGGTTGTTTTTGTCATATTACAACAAAGATAGTTTTCTTTAAAGTAATTTATAACCAAATCAATAGATTTCAATAAGTTATCCTTTAATATGCCTGTATTCCCACCCTTACATATAGCCGTAGTATCATCTGCATAAGATATTATATTTGTGTTTTCGGAGTTTGGTATGTCATTTACATATAGTGTAAACAATAATGGTCCCAGGACCGACCCCTGTGGTACCCCACACATGACCTGCTTGAATTCTGATTGCACTTTGTTTACCAGTTTTCCCTTTCTATTATATGTTAATGTTGACTGTTTCCTGTTTACCAAATAGGACCTGAACAGTTCTTTTGCCAAGCCTCTTATCCTGTATGCTTCCAGCTTCATTAACATTATAGTGTGGTCAACGCAATCAAATGCTTTAGAAAGATCGAAGAATAATGATCCAACTTTTTCATTTTTTTCCAGGTTTTCTATGACTATATGTATCAATTCCCTTATTGCAGTAACTGTTGATCGTCCCTTCCTAAAGCCATGCTGAAAATTTACCATAATGTTATTTTTATCCAGAAAATCTACTAGTCGATTTAGTAGGAGTCTTTCAAAGAGTTTTCCTATCTCTGATGTTAAAGTGATGGGTCTGTAGTTGTTTATATCATTCACATTCCCTTTTTTATGCAATGGACGAACTACACTTTTCTTTAAACACTCTGGAAATTTTCCATTTACTATAGCAAAATTTATTAAATGTTCAAGTGGATTGGCCAATACGTATTTACAATGTTTTAAAAGGACTGAGCTAATTTCATCCCACCCACTTGTGACCTTTTTTGGAAGTTTAGTTATTTCAGTAATAATCTCATTTGCAGACACTGGATAGATGAAAAACGATGGCTTTACAGTGTTGTCAAAAAATGGTTGTGTGTTTTTGCCAGAAAGCTTTTCTGCTATACTGAGAAAATAATTATTTACAAAATTACATACTCTATTTGGTTCATTTACAATTTCATCACCGATACAAAGTTCTAAGTTTTTATGTACTTTTGTTTCAGATCGCGCTATATTTACAAAACCCCATGCAGTTTTGCTAACATTCCCTGATCTACATAACTTCTCTTTGTAATCATTAGCTTTTAAATCTGCCAAGTCATTTAGATATTTTTGTTTTGTTGTATTGTACTTGGTTTTATACACAGTACTTCCACTAGATTTGTACAGTTTATAGAAATGCTTCATTTCATTTTTGAGTTTTATTAATTGTGTGGTAAGTTTAATGCGGCTACAATTGTTTAGATAAACTTTTCTCGTTTTTATGGCGCAGCACGCATTAAATTGATTATTAAAGGTATTATAAAAATGGTTCCATTTTTCGTCTACAGTTTTTGCATTATATATTATGTCCCAATTTTCGTTTTTTAAGCTATCCACCAGATTGCTGATACATGCCTGATTCAAATCACGAAAAGTTTTGATTTCATATTTGCTTTGCTTATTACAGTTTAGCCCCTTAAACTTTATATATTGAGCATAATGATCGGAAATGTGCGTGTTTATATTCATTATATTTACAACTTCAATATTCATGTTTGTAGCAATATGATCAATTATGGAAGATGAAGAATCTGTTACCCTTGTTGGCTCACGTACAAGATCCATTAAACCATAAGAGAGCCGGCCGATGATAGAGGCAAAGCCTCAGAAACATGTTCCGGAAAAATTTAAAAGTAAGTGTTGTCTAGTGTCTTTAATCGACTCTCTTTAAAGTTAATTTATCATAACAACACTGTTTTCAACACTTCCAAGAAAGGAATTTCCTTTCCTGTACAAAAACTTATAGTTTTGCTAATGACATTACTAAGAATAAAGGACCCTTTTCGATTTAGGTGCAGACCATCTCTGCCCAAGCACCTGGAATCAAGGAACTTGTTTACATTCACAAAAATTGCTCCTAGTGACTCACATGCCCAGTTAATGCTTTCGTTTATGCTGTCTATATACCTATTATCCACATCTGCTCATTTTATTACACCATTCATTATCACAAGAGATTTAGGAAAACATTCTTTGGTTGATCGTATTACACTGTTGGCTTCAGCCATCACTTCATCAGGATTGTTTGCACTCTTAATGTTATTAGTTCCTACGTGCAGCACTATTACTTTTGGTGCAGTCACAGTAGCATTTTCCATCTCCTTGTGAAGTTCTCGTATCTTCTTTTCCAGTTGCTCTGCCCTAATTCCTCTATATACCATAGTTCGCGCCTCCTTGATGCTCACGTGCTTCACCATTGAGTTCCCCATAACCATCTATTACAATAAGAGCCGTAATTTCTGAGTCAAGAGTATAATGGCACTATGCTATTTCATGTATATCAGGTAAGAAAGTAGGACACACTACAGCAAACATTCCAAGAGCTACATAAACTTATTTGAGAATTCAAGGGGAATTAACATACTCATAAAACCTCCCAGTTCAATTACCAAAGTTACCATGAATGTTTCTAGTACAGCTATAACTATCCATAACATCTGCACTTCTTTATGACCTGAATAGAAAAACAATATATTAAGAAAACATCCCCAAGGAATACAAGTCACCTTCAGTATGCTCCAAAGGAGTATGACCATTGCAGCTAAAGGCAATGGAACAAAAAAAAAAAAGAACAAAAGCATTTCAACTCAACAAGATTGCAGGACTGTCAGCACTCTAACTACGGAATAAATTCTAAGCTTATTGTGTTTAAATGGTCTGCATACTATAAATTCTAAAATTTATAAACTATGGAAGTTGAATTATTTTTAATCAATAATTACTTTTAGCAGGACATGGTGAGTCACTTGATATGTGTATCTTATATATTTTGTTCCTTTACTTTTCCAGAATGTTTCAGGATCTGGCAAAGACATGGGGCAAGCATACGTCAACTTCACAAGGAACTGTATGGACCAGATTCGCAGCAAAGTAAATGATGAGCTCTGGATTTTGAACTTCTTTGAAGTAAGAATTGCTTAACTTTATGATGTTACACTAGTGTTTGAAATAGAAGAAATTCTGATAAAGAAACTTAATTTTCAGCAATGGTACACAGCACAGATTCAACTGCTATGCAACTGGCTGTCAGAAAGACTGGACCATTCTCTTCATCTATACCAGTGTACATGCTTGGCTCATGTAGTTAAGGTAATTATGCTCAAGTATTACTCATTCATTTCTGACAGGAACTATGGGTTTCATTCCATATGAGTACAGATTTCCAAAGTTTCAAAAAACTTTTAAAATTTAAAAGTTTTAAAAAACTTTTAAAAAACTTTTAAAAACACTTTTAAAAAGTGTTTTTGATTGATGAAGCTCCACTGTTTATAAATACTTCTATTTATAGTTTTATTCCAAAGTTTCATTCACCGGGTTTAGTTCCACTGATGTTTCAGCTTGTTTTGCAGTTTAGGGTCTCACTTTACAATAGAGAGACCTGGAACTTCAAACCAGTAGTTGTCGTCTGCTATAAAATACAGAAAGGGCTTACCAAGTGAAGAAACTGGAATCCATCTCACAAAATTAAAAACATTAATTAAAAAGAACACCACATAGGTAACATGTTTCTACAAATACAACACAGTTATTGTATAAAACTGGTTTTTTGTTAAAAGAAGAAAGACTCTCCTTGCCTTATTTTGGTATCCAGAGACTCCAGCATGTTCCTAAATTTCTACCTTTAACACTCTTGTGCCTATTCCTGTAGAAATTTGTATTTCAGTACTATAATAAATGGACTTTTCCACATCTCTCCTTAAAGATAAAATACCTTGTACTGTAAAGTAATGGGAAAATCAACATTCTTCTTTTAGTACTTATATGTAATTTATATCTTTACCATTTTTTTAACAACAATATAAATTGTTTTTGATTAAAATCTGTTTTAGGATTTTAATACATTAAGTTATTCTATATAGTCCAAATAGTGTCACACCTTATTTTTGGAATTAGATAGGGTTCCAGATGTTTTAGTTACCTTTACAGTTATGTGCATTGCTAGTTATCAACTAATCAGGTTTGCTCACTTTCTTGTCGGGCAGCAATAAAGGTGAAAAGGCGATTAGATATTGATGTTTCAGGAGTGTGCATCTCTCCCATCATCAGGATATTTATAGAATGTTATAACCACAAATGAAATACTGGATATAACACAAATATAAACAAAGACAAAACACTATCAAAATTTGCATTACTGAACAAAAGACTGTTTTCAGTAAATTAAATGCCGGGACAGGAGATGGTGCGAGTATAGAAAATTGTGTCAAAGAAACTTAACTACTTAACTTGATTATCAAGCGTATTGATAATATTGATAAGAAACTTACGTTTCTTTGACACAATTTTCTATAGTTGCGCCATCTCCTGTCCTGGCATTTAATTTACTGAAAACAGTCTTTTGTTCAGTAATGCGAATTTTGATAGTGCTTTGTCTTTGTTTATATTTGTGTTAAACCAGTGTTTGATTTGTGGTTATAATATTTTATAAATATCCTGATGATGGGAGAGATGTACACTCCCGAAACATCAATATCTAATCGCCTTTTCACCTTTATTGCTGCCCGAGAAGAAAGTGAGCATATTCGTTGCCAGGAAAGCTTCAGGTCTTATTTTAACTAATCAGGTTATTTGTGAATGTTTAACTTCTGTCTTCACACAGGTTTTAAATATATTGTTATTAATTTCTTATAAAATGAATGTTCTTGATGCAAATATCTGGCACTGTTGCCACCAAAAAGGTTCTCTTAACTATTGGTTATCGGGTATGTCTTATTGAAAATAATTCCTGAGAGAACGTAGACTTCCATAGCTGGAGTCAATCTAACTGGAAGTTATATACCATATTCTGCTGGAGATAGAGGTTCCAGATGCTTGATCCACAACTGCAATGGGAATCTTCAGTGGTGGGATCAGTTTACTGAGAGAAGGCATTACATCCAAACTGATGACTGTCCATGCTGCTATATTTATACCAAGAGTGCTCTGTGTCAAAGTTCAAGCACAAAGCAACATTCTCTGAGAAGATTTTGACCAAGCCACTGAAGATGTGAAGATGTGCAGTTGTGGACAAACTATCAGAAACTTCTGTCCCCAACGGACCCTAGCATAACAGCCCGGAAATAAATTGTAAAATCTATTTATAATCGGTTTATTGACACTCGACACTTACTTTTCTTATATTATTGAGGGACTAGTTTCAAAGGCCTCCATTTTCAACATCTCTCCAACTAGCATCTGTTGTTGTCTGCTCTCCTCTCTCTGATGGTGGAACTATGAATTTCTTTGTCAAATGATCTACTGGTGGGATTTCAAAGTTAATTATGCAGTCCTTATTTTTCCATATAAATATGTTCTCCCATTATTAATTTTTAGATGAGTCGTATTTATTACACATCTGCTTCACTTTCGTACCTAGTTCATCACTAAATCAACAGATGGCAGCAGCAACTCCAGAATTACCCACACCCACCACACCACTGGATCAAGCTTTAGTTGCATAAGAGCAGAAGATGCAAACGATGATTTGCGAAACATACCTCAAAATAGGTACGAAAGTGAAGCAGATGTGTAATAAATACAACTCATCTAAAAATTAATAATTATTTCGCTTCACTGTGGTGTTCCAATACAGTTAAATCTCGATATGTTCTCCCATGTTGTTAGTTTATTTTGGTTTATCACTCCTTTTAATAATTTTGGATTTGGATAAATGTCATGATTTTCATTCCAAAAATGAAATGCTACCGCTAACTTTTCTTCTTGTTTTAATCTGATGTTTCTAAAGTGCTCTTTGACTCTGGTTTTTAGATTTCTTTTTGTTTGACCTATGTAGCATTTTTCACATTTTTTACAACTTATTTTGTATATTCTGGCTCTGTTAACTGATGGGATTTCATCTTTTGTTTTTGATTTAGCAATTTTAAAATTGAATGTCCATTAGTAGGTGCCAAGATTACATTTTGTTCCTTAAAGATCTTTTTAAATTTATTAAACATTTGTGGGTGATATGTGAATGAACTGAATATGCTGTTGCTTTATTTTTCTTTTGTAAATGTGGTTGCTTCCTTAATGATTTTCTTTACTTTAGCTTTTCTAATTTTCTTAAACACCAGACATACATAACACATAGCCTGAAAATAATTCCAGTTATATAAAAATATTCCCTATATGATTGACCACACACTGTACTCCAGGGAGTTGAAGCTAGAGCTAGCAGATGGTCAATCAACAACAGAGATTAAATCAAGCACATTAGCTTCCAGCACTACAAGGTCATTCTCACCTTATGAACTGGAGCACAATCCTAATGGAAGCTCCAAGAATCAATGTTAAACATTGTTTTATTCACTTGCAACACAAGATAGTACAAGAGATTTATTATGTATAGTTTTTAATTATTTTTTCATAAAAATGTAACCTAAAACTCCATAGCGTAACCATCCGACCCTCACTAGGACACTGAAAAGCTGCAGTGACTTTTCTTAATTCTAAAGACTCTTCAGCTCTTCAAGAGCTTTGAGCAAACAAATATCCTATTAATTTGGCTGTTAACCTTCCTTCAATATGGGGGTTTCTCATCAGTGTAGAAAGTCGTGTAGAACTGTTTTTTGGCATATCACTTCAGTTTGAGTTCGACATCAAAATATCCATAAATGCAGCGTAATTTCTAAATTTAACATGTACTTTAAATACCCAGACATTAATAAATATTTTAAGTATACATCTCCCGTACCATAATTAGCAGCCTCAGAATAAGAGTTTTATGGATGCAAGGTCCTGGTTTTATCACCTGCTGCTAAGGTTAACCAGCTTTTGGTTAAGGTGTTAAATTCCAACATTGCTCTTAATTATTACAAACACAAATTTTAAACCATTATATTAAATAACTAAGTCTCTTCACCTGATTTTCTTTTTGAGCCACCATTGGCAGAATCTGTCAATTTTTATTGAACAATTTTCCTGAATTAAAATATTGCATTATACTTACTTTTAAAAATTAATATAGATTATATAATTATAAAAGAGGATGGTTTGTTATTAAGAGTTTATGAACATTTAGGATACTAATAAATAAGCCAACATACCCAGTATGTCCACTTGGGAAAAAATATGACAGAACACAGACAGTCTTAGCTTCCAGGATAAGAAGCATTTATGGAATTTATGGAAAACATTTCCACATTGTCCTGAATATCTGAAACAATTTTATTGGGTTATATTTATTTTAGTGTAAGTAATGACAAAAGTATTAATGATATATCTCATTCAGAAATATTAAGGAACTACCACTAAAATGAAGAGTAAAGGCACTTTAACATATCCATTATAAACAAAAGTGCATCCAATTAATTCATATGTTTTACTATACATTTTCACCAATTTAACTCATTACATGTATGAGAAGTTATATAAACAGTAAAACATGGATGATGACGATATTGCGTTATGAAATGTAAGTCAGTTCTTAAGGCAGCTTTGGGTAATTTTGGAAAGTTTGGTACATTATTTCAATAATTTTGTAAATCCAGACATTTCTTGTGTTGATGGACACAAGGAAAGCAAAACAATGAAGGCAACATTAATGTCCTGTATTATGAGTACTTGCTCTCTCTGCACATCCATTTTGCCATTCATAAAATTTCTTCTCATGTAGTTTTATGCACCTTATTAAAGTTCTGATGATGAGATACATTGTTCTCCTTAAGAAAAATTGCTAGAGTTGATCACTAGTTGTGAATTATATACAGACAATCTCACATGTATGTGCTGAAATGATTTTTAATGGCTGAAGTCTCATTTTAATGCTGTTATTCCTGGTGTTGCATCCAATCTTTCTTCCAAGAGTCTGTATTACATGTACAAACTATTCTAAAGTGCACTTTTTGTACTAAAAAGTTAAGATTTCTGCCATATTTGAACTCAACATTTCTCATGATATTGCCCTATAGACTGGTGAAAGTGACAGAAAATCTGTTTTATTCACAGAAAGTGAAATTATTATGCCAAACAAAATAGAATCTCTTACACACTGCAGAATACCAGGTCCATTTACATAACTTAATTTCAAATTGAATTAGTACAAAAGTGAATCGAGAATATATTGACACATTGCTTCACTCACACTGTTTATTCACAGGACATGTTTCAAGAGCTCTTGCTCCTATCCTCAGCTGATACTCGAATTGAATTCTTTCTGAAATGCAACCAATGTTCTGTTTTCAAAACACAGAATGAAATATGTATACTTTCTTGTTATCTTTGATACAGTTATTGAGAAATAATAATTTGTCCTTCAATATGAGCTGCATAACTAAATTAACAAACCTCGAAACAAGAAAAATAGTGTACTGCAGTTACTTCCACTCTTTGATAACATATGGAATAATACTATGGGGGAACTCTACAGGATGGGAAACGATCTTTTAAAGTCAAAAAAAGATAATTTGCATAATGACTCAATCAAGACCAAAAGTTTCATGCAGAAACCTGTTCAAAAACCTTAAGATATTAACCTTACCATCCCAATACCTGTATGAAATAAATAAATACATCCATAAAATTTTGATACAATTTATAATTCACAAATGCAACATAATCATGGAACGAGAAATAAAAATAATCTAAAACCACCCATGCACAGATTAGCACTGAATGAAAAAAGCCCACAATATGCAGGAATAAAAATATATAATAAATTACCTGTAAGAATCCGTGAAATGAAAAACCTCAAATGCTTTAATAAAGCAATAAAAACCCTACTAATGGACAAAGCATATTACTCAATTACTGAATATATGGATTAAAAATTAAGTTATAATAACATTTTTTGCCGTTCTGTAATTCTAATATTCTGACAGTATTATTCCAAGGGTATGTCATAATTATAACAATATTTTTGTATACTTGTATTTATATTATTAGTAATTATATTATTAGTGTTATTGTTATTTTGTGTAATTATTGTTATTTTAAATTTTCTACTGTTGACGAGTCACCTGTTTACCGAGTTTTTACTCACTATTTGTAAGCATATGTGACAATAAAGCATCTATCTATAATAATTAAAAATTTATTTTAATATACTCAACATAATATGCTCTATATTTTATTACTGTAAATATCTTTCTCTCAGTCTCTCTGTGTCTTTCCCTGGGCTAACACAAAAAAATTCCATTTTAAAGTGTTTCATGTGAACCTCTATTGAAATTATATTTATTGCATGTGTATCTGATGATACACAATTTTTTTTTCAACAGTTGGATTAAACAGAGTAAACATCACACAACCACATATGTAATCAATGAATTAAGTGCTATTCTTTCCAAGCAGAACTAAAAGAAATGATTAATAGAAAATGAATTTATCCTGCTAGTCTCATATTTAACTGCATTAGTATCTTTTGCAAGCTAATAGCTAAACATGAAATTATGGGAAACAGGAAAATAGAGTAGTAATATAAGTGAAGGCTACCCAGTATCGGACACTTAAGTTTCTGTTTCATAATGACTTTGGAAATGGATACAGTTAATATTAAAAATTATTTTTGAACACATGATTTGTATCGAGATTTAACTGTATTGGAACACCACAGTGAAGCAAAATAATTATTAATTTATAGATGAGTCGTATTTATTACACATCTGCTTCACTTACGTACCTATTTTGAGGACATGTTTCGCAAATCATCTTCGGCTCTTATGCGACTAAAGCTTGATCCAGGGGTGTGGGTAATTTTGGAGTTGCTGCTGCCATCTGTTCATTTAGTGATGAATTTAAATGTGGGATTCTCTTCTGGTGGGATTTCAAAGTTCATTAGTTGGTTTTTATGTTTTTCTATGTATATTCTGTCCCATATGACGAGTTCACTATGTTTTGGTATGTATTTTAGTAATTCGGTGTTATCTTCAATTTCATGATTTTCAGACCAGAAATGAGCTGCTATTGCGGACTTATCAATATTTTTGTATCTTAAGTGCCTGAAGTGTTCTTTCTTTCTAGTGCCTATGTTTCTTTTTGTCCTCCCTATGTAAATTTTTCACAGTCTTTACACTTAATCTTATAAATGCCTGACTTTTCTTCTGGTTTTATCTTATCAGTATTATTACTGTTAAGTAGGTTTTTAATGTTGTAATTGTTTTTTGGTGCCAATGTTATATTGTATTTCTTGAATATTTTTTGGAACTTTTTTGTGACCCAGGGGTGGTAAGTAAATTTAGCAAATCTAGTTTCTTGTTTTATTGGTGCGAGAGCTGTGATCTGTTTTAATCTCTTTTGAAGTTTGAATGATTTTATTTTTTTATCTACAAGGTTTTTTCCATATCCATTTTTAATTGCCGTTTTTAAGATTTGCTGGTATTCTTTTTGATATTCTTTCTGGCTGAAGGGTAGATTTACTAATCTGTGTGTGAGACTGTTGATGATGGCATGTTTGTGTGGAATTGGGTTGAAACTATTTGCTTTGATGTAATTATCTGTGTGTGTTGCTTTTCTATGGATACCAAATTCTAGTTTTTCATTGCTTTTTGTGATTTTGAGGTCCAGAAAAGGTAGAGTACAGTTCTCTTCAGTTTCTACTGTGAATTGTATGCTGGTTTCTTGCAGGTTGAATAGTTTCAAAGCATCATCTATTTGTTTGTAGGGCACTATTGCAAAGATGTTGTTTATGTATCTGTACCAGTTTTAAAAAATATGAGGGAAGGCTTTAGTTATATGTGTTTCGAAAAAGCTCATGTTTAAATTGGCCAAAAATGGTGATAGCAGGCTTCCCATAGCTAGTGCTGAAATTTGTTTGTAATATTTTCCATCAAAAACAAAATAATTTTGATGTATACTTTAGTCGCATAAGAGCTGAAGATGAAAACAATGATTTGCGAAACATGTCCTCAAAATAGGTACGTAAGTGAAGCAGATGTATAATAAATACGACTCATCTATAAAATAATAACATGTTTTGTATGGTTTTAATTGTACCAAATATGTTATTCACAGTAAGAACGAACAGGAGAGAATTTTAAACATTTATAAATCAAACTTTCCCTAATTTGAAAACAAGGAACCCAATATCGGACAGTCTGAATATTATAAGACCACTTAGTTATTTCAATGTAAATTTGTATTACTTGTGTCACATTTGTAATAAAAGGGATCCCTCCTCAAGACTTGGCACAGTTTTCATGGGCCCAAACATTGCATATGCGGAACTGGATCCATCTTCATGAAATTTTCACAAATGATGCATTCGTTTTTACATATTCAAAGCTCATGCTTTTTTTCTCTCTCTTTGTGTGTGAAATCACTAAAAATGTTGTGGTTCAAGGGATAAATGCCACGGCAACAAAATGTTGACTTAAAAGCTCCATTCTGAACACTTCACTGTTAATTGCTAATTCTTTTTTTTTTTTTTTTTTTTCATTTTTAAGTGTCATAAGTCCGCTATCTAACATGTTTACTTGGTTATTTAATGCATCATCTTCTCTTCTGAAAAGGTGCTTTTATATGTACCTTCCAATGGCAGGTTTCACTTTTGTTTCATTTCCTGCAGAAATTAATTTCAGTGTGTCTCCTAATGTGCTTTTAGTCACATAGAACTACTCATTTGCTTCCCTGATGCTTAGTTCCCCCCCCCCCCCCATTACTTTATGAATCGCTAACTTCATGTTTTCCATTGTCCTGTTTCCTCTATTCCTCCTCATATACGTCTGAAACAAAAAAAAAAAATAAAAGAATTGATAAGAAAGCTATGAATATTTTTGTCCAATACCGTGTTCCAAATTCTTGTCCGATATTGGGTGCCTTACACATAAAACGTGAATGAGTCACCACAAGTAACACTTTTAAACAAAATTCAATACCTTCATCCATATTTTTAGATTAACTTACAGTAAATAATTTGCAATGCCTAAAAGCATATTTGACTCACCTGTATTGCGTATCAGGTTCACAAAATTATCTTTGTGCAGCACGAAGCAGGTCAGAAATAAGAAACCTCTCTTTTATATGATCAATTGTCTGTTCACAGTAACACAATGCTGTCTTTCTGGCTTGTCTCTAGAATGTCTAACACTACCATAACTAAATTTGCTGACACATCCTACGGAAAACCAGAAACTTATACTGTCCGATGTAGGGTTCCATCCAACACCAGGTCACCTTCTCCCTTCCCCTTCCTATATAACCCTGTCTGCCTTTATCATGTATATAAAGGTTGTTAAAGGATAGAGCCTACATTAGAGAGAAAGAACTTAAATACTTGTGTGTGTTTGGAGGAATTTAGTAACAGTGACGTCAAAATTAATATAAAATTATTTGTGGTTGGTTTATTGACACTCGTCACTTACTTTTTCATATATTTATGAGAGACTAGTTTCAAAGGCCCTGGCCTCCATTTGGGAAGAGATTAAAAATGGAGGCCAGGGCCTTTGAAACTAGTCTCTCATAAATATATGAAAAAGTAAGTGACGAGTGTCAATAAACCAACCACAAATAATTTTATATTAACTTAAATACTTATTACTAAAGAAAGACATAAAAGCCTTCTCTTAAAAAAATATGTAATCAATACTTTTCTAATTAAGGAAATAAAAAATTTTCTTTTCTTTGTGTCCAATAAAAACTAGTTATATTTTTATTTTTCATGAAATTTAAATAAACACTGTTTAAAAGTAACATATAAAATGCCTTGACAGAAGCAATTTTACTATCATTGGTTAGAACATTTATTTCCGCCAATTTCAAATGTCATTCTACATTTGTTCATCACAATCATGTACCAAGAAAGAATGCTTATTAAAGAGATCCAATGAAAAGGCTTCATACATGATTATGTCAGAATGATTTAAAGGATACAAAACACCATGTGATATTGTATCCAAAAAGGCAGCCCAAAGCACTTTATAGAGATTGTATGCAGCAGGACTTTTAACAGTGGTCAATACTTGGTGATTTAAGAAATTATCTTCTCAGCACAAATCTCTTTTCAAATTGGTTTCTTTTATTTCCAAATGTTGAATAAGTACAAATGTAGAATAATATTAATATATGGTGTATTTCATATTAGACTCTCTTTTACAGAAACTATATTCAGATTTTGAACTTCAAGGAGTAATGGAAGACAAGCTGAACTCTAAAACATACCAGACTATTTCACAACGTATGCAGACAGAAGAGGCAACTTGTGCCCTTACTATGAGCACACGTCGTGATAATGAGGACTCTGAGTAAGTCACCTCTGAAATAGATTATTTCTAATTAAAACTATCCAATGAGTATGACAGCTCACCAGTGAGTTGACTCATTGTATAATTTTAATTATAACATTACTCCACAGTGTTAATTCCAATTTAAAATTTTCCAATTTATTATTTCTGTTTAATAATAATATATCACATCATCATCAGTGTTTTAGCTAATGTGAAGTGCTCCATTTCCAATTAATTTACTAATTTCTTCCCATGCTTATGAAGCAGAGAAGAATTTTTGTAGAAGAATTCCAGGGCTTTTTAATTAAAGCCATGGATTTTAGTTTCATAATTCTGTATATTTTATGTGAGAGTACTAAACTGGCAACAGAGGAGAATGGACATATGGCAGAGTTGCACCCATGGAAGTGAGAAAAAAGGATATAAGTGATATGGCAACCACAATTTGCGAGATATAACAGCTTGGCAATGAGATTTAAACAAGAATGGAGAAAGTGTGACAACACAGAGTTTGAGATTAAAACTAAAGAGCCTGAGAAGATAAAAACAAAGATGATAAAAATGGAAAGAAGAATGGAAAATATGGAAGATTCAACCTAATATTTTCTGGGGTAGAACAGCAAAACAGAATTGAGCATTTCAGAAGATACAGGAATTATTAACAAAGAGTTGGAGTGAATATGAGAGGGTTCAAACTGTGCGACACATTTAGAATTGGGAAATTGGAAGGTAAAGGAAACATATTGGTGAAATTTAGCAATACGGAATTGACAACAGCAGTATTAAAACGAGCAAAGTTAAGAGGAACATCTATTTATATCAACAGGGATCCATCTTATGAGAAGAAAGGAGGAGGCTAAGAAAGGAATAAGTTAAGGAAACAAGGCTCTAATGTATTTATACAAAACAGCAAACTATGGATTGATGGGAAAATAGCTGAGCAGAGAAGCAACATAAGCAACATCAAAGAAGTAGATCATATGAGTATTTACGCAGCAGAGAGAAACAAGCTGACCTTGAAATCTGTGTGAATGTCCAGAATATGAGGAGTAAATGCACTGTTTAATGTTGGAGGGGAAGTGATGAACAGTGCAAATGGAACAGAAGAGGGGGAAAATCAGGAAATGGTGGCTGGTGGAGGAAAGGAGAAAATAAGGAAAAATGAAATTGCATTATGTTTAGTATAGAGTGAAACAAATGTGGGAACCTAGTTGATCAGGAAAAAGCAGAGTGAAACAAGTGTGGAGATACAAGGAATTTGAAAAGGGGTAAGAAATATGGCTACTATGGGAAAATTGCAGAAAGGAATGAATGTGGTCAGTGAAAGACAAAAATGATATGAGCAAATGTGATGAAACAATAGGTAATTTGGGGAAGGAGAAAGGTGGCTTAATTGTAAAACAAATAGACAAGGCAAGAAAAATGGGAGAATTGTACATGAGAACATAAAAAAGATTGAAGTGAGGTAAATCCTGGCTCAGTGAAGTGATGATAGTATGAAGTTGAAATGAGAGGTAAATAATGGTCAGGGAAAGTTAAAAACTTTGCAAATAGCAAAAAATTAATACAGCTGTACAAATTGCAGAAAAGGAAGAGAGATTAGAATGGGGTTGTGAGAAGTAGAGGAAAAGATTTGAGGAAGTGTGACGAAGTAATAGGTAGCTGGAAGAATGATTGGAAAAGTAGCTAGTGAAGTTAAATAATTTGTAATAGGGAAAGGGGATGCAAGAAAAGGGAAGATGTGCAAGTGAGAAATATTGAAAAGTTAAGTGAAACCAGACCCAGGGAAACATTAGTAGTAAGAAGTTGAAAGAAGTCGTAATAATTAACGGGGATAAACAAAAATTCAGCAAATAGTAAAAGTGCATGTAACTGGAAAGAAATTATTATTATAAGGGGCAAACATATCAAGTATGTAATTGTATTGAAGGACTACTGTATTAGCAAAATATGTGAATGTGTAGTGTTTGATGCCCGCTTTTACTACATGCAGCATGTAGACGATGACACAGATGATACATGAAATGAAGATGGAGCACCAGTAGAATGAGATGGCGGAGGAAACTGAGGTTCCAACAATTGCCCGCCACAGCACCGTGTTTTCCATCACAAATCTCACTTTCAAGTTACCTGTGATCAAACCTGGGCCACCTTGGTGACAACCAAGTGGTGCAACTGCTTGGCCATGGCACGGCCCAATTAGCAAAGGGGTATGCGGACAGCTCAGGAGTAGCCCAAGATGTATTTGTTTTAGTACTTAATAAATCATATTGTACTATAACGTATTTTATGTCTTGACTTGATTAAGTTTTATAACTGCTGCTGGTCTTATAAATCTTATTTCAGCAGATTTTAGTGTTTGCTGATACTTCTTGTTGATATGCAGTAATTTGAACAATGTTATAGAATTTCATCATTGCATTCTGTTTTGCATTATTTAAAAGAGCATGCTATAACATTTCGTGTTCTTTGAAATGATGATAGCTTTATTTCTACATTCTAATAGGTATTAGTCACATTAAAAGTTAAATAGCTAGAAGCAAATGCTGTGATTGGATACTATCTTTGCCCTTTTTGGGCTCTTTCTGGTGTATTTCCTTATTTTTAGGGAAGTGGTTGATAAGTATGAATCATAATTCTTAATTATTTCATGGACTATATCATTTTCTGAAGGTCATTTTATTGAAGTATATATTGCTTGATTATATGTGACCAGTTCTTAATAAAAACTTTTCTCAGAAGGTAAACTTCTTGGACTCAGATGACATGATTACAATTAAATTATTAGTATCATAAACAAAGAAAGTCTTTCTGACTGCTGTATTAACAATATTGTTGTAGAACACTTCTTTTATTTTCTGTTGATACCATATACTATGTTGGTTTCTTTATGTGAACTTTGAAGGCTCTATTTAGATATTGCAGATAACATCTAATTAGCAGAAAATGTGTCTTTACAGAGTATAACTATGCATCATGTAAACTTTAACTTATATTCATGCACAGCTAGGTGCTATATCACCATTGGGTTTCAGTAACTTATTTAGTGATTTAAATAATTTACCAATCTGGAACGGATTGAGAAGTTCAAAGCTGAGAAGAAGAAGAAGAAGAAGAAGAAGAAGAAGAAGAAGAAGAAGAAGAAGAAGAAGAAGAAGAAGAAGAAGAAGAAGAAGAAGAAGAAGGAGAAGGAGAAGGAGAAGGAGAAGGAGAAGGAGAAGGAGAAGGAGAAGGAGAAGGAGAAGGAGAAGGAGAAGGAGAAGGAGAAGGAGAAGGAGAAGGAGAAGGAGAAGGAGAAGGAGAAGGAGAAGGAGAAGGAGAAGGAGAAGGAGAAGGAGAAGGAGAAGGAGAAGGAGAAGGAGAAGGAGAAGGAGAAGGAGAAGGAGAAGGAGAAGGAGAAGGAGAAGGAGAAGGAGAAGGAGAAGAAGAAGGAGAAGAAGGAGAAGAAGAAGGAGAAGAAGAGGGGGAGGAGGAGCAGGAGGAGGAGGAGGAGGAGGAGGAGGAGGAGGAGGAGGAGGAGGAGGAGGAGGAGGAGGAGGAGGAGGAGGAGGAGGAGGAGGAGGAGGAGGAGGAGGAGGAGGAGGAGGAGGAGGAGGAGGAGGAGGAGGAGGAGGAGGAGGAGGAGGAGGAGGAGGAGGAGGAGGAGGAGGAGGAGGAGGAGGAGGAGGAGGAGGAGGAGGAGGAGGAGGAGGAGGAGGAGGAGGAGGAGGAGGAGGAGGAGGAGGAGGAGGAGGAGGAGGAGGAGGAGGAGGAGGAGGAGGAGGAGGAGGAGGAGGAGGAGGAGGAGGAGGAGGAGGAGGAGGAGGAGGAGGAGGAGGAGGAGGAGGAGGAGGAGGAGGAGGAGGAGGAGGAGGAGGAGGAGGAGGAGGAGGAGGAGGAGGAGGAGGAGGAGGAGGAGGAGGAGGAGGAGGAGGAGGAGGAGGAGGAGGAGGAGGAGGAGGAGGAGGAGGAGGAGGAGGAGGAGGAGGAGGAGGAGGAGGAGGAGGAGGAGGAGGAGGAGGAGGAGGAGGAGGAGGAGGAGGAGGAGGAGGAGGAGGAGGAGGAGGAGGAGGAGGAGGAGGAGGAGGAGGAGGAGGAGGAGGAGGAGGAGGAGGAGGAGGAGGAGGAGGAGGAGGAGGAGGAGGAGGAGGAGGAGGAGGAGGAGGAGGAGGAGGAGATAGAATTTGTCATATATAGGAAAGAAACAGAAAATTTCATAGAGTCAGATGGATAAAACCCAGGATAACACAAGCATGTTGTTAACAGAAGTTTAACTTACAGGCTCTTTAATGGCCCCTTAAACAAGATAGTACAAGTATAAGAGTACAATCATATAATTCACACTGCAGAATGCAATGGATTCAGTGCTGAATTGGCCAAAAAGAAAATTGATAAATTCAAAAGACAACAGAGATGCAGACAAGTAACTACTTTTTTCCCAATCAGTAATAAAACTTTATACAGAAAATTTACATACTTACCCATACCTTTTCCAAAAAGTTTTCAAAGAACACAGCACCACTTTGGCTCCACAGAACAAATTCAGTGTACAACACCATTTGAAATCATGTAACACAAACGAGAAACCCACAGACAAAAACTCATGTGTGTACCAGATAAATTGCAAAGGTTGTGACAACCTTTACATTGACAAAACAAAAAAGAATTTGAACATTAGGTTTAAAGAGAATTTTAGAAGCATCAAGAACAAAGAAATATACAAATTGGTATTCATAGAGAAATATGAAGAAAATCTTTGCAATTTCTACACCACCTTCGAAGAGAACCAGAACTTCAAGTTCATCAAGATACCAACAGATAGCACCTCCAAGGAGTTCACCAAATCACAATTCAACAGTTAACATTAGCTGAGGATGTTAGGAAGGTCCTAACGAAACACGTTCTTGGTAAACACTAGCAATATATGGAGCATTGAGTACTAGTTCAAGTCAAAATTATATTAATTTTGCGCTTCATTGTATCATAGTCCTTAGTTCATAAGAATTAAGCATTTTTACTGAGTTATTTTTGTCAACCTGTTTCAATAAAATTCTGTGATTTTAGTTTTAGTCTATTGAGTGTTGTAATAATTATAAAAAAGGTAAATGAAGGTACAAAAATAGTAAACATATGAAACCAATTAAAAAGGTAATTACTTAACAAAAACTAACATCCTTCTATAAGTTTGATGCCACTTAAGACTCAATGAATGAATTTACCACCTGCAGTGCCGTATGTAGTAAAAGCGGGCGTTAAACACTACACATTTCATTTTTTTCAATGAATGAAAGTGATAGAGTCAGTTGCACAGAAATAACTAGATGGTGGTATTGCACAAAAAGAGACAAAAGGCCACCTATATCTTCTCTCAAACAGCTTCTCATTAGCTTGCAAATGGCTATCTTATGAATAAATGGTGTGTCTATCTAATTTATACAATAAAGCTGCAGATGTATTTCTGGGTGGGTTAAGCAATAACTATTTCAAATGCAAAGAATAAAGTAGTGGTTAAATGCACTAGGAATACTGCTAATATGCTGTTACTTATATTTTGGTTTAAGCCATGACTGAACTCACTGCCTGATTAGCAGGATACACGACTCAGGCAGTACTAGCGTTCAACTTCCATACATCCACAATCATTTGTGCTCCCAAACCTAAAGTTATATCGACTGCCAACATTCTCATATTTGAAAATGAGTTTTTATTAATAGATGCTCATCAGACGCATTAAACAAGTAAATCAATGAAATAAAAGGAAACAACTGTTCTAGATTTAAAAATTCTGCCTGTATCATGTAAGAGAGAGTTATATATCTACTGTAAAAGTAATAATTACTAAACTCAACTGAAACTATGATTGTACAAATCAAGAATGTCAATGTCAATTCATCTCCAAAAATATACACTAACCAAGGCTTTAATTTCTTTCTCATTCTGATGTAAATTTATATAATAAACATTCAGAATGAATCATTTGAGAAAAGTTAAAAATGTACTTTTAAATATGTGTATTTGGAGGAATTTAGTAACAGTGACATCAAAATTAATCTCAGAAACTATTTGTAGTTGGTTTATTAATACTCGTCACTTACTTGTAAGTGAGTGGTCAAGTTACCGGTCAAGTAGTGACAAGTATTAATAAACCAACTACAAATAGTTTCTGAGAGTACTTTTAAATGTTTTATTTAGTTGACAGATTCTGAATAAATCTTTTAGATTAATTCTTTTCTTTTTAACGTACACCTTGGTATTATGTATTATTATATTCATATAATTATGACTATTTACAATGAGAATTTGAAGAGGATATTAATGCTTATATACTTCTTTAAATATATAATATACTCATAACATCATCTGGCAAAAAGTATTTAGGAAACAAGCTACAAGCATGACTAATTGATATTGTTGCACTCCAATGTCTTGGATAGCTGAGTGACTAAACAGTGCCTGTCTTTTGCAGAGGCTATCCAGAAACAGGAATTGAAGATGATGGAGATAGAAGCAAACCTAAGGTTACAATCAGAGAGACAATGGGAGAAGATGGAAACTATGTAGCGAAGATTACCAATGTTACTACAAATGTAGTAGGCCGAGTAGGAAACATGTTTGGAAAAGGTATTGGTGGTCTGACTAGCAAGTTTGGAGGTGGTAGCTGGTTTTAGACTCTATTGATCATTGTAGTTGTCTACTTGTTATTTCTAGAAGCTCTTGTTAATTATACTAGGAAATTCTTTGCATTTGTAAGATGACTGAGCTCTGCCTGTGATTGTTTGCCCTGGGAAAACCAAACAACCGCTGTGCCGTGCTGTGCAAAGCTTGTGTCTGGGCATGCCAGTATACACATATAACATGTATATAATATAAATATATAAATATTTGACAAGGAATTAAATTTAGTACCAATAAAATTTTACGAATAATTACTTGAGTTACTATTTTGATGAATTCTCTTGCATAATGTGTTTGACTGTTTGTAGACCATTTAGTAGCATCTAGCTTGTATGTAATGTAAGGCATGAAGCCATGAGTTTACATTGCAATATTATTGTAAATATGACAACAGCAACTCCACACTAACATTCTTAATAGTTTTCCTGGAGAGCTCTGTACATAATTTTTTCTTCATTTTTATGAACAAAATAAAGAAAGTATGTATCGTTACCTATGTAAAAATGTCAACAAAAAAATCTTTGTTATAAGCAAATTTTACATGTTTGTGCATAATTCAATATTCATACAATGATGTCATTGTCCATTTGTTATGCATTTACATGCAAGTTATCATTTTGGAATATTGGGGTGATCCATCTAATTTTTTACCATTTTTAGCATAACTTAGGTCCATTACTGTATATATCAATTTTTCAAATGTTTATTTGTCAATACAAATTTGGTATTGTATTGAATATAATGACAAGATGGTTCTGTAAATGTACAGTGTATCTAATTGCTAGTTCTATGTCGGTGCAAAATATGTAACTGCTGAAACAAAGGAAGAAAGAGAGAAAACAGAAAATTACCTATGAACAATAGAAGTGACTAGATAAATGCAAACAATGTATTTGAATTAATAAAATGCCTTAAGTAATAATATTTAAGTAAATATTTCATTAAGCCTTGGAGATTGTTTCCAATGAGAGGCCTATATGAGACAGTAAAAGCTACTGCAAAAGTATTTTTGAAACAATCGTTTAATTTTTTTTCAGAACTCAGTAGTGCTATATACAGCAGTATAGAGGTAGAGTTATAGGTCATGAAAAACATAATCTGCTAATTATAACAGCATGTTGTTATAGTTACACTGTATAAGAACTATAAAATGAATCCTTTATATTATAATTTTATTACTTCATAGCTTGTTGTAAAGAGTGGTAGTGCTTCCACATTCAGTATTTGCCTCTAAAATAACACATATGTGAGACAATGGCCTTAACATGTAGCACTATGTATTTGCACACGTGACTGCCAAAATGTTTTTAAAATGGATAAATCATTTTATGTACATGGGTTTGCTCTTTCCTATTTAATAGATTGAGATAAAGTTAAATTCCCACTCACTTTCCTCATGTTTATGTGGTGTGACCTTTGTAATTCCTTTCAACACTGTTTCTCTCTCAAATCAAAGCCAATCGTGTATGTATGGGTCCTAAACTAAAGTGAGTATTTTAAAATAGGCAAAGCAGCAAACATTAATATCTCCTAAACATATATAATAAAAAGTGCTTATTATTTTATTAAAAAGGAAAATGGAATGCAGCATCTGTGTGGATTTGAAATACAATAATTGAATTCTGTGCACAAAATTTGCTATTCAAGATACTGCGCTTCTATTCTGCTAATAGTTAAAATGTTTGTCAGTTATCTCTGATACATTTAAACAATAGATTAAATGAAAATTTTAAGCTCAAAAAATAAAAATTTAAATAACTTTTGATTGCTGTAATATGTTTATAGAAGAACTAAAAATTGTAAAGTTTAAAATACTGAAGATACATATTCTGAACAATGAATTCAGTTCATAACAAAATATAAAATTAACAGAATATTAAGCATCAGAAAAAGCCAGCTTTGTAAACCATTTTCATTTTGGTTCTATGCTTCAAGAATAATAGCGGAATTTGACATTTTCTTTGCAGTTTAAATGCCATTTGCATTAAATCCTTAATGTACCATTACATAAAAATAGAAAACTCACTTTTGAAAGTCTGCTATTCCTTGCAATCAATTTTTTTCCATATTTTAAGGCAGTAGAGCATAAAAAATTAGTTAACTTGTGATAAGCATTGCTTCTATTGTGATGTTTTGTTTATACAAAGTATTAATGAAACAATCACTAACATTGAGTTAAAATCTTTTTAACTGTACACATGAAGAGCGCTACATAAAAATGGAAAGCATTTTCCAAAAAGCTCTTAATTTACTTATGTGCACCGACATTTGCTAGCAAATAGAATAAATGTGTGCCCAAAGTCAAACTGGGAAACTATATGGAAGAGCTGAGAAGTGAAAGGGAAAGTGAACTAATAGATATCTAAGAATATAGTTTTAATTTTTATTATTTCATGACAAGCTATTAATGTATGTTAGTCAATAATCCTCCAACCTCAAACATGTATCTTTAGAATAAACCAGTAACATTCTCTCGGTTATAGTGAAGTTACTTATTCCACACACTAAAATAAAATTTGTGACGTCAAAACCTCTTTATATTAGTACTTAATCTTTCCTTTACTTTGCTTGTCAGCTCTTCCTTGTGTTATTTTTAAAACAATAAGTTATGTATTAATCCTACGTGATGTTCTTCAGTTTTAAGCAGGTTCTAGAAGTGTCCTTCTGACAATTATAAAACTGACTCTTACTGGCATTCAAACAGTATTGTTACATGGTGCTAACGAAACTGTATATGCCATTGTTGTTACACAAGATAGTCACCTGTTGTAGGAATGATGTAATTATATAATCACCACCACATATGCCAAAAGAATGGTATTAGTATTTAAAAGTGATTGTTCACTTGCATAAAGTCAAGTACAAACCTGTTATTAGGCTTTAAGAGTTGCCAAAGTGTGGCTTTTGTTTCTGTCTCTTTTTTGTAGCACTTGGTTATAAGCATGACTAACATTTTAAAAAACCTGGATAACAAAACAGTACATGCATATATTTTTTTCTTCTTTTTGTGTGTATTGTGTTTGTTAAATTTGAAACTCCTCTGTTGAACTCATCAAATAAATTATAAAGTATTATTTGTCCATGTGCTATCCCATTATAACAATAACACTGATAATAACACTTTTGTGTACATTCTTATTTAAGTTTAAGGAAACAAATTTTTCTAGGAATACATTAGATTATACTAGATGTACTTGGTATATGAAACCAATGTTTATGGTTTAAAATATAAATCTTTCAGATGCATTTTGTTATAGCATATAGCTTGCTATTTCTTTTGAATATCAAAATAAAATCTTCCTTTTTTTTATTTTTTTATTTTGTTTCATACCTTACCTTTGTTAACAAAAGGCATATTCTTTACAGTTCAGTATTCTTGGGAAGCTTAAAGTCATAACGTAATGTTTAAATTATTAATTGCCAGCTTCAGGATTAAAATGTACCAATTTCAAGAATAATTGCAAAGCAATAAAACCAGGTTTTATTTATGGGAGCTTCTTTGTATATTATTCTGACTGTTATAATTGGTGTATGAAAAGTGCAGAGAGAAATAATAAGTGCTAAAAGTTAAATGTATGTTACATAAGCATTACACTATATGGATGAGCCACAGGAGTTGCAAATTGTAGACTAGTGTCTTCTCTCAGGGTGCTGTGTAATGTACAAGATATAAGGCTGTGTTCATAAGACATACTGTGTTTTATGAGCACAATTTTAATTTCTTCTGTAAAACATTCATAGGAAGTTTACAGAAACTTGTACTCTCAAGGAAAATGAAGCATTGCATAAAGAAAACTTACATACATATTTAGTAATTATGCAAGCTATGTGCAATATAAGAAATTGGGAAAGCCTACTAAATCTGGCTTTTTGGGTAAATCTTGAGTAGAAGTAAATGAACAAATGTGCCTATTCTGTAACTCAGGCCAGTTAAAATCTGCCATTATTACTTGGCATTTGCAGCATACCTTTTAAAATGTTATAACAAAACAGAATAATGAATTGCTCTTAGATGCAAATATCCAATAGCAATACTGATAACTGATATGGGATTGATTTTCTGACCTAAATTCTATTTCAGTACATGGATTTATTGTTAGGGAAAAATTCCTCTAACAATCTAGTAAACTGTCATGTGAAGCAGTGGTAGTGTTTGATGTAAAGCAATGACAGATTCTTATTATCCACTATGTTAAACTAGAGTAACAAATATCTTTAAAAGGATAAATAAAAGGAATCATAATATACTACTGCTGTTATTATAAGAACATAGGTTAGATCACTTGGAAATTTAGAAAGAGAGGATATTTCTTTGAAAGCAAAATTATCCATATAATACTTCTTAAAGCATTTACATATAGAGACAATTAAACACATACAAATTCCCATGCATATATGTGAGAATAAATGCACACATATCTAATGGCGCATGAATATGTATGTGTTGTATGACTATATAGTGCTTCAAAGTATTTATGAACACATCAAACAGAGTATATGCATACATTATTTGTGCATTATTGAACACTTAATTCTTGTAATTTCATGAAGGCAAATGTCTTACAAATTAAAGTATATTATTCTAGCAGTTACCAAACCATATAAATTTTAATTCACTTAAAAAAAATTTAAAAATGCATACAGTACTGAATAGTTGTCAAATACAGACTTTTCAACACAATCATCTTCTTAATATAATATCTATGAATCAACTGTGGATCAGTAATCAGTAACCAACTACATTAAACAAATCATTAATTAGCTGTGATCTTTATGAATCTGAATAAGTAAAACAAAATGATAGTAGTTAACTCTGAATAACTGTAGTTGTTGGTGAATTTGTGTGAAGATTTGTCATAAAAGAAAAAAAAAAAAAAAGAAAAAAAATACAAAAAAGAGATGAGAGCCAAAGAAAGATAAAATGCTTCCTCAGACTGCCTGCAGTTTACATGTAAAATGAGGTTTGGAGCCAAAGTAGCCCACTTAGATCAGTCATTTTACTCCATAATTAAAAATGTGATTTCTAGGGGTCCAAAATGTATTTCTTTAATGAATTTAGCATTATTTTGATTAATTTTTATATAATTAACATACATTGTTAGTCTAATGGTTGTGTGGGCATTTAAAGCTCCTTTTCACTCTGATTCCTCCCCAATAAAAACCAGAGGAGATTTCTTCTTTTCTTGAGCAAACTTTGTTTTAAAATTAATCTATAGGGTGCAGTGCCCTCTCTTTATTTTTTTCTATATGTAACAGACCTTTGGAACTATATGTACCTTTTCAGCTTATTTAATACAGGAACTTGCCATCAGTTGATAATGTTATTTCAAGGAGCTATAGTACTGATGATAATTAAAAAGGGCTTTTAAAGCACTGATAATTTCTTATAAAGCCACATTCAGTGCACTGCACCCCAGGTGTACCTTGACACATCAGGACAGTTGTAAAATATTCTGAAAAAAATAAAATAAAGGCATATTGTGTGGTTTAATCTTTTTATTAAGGTAATTCATATATATAATACTTCAAATTATGATCTTAATTTAACAGCACCAAATTTTTAAATTATTGCTACCTACACTTATCCAGTTATCTTTTTTTCTGTATACAGATTGAAAATCTGCATAACCTTATGTTGCATAACCATAGCAACATATTTATTATGTTTTCATCATTTTAGTTTCTGCTTCTTTGTCCCCTTAGTGCTTTCATTATAAAATATTTTGTATAATTAAATTAAAAATATAAAAGCAAAAAAATGCATACAGAACTTTTAAAGAAATAATTAGCTTCAATGTTCCAAATGTGCATAAGAAATAAAAAGGCATACGAGTGGAACTAGAGAAAGCTGGGCAAATGTGAGCAGCACATTCTGGAGAGGTGACATTGCTCAGTTCAGTAACACATTGAAAAGCACAACAGTTGCTTCTTACCATCTGATATCAATTAATGTTAGAAGACGTAAATTTAAAAAAAAAAAAAAAAAAAAAAAAAAAAAAAAAGTTGCTTCTTTTTCCTTTTTGTGCTCAACAAATCCAGTAAACTATTATAAACTATTCCATCTGAACAGAGCTGGAAATATATCGAGATTTAACTGAAATTGAATGAAACTGAAATTGAATGTTGAAATTGACTGTCCAAGAAGCAATATTTTAGGTGTTCTGTAGCCCAAGATATGAGCAATTCAATAAATACTGCTATCAGTGATTGTAAACATATATATTGCATCATGATTGTTTATTCCATCTCAAACTTATTTTATTTTCAACAAAGTATAGATACCTTCAGAGAAAGAATTTAATTCAATCTTCTACGGAGCAATATTACCAACCGATAAATTTTAACATGACTTTAAAGTGATTTAATTTTGAAGTTAACGTAAATTTTCTTTTATCAATGTTAGCTTTAATGCAGTGTTTAAACTCTTTGTTAACATACTCTTAACTCTTTGTTAAGGAATTTAACAAAAGTTAGCATTTGGCAAATGGCTGAACAAATGAAGCTGTTCCAAGTTTGCCACATTTGATGTTCTAACCACAGAAAGGTCATAAACCCAGCATATGTTCCTGAGAGTTCTGAATATTTACCCAATTTTGTACATATACAATGAAGTTTGGTTACAAAGTATGATGCATACAAGTTGTCCCAAATATAGACCGACAAACTTTGTGATTTGGTAGATAACATTATTTGAAATAATTTTTATTAAGGTACAGTATTTGTTACAGTACTTTGTTTAACCGCTAGACAAGTTAGTGTCATTACTGAATCCCTTATAGTTTATTTAGAAATGTCTGTTACATTATTGCATGTATCTTAAAAGGGAAACAAAACAAAGACACTTCAATTAATATAATTTTGAGTCAAACTAGTACTCAATGCTCCACTTATTGCTAGTATTTACCTAGAACATGTTTCATTAGGATCTTTCTAACATCATCAGCTGTTGTCGTCTATGGATGTTGGTTTGGTGGAGCAATAAGTGGAGCATTGAATACTAGTTTGACTCAAAATTATATTAATTTTGTGCTTCATTGTATCATAGTCCTTACACATTGGAAAGACACTTCAGTTTGTTTAGCCTATGTTTACTTCCTGAGCTCATTGTAATCATCCAGCTGTTAGGCTTTACCAAGAAGAGTTCTGAAACTGAAGAGTTCCTCATCACAGTACATTAGCTAGCATTGAATGGAGCCTTTGTGAAAGATGTTCATTGGATAGACGACCACAACGTGAAGGACAGCAACATTTGGTACAAACTTCTAAAAATGAGAAGGATGTGCTGCAGTACATTACGAACACTCCTGCAGCTAGTATTCATGACATTGTTCAATAATTGCACCTAGAACATAGCACTATGGAAATAATCCTGCAGGAAACTGCGCGCTCTTCACCTTGAAGAAGACCACACAATGAAGCCTTAAGACTATCCTCTGCAATAGTAATTTTGTCAATGGTATCTGGAAAAAATTGAAAATGACATCTGTTTGCATCGCATGTCATGTTCACAGATGAAGCAACTTTCACACGTGAACAGTTATTTAACTATATAGAATAAAAAGAAGTATTTCAGAAAGTGGAGTGCCACTGTTACTAAAATTAGGCAAGTGAGTCAACCTTGTATATACTTTTCTCCACTTACAAATTTTTGATGAAGACTAGTTTCTGGGGACTTCTCCCCTATCGTCAGTTCTGTGGTTGGCTGATGCATCCGGTGTCTGCATCTGGCTTGGTGTCGTGCTGCCATCTGATGTCCTGGTAAGTTTGATGACGTCATCTACCGCAGGAATTTCAAAATTCATCAAGAGGTCCTGTTTCTTCGTAATAAATGTTTTCCCAAATCTGTAGTTCCAGAGGTTTCTTTGCCTGTTTGATCAGTTCTATTTCTTGTTTTATGTTGTGATTCTCAGACCAAAAGTGATGTGCTATGGCCGACTTGTCCATTTGTTTGAATTTAATATTTCTGAAGTGTTCTTTCATTCTTGTTCCTAGATTCCTTTTGGTCTTACCAATGTATATCTTGTCACAATCCTGGCAACTCATTTGGTAAATGCCTGATAATTGAGTTTTCGGTGTGCTATTTTTTAGAGGGTGGTTTAGTAAGTTGCGGATGTTGTGTTTGTTCTGAGGGGCTAATTTTATGTTGAAGCTCTTAAATATCTTTTCAAATTTTTTGAAGTATTTTGGATGAAATGTAAATTTTCCATATCTGGTGTTTGGGTTTTCTAGTTTTTTTTTAACGTAGTAATGTCCCTTAAGTTTTTATTTTTGTGTCTGTAGATCAGTTTTTTGATGAAATTTGTGTTATAGTTGCTCAATTTGGCAACCTGGTGTATGTGAGTGTACTCCTGGTCATATTCTGTTTTTGTTAGCGGAATGTTGATTAATCTGTGAACTAAACTATGGAATACTGCATATTGATGTTGAACTGGGTTGAATGGGTTGCATTTAATGTAATTGTCAACATGTGTTGCTTTTCTGTATATTCCAAATTGTAATCCTGTTGGTGTTCTAATGATTTTCAAATCTAGAAAAGGTAGCCATTCATCCTGCTCTACTTCAATGGTGAAAACTATGGATTTTTCTTGTAGGTTTAGCAACTTTATAGCATTCTCGGTTAGTCTTCTAGGGACTATAGCAAACACATCATCGACATATCTATGCCAACATTTGAAAATATGTGGAAAGGCTTTAGTAATGTGTTTTTCCAAATTACTCATGAACAGATTAGCTAGTAATGGTGAAAGAGGGTTACCCATGGCCAAGCCTGCTGTTTGTTGGAAGATCTTGTTGGAGAACGTGAAGCTGTTTTGTTCAATACATAGGGTGGTTAATTTGACGTATTCCTCTATTTTATCATCCGCAACGTTGCTTTTGGATAACCAGCCTTTCATCAATTTTGGAATTTTTTCTACTGGTATGCTCGTTAATAGAGATCTGATATCAAAGGACACCATCCCCTCTTCAGTTTTTATAATTGTGTTTTCAATTTTCTTTACTAAATCAAATGAATTCTTTATGCTTAGAGATTAAAACTTTTCAAACTTGTCAAATTCTTCCACCAACCATTTTGCCAGTTTGTAAGTTGGGGTATCTATATTGTTAATAATGGGTTGCATGCTGTTGGCTGTCTTGTGAATCTTAGGTAGGCAGTATAATTTTGGCAAATTAGGGTTGTTTACAATTATGCTATTTTTCATCTTATGTGGCACTATGGTGTTTTCTTTAATTGCTTTTTTGGTGGTTTCTATGTATTTCTTTAATGGGTTTTTGGTTAGAGTTGTATATTCTGGATTTTGTAGTGGATGTTCGACTCGCTGGTTGTAATCACTTTGGTCCATAACGACTACCGTGTTTCCTTTGTCTGCTTTCAGATATAAAACTGGTTTTTGGTTCAATGTTTGAATAATTTGTTTATAGTTGTTTTCCTGTCTGAATGTCATCCCTTGAGAATTTCTAAGCATTTTGATTTAACTAATGTTTTTTCGCTACCATTTTCCAAAAAGTTTGAGGTTATGGCGACGTCAGCGATGTAATCGTCTAAATTGCCCAAGTTGCCGACACAAGTTTTAAAACCTTTGTTTAAAAATTTTAACTCTTTTTCAGTGAAAGTTTAGGAAGAGATGTTGACTACATTGTCTGGTGTTTCCGTGACACGGCGGTACTGGTTGCGTGGGTTTCTTGTCGGTCTCCTTAAGCGTAATTTCCGTACTTTCGATTTAAGAATCTGTGTTTTTTCTTTCATGTTTCAATATGTCGTGTAATTTTGTTTCGAAATGTGTCCAAATTATGTGTCCAAGTTCTTGAGATAGTTTTACGTGTAGGTAGTACACTTCTATATTAATCTGTTGCAACGTTGCGTATTGTTTAGATCTTTCGGAAATCATTGCTTTCTTTTCTAACTGACAATAGGGGAGAAGTCCCCAGAAACTAGTCTTCATCAAAAAACTTGTAAGTGGAGAAAAGTATATACAAGGTTGACTCACTTGCCTAATTTTAGTAACAGTTATTTAACTGTCGGAATTAACATGTTTGGGCCTTTGGAACTCCCCAATCTACATTTCACAGGTCATGTCATATAAGATTTGGTGTTAATGTGTGACCCCATATTGTGGATACTTCTTAAATAAGAGCATACATTTTAATGCTCACAATTACTATTCCTGCAACAAGTTTTGCATGATCTAATACAAACAGTTCCCCTTCATATCGGACAGGACATGTGGTTTCGACATGATGTCACAACTAGCTGCAGTACATCACCTTACTGCTGCTACATACGGCAGTCACTGGATAGGCAGAAGTGGACCCATTGCCTAGCAGCATGAACCCCAGACCTTGTACCACTTGACTTCCTTTTGGGGCACACATAAAAACCGTAGTGTATGAAACACCTGTTGAATCTGAAGAGGACCTTGTGGCATGAATAACCTGCGCAGCTGGTGAAATTAGAGAAATGACAGGTGTCTTTGCAAAACTACAGCAGAATATGACAAGCAGATTTACTGTTTGTATTTAATGCAATGAGTGTGCATTGCAACATTTGCTTTGAATGGTAAAACTGGGTTAATTGTAAACAGTGAGGTGTTTGGTTTTGCTTGTGGTTCTGTTTTGCTCCTTGTACTATGACTATGTGTCTTAATAAGATAAATTCATTGATATTTGCATTGTTTATTTTCCCATAAATACTTAAGAAACTTGATGGGAGGATGTAATGACATTATCACATCCAGAATTTAAACAAAATACCGCCGCAAGATATATGCTTAACAAAAAATGTTTTAAATAATGTTATCTTTCAGCTGCCAAAGGTTGTCAATCTAATTTTGGAATAATCTGCATAATATATAACCAGTTCCTAGTTGCTGTGTTTTAAACCAGAGGTTGTTTTATAAAAAGAAAGTTCCATTTGTAGCATTGTTCACAAGTTTTAAACATTCCAGATTTATGCTCCTTATTGACCTATACAATAAGTTTGCTAAGAAATACATGCTTAAGATAATTGTTTTAAAAAAATAATTTTTCTTTAGTTATGAGTTTTGGATTTTGTAAAAAAATATATTCTTATCAAACTTGGATGAGCTTGCTGACTTAACACATTTCCTATGAATTACTGCTTGGCATGTTTTGGTGAAACTATTATACTAAGGAAACTGTTCCTAATGTTTTACTCTACTGACTTGAAAACTACATTGTGAGGAGCATTTTAAGTCTGTAAGTGTCTAAAATATTAAAATTGAGAAAACCATTTGCTGGACAATTTATTCATTAAAACTGGCCTAGAAGCATTGCCTGTGTTTGTTTTTTAAATAGTGTAAGTTTTTCCCTAAAATATTAATACAGAGATTGATTAGCATATCTGTAGCCAATTTCACCTAAAACACTTTTTGGAAGTTTGGAAAAACCTGAGAAACACATGCAAATTCCTCAAATGCACAACTTTCCATCTATTTGTTTTACTAAAATTGCTCATTTAAGTACCATTTTTATTTATATAGCAAAACTATTTACACAAAAGCATTAGAAAAAATTGTAATGTTTTATCATTTTTCACCGCTCAGTACCCTTAAAGATATACTTGTAAACATTCATAAAATATTAGATTGCAGATGAAAATTGCTTTCTTAGTCAAGAAATTTATATATGAAGCAAATTAGAACATTAGAGAGCCTATCTGATTTTAAAGAGGGACTGGTCTTCATTATGCACCTTGTACATTTTACCATCTTCGTTGCTATCTCTGTGTAACACAAGTGTGTATCTCAGAAACTATTTGTAGTTGGTTTATTGATACTCGTCACTTACTTGTGTCTCTACAAGTAAGTGACGAGTATCAATAAACCAACTACAAATAGTTTCTGAGATTAATTTTGACGTCACTGTTACTAAATTCCTCCAAACACATATAAGTGTTTATATTTCATCTCTCTCTTTCACATAGCAATGTGAACAGCAAACCATAGCTGATTAGGGGTTGGAGGGAATATGTGCCTTCTTATTTTGTACGCACTCTAGTAACATACTTATAATGTCATTCTTATAATAACTGATATTTTCATTCCTCTAATGCACAAGGTATCTCTACAGTGCTTTAGAAACATGCAACACACCCTAAAAGAATGACATAATGTTCCATAAATGAAAACAGTGTTCTCACATTGACATTCACAATTGACATATGCTATAAAAGCTGCATGCTCAGTTGTTTGTCCTTGTTACGGAGTAAGAGATACTAATATAAACTTCTGAATCATGCAGGATATTACATATAGCCCATATAAACAAGGGAAGCAATAAATAGGACTTCTGGATAAGAAATCTCCATACACTTCTCTTTTACATCCAAAAATCTGAGCAAGCCTAATGCATAAGCAAAAGTGTTGTCACAGTTTATGATTTATTGTGCATTAAAATATCAATATTCAACTGTTTTAGGAAAAAAACAGGAAAAGTTTGCCACTGCAGTAAATAAATACACTATATGTAAGCACATAGAAATAAGTGCATGGAAATAAGTTTAATATGCAATTAAACTCTATTAAAATTGCATAAAGCTTTAAGTCAGTAACCTATGGTCCACATACTCTACTTACTCCATTAGAAATATTACAATAACTAGATACAATAACGTAATAGCAAGTCTTTGCAGCTTTCAGCTGCATGTACAGTTTGGCAAGCTTTTTCTCTTCATTTCAGCAAAAGAAGATTCTATCTTTAATAGTAACAGGATAAATTTATTACTTAGTGTAGTTAGATACTCAAGACCTTGGTAAAAAATAAAAATCCAAAATATAAATTAAATAAAATCCAAATATCCATACATAAATTCAGAATTTTTAAACTATATTTATATAGTTATTATAAAAACTTAAATTTAAACATATTTAAAAATTGTGTACATGGAAACTTAAAAACAATGGTATCAAATAAGCAAAATGTCAATTGTCTAAATGAACTCTATATTTGTGTAAAAATACAGAGGACTCACTTATCCTTACAATGGGTTAACCACCTGCCTTGGTAGCGTAGATGGTAGCATGTCTGCCTCACGTTCAAGAGGTCCCGAGTTCGAATCTCAGTCAGTGTGAGTTACTTGGGTAAGGTTTTTTCCTGGGTTTTCCCTTATCCTAAAGACGAATGTCAGGTACCTCTAAGCTCCATGGACCCTGGGCCCATTTGAGCATCATTTCACCCATTCCATGCATCGCCCAACATGACTTAAAAGGTTAAAGGACGTAAATTACCAAAAAAAAAAAAAAAAAAAGAAAAAAAAAAAAACGGCTTAACAGGATCAGATCTGGTGTTGTTTTGCACTTACGGTGCTATAAAACCAAAATAATAACTTGATCTTAAATGGATAAATTACTTGAACATCTCATAAACATTACTGTAGTAAACATAAAACAACCTAAAAGGAAGAATTTAAAGTTACCTATAAAAACAGACTAAAATTTATCAAAGCTTAAATTTGAATACTTGTTTTAATATTAAAAAAATTATTTATCTATTGAACAATAAATATGTAAAATTAATATGTAAAGATTTACTTCAAAGTATAAAATTGAATGAAGCGTAGAGACAGTGAAGCACAACTTAGCACAAAAGTGAATCGAGAAGATATTGACACACTGCTTCACTCACACTGTTTTTTCACAGGACATGTTTCAAGAGCTTTTGCTCTTATCATCAGCTGGTACTCGACTAGCGCAAATTGTAGTGGTTTCCTCTTTCTCCGTATCGTCGATAGATGGCATGACGTACTTGTGAAAGATGTCCGGTGGTGGAGTTTCAAAATTCATGACTCTATGACGAATTTTGTTAATGAACATTTTTTCCCATACGGAAAGGTCTATGGGGTGATTAACGTATTTTATTAAAGATGTTTCCAAGTTGATGTCATGTCTAGTATTCAAAAAATGAAAAGCCACTGCTGATTTTTCTGTTTCACCATTTTTAATGTTTCTTATATGTTCTTTAGTTCTGATGGCAATATTTCTTTTTGTTTTTCCTATATAAATTTTAGGGCAAGTTTCACATTTTATCTCATAGATTCCTGGTTTTTCTTTGGTGGTAATTGAATTTTGGCGGCGGGGGGGGGCCTTTTAACAAATTTCTGATATTAAATCTATTTTGAGGTGCAAGAACTTTGACAAGTATATCATGCCGTCTATCAACGATACGGAGAAAGAGGAAACTACTACAATTTGCACTAGTCAAGTACCAGCTGATGATAAGAGCAAAAGCGCTTGAAACATGACCTGTGAAAAAACAGTGTGAGTGAAGCAGTGTGTCAATATCTTCTCGATTCACTTTTTTGCAAAGATTTTCTTTCTTGTTTGCAAAATGACAAACATTGTTAATCATTGTTAATCCATTCACTCCCTTTCAACTTCCACTGATAATAGATCCAAGCCATTTAGACATTCTTATATCATAGAACTTCGAAAATAAATCAATTTTAATAACAGTCACTAAATTTTACTTATCTTTGATATCACATATTATAATAGGACTAGTTTCACAAATTCATCATTTGCATCTTCAGCCAAGTTATTTATTACAGGTTATCTTTACTGCTGCTAGGTGATAAATTCTTTTTTGTTTCATTACTAACAAACATCTGAAAGAAAAACAAACCTACTGACAGAATTGATAAGCAGGTTTACAAATTTCGTTAAACGCCCTCTATTTTTCAAAATACATTTTTTCCCCAAACCATTAAATCTATGGGTTCAGTTAATTACTCTAATAATTCCAGCACTTCTATACATGGACAGTACCAAACATTAGCCAAAGGTGTAGACACAACAGAACTGGTATGACAGCATGGGTTCTCATCTAACACTAACCAGCACTTCTGTACATGACAGTACCAAACAGTAGCCAAAGATGTAGACACAACAGAACTTCAACTCTGGACTTACTTTGTGATTAGGTAACCAGAAATGATAGGCTACAGCTGATTTATTATTTTATTAGTATATTTGCTTCAATGTAAATAGCCTCCATGTTTTACTTTTATTCTAAGATAGTTTTTGATAACTATCTTAGTTATCAAAAGATAAATTTAATTAGAAAATGATTTTCCAACTTGGGCCAGTGTAACAGAATGATTGAGTATATACAACAATCAGTGCCACACATTAGGATAGCCAGAAGTCAATAACAGAATGATTGAGTATATACACCAATCAGTGCCACATACTAGGATAGCCAGAAGTTCAGTCAATAGCAGATAAGCGAGCTGTTCCACATCGCCCATAAGCCCATCACTTATGGTTAATATATTTGGAAGTAGTATGTTCTCTAGGAGAATCATGATGCCTTTGTCCAGAACTGATTCTAGATTCTGTGGAGCTAAGTTCCTGTTGAAGCTATCACTTGCATTGGTGTAAACAATGAAGACTACATATAGGTACCTTTTGGGATATGTATAGATCCATGATTCTTCCACTGGCTTGTTCTGTGGATTATCCTGGAATAAAGCTGTATTATAATTCCTTTCATGGAAGTGTTGAAAACAGTGTTGTTGTAATAAATTAAATTTAAAGGGAGTCGATTAATGACACTAAACAACACTTACTTTTAAATTTCCCAAAACCTAATATGCTCAAACATCAAAGATGCCATTCCGTCTAACAAAATATCTTGTATATATCAAATTGAATGCTGTGACTGTAGTCAAATTTATATTGGAAAAAACCAAAATAAGTTTAGAAACGAGAGCAAAGGAACACTTTAGGAACATAAAATATAAACAATTAGAAAACTCAGCAGTTGCCATGCATTTTTGGGAAAAAAAAACACACAACATAAATCCAGAACCAAAACTACTTAAGCACACAACAGGAAAACAAGAACTGTCCACATGGGAACAAATCTTCATTTTTTCGTTAACTGATGGAAATTAATCATGGACTTCACACTAGCCATATATAGGCTAAGGTTTTTGATAGATAGAGTCAACATGAAAAATTCAAAGCCATGGCCGGGATTTGAACCCGGGATCTCCTGGTTTCCGTCCAGTCACTCTAACCTATTGAGCTACCATGGCCAACATGCCGTCTTGACATTACCGGGGAAATATACAAGTCAAATGGAGAATTTAATGTCAGGATGGCACGTTAGCCATGGTAGCTCAATGAGTTAGAGCAACTGGATGGAAACCAGGAGATCCGTGGTTCAAATCCTGGCCATGGCACTGAATTTTTCATGTTGATTCTATCAAAAACCTTAGGCTATATACGGCTAGTGTGAAGAAATTATTTTTCATCAATTAACTAAAATAAGAGTTAAACGATGAAGCCTGGGATTCAAGTACTTATGATAGTAAGTCGCCACAAACGGTGTATCTCAGATGCGAGAGCCCCTAGTAGTTTACCGGGAAAATATACATGTCAAATGGAGAATTTAATGTCAGGACGGCACGTTAGCCATGGTAGCTCAATGAGTTAGAGCAACTGGATGGAAACCAGGAGATCCGTGGTTCAAATCCTGTCCATGGCATTGAATTTTTCATGTTGACTCTATCAAAAACCTTAGGCTATATACGGCTAGTGTGAAGAAATTATTTTTCATCAATTAACTAAAATAATAAGAGTTAAACGATGAAGCCTGGGACTAAAGTACTTCGATAGTAAGTCATCACAAACGGTGTATCTCGGATGCGAGAGCCCCTAGTGGTTTACCAGGGAAATATATGAGTCAAATGGAGAATTTAATGTCAGGATGGCATGTTGAGAATGGTAGCTCAATGGGTTAGAATGACTGGACGGAAACCAGGAGATCCGTGGTTCAAATCCCTGCCATAGCATTGAATTTTTCATGTTGATTCTATCTAACAAATCTTCATATCAAAAAATAGAAACAAAGTATTCAATTTCGACATCCCCAAGAAAGATTTGTTCAGCAAGTTCCTCGAACCGCCACCAGAGGAGACCTATGACAAAGTATTGCCAGCTACACCACTGAGAACCAGTCGATGTCCGGTTGACAATGGATGAAAATAGCCTCCAAAACATATTCCGGGAAATTTAAAAGTAAGTGTTGTTTAGGGTTATTAATCGAATCCCTTTAAATTTAATTTAAAGCTGTATTGTTCATTTGACACTGCCGTTACTAATTGTCCTTGAATTCTCTTCATTAATATATTCAAAAGAACATTGAATGGAGCACATTCAAGAGCAATCCTCTGTATGAGTCTGGCAGCTTACCTACAGAACTATTTCCAATCAATAAAAAGAAGTATATGAAATATTAAGATACCAATATAATACATTTGGCTGACTGCAATACAAAATCCAAATTTTGGTTTAGTAAGAATATGGATAGTAAAAATGAAATATTGGAGGAATTGATATCTGAATTATGACTTGTTATGCTTAACCAAAGTTATAACCTCTCCCCACTTTTCAAAATAAGAGTGGGAACTACCAAAAGCCTATATATATTACTTTATGTTCAACAATGAAAAAGAACAAAATAAGTAGAAATTTATAAAAATTGTTATGCTTGTATATATTTATTTGCTTCACTGTTAATAGCTTCATATTTTACGTATTTAAGTAGAAATTAATTGTTCTTTCACACTAGCTGTGTGTAGGACTAAGTATGGAAAGGTGGAGTTAGACTGAAAAATTCAATGCCATAGCCGGAATTTGAACCATGGGTCTTCTGGTCTCCATCCCGCTGCTCTTAACCATTGAGCTACCATGCCCAACATGCCAGTCTAACAAATTCTCCCACTTACTGGTGTTTTCCCTGGTAAACCACTAAGAGTTCTCATACACACATAAGAAAACTACCTCAATGGTGAGTTACTGTGCTGTAAGTACTTTAAGGCCTGGTGAACAAAGTTTTGGCTACAATTAAAAATTGTGAGAAAAGGTATATAACTGCAGTTCTTATAGATATATCTCTGGAACATTGATAATTCATGGTGGTCACATATTTTTTGGACAGCTTAAGGGAAAAGATTATACACAGACCATTTTACAATATTACATTACTATTGTACAAATAGAAAAGCCTTTATAAAAGGAATAAACTATATTTTTAAAAGAAAATATCTAAGTGATACCCCAAGGCTCTGTCCTGGAGTCCCTCTTTTGGGACATTATAATAGAAACCCTAGAAGAAAGAGAAAAGAATAGTGAAATACTGAATACAATTATTTATGCGGATGATTTAAAATTCTTGATAGGAAAACAAAATAGACGAGAAATGGAATCCAAAGGAAACAAGTTAACGAAAATATTGAATGACTGATGTGTAACAACAAAATTGAAAATAAATTAGCAAACATAATATTCCAAGAAAGAAAGATTTTTAATATCTAGAAATTATATTACATGAAAAATTTAATTTTAGAAAGCATACATACTATATTAGAGAAAGATCCGAAAAAGTGATGATGCAAATTGCAAGACTGAACCAACACAATTTTAAAATATGATAGAAAACAATTAGCATTTATCATAACATAATTTTTGCAGCTATTGTTACATATTGATCCAATGTTTGAAGGAGGGATAATGTTGAGATTAGGAGACTAAGAAAAACTTAAAAATCTTATTTACACTGTCCACAATGGCACTATTAGCTACTCTAGTCATATGGTCGATTGATTGTTGACTCAAATTCTAATTCTAATTCTTCTTCTTCTTTACCTTATCCCTAGTACACCAGTTATCACAGTGTTAGGGGATGCTTGGTCCTCTATCCCTTAAGGTTGGTTCTGAGGAACCAAAGCTTTGGATCTGATAGATAATCATGATTGCGGAAACTTTTCCCTCAAAAAATAAAAATGTAAGTAATGGAGTGTTAAAAACCAACTACAAGCGGTTTTTTCAATTAATCTGAATGTCACTGTTACTAAATTCCTCCAAACATGTATAAATGAAGTCAATTATGTCATTCTCTATTCAAATAAAGCCAGACGGTTTTCATGAATGATTAATATTCTGGTGTTTCAATTCCATCTGTTTGAAGGAATGTTCACCATCATTCAAGAAATTTGTCAAGAAAATTGGGTTTTTTGGAAGACTGATGGAAGAAAGCAGTAATGCCTTGAATGTGGAGAAAAAAAGTCCTTGAACTGTTAACTAAATTTAAATCATATGTGAAATACAGCTCGAGCACCATGGCTTGTAAGGCACTTAATTCTCCTGCTGCCAGAATTAAAGCCCTGTCATAGTTTTGATCGAACAGTTTATTCTTAACATTAAATTTTGAAACATGCCATTCACAAAAATGTATAAAGCAGCTGTAGTTCTAGCTTGGCTAACATTGTGAAAATGCTCAATGCTTGTACATTCCAAGTATCAGGTTATATTTCAGCTTTGTGCACCCCATCGATGTTAGAGTAGGCAGCTTCCTGGGACACATGACTAGTTCATAGTTCACTAAAGCTTTATTTGCCAACTCCTCAATAAGCAGGGACAAATCCTGCAGCATCTCCCATGGCAGTTGCAGCCCCTACTTGAGCTGGTTACAACAGGCTAAGGCCAGTCGGCAGTTTCTGAACTAGTTTTTGAGAGCTTTTCATGTATCTGGACACCGCTCATGCCAGAACTGCATTCAGGACCTCTTCCGCTCATCCCTGGAGGTGGGCTATGAGCTGTGCAGCTTCCCACTCTGTAGTCCATCAATTGTGGGAGGCAACAGCAAATTGTTGGTGGAACACTTCAAAGGTTGACGTCCCATTGTACTTATGTGGCTTCATATGCATGGATGTTCTACATCCTGGCGCCACACCCTTAAAGTTCTTAAGTCTTTCATCATGACATTTAGATCCTTAGCAATGATGTACACTCTTCCTTTCGGGAGACTAACCTGTTCCCTGATATCCTAGAGGGGTGGATGCATGGTCAAGGTCTTTAATTTCTCTCCCCTTGCCAGAAAATTGTTCATACATTTTGCTTGGCAGTTATATAATTTCTTCCTTTATACCCTTCATTTCTGTCTTCACTTCTTCCTTCACACTTTCAATTTTCAATTCCATCTTGTTCATGTCAGATTTCATGTCACTCTTCATTTCTGTTTTCATTTCTTCCATTCTGAACTTCAATTCAGATTTCAGTTCCATCTCCATCTTGTCCATTTGATAATTTACATATTTCATTTCACTGTTTATTTCCTCTAATAGGATTTCATTTCTGTCTCCATTTTCTCCATTTTAGCCAATAATTTTTCAAACATTACCAACAAATGATGACACCAGGTTGTACTAAACTCACTTAATTTGTGACAAACTATTGCAAAGCCCTAAGCGACACTAATTTTACTTTTATTTATGCTGAGAGCAAACATGACCGGTCCATAGAGATTACTGTAGTATTAATGTTTACTTAAGTCTCTTTTACACACACCGAATTGTAATGTTTTGTAACTTCCAATTCTCACCAACTGGCTCTGGAAGCCTCTGGAAATGGATTGTACTAGAGATGGAAAACACGAAGGCTCTTCTTGAAGCCTGGCTGTCAGCAGAACAAAAGACTACGTATTTCCGGACTTGTAGTGGCAGCAGCAGCCAGTCAGCTGCATGTTTCAATTCTCCTCTCCTGACCATCAGCCTGGCTTCGTGATACTAGTTTAAATATTATATTTATATGGGTATCTATCATTAACCAGTTACATTTATTGGTGTTTACAACCTTTAGCAGCTTTTACCTCTTAAAGTAAAATTAATATCCAGATGATATTGCTGAGCACTACTGATTTTAAGAGCAGATTTTAAATTCACATTAAAAGTGTTTTCTTTTGCTCCTTTTCATAAGCAAAAAAAAATATTCATAGATATATGAAAACACAACCTTTGATAGGATTCTGGCAGCATGTCTATGAAGTTAAGGGAATCATAGGTGAAGAAATTGGATATGAAATTCAGCACATCTATTCACATTGTGGTATTTGTCATAAACATAATTCTCTGTAACATTTTAATCCATTATCTAAAAAAAATATGGAGGTATTTCCAATGCTCTGTTGGCGCAGTTTAGGCGCAATAAATAAGTTTTGGCACCGATTAATTATTCTATATGAAACTTGGATATACCCACTGCATAAATGCAAAAATGTTGAACTCCAACTGTGGTGTGGAAATGTCTTATATCATTTCTAATTCTTGATGTACTGTTTATAATACATTTACATATCCTCTGAAGTAAATAACTATGTCTGATAGAGTCAACATGAAAAATTCAATGCCATGGCTGGAATTTGAACCACGGATCTCCTGGTTTTCATCCAGTCGTTCTAACTCATTGAGCTACCATAGTCAACATGCCGCCACGACACTAAATTCTCCATTTGACTCGTATATTTCCCCGGTAGACCACTAGAGGCTATCGCATTCGAGATACATTGTTTGTGGCAACTTACTATCGTAAGTACTTGAATCCCAGGCTACATCATTTAATTCTTATGATTTTAGTTAATTGATGGAAATTAATCATTTCTTCATACTAGCCATATATAGGCTAAGGTTTTTGATAGATAGAGTCAACATGAAAAATTCAATGCCATGGCCAGGATTTGAACCACGGATCTCCTGGTTTCCGTCCAGTCCCTCTAACCCATGTTTACTCTATCAAAAACCTTAGCCTATATACCGCTAGTATGAAGAAATGATTAATTTCCATCAATTAACTTAAATAATAAGAGTTTAATGGTGAAGTCTGGGATTAAAGTGCTTACGATAGTAAGTCGCCACAAACAGTGTATCTCGGATACGAGAGTCCTTAGTGGTTTAGCGGGAAAATATATGAGTCAATTGGAGAATTTAATGTCAGGGTGGCACATTGGCCATGGTAGCTCAATGGGTTAGAGCCACTGGACGGAAACCAGGAGATCCGTGTTTCAAATCCCGGCCATCGCATTGAATTTTTCATGTTGACTCTATCAAAAAACTTAGCCTATATATGGCTAGTATGAAGAAATAATTAATTTCCATCAATTAACATAAATAATAAGAGTTTAATGCCTGGGATTAAAGGACTTACGATAGGAAGTCGCCACAGTGTATCTCGGATACGAGAGCCCTTAGTGGTTTACTGGGTAAATATATGAGTCAATTGGAGAATTTAATGTCAGGACATATGTTGGTCATGGTAGCTCAATGGGTTAGAGCAACTGGACGGAAACCAGGAGATCCGTGGCTCAAATCCTGACCATGGCATCGAATTTTTCATGTTGACTCTATCAAAAACCTTAACCTATAAACGGCTAGTATGAAGAAATGATTAATTTCCATCAATTAACTAAAACTATGCCTGAATCAATCAATGCACTGAATTCAACACTGCAGAATGATATAGTGCCGCATCATATATGTATGAACCACCATGCCCGAGCTAACAGGTTGTATCCATTCATAGAAACTGACTACAACAGATTTATGAATTAATTTGGACATCACTGTTACTTTTTCTTTTTTGTGATTTACATCCTCCAACGTTAAGTCATATCGGACAATGAATGGAATGGATGAAATGATGCTCAAATGAGTCTGGGGTCCATGGAGCTTAGAGTTACCCGACATTTGTCTTACAGGATAAGGGAAAACCCTGGAAAACACCTTATCAGGTAACTCACCCTGACCGAGATTCGAACTCGGGACCTCTTGAATGTGAGGCAGACATGCTACCACCATGCTACCAAGGCGGGCATCACTGTTACTAAATTCCTTCAAATATAACTTAGGAGATTGAATCCAGTGTACTGAATTGCTCCTGTTCCACTCTTACTTACTGTAGACAAACAAAGAGTATTCATGAGCTGATCACTCCTGGTACAAATCTCTATACTTTACTCATTAAGAAGCAAACTAAGCAAATAAGAAGAGTTTGTAGTAGTCAGTATGAGAGGACAAAAGCATATGAAGGAATATTTAATATTAAATAAAATAAAATACTACAAATCAATCAATTATTAAATCATAAAAACTATTTGTAGTCAGTTTATTGACACTTGTCACTTACTTTTTTTATATTATTGAGGGACTAGTTTCCAAGGCCATTGCCTCCATTTTCAACCTCTCTCCAACTGGCATCTGTTGTCGTCTGCTCTCCTCTCTCTGGTGGTGGAACTATGAACTTCTTTGTCAAATTATCTACTGGTGGGATTTCGAAGTTGGAACGAAAATCATGACATTGATCCAAATCCAAAATTATTAAAAGGAGTGATAAACTAAAATAAACTAACAACATGGGAGAACATATTCACATGGAAAAATAAGGACCACGTAATGAACTTTGAAATCCCACCAGTAGATAATTTGACAAAGAAGTTCATAGTTCCACCATCAGAGAGAGGAGAGCAGACGACAACAGATACTAGTTGGAGAGAGGTTGAAAATGGAGATAATGGCCTTTGAAACTAGACCCTCAATAATACAAAAAAAAGTAAGTGACGAGTGTCAATAAACCGACTACAAATAGTTTTTACAATTAATTTTTACGTTACTATTACTAAATTCCTCCAAACACACACAATTATTAAATGTTTACATTTGCACACTCATATTACTGGACCATTCCATAATTTTTACTACTGGAATCTGAAGCATGCAAACTCTTCACTGTCCCTACGCTTCTTTCAAGTTTATACTTTGAGTGAAACTAGAATATTAGCAAAATTCCATTTGAGAAACACTTTTGCTAATGTATCACACCTATAGTCCTTATTTTGTGGTAAATTAAAATCCTGGACAAGATATTTAAAGTTCACATAAAGCTGTGGTAATATCACAAAAATGACCATCAGCAATTCATTAAATGTTGTGTGCGCGCACGTGCGTGTGTGCATGTGTGTGTCAAATATACTTTAAAGCGTTGCAAATTATTTACCGCACGTTAATCTAAAAATCTGGATGAAAGCATTGCTTATGTTTAAATGTGTTATGTGTAGTGACTCATTCAAGTTTTGTGTGTAACGCATCCAACATCACACAAGAATTTTAAACACAGTATCGGACAAACGTATTCCTAGTTTTCTTATCAATTTTTTTATTTCATTTGTTTCAGACAAATGTGGGGAAGAATGGAGGGAACTAGATGGCAAAAAACATGAAGTTAGCAAGTGATAAAGTAATAGGGGGACTAAGCATTAGGAAAGCAAATGAGACTAAAAGCACATTAGGAGACAGACTGAAATTAATTTCTCCAGGAAATGAAACAAAAGTGAAACCTGCCATTAGTACATATAAAAGCACTTTTCCGGAAGAGATGATGACGCATTGAACCAAATCAAAATATTAGATAGTCATCTTAAGCTACTGAAAAAAGAAATGAATTTCAGAAATTAGCACAAAAATGTGTAGAACGGAGCTTTTAAGTCAGCATTTTCTTGTTGTGACTTCTACCACTTGAGCCGCAACATTTTTAGCAATTTCATGCATAAAGAATGAGGAAAGCACTGAACTTGAATATGAAAAAGCTGACTGTATCATTTGAGGTGAAAATTTCATGGAGATTGGATCCAGTGCTGCATATGCAAGGGTTGGGCCCATGAAAACTCAGCTAAATCTTGTGAAATTTGAAATGTGAAATTTGTCTTAAAAATATAAAGAAATACACTGAAATAACAAAGTGGTTTTATAATATTCATACTGTCCAATATAGTGATCCTTGTTTTCAAACTGGGGAAACTTTGAGATTTATAAATGTTTAAAATTTCTCCTGTTACTACTTAGTGTAGATAAATTATTTGCTACAGTTAAACAAATACCTAACATGTGTTCAAAAATAATTTCTAATATTAACTGTATTAATTTCCAAAGTCATTATGGAAGAAAAAGTTTTAAGTGTCCGATATTGGGAACCCTTCCACTACTCAAATGAGACCTCAGTCCATAGAGCTAAAGAGTTTTTTAACAGACAACTTCTCAGCATAAGGAAAAACCAGATTATGCAGCAGATATACTATTTGCTCACTAAAGAGATAGGCTAGTAAAAGTTTTGTTGATGCAATAGGTCAACTAATAAGTGATTTGTGCATTTTGTGAGTGGGTTCATTCCTTTCTTAGTTAAATAACAGTCATGCTTAATGTTACAGAAGTCTTGCGGTTAGTACCTACAGCAAAATGCTGAAAAATTGCCACGTTAGGTTTTGATCGACTGATCAACATTGACTGAGAGCAAGATATTCAACATATGGAAAGTTTTCTTACAGTTCATGCTTAAACTAATATATGTGCAAAGTCTTGGATGCAACAATGGTTTCTAACAGAACTATAACAATATCAAATTCTTTATGAAACCTAGGTTGTTGTTTTTTTTTATCATAGTAAACAGCACACTTATAAGCAAATGCTATTTATTATCCTGCTGCTGAAAAGATTACCCTGGCTTTATCTTTGTTAACAGAAACCTCTCAGATAACGCACTGATTTCTCCACGTGGACATAACATATGTCATTTGTGATTACTGGGCATTCCATTTGCTGAAGTGATGCATTTATTGGTGCTTAGCACATGTCTGAGAAATGTGCCAGTATCGCTCTCACTTTTCAAGAATAATCAGTGCGTTATACGAGAGATTTCTATTCACAAAGATAGAGCTATGGTAAATTCGGAGAAGCACGATAATACTAAAACATGTTTAATTTACCAGAAAGGATGCACATTTACATAAGGAAACACAAATAGACCTTGAAGCATACGTAAATCTATTTTTTTTTCTGTTCTTTCTTTTTTCTACAAATTTAGCATGTATTATAAACTGTGAAGCTATATAAATTAGTAAGCACATCAAAAAATGATTCAAATTAAGGCTCAAGTAGGTTTAGGAATCGTAAATCCATAAAATTACTTGATTAGTGACCCAGAAAAAATTTTATTTGTGATTGTGATAAAACCGAGTACTGTAAAATACTATTTTATACAAATTTATAGAATTTATCTCTAGAAAGAAAGTTAATTATGAAGCAGATTAAATTTCTTAATGTTCACTGTATGATTATTATTTTTTATGCATAGGGGCTAGGAAGACTACGAATAAATATAACAGAAAGGCAACAAACACATAACCATATAATTGGTATTCAGCTCCCTTCAGTTGTAGTTGTAGTACCCACTGCAGCACTCATTTACTTTCATCAGTTTTGTACAGATGAGTAATATTCTTTAAGCTTAGTTACATTGAGAATTGCAGAAGAATAAAATAAAACACATTTTAAAATTAGCTTTATTATGCCATAGGTACATTCATAAAATAAAATATAATAGTAAAACTTAAGGGCAACAAGAAATTTACAAATATATTAATGATTTTATTTAGAAGTGTATAAAGAATAATTTATGCTTTTAAAACCATCATATCCCTAGCAGTACTATTTGAAATTTTATTGACACCTTTGGGTATAACAAGAAAACAAACGAAGAATACATCCTTTAATACAATTTTGAGTCGAATTAATACTCAATGCTCCATTTATTGCTAGTATTTACCTAGAACGCATTTCGTTAGGATCTTCCTAACATCATCAGCCTCCTCATCCGAGGAGTTCACTGAACCGGCATCCATTAGTCGACAACAGCTGATGATGTTAGGAAGATCCTAACGAAACGTGTTCTGGTTAAATACTAGCAATAAATGGAGCATTGAGTATTAGTTCGACTCAAAATTGTATTAATTTTGTGCTTTATTGTATCATAGTCCTTAAACAACGGAATACATCCTTTGCTTGAAACTTCTCATACACACCATGCTCAGAATACACTTTATACCAAGATGTACTTAGTTCACTTCTCTCCTTCTAGCATGCTACAATTCTCCTTTTAAGATGGATTATGCTTCTGCCAATCCAGAAACCCACCTGCATAATGACAGGCACTGCAACACAAAATTTATGATTACACACTAATTTCTTTAAAATTTATGTCATGTATACACTGGCAGAGATAACTGCAACTGGTGTATTGATCACAACTATTTTGGTAGTGTGATTAATTTATTTACATTCATGTATGAACATAAGATCCGATCTGGCCAGAGAAACATCTAGGTGGACATTTGAAGATGCAGAGTGAAAAATGAATGACAAAGAGAAATTATAATACATTACAACAAAAAGAAAATGTACACACTGAGATAAGGTAAAAAATATAAACAGATTCTTATAAACATTATTGTTAAATTTTAGTTCATTACTGGTAAATTTTAATATACTTAATTTTTGTTCAATTTGTACCTTCATAATTGAAAGTTATGCCAATATCAGCATATATGAAAGTATGGTAGACGTATTATTATTGGTCAGAATATTTAAAAATAGTAGAAATAACCAAAAGTAATGTTTTTAGTTTTGGTTTGCATTCTAACAAAAATTGGATTATGAACCACGTCAGCTGCATCCAACTGAAATAAAGCAACTAAGAAATGATCCCGAATCAGAATGTGATTATATTCCTGCAGTATGTACATTTTGAGCTGGTCTTTGCAAGTAATAGCAATCACAGAATAAACAAGTGGTAATCATTTTGTAAGGTGTACATAGTATTATTTTGAATCTGCTAATTACAAAAAGCAATGATCGCCCACCTCTGCCTTGCATATGAAGGCGTGAGGCTGGCAGTTGGGTTGGCAGGCTCAGGCCCGCTTTGGGCTATTATGCTATGGGTTATGGTTAATTACAATAAGCACTGAATATTCTGGATGTATGCTTATTTATCAAATTATTTCTCTTACATAATGTGCAGTAATAGTGTCACCCAGTAATAGGTACAGAATGATGGACAAACTGTTCCCATCTGTCATAACACAGAACATGCTATAAATATTAAGTATACCCATAGAATTAGATATTTGGGAAAAAACATTCATAAACAAAAACTGTGATAAAGTTATAAATTTTGAAATCTCGGCATTAAATGAAGTATTAAAACTTAGTGCACCTAACACCAGATGGCAGAGCGATCGGAGCTCCGTAGTAGTGGAAGAAGAGGAAGGTTCATTTAGTCACCAAACAGCTGAGGATGAGATCGAATGATCTTGAAAACGTTTCAATTATACAACAACAAGTAAGTGAAGTTTGAGTGTAAACATAGTGACTCATAAATCAAACTCAAACAGAACATGCTACTGCATTTGGCTTCAAAAGTGCTTAATATCACAATGCTAACTCATTATTTGCTAATTTTAGGGTGAATTATCATTACAAATGCAAAGAAAGCTGCCTCAAATGTTTTTGAAACTCAGTTTTGCTAACTTAATTTAAAAGATATTTCACCAAGATTCTAAATAATTTTAGGCTTAAACTCATTTCTCTATGATATGGTTGAGAAATGTATCTTCAATTCATATTTACTGGCTTTCCATGCTCTTTAACTTAAATATGTTTGCATTTTCAATTTTAAAAACATAAAGGTTGCTTTTTATGACTTAAGAATTTAAAAGTATATACAAGACACACAAGGTGAAGCACATGCTCTATATTAATTATTTTAGACTTACTTAGAGAATCCAAGACCTAAAGCTACGTCCAATGCCATCTTACTTCTTTTGCCTGAACGGCAGGAGAAACAAACTATCATTTCAGGACTTGGCTTTTTCATACCATACTTATTTTCAAAAATTTCTGGGGGTGTTGATTCCAAAGCACTTTTTAATTCACCAACTGAAACAAGCAATATGAAGCAGCTAGTAAATTAAGGGTGTTTGAACATTTTCTGAAAGAGAAAGAATAGTCCTGATTAGGAAATGGACTCACATATTGTAAGAACAACAGATTCATACTGGTATATATAATGATTGAGAGAAAAGCAGAGGGGAGGGAGAGGGAGAGAGAGAGAGAGAGAGAGAGAGAGTGTGTGTGTGTGGTGTGGTGTGTGTGGTGTGTGTGGTTTGTGTGTGTGTGTGTGTGTGTGTGTGTGTGTGTGTGTGTGTGTGTGTGTGTGGTGTGTGTGTGTGTGTGGTGGTGTGTGTGTGGTGGTGTGTGTGCGTGTGCGCGCGCGTGTGCATGTGCATGTGCGTGTGCATGTGCGTGTGCGTGTGTGTGTGTGTGTGTAGAACTTGCAATGAATGGAGTTAAAAACAAGCTAACAGGGTATTTGGGGAAGAGTGATTGATAACATGAATGCAAACAAAACAGAAAAATGCAATTGAATAAGAAAGCTGGTTATAGTAACCAAAACAGGCAAAAAATCTTCAAAAACTATCTAGCCAATATTGAAGGACAATTTCAAATGGAAAGGTTCACTCAAATCAACAATTTAAATGAGCTATTTGTGATAAAATTAAGTTGTCTCCAATACAACAGATATTACAATCTAAGCATAATGCTGTAATGTACCTGCCAATGTAAAGAATGCTTCTTGAGCTGTAGATGTTGCAGATACCTGTGATGTCACATTCCAATGTAAAGAATGCTTCTTGAGCTGTAGATGTTGCAGATACCTGTGATGTCACATTCCCTTACCTGAAGACTGCATGTTTTTCACATTTAATAAATTGGTGATGGGGGTGGGAGTGGGAATGATGGTACTGACGATAGGGGTGTTTAATTGCTGACGTCATTAGTACCCATGAATGTGAAACACATTTCACACTTAGCTGCAATAGTGTAAAACTGTATTTTGCTTTTGGGTTAATTACATGTAGCCACAAAATATAAATGAATCATCTGAAATATGTATCTGTGCTTTAAAAGCATAACAAACAAAAAAAAAAAAAAAAAGGAAAAAAACACAACTGGCTAAAATTCTGCTAAAAATTGCTGTTTACTCACAATTCAAAATAAACTACATCTTAACCTACTAATACATTGTTTATGTTCTAAATCAGTGATAAATTCCATCAGTAAGCAATATCTTCTAAGTCAATAACATTAAGATAATTTAATTCCACCAGGTGACATGCCATAGAACAATCTTTATAACACATGTCATCCATGAATTGATACATCTGACTTACACTTTTTATACTGCAAATCTGCATACTTTGAAATTCTGAATATCCCTTGTTTTAAGAAGCGTTAGCTTTTATTCTTCAGTAGTATCATATTACATGCAGTGCCCCTCACCTTTTTTTTTTAATCAAGAATCACTTAACTGAAGGTAATGACTGCTACACTATTTACACAAGCTCCACAACACAAATTTTAAATATAATTTGATATAGGAAATCCAAACTCACATGCTGTCTATGGCATGCTATAGGATTTGTTCTAAAACAATTTCTTTCATTAAATGGCAACTCTCCATCAATACCTGACTCAGAGGTTTTCTTTTATTATATTAAACCTTTAATGGATAAATTATTTTGCTACTTATGCCACTCTTGCTATACTTGCTAAACCAGTTCTCATACCGCTTTCTGTGGTGCTTCAATGCAATCAATTCAAATAGCCATGGTCATTAAAGCGCTATACAATGGACCGAACATCCATTCAAAGCAAAACATCATGGGTTTGAATCTCGGCAACTGCAGTCAAATGTGCCTTTGGTAAAGGACGAGGAGGGCCCAAGTAAAATAATCGGTGTGATGGCATGCTTGGATGTTGACAGGGTATCATTTGACTGCAGTTGCTTGGATTTTGCCTTTTTATACTAAAAACACTACTACAATGTAATTGTAAAAAGAATGTAATATTTACAATTCAAAAGACTCAAAATGTTATTATTTTAACCAATAAAGGCCAGTACAATATTATAATCACAAAAAAACCACACTAAAATATTTTTTAAGTTGAATACAGGGTAATGTTGCTCCAGGGCTATGTTGACCATGGCCATTGGAATCGACTGCGCCTGCACGCACACACTCACGCACGCACACGTACACACGCACAAACACACACCAGTCAAAGTAGCGCTCACAATTAAAATTTTGCATACTTGTTATTAGCCAAGAACTTAAAGTGCCTATCCTCATCCTGTATTTTTTTTCATACAAAAGATATTTTGTGAAAGCAGCAATATTATGCTTTATATAGACTGCAAAATAGTACTTAAGTTCAAAGCTAAATAAAAATAACCCACTTCCAAGAGAGTATGTCATAGACTGCAGGTTAAATACTAGTGAAGTATTGTTGTCTTTTAATACCTTTGGAAGTGCAAAATATGTCCCGTTACAGTTCATCGTTCAATATGTATTTATAAAGGAAACAATATCTTATTATTTTGTATAAAAAAAAGAATAAAATAGCATTTTTAATAAAATACATGTATTCTTCTCTAAGCAATGTACAATATACTTACGAGGGATATGAATACTTCCAGGCAGCTTTCCTGTTTCTTCAATTTCACTATTTTCTCTGACATCTATGAGGACCACATTATCTTTATTCTTAAGCTCTAGAAGCTCTTCATACTGAAGGTCTTTCTCACTACTGAGTGGCTGCTGCATCATTAACGAACTTGAGTGTATGTTAACTGAAGGAAAAAAAAAAAAATATTAAATGTAGTACAAAATTGCAACTGTTTCAATTAATCTATGTGTTTAAAAATATGAAACTCTCATAACAATTTGCTTTATAAAACACTTTGATATTTAAGATCGGTTAGGTGTAAAACCATAGAGAACTAGAAAGAACAGCCTTAATTAAGGAGATGCAAACAAGTATTTCGTGTAAAATCCAGATATTTTCAAGAGAAAAAGGTGGGTGTCACATATATGTTACTTCCACTATTTGCATGCTCAGTGACAGTAGAGCATGCATTCAGTGTGAAATTGATGTAGATATCTTCTGAAATAAGCATAGTTACTCAAAATATTTCAGTACAGCAAAAAGTTATGTTTCCATAAAAGTAAACATACCTAACATGAAGCAAGTTCTCCACAATTATGTGCATAATATCACTTATGGGCCAGAAAACAAGCTTGTTTTAAAAAAATTACCCAAGATTAATGTTCGTACAAGGATATACAGCATGTTTCATGAACTGTCCGATTAATTTTGCTGAGAGAGCAACAAAATCAAAGTTAAGTCATATCATTTCAAAATGTAATTCCAGTATTTATCTCTACAGCAAACAGGTTAAATAATTGAAAATTTAACAGAGTTTAAGTAGAATAATAACACAGTGATAACATATACATATAGTATATACATACAGCTTCATTGCATCATTTTATGTTCTACACACTGTTTATAACAATAATACACTCGAAAGAGCATTAAATGTGTGTGTCTTTTATAGATTTTGATCTATTTCCACATGTTATTAAATGATAGCGTTCGCACTTCCTGTTGCACAATGAGCATATACAATTGCCATCTGGTTGGTGGAATCTTTGCGTTCTTCATATCCTGTGTTGGAAGCCATGGATGGTTAGTCTGGTTACCACATGTCTTTGGTCCTGGCATGCGTCTGCCCACTTTCGCTCCGTCACTGCACTGGTGCTGTAGAAGTCTGGATGGATGTCTTCGAGTTTCCTGCATCACGTCTCTAGGTGTGCTTGATATGGGCCAGTAGATGGCAGCATTAGTTCCGGCCTAAGGTCTTCTATGAAGAAACTTTCTCGAGCCAGTACTTACACCATTCTTGAGGGTGAACGCTTCCCAATTCCTAGGACTCTCTTCAGGAATCTTGCCTTCACAGATTCTAATCTTGCGAGGTCACTGCTCGTTAGTTTCTCCCATTCCATAGGAGGCTATAGGTTTTATAACTGCATGGAATAATGTCATTGCTGTGGTCAGGGAGAATTTGCTGATATTTTGAATTCTGTTTGTGGCTTTCATGGCTGACATTGCTCTTTACTGGATGTGTATCTTGTAGGAATTCATGGTCGGTTGTAGGCTTATGCCTAGGTATCGAAAACTGTTCAGTCTCCACCGTTTCCCCATGCATGGTGAGTTTGTCATATATGGCTGGTTTTCCTCCTTTTCTAACGACCATATGTAAGGTTTTTTCTTTGTTGATCTTGAAGCAGTTTTTGCAAGCCCACTGTTTGAGTTTCTCATTGCGATTTGGAGATTGCTTTTGCAGTGGGACCCTAGAGCCATGTCATCTGTATGCATTATTAGCTTCACTGAGGGGAGGTCCTTCCCAATGTCAATGAAGTCTGCTGTTATGATGTTAAACAGCAGGGAGCTTATAGCGTCACCTTGTGCAGTATGCCATTCGTCTATCTTACCTTTACAGACAGGACAGCGCTATCATTAATAATGATATAGTTGAATGCCAGTATTGTCTCAATCATTCTGACTAGGGGGTGTGTGTCTCCCTGTATCTCTTTTATTTTATTAATGAGGGTGCCCTGATAAACTAAGTTAAATGCTTTCCTATAGTCAATAAAGATAGCGTGATATTTCCCCATCTGATATCTAAGGGCCTGCTCTGCTTTGTAGAGCTTTCACAGCTTATAAGGTGCTCCTTTCTTCTCAGAAACTGAATTAGCAATCTGGGATGTATTTGTCCAATTCCATGTTTAGTCTTTTGGTTAGTGTTTTTGAGAACATCTTGAATATCGTGTTCTGTAGAGTTATACCCCTATATGAGTTAGGATCTTCAGTGTGTCCTTTCCCTTTACATAATATTATCATTTGGGCCATTCTCCAGCTATTTGAAATTGAGCTAGTTTTCAGACACCAGTTAACAGTTTCATCCATGTGGGCAGTAACAGTTCTTGTGTTTCCTTTATATGTTCCATGAATATGCTGTCAGGTCCTGCTGCCTTTCCCTTCTTTGCTGACTTGATGGCATCCTGAATTTCGTTTGGGGTAATTTAGATGCATGCAGTACGAATTTAAATGAGAGTATAATTAAACTGAATTATGTTTTGAACTGTAGGTCATGTTGGTTTAAAGCAAACAAATTATCTGTGATTCTAGTTGTTAAATTTATAACTCGTCATATGCCACATACTCAAATAGAAATTGGGATTAATGATATATTAGAAGAAATTGACAACATAAAATTTCTGGACCTTCAAGTACACAGATGTTTAGATTGGAAAGTTCACATAGAGTATCTACCTAAACTCAGCTCTGTCTGTTATGCTATCCAAGTGCTGGTTAATGTGAGTTCCATTGATGCACTTAAATTAGTCTACTATGCACACTTTAACTCTGTCATGGAAAATGGAATATTATTTTGGGGCAACTCAGTAGAAAGTAAAAAAAATATTTCTTATGCAAAAGAAGGATATAAGAATCATTACAAACACCTATAGTAGACACTCCTGGAAAGATTTTTTTAGAATATTGAAATTAAATGTGTAGTGTTTAACGCCCGCTTTTACTACATACGGCACCGCAGGCGGTGACACTGATGATACATGAGATGAAGATGGAGCACCCGGTGGAATGAGATGGCGGAGGAAACCGGTGGTCCCGGAGAAAACCCGCCCCAGCGCTGTGTTGTCCACCACAAATCTCACTTTGTGGTCGCCTGGGATCGAACCCGGGCTGCCTTGGTGAGAGCCAAGCGGTCTAACCACTGAGCCAAGGTGCGGCCTAGAATATTGAAGCTATTAACCATTCCTTGCATGTATATATTCTCTATCCTAAAATTCTTTGCATGCAATCCGCCTCATTTATAACAAGTAATGTAATTCATTGAACAAACATTAGACAAAAGTGTAACATCCATTATCCCATGTCTAACCTTTCGTACTTCCAGAAAGGTGTGCATTATGAAACTATGAAAATATTTGGCACTCTTCCTAATGATCTTAAAGGAAAAATTGATAATTTCGGCACTTTTAAAAATGCTACTAGAGAGTACCTATGCTCAAAATCATTTTATTCTGCACAAGATTGCCTGAATGACAAACTATCCTGATAATGCTTATGTAGCTATAAGTAGATTCTAACTGTTCCAATGACAAATCATTGCCAATAAACCTTTGATAGCTGTAAAAGCTACTTTAATATATACGTATTCAATAAATGACAATAAATTGTATCCATTGCAAAAATGTTGAGACATACTGGCAAAAGCCAACTGAAAATTTATTAAAAATAGTGTTTGATTTTGTATCATATATAATTAATTATACCTGCCTTGTTTTCCATATTCTTTTCTATATTCCTCTAAATATTGCCTGTATATAACATGTCTCTTATGTTAAATTATCAAGTATATTGTGACTTTGTGGGTTTGTGAAATTAAAAGTCCAAGTTACAAACACCAAAAATTGTTCCTTATTTCCGTAGAAACACACTTTTATCAACCTTTACACTCTGGAATTACATCACATACACAATACAACTTGCAAGGTCATGGTGCACAAACACATCTCACACAGCTGTTCACACGTACGCATCCAATTGCCGACTGACTCACTGTGTCAGGCGGCAACTCCCTTTTTATAGATTACTGTGACTTTGTGGGTTCGTGAAATGAAAAGTCCAATTATACCACTCAAAAATGTTCTTTATTTCCACCGACTTACAGTTAAACACTTGCCAATTACACAGAATTACGTAATGCACACAATTACGATTCACCAGTTTGTCTGTTAGAATTCCACTTGCACTCGCAATTACGTAAACTCCTCCAACGCACGTACACAGTCTTCTCGTCCGCTGCTTCGCTGCTCGCCAAGAACTAACTGACCCGACGTGTTGCTTATATAGGGTCAGCTGGCCAATCGAGAAGGTTCTAGATTAGATGAAATATCCTGTAAGTTCGAGAACTCAGGTGGAACGGAAAGGGACGGCACAGTGATGTTTTTCCAGCCAACCCTCATTACCGCTATAAGACAAATGAGGGGGGCGTGGCGAACGCCTACCGTCTCCTGCTGCTGCTGCTGCTGCTGCTGCTGCTGCCGGTTCTACAGGGAGTTCCGACGTTTGGGTGACATTACTCACTATCCGGAATGTTCTCAAACAATCAAGACGGCACCAGAAGAAAGACGAACTCTCTAGAAATCCGCTTCCTTCCCCCACCATTTTGGCGAGCTTTTATCTCTGCACTGCACTGCCCATCTCTTTGAACTCGTTGCCCGCGCCACCTCAAATCAACAATGCGCTCGCGACAATATGTATATGCTATTAAACTGTATACCTCTGGACATGTTCAATGTTCACAGTCCTTTGTGGCTACAAGTGAACCCACCGAATGCAAATCAATGTAATCTAATCTAATCAAATCAACACTTCCTAGTCTTTTCTGATGTTTACACAAAGTACATTAACCATGCTATATTTAAAGACATGGTGAAAGTCTGGGTTGTTTAAGTCTCTCACGCTAGCTTTAAAAAAGTGGCAAGTGGTATGAAGTTCTCCCTTTGTTGCATTATCTTTCAAATAGCGATAAGGTCCCAGTAAGCTCAGAGGATATTAGCTTTTCCTCTCCTGAAACCATTACATGCTTTTTGATTTAATGCTCCTCATATATCAGGCCTGTCTGATGGCTTGTATCTACTATTTGTGCTCAATACTAGATCAAGATCTACCCCAGAGAAATAAAACTGAAATGGGTAGTTTTATATATCTGATATTTAATTAAATCTGAAGCAGCTTCATTTAGATTGCATTCTGGAGGCACTAATTTCTTCAAGTTTTATTAATGGCAGAGAAAATATTAACTTTTAATTTCAAATAGCCAAGATTACTTAGAGTTTCTACAAATCAGTCAGGATGAAAGAACAAATTAACTAGTCGCTATTTCTAGCAGAGGTAGCAGGAAATTATTTCATAACAAAATAGTTTATTACAAAAGAGATTTTAAAAAATGTGGGATTGATTACTGGCAATATTCACATAATCATAATATTGGGCAACAACTATAACAAATCAACAGATGATGCTATCATAAAAGTGAATCGAAAAGATGTTGATGTTGACACATTGCTTCACTCACACTGTTTATTCACAGTGTGAACTGATATTTAATTAAATCTGAAGCAGCTTCATTTAGATTGCATTCTGGTGGCACTAATTTCTTCAAGTTTTATTAATGGCAGAGAAAATATTAACTTTTAATTTCAAATAGCCAAGATTACTTAGAGTTGAACTGTGAATAAACAGTGTGAGTGAAGCAATGTGTCAATATCTTCTCGATTCACTTTTGTGCTAATTTGTGCTTCACTGTCCCTACGCTTCTTTCAAGTTTATACTTTGAGATGATGCTATATCAATTCTGAAAGAGAGAGAAAGGTGTATTATGAAACCATCAAAATATTAACTCTTCCTAATGATCTTAAAGGAAAAATTGATAATTCTGGTGCTTTTAAAATTGCTGCTAGAAAGTGCCTATGATCTAAATCATTTTATTCTATACAGGATTATCTGAATGATAAATTATCCTGACAACACTTATGTACCTCTGCACATAGAATCTAGCTGTTCTAATGACAAATCATTGCCAATTTACCTTTGATGCCCATACAAAAGCTATTTTAATGTATTTATATTGAAGAACCTCCATTGCAAATCCAATTTAAAATGAGACATACTGGCAAAAGCCAAGTAAAAGTTAAAAAATAAAAAAATAATGAAAAAATAAAACTACCAAATTTGTGTGTTTGAAGAAATTTAGTAATGGAGACGTCCAAATTAATTGAAAAAACTATTTGTTGCAAGTTGTTAACACGTCATCACTTACAATTTTTATTTTTTCAGGGGCTAGTTTTCGAAGCCATTTCATTTTCAGCCTCAAAGGTCTATTGACTGCCGTTATTGTCAGCTGTCTTCTCTCTGGTGGTGGAACTATGAACTTCTTTATGAAATTATTCACTGGTGGGATTTCAAAGTTCATTATTCAGTCCTTATTTTTTCATATTAAGATCTTTTCGCATGTTGGCAGCTTGTTTTGGTTTATCACCCCTTTTAATCATTTGGAATTTGGGTCAAGGTCATAGTTTTCATCCCAAAAGTGAATTGCTACTGCTGACTTATTTTACTGTTTCAATTTGATGTTTCTAAAAAGTGCTTTGACTCTGGTTTTTAGGTTTTTTTTTTCTTTTTTTTCCCAATGTAACACTTTTCACAAAACTTAAAACGTATATGGTACATTCCGGATCTACTGATTAGTGGGATTTCATCTTTTGTTTTTTAATTTAACAATTTTAATACTGATTAACTATTTGTAGGTACCTACTTGATATTTTGTTCTTTAAAAATGCTTTTGCTTTATTAAATTTTTTTGGGTGGTATGTGAATCCATGAATATGCTATTGCTTTCGTTTTCTTTAGTAAATGTGGTTACTTCCTTAATGGTTTTCTTTAGCTTTGCCTTTTATTTTCTTAAATATCAGACCAAACCTAAAGAACCATTTAAATCTGCACTTTCAAACTTCTGGAATTTATTGAATTTAATTACCATTTGGTCTAATTATATGTGGGGACATTTATGCTACAGGCTTTTCCTGTTTTATGTATTTTTAATAACCCATATATTCTTGGTAATGTTAGATTATCTAATCTAACTCTGCTTAATTTTTTCTTATTAATTTGCTTTCTTTTAAAGTTTTAGTTGTAGATTCAATGCAGTAATTTAATGTGGTTGGTTTCTACTTTGTTGTAATTACTATTCTTTAAAGGTCTTCTATGCACAAATTGGACTGCTACTGCTGACTTGTCTTCCTGTTTCAAATTAATGTTTCTAATATGTTCATTGGCTCTTGTTTTTAGGTTTCTTTTGGTTTGCCCTGTGCAGAACTTTTCACAATCTTTATAATTTATTTGGTATATTCCGGATCTACTAATTGGTGGGATTTTGTTTCTTTTTCTTTTTTTAATTTAACAATTTTAACAATATGCTCTATTTATTGATGCCAAGAAAATATTTTCTCTAAAGATCATTTTGAATTTTCTAAGTGTTTCTGGCTGGTACATGAATTGTGCTGCTGTTTTCTTTTTCTGTGAAAGTGTGGTGAATGTACTTGCTTCCTTAATGGTCTTCTTTAGCTTAACTCGTTTAATCTTCTTAAAATACCAGACTTTGTTGTATCCATTTTCTTCTGCTATGTGGAGTATGACTTTTTGTTCCTTATAATATTCTACTTTATCCATGGGTACGTTGACTAGTCTGTGAACAACACTGTTTATTACTGCATGCTTATGTGTGACCGAGTTATAGTTGTGATTTTTTATGTAACTTTTAGACTGGGTTGGCTTCATGTAAATTTTATTTTTGTGTTGTTCCTGGTGACATGTGACCAAAAAAGAGAGTTGCCAATTGATTTCCTTTTCTATTGTTAATTTATACATTTTTCCCCTCCAGATTGAGTAGTTTTAATGCAACATCAGTCTTATTAACCGCTGCAAAGATGTCATCAACATATCAGTAACAAGCCCATGGATCTTCAAGGTTGTTCAGCATACACTATTAGTTTCCTGTTATCTCTTAACTGCTAATATCAATTAACCATTTATTCATGTAATTATTATACTAATTTTACCTGAAGGTGTGTAAATTGTACTCAAGGTTTAAAATTTCAGACCTATGTGCTTATTCCTGTGAATTTGACTAAGCCATTGTCATTAACTTTAGTAACACTGGTCAACAACAAATTTGTTAGATAAACAATTTTGGGTGTTTATGTATTTTCATCTGCTCATTCCAAAACTGAAGTCATAAATTTTCCATCAACCACCTTTTTTTTTTAATTTTGAAAATATTTCCCCCTTATTTATTAGCATTTAGGATATATTACATACTGATTAGAAGGAGTATTTTACATTTATATTTCATTTCATGGTGTCAACAACTGACATATAACATTTGGTGATTGTTGCCTTTGTGATTGTAAGTTAACACTGGCAGTTGAATAGAAGCTTTCTTATAAGAAAAAAGCTAATTCTGTGCTATCTTCCATTGTCAACTGAGAAAGAAGTGTTTAATACAGTCTATAGTAGTGAATTATAAGGAGTAGTGTAAAAGTGAATAGAATTTTAGAAGCATGACTCAAAAGTTTGTTAATGACAGAAAAAACTTGTCTTCAGCAATTTAAATGGACTTCATGTGTCAGGACTTCTCATACCAAATCTGTCAGATGACATAATAATGACTGAAGAATTGGAGGAACCACAGAATGATTCAGATCTTGTTGAAGATGATGCTATAAATGAAACTCACATTTTAACACAAGATATAAATGATTTGGTTCAGGATCCTGGTTTAAATAAAAGCAAGGCAGAATTCTCATCTCAAGATTGAAAAGATGAAAGCTATTGCAGAGTGACACCAAAGTAAGTTTTTTCTGCCAATGCCAAAAAGAATTTGCATATTTGTTTTCTACAGAAAAACACCTAATTTTCCACAGTGAGATTGAGCATTTCTTCCAATCACTGGGTGTTGAACTTAAATCTGAGGATTGGTATTTGTTAACAGACTCTTCAAAAACAAGTCTGAAAGGAGTGTTACTGCATAATGGAAACACAAATCAAACCAGTCCTTTAGGCCATGCAGTTGATTTGAAGGAAAACTATGAAAATATAAAGTTCTTACTATCTGCGAGCAAATATAATTTTTCTTGGCTGGCAAGTGTGGATTTGAAAGTTATAGCCATCTTACTAGAGCTACAGCTTGGCTATACTAAATTCTGCGGTTTCTTATGCACATGAAATAGCAAAGATAAAAGTATAGTTTGATCAGCAAAGAAAGCCCCAAGGAAATGAGGCGCAGGGGGAAAATTGCAGTTCCAATATCCTGTCTGGCAGTTGTTTATAACACTTGGGTCAGTTTAGTTACAGCCCATTCAAAAACATCAGGCCAACATCTAATGCATTCTACTTCTGTGAAAAATGCCTTCTCGGTTTTAGTAAACTGAGTGAATTCTTTTTGTAGGGGCCTTGTTTTTTGAATGATTTTACTCCTCGTGTAGCATGTGTTCTCTGTCACACACATTCACTGTCCTTGTTGCACTGTTTTGATATAGATAAGGGTAGCACATTCCTGTCAGCGACTTTCTTTCCAGTGTTGAACAATAATCATTATTTGAAAGTAATGAGTCGGTAATTCAAACACAAACATCACTTAAAATTATCCTTAGGTACTTGGACATGTTTCGGAGAACCGTTTGTCCCCATCGTCAACATTTATAACAAAAGAAGGAATATTTCTTGGTTCTCAAATAAGAAAACTGATGAAATGTAGGGAATTTTAAAACAATTTGAATCTGCAAGCAGTAGCTGCATGGCAAGCTTTCAAAACAGATGACACAAAGTTTCTAGGAAACTTCACATATGATAGACAACTACACTGAACTTGTCAGTGGGATGATGAACTACAAAATAATGGGATGTAATATGTCCTTGAAAATACAGTTTCTGCACTCCTATTTTGAATTTCTTCCCTTAAAACCTAGGGGCTGTATTCAACAAACATAGAGAGCTTTTCCACCAGGACACCTCAGAAACAGAAAGGCACTACCAGGGTATAAACCAATTATCTTGAGATGGCAGCTGAATAAAGACAAACATTAAATGAAATAGTCTATTACCAATCCTGAAAGTAGAGTTTGAGGTTGATTTACACATGTGAAGCCATTCACGGTGCATCATCTACTCCAATGTAAAAATCATCCTTACTCTGTTTTCAAGATTTGTAACAAACTAATTCAATTAGTGTGGATGTTTATTCAGCTGCCACCTCAAGAAAATTGGACTATAAATAGTGTCCAAGTGTGTTGGCAGACAACTGCTGGAACTGAAGAGGGCTGTTTCTCAAGCTAAGAACAGAAAAAAAACTCCATTCACATAGATTTTAGGTGAGTAAATGTAATTTCAGCTAAGATCTAATGGTATAGTGTATAGATATAAAAATATTTTCATAAGAATTGCTCAAAAACCTGGGGTGATGGAACAGTCCTGTAAAAAGATTTGAATTCAGCACAAAAAGTGTGCTAGACACACCCATTATTTCCCTTATAACATAAAAAGATTCAGATTTTGCTCATAATGTAATCAGAATACTGCATGGATATATGAGAAGGAAATAAAAAATTATGCCCTTTTTTAAAAGAAAAAGAAAACTGTTTCATTTGTAAGCTCCATTTAAAATTTATGGTCATGTCTAGGGCTTTGACTGATTAAAGATGTTGAACAATTGGTTTTAACTAATTCCTACTATAAAGCTCACATTAACTCCATTGATCATACTTTCAGCCACGTGATAAATAAGAAACACTTTTGAAAAATGACAAATCATTCATACATCCCCTTTAATTAGTTTGTGCTTCTGCGACTAGGAGAAACTTCTCAAAAGTATAGAAATGTCAACATTTAAATGAAAAACATACGGTAAATGAAAGGATCCTGTGGTTTCCAAATGTGCAAGATCAGGCCATGATGCCAAGGTTAACATTGTAAACATGAATGGGATGACAGGTTCCTGTGGTATCAAAATTTTGCCTATGGTTAGGTTATAATCCTTGGTTTTGAGGAGAGGTACTGGATATAGGATTTTGCCTTGAAAATTTTCCACCTTATCCTTGAGATACCAGAAGGCTGATCACTCAACCACATTGAGGGTTTTTCAGAAGTTCTAAAGAGAGAGTAACTGCAATTCCAACACAATAAAAGGTAGTTTGGTACCAATAAAGAGTCAATACTTCAGAAGATGCCATACAAAGATATAGCCGAAAAATTGTGTGATCTGATGCACCATCTTTGTAAGCCTGAATCTACATGTTAACACCAACATTAAAGTCCTGGTATTTTTATTTCAAACGCTAAGAGTTTCATATATGATTTGACATTTTCATCTGTAAATAAGAGCGAGTAGATGTGGTGGAGACTGCAGCAATGGTACACTTGGTATCATACATGCAGTACCTACAGCTTCAAGTACTTTTTACCAACCTTCTCAAAAGGCACACACATAGTAGGAAAGAGTATGTGTGGAGCATTCTACTTGTTCCACCCAGCAATGTGTGTTAGGGAACCGAGATTTTAGGTGAATACAATATTATCGGCTTTTGAATTATATCATAAATAATTATATAGACACCTGCCAATATTTTCGGAAAAAGATTTTTCTCAATCTACCATGTTTAAATCCTCAGTGACATGTTAAAGTAATCCATACACTCCCTTTCAATCCCAAGGGATTTTCCCACTTCTCCATTCTGTATATGGAGTATTTTCCTTCAGTTATGCATTACTGTGTGAAATTTATTACTTAAATTTCAGTTTTACTCTGATTTCAATCGAATTTTACATACATAACCTGAATTATGTTAACTAAAGTTTAAAATATGAATTTTACGATTGTGCAATTCATTGACTCACCAAAAAAATGAATTTATAATGAAAAAGAATGGAATTTTAGCACCAACAGCTTCATAAAAACTAAAAATTTTCACTGCAAGTATTAACATCAACTTCAATTAAATACTTCATCTCAATGTTTCTTCACGTATCAGAAAATGTCACTAACTTCTCTATCTAGAAAAACTGTGAATCAGCATTGCAGTTAAAAAACAAAAAGTCAATTTCTCTATAATTAAAACAACTAAACTAAAAATTTTCACTGCAAGTATTAACATCAACTTCAATTAAATACTTCATCTCAATGTTTCTTCACGTATCAGAAAATGTCACTAACTTCTCTATCTAGAAAAACTGTGAATCAGCATTGCAGTTAAAAAACAAAAAGTCAATTTCTCTATAATTAAAACAACTGAATTGTAATGTCTGAGAAACTATTTGAGTTTTTACATTCATTCCTTATTTACTCGCATTATAAGCGCCAACTTTCAAGTAAATAGCTTTAAACACAGATAATTTAGTTTATGTCCATAAATAGTTGGAGTTACATCGGGGAAGAACAAAATTGTGATTAGGTGGGAAACCAATGTGACTTGTGAGCACAAAACTCATATGTGAATAATCTCTCGAAATAGGTACATTAAATACGTCACAATATGTTTGCGCAAAAATGTGACTAGATACTCCCACCTGGAATGTCCGCAAAATTCCTCCCAAATCTGCGGTGAAGGATAAAGGAAGCGAGTGTAGTTTACTTCGTCCTGACCGCAAAGATCTATTGATTCAAATGGACCCATTCATTAGTGTGCCTAATTTAATCGAATAGGGAAGGTTCGACTATTTTGACCTGAACAGAAAATTCCTACTTACACTTATCAGCTGGTTTATTTTCTTTGAATAATAAGTGTGCTCTGTTATATACAACAGTGCGAATGTCAGGAACTAAAAACTGTTTGAAGGAATATGGAATGCTTAACCTCCTCCAAATTCTCACATGCCCTATAAATGCCATTTTCCAATGTGTAATTCATATATTCATATTATTTACTGGTGATGGGAGTATTCGAGTCACAGATTAATTCGGGTATAAAATGTCGATGTATTCGATTCATCTATGTATCCGAAACCCGAACATGTATTCAAATACTTCTAGAGTAACAGTGATGCCAACGGTAGCGGAATTCCGCTTAGTTTTTTCTTTTTCTTTTTTTTTTTTCTTTTTGTAATTTACGTCCTCCAACGTTAAGTCATATCGAACGATGAATGGAGTGGCTGAAATGATGCTCAAATGAGACCAGAGTCCATAGAGCTTAGAGTTACCTGACATTCGTCTTTCAGGTTAAGCGAAAACTCCGGAAAAAAACTTATCCAGGTAACTCACCCTGACCGAAATTCGAACTCAGGACCTCTTGAACGTGAGGCAGACATGCTACCACCACGCTACCGAGGCGGGCAGTGACGTTTGAGCATTTCGGAGGTATAGTGGAAAAATACGAAAAAGTGGGAAAATGTAGCGACTTCCGTCATTTTATATCAAACTTATCCTAAAAGCCAATGACATATTATTCGGGAACTATTCTTAGTTCTTAAGGAAATCGGGTTGAAGAATCTCTCATGTGCATGGTAGCTTATGTTATTATCGTTATTACCTATATATTTACGTCAAGCACCAGGACTGACAGTATAAATATATTACTCGATGGATGTCAAGTTATCAACAAGTTTATACAAACTACGCTAACCATAGTAGCATTATGCAACGCTTGCTCACCCTCAGGGCCTCAGGCTTCATTGTAATTTATATCATACTTTCAACTTGTCAAGTGAGTAATACGTTTTAGTACGTTGCCTTTATGTGTCACCAATTATATAATAAAGAAAAGTTAACTGAACCAAACTGAATCCTTGTGTTCTGGTGGCAAGTAAAAGAAATACGTTTTGAAGGGAAGTACGTCTTCTCGAATATTTCAAAATTCTCTGAAATATTACTTGTGTAGTCACATGGAAACGCTGATATGGAAAGACTGTCTTCCGTGATGGCTGGCATTAAATCTAAAAAAAAAAAAAAAAGAAAAAAAGAAAGAAGAAATAACGTGAAGCGTGAAACACTAGTGACCCCCTAAGAGTAAAAACTGACATTCAAAACAAAGGCAACTGCTGGATCTCATTTCCAGTAACTGATGAACATGTAAAAATATTTGGAAAATCCGTGAACAATTTTTCAAGTGCTACAGTGACAATAGAATCTTCTGATAGTGATGTCTCTTAAACAAATTTAGACAGCCAGCGCAGATCCCCCTTCACTTATTTGTAGTGAGTTATTAATTTATTAGGTATATTAACGCTTTCATTACACAAACAACAGAAACAACCATACCTCGATTCAGTTTCATTCATTCTGATTTGTGCTCACAGACTCACATCTTAAAGTTCAGGCAACCTAGAGAGGAGAAGGAACTAGTTGAACAAAGAAACATCGTATGAGATAATCAAGCAGAACCACTAGATATGATTACAGATAAAGTACACTCTTTACACGCAATGCACATATTTCCATCCCAACGCTATGGAACTATTCCCAAACAATTATAGGGTCCGTCTTTTTCGGACAAGGTAGTCTGTACATGTAACATGCTTGTTTTTAAAAGAAAAGTGGGTAATCAATTCAAAATTGCTAAACTATTAATTCTATGCACCTCATAGGTACCTACCGCAGTAATACAGTTATAACTTAAACATTATTTTTAAAATGCACAAATGCACTTGGTTGAGATATATTGCTCTGAATATTTTTCGCACAAGGAATGGTTGGCAGCCCAAGGCATGCTTTGCACTTATGTGCAGTGTGGGGAGGTCACAGTCAGTGCCTTACTCACGCCAAAGCTGACGCAAATATTCGGAAGTGAGATGGGACGCAGAGAAAAGAACAGTACATTTGAGCAACGACAATTGGTATTATTTCATCTTGAAAAGGGAAAAACATATCGACAAATAGCAGATTTCTTGAACATAAAAAGTACCATTAATGACATCTGCGGATATAAATATCAAGATATGATTGAAAACTTGCCACAGACAGGTCGTCCGAATGTCCTTAATAGGAGAGAAGAAAGAGCAGTAATAAGTAAAATAAAAACAATCCATGTCTTACTGCAACTGTTATTGCTACTGAGATTATGAGTGGATTTGGAAAGAAGATCAGCGCAAGCACAATCCAGAGGGGTTATACAGAGATCATTATCATGGACAAACTGTACGAAAAAAGCCTGATGTCAACAAAATTAATAGGATCAGGCGGTAATGATTTGTTAACGAGCAGCTCAGCGAAGATGTGGATTGGTGGAAAACAGCAGCTTTCTGCGACGAGTGAAAATTCAAAATTTCTGGCTCAGATGCGGGAACTATAATTTGGAGACATCCCAATAAAGAATTTGAAGAAAGATATGTGCAGGTGACAGTAAAATATGGAGGGTGTTGACAAATACAAGTCACTAGACTAGCAACTCTTTAGAAGAGTTGGTAATACATTCTGTAATCTATAGTACTTTTCTTGTTTTGTTGATTAGTAAGAAAATATATATACTTTGTCGTAAACAAAATAAAAGGGTCTTTCTTAAATGTGGTTTTAATCCATCCTGTAACATTTGGCGACCACGACAGGACGAGATGGATAATTTAAAGAAAGATGTAGCATTAGAAGATTGTCTACGCTAGTGGGGAACGCATTTGAAGATAAATTAAGGTACAGGAATTTCACATCGCATGATCTTGCCGTAAGCTTTAAAATACTAGAAGATAAACTTGAACGACTTTTTAGAAGTGTTGAGCTACTGCAAGAAGATTATCGTACGATTGAGAGAAGTGAAGAAGAAGAAGAAGAAGAAGAAGAAGAAGAAGAAGAAGAAGAAGAAGAAGAAGAAGAAGAAGAAGAAGAAGAAGAAGAAGAAGAAGAAGAAGAAGAAGAAGAAGAAGAAGAAGAAGAAGAAGAAGAAGAAGAAGAAGAAATACAAGATTTGGACGAGACCGAAAGTTACTGCGAACGATGGCTGACTCTAAGGAGCAATTATGAAGAAATGTTGAAAAGGGACGCGGAAAAATATGCAGCTATGCTCTATCCATTAGTTTAGTATGCGTTACCAGATGAAACTTTAAAGGCATAGCGAAGATTACAACCTCAAGAAAAAGGAGACCTTTTTGACAATCTGGAAGCATTGTTGACATTTTTACACCTGGAAGTCGAGCAAGAAGAACTACTACTTATAGCGCATGCTAGTTTTTCTTACGGCGAGTCTCGCGGAACTGTGAATCAAAATAAAATGCCTACATCTGCAGTTTTGCATGCAACAGGAAGCAAGGAATTGGTGAAACTTTGTATTTGGTACTCAAACGGCACTCATGTTTCTCAAGATTGCTTTTAACGCAAAGGAAATGAATCACAGTAAAACGGTAGACATTTTAAAGAAAAAAGGTGCAGACTACTCAGATCTCTGGCCTTCTTATTAAGGTGCAGGGACAAAAGCACTACGCCAAAGTTTGCAAGACTACGATACCCGATCAAGAGCTTTTCAACTAACAAGTTTCTGAGAAGCGCCAGCACAGCGCTGGTTAGAGAACGCATTCAGTTCACACGGTACAGACTTGAAATTACTGACCAGCAGCTACTGGACTACTTTTGGCGCCTTTCCTCCAAGCTTTCTCCAATGGACTGGGAGTGAGTGGATGTCACCACATTTGCTCAAGGATATGTCATGCTACTACGCAACACCACAAAATAAGCCAAGAGGTTCAACGCACTGTGCAGGGCCAAGGAAGAGATTCCACCTCTCCCTACCAACTGCACCATAATTAACCTCACCAATCTGTAATTAGATGAGGCCACGACTTCCGTGCTGGCAAAAGGCCTGAACTTCGCTCCAACACCGAAGCAACTCCCAGTGGCGGACATCATCAGCGGAGTTGAAGCCACTTTACAAGAACTAACAGTCGATAGCGGATACGCACAGCGGTGGAAGCCACGGTGACTTAAACGCCACGCCCTAAAACAAATACTAGCAGAGCCGAAAACCGGGCGCTCAAATGACTGCGCAAAGACCAAAATATGGTCTTTTTAGCGTCGGACAAGGGAAACGCGACAGTCGTCCTACACGCAGCACAGTATGCAGAGGAGATGAAACGTCTCTTGGAGGACTCGGCTTACAAGGTTATTAAGAAGGAACCCACATTGTAGGTGGAACGTCGCAACTCATTATTGATCAAGAAATCCAGCCTTACTCCCGACGCCAAACAAAGCCTTCAGGCTCCAGGCCGCCTATGATGTACGGACTTTCCAAGGTCCACAAAACGGAGATCCCGCTTCCACCGATTGTGGACGCAATCGGCATACCCACGTATCGACTGGCCCGCCACCTATCCGAAATGCTAAAAACACTTGTGCGAGGCTGTCCACACCACGTCAAGAACTCTGCCCAATTTGTGCAGACACTACAGAATATCCCCATTGCACCTGGGGATCTTCTCGTCAGCTTTGATGTAGTGTCACTATTCACCAGGATGCCGCTTAAAGAATCTATTCAGCTGATTTCACAACACTTTCCGCTTGGTATCACTGAGCTCTTCCGTCACACCTTGTCCTCCACGTATTTCCTGTATGGTGACAAGTTCTATGAGCAAGTGGACGGGGTAGCCATAAGGTCGCCATTATCACCGGCTGTGGCGAACTTCTACATGGAGCATTTGGAGCATGAGATTCTCGCCACGGCATACCTGAAGCCTTCACACTTCTTCAGGCATGTGGACGATACATTTGAACTTTGGCCACATAGACGAGATACACTATCTGATTTCCTCACATATCGGAACGGATGCAGACCCCAGATTCAATTCACTATGGAGGTGGAAGAGAATACGGTGCTGCCTTTCCTGGACATTCTAATATCAGAAAACAAGAGCGGTGCCCTAGAGCATGCAGTTTATCGGAAACCCACTCACACCGATCTATATCTAAACGCACGCGGCTGCCACCAGAAATCCCAACGAATGGGTGTGCTCGACACATTGGTCCACAGAGCGTTGGCCATCCCGGACCCTCAGCACTTATCTCAGGAACTACAACATCTGCGACAAACTTTCCGTCAGAACGGCTACTCTGAATCCGATGTCAAGAGGACCCTCGAAAAAGCTAAAAGAGCCGGACCACAGATACGTAGCTCCACTGAAAAGCCCAGTGCTATAGCCTGCATTCCATTTACCGGCAACCTTTCTGGAAAAATCGGCAGAATACTGGCAAGACACAACATAAAAACCATTCATAATCCGCCTGCAAAACTCAGACACTTGATGAGACCGGTCAAAGACCAATTGCAACTAAACGTTCCGGGGGTGTACTGCATTCCATGTGAATGTGGAGTGCCGTACATCGGGCAAACTGGCAGGACCATAGCTACCAGAATTAAAGAACATGATAGAAGCATCAGACTGTTGCAACCTGAAAAGTCTGGGCTGGCGCAGCATTGCTTCCGTTAAGACTATAGGACTAGGTTCGGTCTCACCAATATTGTGGCAAAATGCAGTGGCTACTGGGAGCGCAGAGTTAAGGAGGCGTTGGCTATCTCGGCAGAGAGTCACTCTTAAACGAGATGCCGCACTGCAATATAGTGCTGCAAGGAATCCTGCATTAAAACTTGAAAAAGAGAGACTCCGGAAAGACATTTGGCTTACCGAGCAGCGACCAGAGCAGAAGCGTTTTTTGATAGGTCCACCACATTACACCATCGCGAGCCTATATGGGTTGCCCCCAGCCCTAAAGTCATTCAGCATCCTGAAGATGGGAGAGATGCACGCTCCCGAAACGTCGATGACACAACATCTTCTTACCTGGTCGAAGCCCGAAATGTGTAGTGTTTAACGCCCGCTTTTACTACATACGGCACCGCAGGCGGTGACACTGATGATACATGAGATGAAGATGGAGCACCGGTGGAATGAGATGGCGCGGCAAACCGGAGGTCCCGGAAAAAACCCGCCCTAGCGCCGTGTTGTCCACCACAATCTCATTTTGCGGTCGCCTGGGATTGAACCCAGGCTGCCTTGGTGAGAGCCAAGCTGTCTAACCACTGAGCCACGGCGCGGCCGTCGAAGCCCGAGAACGTCTAGAACACTGCTCAAGAAGTCCATGGCTTGTACAAGGTTACGTTACGCAGCCTGACGGAGAAATTTGAATGCACCGTTTCGCTGTTAGACAAAGCCAAGATATGTTATGTTCCACGGTTGGAAACTCAAACCTATTATCCACTACTAAAGGTGAAAAACATAGTCTTATCTGATGTAGGTTATGATATACCAGAAGTGAAGATTCTTTTGGGAGCAGACATTTTACCTAGGTTGTTGACAGGAAGGATTGCAGAACTGGGTAAAGATATGTCTGCACTGGAAACTAAGCTTGGTTGGACACTAATGGGGCAGAGAACAGTGAGTACTAACTTAGCTAATGCCAGTACCATCAGCTGTTTGAATGGTTTGGATATTTTAGACTTTTGGCGACTTGAAACGCTAGGTATCAGAGACCCTGTTGAAGTGAAAACAAGAGAGAACCCAGAGAAGGAAGGTTTGGAATTTTGGAAGAAAATTGTCGATTTTAAGGAAGATGGGAGATTCGAGGTTCGACTGCCATTCAAGGAAGGTCATCCATCGTTAAACACCAACAAGAAGATGGCAAAGAAGGGGCTATGAAAACTACACAGAGATTAAAGGACATGAATAAATATGAAGATTATGATGCTGTATTTCTTTATTTGTTAGATGATGGCATAATTGAAACTGCTCCCAGTAACAATGAAGGGGATTACTACTTACCTCATGGAACAGTAATTAAAGAATCCAGCGTGACAACTAAAGTTAGATCGGTGTTTGATGCTTCTGAGAAGGACAAGTATGGTAATTCTTTAAATAACCGAATAGAGGCAGGTCCAAATTTAATAGAAAAGATTCCCTATATTCTGATACAATTCAGTAAACACGAGATAGGCGTCATAGCTGATATCGAGAAGGCCATTTTACAGATTGGCTTAGAAGAAAGTGACAGAAATTTCTTAAAATTCCTATGTTGGAAGATAGGAAAATTAACGGAATACAGGTATTGCAGGGTAGTTTCTGGAATTTCTTCAAGCCCTTCTTTACTTGGAGCAACAATATCACATCATTTGGAAGGAGGTACAGATAACGTGAAGAAAACGGTAGTGAAATTGCAACAGTCATTCTATGTAGACAACTGTGTCACAAGCGTTGTGAATGAAGAAGAGCTAGATCAATTTGTGAAAGAAGCAGTGAAGCTGGTGTCACCTGGAGGCTTTAAATTGCGCGGATGGATCAGTGGCCTTGACAATTACCCCAGAGAAGAAGTTTCAGGGAGAAAATGGGTTCAAATCCTAGGATTAAATTGGGATCCATAATCAAATAAACTTAACTGTAATACTGATGTGATATCGGTATTGTCACGCCCGATTACCAAGATGAGGTTATTGTCAGTTTCCCAAAGAATATTTATCCTATCGGGTACTTATGCCCTACAATCGATGATATGATGAGTTGCCAGATCATATAACAGAAGAGTTTTTGTTATGGACAAAGCAAATACATTGGCTGAAAGAGTGTGGTATTCCGAGAACACTATCATCAGACATCTCAGGGGCAGATGTTATACAATTGCATATATTCTGTGATGCCAGCAAACGTGCTTATGCAGCCTGTAGTTTCTTGAGATCCGAAACAGATGCAGAGGTGTCGGTAAAACTAGTACAATCCAAAACTAGGATTGCACCGACACTTCTAGTGACGATACCTCGTCTGGAACTTTTGGCTGCTGTCACATGAGTTCGTATGAGTACAGATAAAGGAATCTTTGAAAATTGAACACCTGAAGGTTATTTATTGGTCGGATTCTTATTGACCTGGATTACGAGAAATGAAAACTGGAACAGTTTTGTTGGCAACAGATGTAAGGAAATGTTTTTTTTTACAGTAATCCAGATGATTGACATCATGTACCTGGTAATGTAGATCCAGCTGATTTGCCATCAGGAGGATCCAACACAATGGCCCTTCTTGACAGCCGTTGGTTGGAGGGACCCCAATGGCTCCAGTATACAACAGAGTGGCCTCAGGGAGAATATATTGCTTCGGAAGAAGAAGTGAACTCAGAGAAAAAGAAAGGGATTATCGGAGCAACAGTCACTTCTATAGTTGGAAATTATGTCAATCAACAACTTTATTTCTCACAGTACACAAAGATTGTCCGCATGATTGCTTGGATGATGAGATTCCATTATACTCTTATTCATCAGAGAAAGATAAATGGAGAATTGACTTTTGAAGAAATTCAAGAACCAGCGTTTATATTAGTGAAAGTTGTGCGGACAGAATGTTTCCCAATAGGAAGGACAGCCTTTAAGAGTATTCAACTACTAAGAGACAAAGCTGGACTGCTGAGAGTGAAAATCAAGTTTGATCTCAGTGAGGGAACAGGATGTTTTAAAACACCTATATTATTGCCAGAAAAACATGTGATTATTTCAAGATTAATAAGAGAACAACATAGACATGTTATGCACCCTAATTTGCAAATATTGCTGGACCTACTAAGAGAGCACTATTGGATTATTGGTGCTAGGAAAGTGGTGAAGCAAGTGATTAATGAATGTGTTATCTGCAAGATGCATAGAATTACTGTACTACAAGTAACCTTTACACTGCTACCAAAGGAGAGAATTGGACATTCCAAGCCATTTGAAGTCACTGGAATAGACTATGCTGGATAATTATTCTTAAAATCAAGGTAAAAGGCATGGATTGTCTTATTTACTGGTGCAGTACCTATTCCGTGCCGCACATCTCGAACTAGTTCAGTCTATGACCACAGGAACATTCATCCAAGCTCTACGGAGATTTATAGCTCGCAGAGGGAGAGTCTCGACTACTTGGTCAGATAATGGTACCAACTTTATTGGTACTAACTGAGCACTGCCAGAGCTGTATTGGAAGGAAATTGTGAATAATGCCTCTATCAAGAAAATCTCATGGAAGTTCAGTCCCCATACGGCTGCATGGTTGGGCGGATGGTGGGAGAAAATTGTCAGAATGGTAAAGGAACTACTGTGTCGAAATCTCGGTCAAGATTGCTTGGATTATGATGAATTATACACAGTTTTATGAGATTGTGAAGCTATTATAGACTCTCCACCACTTACCTATGTATTGGAAAATTCAGATGAGCTGATTCCACTGACTCCAGTAGGTTTCCTTCAGGAAATTCCCTGTGTCGAAACCCCAGACCTGGAAGCTATTGATAGCTCAGCACTGCAATACCAGTAGAGATATATCCAGAATGGAGGAAAGATTTAAGAAATAGATTCAAACGGGAATACCTAGTTCTACTGATCCACAGAGGCCAATGGAAAGAACATGCTGTCAGCATAGGGGATGTTGTGTTGATTGGATATGACTCTACGAAACGTATAAACTGGCCCCTAGGAGTTATTTTGGAGCTGTACACAGGGACGGATGGAGTATCAAGAGTGGCTCCAGTGAAGACATCCGGCGAAGAACGAGGTCAACCCCTTCAAAGGTTGTATCCCTAAGAGATTTCCTCCAGAAAAACAAAGGAATTGAGTAAGTGCGACGAAACATCAACAACGGTACCAGACTTGGTGAGTGGCAAGGAAGAGAAAACAACCCGACTGGGTAGAAAGTTCCTGAACGTTTGGAACTATAATGAAACATTTGTGTTGGGAAAGTTTTGAAGTGTAATGCACATTAGTTTTAATCATGTATTTAAAGTTGCGCTGCAATTCAAAAGTCAATGTCTTAAATTGCAAGATGGAAAGATGTTGAAAAATTCCCATCACTAGACTAGTAACTCTTTAGAACAGTTGGTAACACATTTTGTAATTTATAGTACTTCTTTTGTTTTGTTGATTAGTTAGAAAACATATGTGGTTTGTCGTAAACAACATAAAAGGGTATTTCTTGAATGTGGTTTTATTCCATTCCGTAACAGAGAGCGACATGTTATGGTTTGTGGTTGAATGTAGGTTGAATGAGTAGGTGAGCTAGCTTTCATAGATAGCAGATAGTACTATGTTTTCTACATATAGTACAAAATTTCTAGGAGAATGGGTGGACATCTGATAACATCAAATTTAATATGGAATTACAGAAGCATTCAAAATTACCGTTTTTAGTTGTCTAGTGGAACGGGATATGGCCATAAAGGAACTTCGATGTTCCGTGCATCGGAAATCAACCCATACAGACCGGTATATGGAAGGCTCCTCACATCACCCTCCAGCCATAAAAAGAGTCATGTTAAACACACTCCGTCAACCTGCCTTACGCGTATGTAACAAAGAATACCTTAATCCAGAATTGAAGTACCTCTGAAATGTACTAAAGGCCAACGGTTATCTGAACCGAGATATCAATATAAACAAGAAATATCCAAATATCAAAACTTCGGAAAAGACTGTTGCGAAGAAAGCTTACATTCCTTGCGTTCGAAGAGTAACGGAAAGATTTGCAAAAACATTGCAACACCACGGTATTCAAACAAGATACACGTCAGCTAAAAAGCTGCGTCCTTTCATAATACCAGTCAAAAATAAGAACCCTCTACAAAATAATCCGGCTGTTTATAAAATAATCTGTGATTGTGGTACATCGTACGTAGATCAAACTGGCGGATCCATCAACACTATAAAGAATGGACATATAACATACATAAAAACTTTCACAACCAGAAAAATCTGCCATCGCAGAACACGCAGAGAACACCAGCTACCACATCGATTTTGATAATTTGGAGATTTTAGCTATTTGTGACAATTTCTCTCGAAGGATAATGAAAGAAAGCGTTTAAATATTTAAAGGAGCAATCTGAACCGTGACACCGGCAAACCACTCAGCACGATATGGAAGATCCTATTAGCACAATTTCCCATTGGAGAAGAGGGAGCCAATATGATTGCAAGTGGGCGGGGACAGAGAGAGTACAAAAACAGCGACCATCTTAAACATACACCGCCCTAAAATACCTCCAAAACCTGCAAAACCTATCCCTACGTAAAATCCTGTCCGTTCTTTTCCGTACAACAACAACCACCTTCACCACATCCCATAAATCCCCGAGGCTATCACCTAACGTGCCTCTTCCATCTGGGCGCGCATACGTCATCACAAAAACCCCGCAATCAGCAACATTGAGAAAGACGAGCCCAAACACAGGAAACACGCCAGGATCAAAACTCTCTAAGTCAATAACTCCACAATTATGCGCACCCAACTCCTCCCGGCTCAGGCCACATCCCCGGTAGAAGCTGCCGCCATCGGCAGCCTAGGAGCCAGCTGCACGCTGCCGCACAATCTAACTGCGTACACTGTGTTTAGTGTAAATAGCGAAGTGTAATTAGTGTATGTGCGTGCGTGTGTATATATGTATATATAGGGACGTAAGTGGTATGTACAGTTATGTGTGTGAATGTGTGTACGTGTATATGTGTGCGCGAGATGAGCGCAGTATTTAAAATACAAAAAAAAAAAAAATACCTCGCAGACCACTAACTTAATAAAACTGGTTCTCGGTAGCCAAAAACAGGTCATCATATGGGTTTTTAAACAACAATAAAGACAATAACAAAATAAAAGAAGAAAATGTAAATCCATGTAAGCCGGGTCCAATGTACCGGCACCAGGCCTTAAAATAAAAAGCCTATCAAGACTATCATTTGCAGTCGCCCAGTGAAGAAGCCTGACATAGTGTATGGCGAAACGTCGGCAAGATTTTTAAGAAACTATAAGCCAACGGAACGTGGACCACACCGGAAGCCAGGTAAAAAGTAATTATGTTGCGGTAATTCAACAGGAGAAAAGTCTATTTTTGAAATGCAAAAAAGGATAATTAGGATAATACTACATGTAAATAAAAGAACCATAGTAGACCACTATTCAAGGTATTAAATATATTACCCTATATCAACGAGAGTGGTCTGAAAAGTTTCCGACCTAATAAAGATACAATACATTTTTTCAGATTTTTTTTATTTTTCAACATAGTCTCCTTGTGACTGTAAACACTTCTCCCAGCAATGCTTCCAACTCTGTAACCCGTCCAAATAGTACTCGGCGTTTTTCTCTGCAAAATAATTGTTCACGGAGGTGATTACATCTTCATTTGACGAAAATCTGTTCTCCGAGCTCAATTTTCATTTGAGTGAACAAAACAAAGTTGCTTGGGGCTAGATCTGGTGAGTAAGGCGGATGGTCAAGCAGTTCAAACCGTAATTCGTGGAATTTCGCCATTGCAACCGCTGAGGTCAATTCATGCCAGAGGATCTACTCCCATTAGTCGTGGACCCGTAGGACCAAGGACCCGGGCCTCCTTTGACGGGAGTTACCGAGCTGTCCCGAAAGGGAGCCCAGCGCCTATGTGAGGCTTTTCATAGGGCAATACCTAGAGACTAACAAGCCCCCCTATCTGGTCCTGTGGATTCAAGACGGGACGGAAGTGGATACGCCACTTACGCGCGCCAACAACAAAGTGGGAAGCCTACCGATATGACCTCTGTAGGGCCGCCTGGTGATCTAACACACTGGCTATGCTGTCTAGTACGCGGGAATATTAATGGACTGCCTCAACCCCGTCCGGAGACGTATCCGATCTCCCACGGGTGTCGGGAACTACTGCCCCCTCGAGTCCAACCCAATCCGAATAAATCCCTATCAGGGAGGGGCTCAAATGTTCGGCCCGAGGTTCCTCTAGTAGCGTCAGAGGTACCACGAGTGCTAGGGGTCCGCAGCGCCCGCACAACGGCAGCTGAAGGGGACGGATCCCCTTCCAAACGGGGCAACCGCTGAGGTGTAAGACGGTGAGTTGTCTTGGTGAAACATAATTCCCTTTTTCTGTAAATGTGGTCGTTTATCTGCAAGTTCTGACTTCACATTGTCAAGTAATGATGCTCAGTATGCTCCTCTTATGATTTTTCCTTTCTGAAGATAATCGATTAAAATAAATCCATGACTATCCGCCTCCAAAAAAACAGACGCCATAACTTTCCCAGCAGGGAAAACAGTTTCTGATTTTCTTGGAGCCGGTTACCCCTTTGCAGTCCAATGTTTGGACTGTACTTTTGTTTCAGGCGTATAATAGTGTATCCAAGTTTCATCTACACTAATTAATCGGCGCCAAACTCGGATTTATTGCACCTAAACTTCACCAACAGAGCGTTGGAAATGTTTATTCGAACACGTTTTTAGTCAAATGTGAGCAAACGCGGCACCCAACGTGCGGATAGCTTTCTCGTGTCCAAATGTTGATTTAATATGTAACAAATACGTTCTTTTAACATGCTCATAGTCTCTTTTATTTCTATCACTTTAATTCGGCGGTCATCTAGCACAATTTGGTGATCTTTGGCAATGTTTTTTCGATAGTTGCAGTTTTTGACGTCCCGAACGTTCTTCGTTTCCCAAGGTCTTACAGCTACGTTTAAATTCAGCTGCCCAAAATTTTGCTGTGGTAAATGATGGTGCAGAGTCCCCAAACACAGATTCCAACTCATGTTTTATTTGCGTAGGCGTATTGCCTTTCAAAAACATATATTTAATGACAGCTCGATACCCGATTTTATCCATTTTCATAAAAACACCCACATAAACTCACTCAAACGACCGTTACATAACAACTGAGCGTTCACAATGGCTAAAACTTCGGCGAGTAACTATCAAGAGATGAACAACGAAATTGACTAGCTTTTATTTACGAGTACTGTCATCTTCACATTGAGGTCGGAAACTTTTCAGACCACCCTGGTATATAATGAAATGTGTAGTGTTTAACGCCCGCTTTTACTACATGCGGCACCGCAGGCGATCCCTGGTATATATGTGAAACATTATGCTATATGCACAACAAACTCACAGATACAGTCTTATGATACCAGAAGAGAAGATTACCTTCATGTAATCAGACATATCACAAGTGCATTTGAAAAAAGTTTTGTATATACTGGCCTTCAACTTTATAACAAATTACACAATTATCTGAAACAAATACCTGCACTGCATAGATTTAGGATTTGTCTCCAAAACTTCTTTCACTCCATTGCTTTTATAGAATAAAGGAATTTTATAAGTGCTTTGAAAATTATTTTTAAGATATTTTATAAATGTATACACAGCGTTTTATTTAATATTTTGAGGTAAAAGCTCAATTTTTTAATTTATATCACATGTGCATATTGTTAAATATTGAAACATCTGTAAATAATTGTAAAGATCTTGGACCTGTTCAGTATAATGTATAATGATCCAAAGAACCACCACCGCCGCCGCCGCCTTTCCTACCTACCTGCCGGTATTAGAGGCCCTTAGGTGAGTTCGGCGCAAACTATGGTGAGCTAATCCCTGAAGTTCCGTAATTATCAGATTGAAATGTTTGTCTTTGGGTCACAAAAGTACCAATAGCAACAATAAATAAATTAGTAGCTATAACAGAGGACAATAAAGAGTATGAGAAATATAAAAAAACAAAACAAAGTGACGTCATTTCGAATCCAGCCTTTGAATCACTGTATTCCAGCACCAAAACCCACTCGGCCAGCTGTCACATATTCTATGTCGGTCTCTGGGTAATCATTGTTTATCACCTCGCTAGTGTTATATGCATGAAATGGTGTCATTTATTTATGCTTTTTGCAGCTTCTTGGTCCTCATTCAGAGCTGTAAGTATTAATGCTGGATGAGTATATTAACAAATAGAAGGGCAGAGCTGCCATAACAGTTAATTGTGCTAAAAGTCAATGTTTTCACATTGGACTATAAACTGCGGATTGCATAGATAAGCATTAATAAATAGGTGCAGCTGACGCACCTAGTGTATCAGCCTCAACTGCTGAGATAAATTCGAAAACAAGAACAAATCAAGCTACTATGCTGTATTCTAAACAGTTTATAAACATTTTATCCAATTTTTTCGATGATGAACGTCACTTAAAATGCGTTTACAGTCCAGCATCTTTTGTCCCATTCTAGCGGAAAATTTTTCATAGAGTGGTACCCCAGCTATAAGAAGAAATATGTTGTCACCAAAGAATATGGACAAAATTATTTTAGCGATTGAAAGTGTACTGTACACATGAGGGACGATAAACAGTTAAATAGAAACATATCAGTGCATTCAGAATTTTGATACTAGCCGTAGTTATATACTACACGCATCATATGAAATATGTAAATGTTATCGATTTGCAGTGTGTCGCTGTAGTATCCAAGAAGTTGTTTACGAATACACCTATTCCTGAATAGCTGCATGTGAAAGTATCGAGAACCTGTTTTGGAATATAAGTAAGTAGTGGCGACTCATACACATCCTTCTTGTGGGACCAGATGTGAAGATAAATGAAAGTAAAGTTGAGTTATACCTTTTAAAACAGGTCACCTTTAGTTGCATTGCCAAAAAATGCAATAACAGAAATGTGTAAAAGCACTATACATATTTTTCACTATCAAATAACTAATATTGACAGGTGAAATATACTCACCAAATGGCTGCGTTACATGTACAATACCTGAGTATGTCTACTTTTCTAGGCTGCAAACATTACAATTACTCTGTTGCTGAAGTTAGGATTTCACCAATTTTCTCTTTGTGAACGGAACAAACAACCAAGTAATTAAGCCTATCTTGGCTCATGGTCTCCTAAGGAAAGACTTAATTCGTTTCAATGTATTGAAACTTCTCTCTGCCTCGGCTGTTGAAAATGGAGTTGTTAGTGCAATTTGGAGCGCTTTATGTACTTCAGAAAATACTTTCTCAAAGGAGTGTCGTATCATAAAACTTAATATTTCATCGACTGAAGAAATGTCTTTGAATCTATCATTATGATAAATCACTAAGAGTATATTCTTGAACTTTTGGAAGGAGTTCATGGAATTGTAGTTTTATGCAAATTGTCTTAGTCAGCGGGGAAAGCTTCACCGAATGTAATAAATTTCTTTGGGTGAATAATTCCCGAAGTATTGAATATATGAGACCGTTAGAATTGTCCTTTCATTTGGTTAACAAGATGTGTCACCACCTCTTTGGTATCTGAATTCGGGATCGGTGCAGAACCGTAGTTCGGTCGCTTTCTTAAGGAGGAAGTATCAACCTGGTATCTTCTAATGTTCTCACGAACTTCGGACACAGCTGATTCTAAATACTGCAAAGCCTTAAGTACTGCAACACTAATGCAAATTAACAAACCGGGAAGGCCCAGGCACATGAATTTTTGCGGGGGGTTTCTCGGGTCGCTGGGCAAATGCTGGGCAGGTTAATTACATGTCCCGAATTTCGTGTCCCTCCATTTCAACCTCATTATCATTTCATATCATCCCTCATCTCGTGGTTTCTTTCAAGGTAGAAGTATCGCAAGAGACTCGGCGGTGCTTGGTGTGCTGATATGTTCTGAGTGAACACTTCCTTCCTCGGGGGATGGCCTCCGGTCTGCGAGTCACTCTAGTGGACCGATTTAGGAATCGGGTGGTGGGATACCGTTTGTGCACGCCTGCCTGGAGTCCCTGCTCTGGGGGGGCCAACCTCCGGTCTCCGAACTGTCCTCGGGACTGTTTCCGGGCCACGGTAGTTGGGATGACGATTGTCCTGAACCGTGAAGAGTTTCTAACCGGTAAATTGTATGGACCCAACCCTCTGTACTGTCATGCTCCGTGGCGTCGGCCGATCTCTGTCTCCTCTCACCTCATCCTACCTCTCAGGGATACCCCATATGGAGGCATAGGTACAAAAGACCAGTCTCGTCAATGTGCCGAATCCCCTCCGTAAAATCCCACCCATCCGCCCTTCCGTCCATTGGCAATTTGTATCTAAATTGTGCTGTGCAGAACGTCAACATCTTTCATGATGCCGTAGAAAACAGTTCGAAAAAATCTTGATTAATCAGAAAATTCTTCAAACAAAGAACTTCCCGTATTTAGCACATCATTCCATCAATTTTCCTATTTAATATTCTCAAAACACTGCAATAAATAAAGTTTGTTTTCATGAATGCTTTTCACAACTTATGACTGAAAGTTGCATGTTTTTGTAGAAGTAGCTGGAATGCGTTTTTTGCAAACTGTACGCAACAGGTCATTGCGTTTTAGTGAAGACAAGAAAAATTTGGTGTATGTACCAATGTTGGCGAAAAATAACCAAACTGATTTTATGTGTTTGGAACAACCATTTCGTATAGCCAGGCCTAATTCGTGAGCATAGCAGTGTAAATACTTGGCATAAGGGAAAGAGTCCTGCAGCTAAGTCGGAATGCCCACTTGTCTACCGCTCATTATTGCCGCACCTTTGTACGTTGGAGATATGGGTTTTCTTTACAATATTGCAACTTATTTGTCTAGACATCACTGAGATCACTGGCTGTTCGATTACGAATCTCTTCAAAAGAAAGAAACCTTTCAACGGCTTTACACACATTAATGCATCGCAAAATTATGAACAACTGATTGCGGCAAGCCACGTCCATTGTTTCGTCAGGCTGCACAGAAACATAATCCGTCTTTCATTAATTCCTCAGTGTAAACCTTATACATACAATCCAAAAGTTCATTCTGGTTGCTGATTCCTGTGCTTCATCATAGCGGCTCAAAGCTAGATCATGGGTTACACAAAATTTTATACACTCTGTTCAGTATGTATCTATTTTAGCAGCTACTTGATTGTGTTTCTGATTGATATTGTGACTTTGTAGGTTCGTAGAATTAAAAGTCCAATTTGCCGAAATTCTAAATGTTCTTTATTTCCGTCGAAATACACGAAACAACATTTCATCACATATACACACCACAATCTACCAAGGTCGATGACAATAACAATCAGCTCTCGTTACACAGCATTTGTTCACAGCTCTTTACTGTTTACTCACAACTCTCTGCTGTTCTCCGCCTACCTCTCCCGCGACTGTTTTACAACTCCGCTGGCGTGTAACAATCTCTTAAATACCTCATTAATAGTTCTAGATACTTCCGGAAGAAAAAAGAAATCGAAACAGTGGAGCCGTTACCAGAACGTTCCATAAGCGTAACTTAATCTGGGCCGACAAGTCCTTTATCTCGCGCTATGTTTATCTGCTTTTTGCAGGCTCTTTATTTCCACACTGTCCGCATATCAGTTCCTTTGTGTGCGCAAGCCACCTTATCGCGATCGGGTTCGTGACAATATTTTATGTGCAGAATCAATTTGAGCAGCAACCTTTACAGCTCTGAATAATTTAAATGTACAGGCATGTAAGTGAAGTGCATTTACCTCATGTTTTGTCATTTATTCACTCAAATGCTTCAGATCATTATAACCTACCCTTGTCCTTTAGCACCAAATAACAAAGATTAAAAGCCTTCTGGAATACGGACCTAATACTCCCATTCGGGATTGAGACAAATGGCGCCGGTGATGAGCGATGATATCTGAGGTGTTTACACATGCTATCTGCTATATTGTTTTCCACACCTGTGATTTATTATTTATTTTAATAAGTCCGATATAAGTTTATCTAAATATTAGGGAAGAACGAGTATATCTGAACCTAAATTTGCACAATTTACAACACGTGAATAATTCTATTAATCTGTTTACTTTGCAATAATTTTTCCACGCCTTCTATATGGATTAGACTATGGAAAATTTAACCATTATTTGCCTCTCTGATTGAAAATTTAATTTGTAATTAAGTGTAATTTCAGTGGTGAGAACTAAAGGAATACATTGTTACAGTAGCAGATGTTACTGTCGTAAGTATGCTACATGCTACATAACCTACTTAACCTAAAACATTACAATGCCTCATAACAGTTGTGTTCCGAGAAATAAATCTACAGTTGCATCAGATATATACACCGAGAGCATTTTACACCATCGAAGGATCCAGCCGTGTACATACAGCATTTTGCTGCCGATTTCGTTAGAGGAGGCAAATTTTCCTGTGTAGATGGTTGTTTTATAAATTCTAAGAAAAAAATATTGTCACCCTGGCGGTAGACTCGCGAAACCGATGAAAAATGATGGCCGGTGGAGATTCGGGAAACTTCGGGACCGATCGTTACCGGAAGCGAGACAGTTGAGTGTAAAGTTGGAAAAATAAACAGTTTTTGAGGTTGCTAGCAAATTGTAATTTGAAGAATGTATTTGATACGAAAATAAAGTGTAGTTTTGGTGTTTTCTAACCTCGTCTTGTTATTTCACGAACCCACAAAGTCACAACTGGTGTCAGAAGTGGAACATACGACAATGGAAGCTGCATTGGCAAAGATTTTAGAGAAAATGGAATAAATGAAGACGGCCAACGACAACATCGCCGAAAAGATGCAAGAACTGAAAGCCGAAATAACAGCGAAGTCGGAAGCGGCAAATAACAACCTGGCCGTGGAAATAACAGCGAAGACGGAAGCGGCAAATCTCAACTTGGCCACGACAATGACCGCAAAGATGGCCGAACTGACCACAGAAATGAGGGCAGCGAACGACAGCCTGGCCACGGAGAAGAAAGCGGCAAACGAGACCCTTGCCGTGAAGTTTGAAGAACAGTTGGCCGGCGTGAGGGATAACGTGACGGAGCTGGGCAAGCGGATGGGCCAAGTGGACGAGCGTGTCGAGGACCTGGCGAGCCGTGTTGACGACCTGGAGGGAAAGGCCAACACCAGCGTCAAGTCCCTGAACGCCATAGTAGAGGACGTCGTCGGCAGGAAACTTAAGGATTTGAAGGCCGACGTGCCGGGACGCGACACAACATCTGCGCGCGTCAAACCGCCGAAATATGACGGCGCGTCAACATTTGAGGTCTTCCGCCGTCAGTTCGACACAGTGGCCAAGCACAACACATGGTCACCGGAGGAGGAGGCCACACAGCTAATAGCCAGCCTCCAGGGACGGGCCGCGGAAGTCCTAAACGCGGTGCAGACAACGGCGGCGCCGCAGCGTACCGCAGCCAACTAAAGGCAAGATCACCGCAGCCGGGGGAGACGCTGCAGGAGTTATCCATAGCGATTGAGCAGCTAGCTAGCAAGGCCTTGGTTGACTTGCCACTGGAGTTCGTATCCCGGGAAGCCGTCTACAACTTTGTCGACGGGGTACGGGACACGGAGATTCGTCAGCGCCTAATGATCGACGATTATAAAACCATCCACGAGGCGCTGACAGCGGCATTAAGGATGGAGGCGGCCAAGGTAGCATCTATCCCGACGTCGAGAACGAGGAGTGTCCGCTACGCCGGAGACAGAAGACCAGCTGAGGGACGCCGGCGAACACCTAGTGGCCTGTGTTGGGGGTGTAGACAGCCCGGACACCTGCGGAGAGACTGCCCACACCAGGAAGAGCAGCCGGAAAACGAGTAAGGGCCGTCGTGGAGAGGGGCACGTCGGCGCCATTACCACCATCCCCTCGAGTGACAATCCGCGCCGTCAGCCGGCGGATGGATGACAACTTCATCGCGGACGGCTGGGTAAGAGGAAAGCCGTGCCGTGTGCTGGTTGACACCGGGGTAGCCGTGACCAACATCAGACCTGACGTGGCGAAGGGTTTGCCGACGAGGAAGCCGAGCCGACCATACGAGCTTGTGACAGCATCGGGCGACACCATGCTTGTGGAGAGGGAGGCCCTACTGGAGCTGAACTTGGGACGGAGTGCCGTGCGTCTATGGGTGTTCGTCGCGAAGGTGGTTGAGGATGTGACTCTGGGACTGTATGCCCTCAGGAGCCACGAGGCAACGGTCGACGTCGGAAGGAAGGTCCTGAGGCTCAATGGAGAAGAGGTTATACTCCGTCAACCAGAAGAGCGCCTTGGAATTGGTAGGGTCGTCTTGAACGAAGACGTGGTTGTCCCCGCGAGGAGCGAAGTGATATTGACGGCGCGACCGGAAGGCCAGACAGCAGGTGGGGTCCAGAGGCAGCAGGAGTACGACTTCACCTCGGAGCATCGCAGAGGGAAGAGTCGCGGTAACGCGGACGGTATGTCCCGAAGACCCTGTCCAGAAGAGTGCGGCCAATGCACAAGAGTGGAGGGGGAGGAGCGTGCCGCAGCAGTTCGAGTAGTCACGGCAGTGCCTGCGGATAGCTGGGATAGCGCAGGCCTGAGGAGGGAGCAGCTGGCGGATGCAGACTTGGGGCCACTCTTGAGAGATGTGGAGAACCTGGTGGACCACCTCCACGACATGCACGAGATGGCTCGCCAGAACATCCAGAAGGCGAGCGACCGCATGAAGACCAGGTATGACAGGCAAGCCAACAGCCAAGGGTTCCAGCAAGGTGACCTGGTCTGGTTGTACCGCCCGACCCGGACCAAGGGACGCTGCCCGAAGCTTCAGCAGCCATGGAAAGAACCGTACCGAGTGGTGAAGAGGTTTAACGATGTGGTCTACCGCATCCAGAAGGTGTCCCGAGGAAAGATGTTGGTGGTACACCTGGATCGCCTGGTCCGCTACGAAGGCGCTGTTCGGGACGACCAGCCTTGAGGAGGGAGCAGTGTCACCCTGGCGGTAGACTCGCGAAGCCGATGAAAAATGATGGCCATTGGAGATTCGGGAAAGTTCGGGACCGATCGTTACCGGAAGCGAGACAGTTGAGTGTAGAGTTGGAAAAATAAACAGTTTTTGAGATTGCTAGCAAATTGTAATGGTGAACGGTGTATTGCGAGGAAAATAAAGTGTAGTTTTTGTGTTTTCTAACCTCGTCTTGTTATTTCACGAACCCACAAAGTCACAATATGAAACTGCAGGATTGTGTATTTGCGAAAACTTTTCAAAATGAACCCTCATATGTGCAAAAATGGTCTCCTAAAAGACACGATCCTATTATGTGTTTCAAATGGGAAAAGTTCTCGCCTGCAGCCAATCAGATGCGTTAGAACCTTCACCGTTGCCACCTCGTTATCCCCACTCTGTTTATATTTCCCTCTCTCTCGCACATTTGCCAGTGTTCTTGGCGCTAACGCAAACTGAATTTTCCAAAGTTTTATAATAATGCAGTTGTTGAAATCACAATTACAACATAAATATTCGTATATTACGCAAATGTTTTAAATATTTAGTTTAAAGTTAATTATAGTTTATGAATTACTTATTTTTCTAATCCAACGAAAATACTAGCTCTGCATCCGTATAGCTGTGAATGTTACTTACGTTAAGAGATAATTCGTCATTGTCTTAAACGTCTGAGTACTGCAAATTTATGATGATAGGTTCCAAAATCTTGTTACGTGCTATTTCTTTCCAAAGGTCGTCTTCTTGTAGTTTATCTGATGTCTCTTGCAGTTTTCCCAGTGTTGTGTTCCTTGTCAGTTTCTTTGTAAATAAGTCCTTCAACGTCAGTCAATTGAAAAATATTATTTCTGTTTGCAACATAATTTGAGCCCACATTAACTCAATTGGATTGTTCTAGCAGTAGTTTGGGAGGGGAAGGGAAGGTGGATCGTGTCTCGCTTTTACATGGAAGAGTAACTGAATAATGCTGCTTTGAACTCTAGTTAAATAGAGATTACGAACCATTCATAAACAAAGATATAATGTGACCAGACACGTTCTGCCAGACTAGCAAGAAGTGTGTCGTTTACTCTCATCGAATTTAACTAACACCTTGGCTTATTCATCTTTCACCACGCCATTTCCAATGTTTACGTTTCAGTTCTGAGTAATTTCAAAAATACGTTTACGCATAGATGCCAACCAATAATGATGTTCATTACAGTGCTTACGTCCCAATGCGTTGTTATAATATAATGGTATCTACTTTATTTGTATTAGGAATACTATTTGAACGGAAAATATGGGGTTTTATGCTTATATTAAATACATTACTCTCTCCTTTCTCATTGATCAGTTTTTGCAAAATCTGAATTTTTGTCTTAGCGCGAATAGTTTTTACTACAGATTGATTAGTTTGCCGCTCGTCACACACCAATTAGGGGGAATGCAATACAACACCGCAGGACTCCGATTGGTCGCTCACCTAGTAACGCTCAAGGACACACCTTCCCATTTGAAACACATAACAGGGAACTTGTGAACCAAGTTTATGACCGTAACCAGCCACAGTTTGAACAATGGTGTGAATGAGAAAATATAAGTAAACTCTATGTGTTTATAGATACATTAGAAAGCAGAGATGTCAGTCCTTTCAATGTAATAAGTAGGCCTGACAGTGATTCTGTTTCACCATATAAAATAGATGACACACGTGTTGCTGAAACACCAAAAGGGACCGTACGTATTAAAATAATGCCGTCTCTATTTGTGCATGTATTTCACAATTATTCAGAAGTTCCCAGTAAAGTCAAAATGGTGTTTGGGCGAGGAATTAATTTGTGATAAGTGGACGAAGTTTGACTGCCCGTTGAGCCAAATCGCAGAATTTAAACATGAAGATGTGTGTACTAATGACTCGCTTTCATTGTTTTTGAGTTGGTTTGCGGTGTTTACGCTTCGGAAAACATGGGTGTTCAACTGGAGCTATATAGGGCAAGAATCGGGCGTTTTTGCACTAAGAAATGTACCGTAAATAAAAAATTATTTAATGAAGAAACGAGAGCTGCTGTATGGGTAATTTTGATTATACTGCTAGCAATTGGACGAGTCGAGGTGAACCGTGGACCCGAAACGAAGATGACAATGGAAAAGCTGGAGGAGAAAGGAATTGAAGGAAAAATAGCTGAAAAGATTGCGGAGATAAACGTATTGTTAAGATGGAAAAATTATGAAACGGAGAAAGAACGAAGAGAACGTGGCCGGAGAATACAAGCAATTGAAAGAGCGGAGTACAGAAGAAGAAGAAGAAGAAGAAGAAGAAGAAGAAGGAGAGGAGGAGAAGGAGAAGGAGGAGGAGGAGAAGGAGAAGCAGAAGCAGAAGAGGAAGAGGAAGAGGAGGAGGAGGAGGAGGAGGAGGAGGAGGAGGAGGAGGAGGAGGAGGAGGAGGAGGAGGAGGAGGAGGAGGAGGAGGAGGAGGAGGAGGAGGAGGAGGAGGAGGAGGAGGAGGAGGAGGAGGAGGAGGAGGAGGAGGAGGAGGAGGAGGAGGAGGAGGAGGAAGAGGAAGAGGAAGAAGAAGGAGGAGGAGGAGAAAACATCTTGTGGTATTTGGCATTAAAGAAAATCGAGATGGCAGGACCTGGGAGCTAATGGAGGAGTTGCTCCAAGATAAGCTAGGAATTGCATTAATGGGATGGGAGATCGTGACACGCACAGGCTTGGAAGAATGGGAAGAGGACCAAGGCCGATTGTAGTGAAATTGGCCACGATGAAGCTGAAATGGAGAATACTACAGAAGGCGAGTAAACTGAAATGATCGAATGTTTTAATAGAACAGGATTACACAAAAAAGGAGTAGGAACTGAAGAAATAATTGATTAAAGGAATGAAAGAGGCCCGGGCAGACGGAAAAAAAGCATTTATTAAAGGCTTGAAACTCATTGTAGAAGGCGAAGTTTGGAGTCTTGCACTGCAGAGAATGAATCGAGAATAGGTAAGGAATGCGCCGAGTCCGAAAAATCAGAATATGTTGTGACTTTGTGGGTTCGTAAAATTAAAAGTCCAGGTTGCAGGAATTCAAAATGCTCTTTATTTCCGTATAAAGACACTGCCTGTCCACCCCTTTGCAGCAAGCTGACATAACATAAACCAACATAATCTCTCGTCACTTCTGCACACGTAAATAAACAAAAGGGTTCACTTTCAAATCTCAGCTGCACGCGCACGATTATCAGTTCAGATTTTGACTCACTCAACTGACGATCATAGCTCCACGCATTGTCCTAGAAATTTGGGAATGTTCTCTAAAAATCAAGATTGCACTAGAAAGACGAACCTTCCAGTTATCTATCTTTATCTGTTTCGGCACTGCAGCAGCAGCACACCAGCAGAAGAATCTAGTCGTCCAGGTTTACCTGGACGGAATGGTTTCGCCCAGCACCTAGCCGCTTTCTGCGGCTTTATCTGGTAGTTGTATGTGATTTGTCTCAAGCGTTTATGTCGGGGCATAGGTTTCTCTGATCTGTTGGGTTAAGCCGCTCAGGCTGCCGCCTGGGGTATATATTCCCAAGGCTGTCTTCACCCGAACTCCCCGCTTGAAGAAGGTCGGAGTGAAGACAGCACGATCAGAGGGGATAGGAAACTGTGTGGGGGAATTATCTAAACCCATTTCTGGTTCTGGTGTTTACGGTGGGATGGAGAGAACCCCTTCTGGCTAATAGCCCATGGCGTCCTTGCGGAGTTTGTACCTCCGCCTCCTGCGAGGAGCTCTGTGGTCATACCGACCCAGAGTGTTGACCAGCTGGTTGGAATGGGTAGACAGTTTTTGATGGAGGGTTCGAGATCTCTCTCTTACCATATCCTCTATGTAAGGGATTTGGGAGTATTCATGTAGGATGTGAGTAGGGAATCTGCGCCCAGTACCGTAGATCATCCTTAATGCCCGACTCTGCACGATTTGCAGTCAGCGGATGGTGGTCGGAGCTGCCAATCCCCAGACCTCGCACCCATACAGAATCATGGATGGGATAATCGCCCGGTACAGACGTAGTTTGAGGTGTGCAGGCATATTGGATCTGAAAATGGGGTACAACTGCCTGAGTGCAACATGGCCTAGTCCCGCATTAGCCCTGACATGGGGAGTGAAGTTTAGCCCGCGATCAAGCAGGACACCCAGGTATTTAGCCGAGGTAACCCATGGGATTTGCCTCTGCCTCAGCCCCAGTGTTCCCGTCGGTCGCCAGCGTCGGACCTTAGCCAGTAGAAGAGCTGAGCTCTTTCCTGGACTAATTGCCATCCTCCACTTCCCACTCCAGCGGCCGATCGCTCGGAGCTGTCGTTGCAGAGGCGGGAAGCAGAACTTGACATTTTTATTACGCGCCATAATGAGAACATCGTCCGCATACTGGCACGTAACTGTCTGTGGCTCAGTAGGGAAGTCAGACATGTAGGCCGCGAAGAGCAACGGTGATAGTACACTACCCTCCGGGACTCCGGTAGCTATGGGTCTGACACTGGAAAGCTTTCCTTCCACTCTCACTCGGAACGTGCGATCCCGAAGGAAGCTGCTGATCAGAGCAAGATAGGGAGGAGGGATGTTAACTTCCTTGAGCTTGTATAGTAGACCCTGGTGCCAGGTTGTTGTAAAGACCTTTTCCACGTTCAACAGAACCGCAATGGTTTTGAAGTTCTCCTGGAATCCCAGGGTTACCTTCTCAATCAATCGAAGCAACTGCATGGTCGTGGAATGCCCCGTCGAAAACCAAACTGGTGATCCGGAAGGAGTTACCTGTCCTCAAAAAGAGGTGTCAAGCGGGCTAGGAGCAGTCGTTCAAACATTTTTGAGACAACTGGGAGAATACTGATGGATCGGTAGATGCAAGGAAAGACCGGATCCTTGGCGAGTTTCAAGAAGCACACCACCCGCGCCTCCTTCCAGAATATCGGGAAGTGGCGTAGGTGAAAGCATGCATTGAATATCCTCGTCAAGTCGATGACAGCCCTCTTGGGAAGGTGCTGGAGCATGGTCGCTGTGACGCCATTATGTCCAGGGGATTTATTTGATTTGAGCTTTTTGATTTCGGAAGACACCATTTTAGGGGTGACTATAGGGATATGGATCTCCGCGTATCTCGGTGGTGGGTCCTCATAGAGGAACTCCACCTCCGCTTCCACGTGTTCAGTAAAGTCCTCGTCTTGGGGTCCTCTCTAGGTTCGAATTGGCTCTCCAGATAGTCTGCGAACGATGTGGCTTTCTCGTATGGTTCAAAGGCGAGCCTCCCACGAGTGCCATGCAAAGGATGCTGGTACAGAGTTTTGTCTTTACGTAAAGACTTGCTTATTCGCCATGGTTTCTTTTCTTGAAGGTTGATGTTCTGCATGGGGTTTTCCCAGGTGGCAGCTCGATGAGCTCGGAGCAGTCTTCTTACCAGGGATTTTAACCGCTGTTAGACTGCGCCTATCCTGGGATGGCGAAATCGTTGCACAGCCTCCGTACGGTAGCTTTGGCTTTTATCAGCTGCCGAATCTCATTGGGAATGATTCCAGGATTAGGCTTGTTAGTCGGGATGCGGTAAGTGTGTACTCTTACAATCTGTTGGATTTGTTGGGAGAAACGTGTCGCCGCCAACACCAGCGCCACAATATCATTGATACGTGGACGCGGGTCGAACGTTTGGTTAAAGGATTGTATGGCTGCATCCCAGTCAACCTCGTATTCCCAATCAGGGAATATCAGTGCAGGGGCACTGATATCTGTGTCGACCATGACAGGGTCATGGTCTGAGTCCATCTCATTGACAACTGAGAGGTCCAGATGGAATGGAATGTTTTTGGTGATCATGATGTCTATGACATCCGGTCTGCCGCGAGCCGGATGACATGTTGGACCTCTTGGTCCGTGCGCGATCAGATTTGGGTCTCCGCTTATGAGGCGGTAGAGCCCTCTTCCTCTCTGGTTATTGTTGCGGCTATTACAGAGCCCGTGCTTCGCGTTGAGGTCTCCTGCAATGCAAACCACTGGGTATAGGGTGGTGTAATCTGCCTCATAGAAGTGGCCAGGTGCGTCGTATGCAGCTATCAGTAAAGAGTCTATGCCTCCAATGGCAAGTCGGATGGCACAGGCCTCAATATGCTGAAGCGTAGGAAGAGGAAAGGGTGTATGTCTGATGATGTTTTTGATGAAAATGGCTGTTCCGACCCCTGACGGCCGACTCTATCGGTCCGGTGGGTGACGTAGTTGGGCAACGAGAAATTTGTACCAGCCTGTAGATGCGCTTCACAGACCATTAGAATGTCAATTCCATAGGACTGCACAAACTCAAGCACACCAGGATACTGTGTCCCTATCCCATTCGCATTCCAGAATGCGACCCGCAATGGTCTCCGAACAAGTCTGGGGCCATTACAGTTGAGTGCTAGGGAACAGTTCCTCGAGTGTTTTGAGGAAGATAGTGTATTTTTCCAGGGAGTTGTAATGTGGGTCGTTCATTACCCGCTTGCACTCTCTAAGAGTAGGGAGAATCCTTTGGAGGAGATCGCCGAACCACAGAGATAGGTCCCTGAATTCTTCGACGTCTCTCTCGGATATTGCAGTTGCCGCAGTTAGGAGCGGCGAGAGAGGAACAGTCATCGGAGCTGGCGCAGTGCTAGGAGTTGTAGTAGACTCCGTCTCCTTGGGCGGGGCTTGCCGCTGCTTCTTCTGTGGGGCAGCAGTTGACTTAGCTGTCTGCTGTTGTGGAGCAACAGTCGGTCTGGCTGCCTTCTTCTTTCTCCTCGGAGGTCTCTGAGGTTGAGGTTGCTCTTCCTCTATTGGTGTAGGGGTAGCTGCATATTGAGCAAGAGCCTTAACAGATTGCTCTGCGCGCTCGGCTGTTTGTTCTGCCCTGGATAAGGCTGCCGCTAAAGACACGCCAGGTTGGACGGTTGCCTTCCCGACATCTGTTTTGCGGCGGCTCTCTATAATCTTCTGCCTCGCCACGCAGCCCTTGTAGACGCTAACGTGGTCCTGCTGGCAGTTGGCGCACCTCTTCTCGTCCGGGGCTTTATCACAGTCCCTCAGAAGATGAGGCCCAGCACAACGCAGGCATACTTGCTTTCGCTCGCACGCCGCGCTAGAGTGGTGGAATTCCATACATCTGTGGCACTGGACTGGTCCACTTTGGCCGTAGAATCTCTCGATTCTGACGACTGTATGGAATAGCTTCCGGATGGAGTCGATTGGTTTTTCCGACTCTCCAGCGACCTTGTCTACATTGACCAAGAAGAGAGGCATAGGAACTTTTACCGGCCCTTCTTCTGTGAAGATAGACTTCTTCAGTTGAGCCACCGAATTAACCTTAATTCCGTGCTCCTCCAGCAGTGCAGCCTACAACTCCTCAGGTGGGCATTCAGAGTCTAAACCCCTGATGACCCTCCTTTCGACGTTAGGTCGATGAGAGGAGTAGTAGTAGAAGCGGATATCCAAATTCCTTAGCATCTCTTTGGCTGCCTCAAAGTCAGCAAGACTGTAAGTCTGGATATGGACCTTTCGAGGTTTTCTCCGCACCTCGAAATCCTTCATTTTTGATGCAATTTGTGGCATTACTGCGACGTGATTATTGAAAGTGTCCGCCACAATTGGCGGCATCTTAGTCCCCCTTTTGGGTAGGGGTTGCTTCTCCCCAGGTGGAAGCGGTTGCGTTTGTCCCGTGTTTTTGGGATCGGTGTTTCTCCTCTTCCTCCTCTCAACAACAGTGAAGTCGTCAAGGTCGGACTCTCCCTCCGACTCAGGCAGAGGTGGATAGGACGAAGGGTCCATGGATGCTGGTGGTGCTATAGATGTAGGTTTTCGAGGAGCCGCAGCCTTCCTCTTTAGGCTTTTTGCCTTGGTGGTGGTTCCCGTAGGGAGAGGGTAGGTGCTGGTTGAGGGTTGTTGCCCATCTTGGTCCGTCAAGGTCGGCGCAGTTGCCCTCCGGCTATCCGCAGCGGACCGGACCTCCCCAGGGTGACTTGGGGCCTCACTAGGGTAGGCGCCAGAGCGAGTCATTTCGACCCTGGGTTCAGAACTGGAGTTCTGACCCTTGGCTGTGGTCTTGCGGACCTGCTGTCTCGTGGTCTGTTTGTCTGAGTCTTGTGTCAAAGAAGTAAGTCTGGTGCTGGTATCGATTCTTACGATAGCGGAAGCTTGAGTATTCAGTACACTGACCACTGCCTTCCGCTAGCGAGCTGCCAAGAAGAACCGGTGCCCTATTGCTGAACTGTACACGCGTAGCAGGGTAGTAACGCTGTCCAATACACCCGTCGATAACATGGCACACACATAAAACGTCCACCAAAAAAAGACCTGTTTCGGCACTTTTTATCTCTGCGATGCAATATCTGTCCCTTTGTGTGCGCCGACCGTGCCAGTCGCAACAATGGGTTTGCTACAATATGGAGAGGTCAACATAGCGAAGAGCGTGTGCCGGACAGATACACAAGAACCGAACAGGTGACCGAAGCAGAGGAAATGACTTTAACCATCGGATGGGAAGAGGAGGCCAGAGATGGAGCTGAAGGAAATGAGACAGACGAACGGGAAGAGGACAGCACAGCGCAGACGCAAAATGATAGGACAGAAGAGAGGGGGAACATAGCCACGAGTGCTGCTAGTGTACTCGTGGTGGGGCAAAGTGAGTCACCTTTAAGGTTCGTCAGTGAAGGTGAGTTAAAAGAAATGTTGGAAAGAAGGGGGTGGTGGTAGTGGGGAGAGGTAACACACATGCACGAAACCTTCAAGTCCGTCTGACACACATGCACTCCGCACCATTAACAACTCTCAACTGAGTTTCTGCTCGCTCGCAGGTACTGGTAGGCTTGTGTTAGCCTGAAGATTGTTGCTGTGTGCCCACCCAGGATAGGGTTTAACCAAAGATAGGATTTTCTTTTCGGGATGGGTTAGGATGGCTGTTTTTGTTTGAGGATGGTGGATTGATTATGAGGTAGTTTATTGACTCCTCTAGAAGGATAGAATGCTTTCTTTAGTACCCTGGCGTAGAAGGATTTATTTTGATTTGAACTGAATTTTGTTAATTTTGAGACCAACAACTCTTGGTAGATTATGGGAGCTCAGCTTTTGCTGCTGCTGGAATTGCTCCGCGGTTACCTCGGATGCCCACAAACCATGCGGAGGACCCGGAATAGGCGGCGACGACGTCTGGTGGGATCATAATCACCAAGAGACCTAAATTGAGTTTCTGCACACACAAACACACTTATTTATACGCGAGTCAGCTGTTCTCGAGGTTTCTCGACACCTGACAATGTCATTTGAAACCTTCACGGCCTTTCGAGGCAGCAGGCGAAGGAGAAAGAACAGTGCAGTAACTTCCCTGGCTCCTTCTCTCCCCACCCCGTCTTTCCTCTGCAAGTGATTAGAACTGTGCACATGCGCTGGCCGGTCTGTGGGTGTGACTTAGCCGCAATCCGTCTCTTTCACTCCCCGCTTTCCCCTCTCTCGGCGCTCGTCTACGATGCCTTGCGACAACACAATCTCTTTTACTCAATTCCCAATCTCTTACCTACTCGTGATGCAACTTCCTTTTACTGAGGAAGCTCTAAAGGCCAAGTTGCACTAATGTATATGTTAATTCATATTAGATAAAATGCCAATCCAAACCCTATCTTGCCATGACATTTAGATTTCCCTCAGCAGTGTATGTGGGGAAAGGTTGATGATTATATCTATAGGGTAGTTGAATTATAATCGAACCAACTACTGCGAGAAATGGCCCACAAAGGCAGACTAGAATCAATATCTTGTAATAGAGGCTGGAAATGTTGACCTTGTGCTCTCAAACAGACTGCAAATCTGGTGTAAACATTCTCGCTCACTCTTTTATTTACGGGGTGCTTTAACAGACAAACTGCATTGTTCTGATCCACATATACTAGAGGAACTCAGGGGAAAACTTGTGCAACAAATCACAGGAATACCTGCTGCTGAGCTTCGGAGAGTAAGTGAAAACATACTAGATATGCTTCCTGTTTGAGAGCAAATGGTCAACTTTTCCAGCATCTAGTATAAGGTTAAGGATTCTAGTCTGCTTCTGCCGGTGTAACTTCCCCAGCAATTGCCGGCCGTCTTGCGCAGTAGAGACAGGCTGTGAATGGGTTAGATTGTAATTTAATTAACCTGTATTTCCTCCCATCTAGGTGAAAGAAATTCATCAACCAGATGTGTTGATGGTCTTCCATGCACACTGGAGGCTATGAAGGACTGAATTAACCTCTGTTATGTAAAACTCAGTGTCCATTAAAAACAGTTATAATTAAGATCATGATGCATCCAAATATTAAATACTCCAGAATAGTACTTCCATCAGTTCTCTGGGTGAAAACAACTTTGGGAAAAGAACAATAACATACTCTTACTGGAATGCCAGATGAAGAATGGATGAAGTCTAAGATTCAGAGCATTAGCAAACAACATGTTTTGTACCAACAGTGAAGTTTGGATTAAGTGGCATTATAATAAGCCACCCAAATAGAATGTCAAATTAATAGAATGTAATGCCTTGTTTTAGGGAAAATAATTTATGATGATCTTTTTGATCCATTGTGTCCAGGCACAGATGTTAGTCTTACTACTTATTTGGAAGATGAAGAAAATTACCAGACTCAACCCTCATGCAGCATTCTGTGGTATATAAAGTTGTAAAATCATCCACATAGATCTTCATTAAACTTAGTGGACGAAAACTACTTTGATGACCACTGTTTGTACCAATACATTCCAAAAATTTAAGCAAAATATATGCAGCACTATTATAAAGCTTATGTCTCTGTTCTCTTTTTCATGAAGTTATGTATTTGGTGATTATATCAGTTAACTTCAGGCTACCCAATGAAGACCTGGAAGGAAATTAAATCAAGAATAGAATCTCAGGTATTAAAAAATTAGCAATTTTATAATTGTTCTTCCACAATAGCCATGTGTAGGCACTAAGATGGAAAGCTGAACTATAAAAATTCAGTACTATGACTAGGACTCAAACCACAATCAAGAAGTACATTGATATAGAAAACCAAAGATGTTCCAATTCTAAGATGTAACACTGAATTTTTCAGTATGATTCAGCGTTCCAACAGTTGCTAGGTTTTAAAAGTTTTGTATTTTTAACTGGATGATTTTTTAAGAATGGGAGATCACAAGAAATAGCTCAACAACATCTATGGACTGTGCCTCCGTAGTCAAATAGTCAACGAGCAACTTCTCCTTGATCAGTGATCCCAGGTTCAATTCCTGGCTGGGGTGGAAATTTTTCTTCAATTAGGTTTATAGAATTTGGAAGTGTGGACACAAGAGTGAATGTGCATGTCAAAATAAGAAATGATGAAAGCTTACTGTATGTAGCCTAATCTAGGATTTCAAAGAATAAAAATGCCATCAAAAGTTTCAGTAAAAGCTCCCAAAATGACCTAAGCATTTCAAGGGAACAAATTGTATAGCATAATGATGTTTAAACAGTGACATGATATCAAGTTATAAAGCTTGAGGAAACAATGAATCCTGCCTTCGAAATAACTTGCAAAAAAACCACTACTAAATAAACCTTATTTAATGTCCAATGTAATGTGACTAAATGCAACATGAATCACAGTAAGAAAAAACCAATGTGATAAACTCAAGTTCTGATAAAAGTTTTAATTTATTTACCTCAGTCATGAGAATGTTATACAACTTCAGAACAAAATGCCAATTTCAATTTTGTTTTAAGAGCATGTATATTGATTCACATAAGTATTGATTTTAGTGTTAGCCTTATAATCTTTTTTTACCTTTATAGTTTGTGTTTCAAACTTTTGGTAGGTTTTATAAAATTATAACTTTAAATGAATAGCAGGGGTGGCCGGTGAGGCATTGTATTGCCGGTGCCATAATAAATAATGAATTAATTAAATAATTAAATAAATAAATAATAAATGAATAAATAAATACAAAATAAATAAATAAATAAATAAATAAATAAGGGTTGTTAAAATATAAATATGTGTACCAATTTCGAACGATTTAGATAATCTTATCAATAATCCATCTTATTTTATAATATACTGTACCAAACAGAACGTACAAGGAAACAGAAATAGATATTTATTACATCCTTACTCTTGTTATGCACAGGTGTAACGAGCACAGTAAAAGTTTGATAATACAGTTCATGGAGAATGTGATACGAAGTGTTCGTGTAAGATTTCGCGACAGAGAGACAGTTATCTTAAGTCCCGTACTTTACTGCACTCTAGCGGATAAAGCGTAAGTTATGTGCCAGAGAAATCTCGGCACTACCTTCTCCCATAAGAAGCCGTGTATAAGCAGACATCCTAGCCCTTAACACAGGCGCTTATGAGCATAGACAGTGCCGTTCTGGAATCGGCACCAAACCAAGGAAAACAACCAGGACAGAGCGCTTGCGTTTAACGCGCCCATTCACACGAGGGAGCGGATACTCAGAAACAATCCTTTTTGCACAATTCCTATACACTTCTCTTTCTTTCGTTTTCATACAGATGGTGCCATGGCACAGCGGCATTACCTCAGAAGCCGCCCCTGATGAATAGGCTAATTACAGATAAATGAAGCCAGAGACACACCAGATGTTTCTACTATAAGCAGAGTTTTTATCTGCTTTTGATATTAATGATAAAACCATAATCTGCATTTAAGCTGTGAGAATGTAACATCTTTACCACCTTAAATGTCACCAATATCTGTATAATGTGAAACTAAGGAGTAGAACAAGTGATTTTTATCTATAATGGTAAAATATTTTATTTTCATGCTATAAAACAAACCTTTTGTTTTACTTACTATTTTTTTATGAATCACAAAGCTCCTTCCACCTTCCCTTCCCCTTCCTTCTCCTCCTCTTCACAATTTGGGCTTCAATCTCCAATTTGGCTCGGAATTGCTGATACCATTGCTTCTTTGGTCTACCTGGCATTCTTTTTCCATGGGGTGTATAATTTGGAAGTCGTTTGGGTATCCAGTGGCATTCAGCTTAAGTATATTTTCTAATTTTCTTTGTGTGTCTTATTTAATTCTTTTATTTTCAGTACTTGGCATATACTTGTATTGGTCTTTCTTCCTAGTTTTGTGTCCTTTTAAAGACCTTAAGAATCTCCTTTCTACTTTTTGTGATTTTTGCAGATATTGCCATACTTATACAGTTCAGTTATTCAATCTGGTTTTATTTTTTAATGTCTGTCTTAAGGTTCCAGTTATATAATTAAATTTGTTTTTCCATTTAATATATAGTTACTTCATTAATGTATAATATTTTACAGCCAAGAAAATTGAAAGTTGGCACTCATTCCTGAGGCTTGCTTTCCAATACTATCTTCAAAAGCACTGGGTATACATCTCCAGATGCTTTTTTTTTCCCTTGATATTTTCATATTAAAATCTTGTACAAATTTGTTCAGTGTATATACAATCTTTTGTAGTTCATCTTTGCTTTTGGGCAGCAGGATCTGATCATCTACAAATTAAATGACTTAAAATTCTCTTCCCTAGTCTATTCCACGTTTGGTCTAGTTTTTCTCCCCCCCCCCCCTGCCCTCCGTCATCATTTTATTTTGTCCATACAAAATCATAAAGTGCAGTTGATAGAGGACTACTTTCTCATACTCCACTTGTAATTAATGTGGGCTTTTGATACAATTTTGAGTCGAACTAATACTCAATGCTCCATTTATTGCTAATATTTACCTAGAACGCGTTTCGTTAGGATCTTCCTAACATCATCAGCTGTTGTCGACTAATGGATGCTGGTTCAGTGAACTCCTCGGAGGTGATAGGTGCGTCTCTGTCTGTATCTTGATGAACTTGAAATTTGGGTTTTCTTCAAAGGTAGTATCGAAATTAAACAATTTACTTTCATATTTCTTTATAAAGATTTTTTCCCACGTGGTTAATGCAGCTGGACCTTGGACACTTTTTAGTAAGTGAATTTCTCGTTCTATGTCATGATTTTCCTTCCAAAAATGGTACGCTACCGCCGATTTATCTATTTCTTTATTCCTGATGTTCCTCAAGTGCTCTTTAAGCATAATGTTCACGTTCCTTTTTGTTTTTTCAGTGTAGAATTTGTCACAGTCCTTGCAATTTATCCGGTACACTCCTGATTTTTTGCCTGTGGGCATCTCCTTTGTATTATGTGATTTCAAAAGGTGTTGTACACTAAATTTGTTCTGTGGGGCCAAAGTAATATTGTGTTCTTTGAATACTTTTTGTATCATAGTCCTTAAACAACGGAATGGGCTATTGATGTTTATTTTGATTTGGGTTCCTTTATACATATTTTGTATTACTCATAACACCTCATGGTATTCATTTCTTCTCCAAGATATTCCACAGCTTTGTTTTCGGTACCTTGTCAAATGATTTTGTTGTAATCGACAAATAATAGGTGTGTTTGCAGCTTATTTTCTCTACATTTTTCTAATATTTGTTTTAGGATAAATATGTTGTCTATGCAACTTCTTGCTTTTCTAAAGCCTAATTGTTTCTCCAGGATTATTGCATCTATTATTTTGTTTAATCTAAATCTTGTAAATCTAATGAAAGGGTAGAGTCAGACTGAGAAATTCAATGCTATAGCTGGGATTTGAACCACGGATCTTCTGGTCTCCATCCAGCCCCTCTTAACCATTGAGCTACTATAGCCAAGGGGCCAGCATGACATTAAATTCTCCAACTGACTCGTGTTTTTTCCAATAAACCACTAGGAGTTCTCATAAACACATGAGACACCTACCTTAATTGCAACTTACTATATTGTAAGTACTTTAAGGCCTGGGCTTTATAGTTCAGACCACTATTAGGTACCATTAATGGAAATTAATTGTTCTTTCACACTAGCCGTGTGTAGGACGCACTATGAAAGGATAGAGTCAGACTGAAAAATTCAATGCCACAGCAGGGATTTGAACCACGGATCTTCTGATCTCCGTCCAGCCGCTCTTAACCACTGAGTTACTATGGCCAATATGCCAGCATGACACATAAATCTAATTTAACATTGTAAATCTAATCTTTAATATAAAACAGCAATGTTGTGTTCTCCATAAAGGTTTCAGACAAATTACCCAAACTTTGTCACAAACTTAATCAGAAGCAAGATATGAACTTGAATGCATTAAATTATAAATGAGTAGTATTTTTTACAAATGTGTTGTTCTGTCAGCACTGGAAAGTTGTGTTAACCCATAGATATACCTACCATTTGACCCTAGAAATGCTAAAAAATAAAAAACAAATATTGAATATTGAATATAAGGAAAAATGTGTCATTTATAAAAGTATCACAAATGCTACTTTTCTGAAAGATATATTTTATGGTGAAGGATAAGTCTGAATTTAAATTTGAAATTATTTATTTATACAACTTGCTATTTACAATTTTTTATCTACAATGCACACATATTCCTTAATCTAGTTGTATAAACTATGGTGCTGTTTCCCTTATTAACCTTGCTAGCTCAGCCTGCTTGGCTTCCAGGCCTTTTAACCTTACTGAGTAGCATAGCAGGATAAGTTACAAAAGGAAGGTTGGTTTAAAGTGAATGCTAAGGAATTCATGAGCACAATGAATATCTCACAAAGTTTATATAATTGCAGCTCTGCAGTGCATAGGATATTCATGTTGCAATGCTGATACTAAAAGTTTCTTTTCCTAGTATAGTTTGGTAGCAGACAGAAGTGAACGCAGAGAAACTTGCCATAATAAATTGATTAATTTTCTTTTTGACCAATTCAGCACTGAATCCATTGTATTCTGCAATGTGAACTAAATGGTTGTACCCTTTGATATATCCCATTTTGTTTAATGGAACATTTAATATTCTTTCCCAAAGCCATTGATGCCACAGAGAAGACTAATATATCATACTAAAAGCACATACAATGTATTCAGTAGTTGTTTAATGATAATAAAGTAGGATAAACCATGCCTGAGTTTCAATGCAACAGACTGACATTAATACATTTGTTAAAAATACAGGCAGTGTGTTTTATTTTTTAATTCTTTTATTATTTTTATTTTCCATCTCTGCTGTTAGCTATCTAGCTGGTTACTTTGATCATAACTCACATTATACAAGACAGAACTAAATATTGAACTTATTTTTACTTTCAAAATGATTAAATGAGAAGTCAGTTAACTTCTGGCCATTAGGCGGCCTTGGTTCGATCCCAGGCGACCGCAAAGTGAGATTTGTGGTGGACAACATGGCATTGGGGTGGGTTTTCTCCAGGATCTTCAGTTTCCCCCGCCATCTCATTCCACCATTGCTCCATCTTCATCTCTTGTATCATCAGTGTCATTGCCTGCGGTGCCGTAAAGCGGGCGTTAAACACTACACATTTCATTATACATTTCTGGCCATTAGATAACCTGCCACCACACACAATGCAAAAGCCTGTTCTGATATCCTGAAATGCTAACATTTGCACTACTTATGGCTTCCTATACTGCAGCTGCAGTGCACATTCATACAACTGGAATAGATCCGTGTGACACTCCTGATCAAAACAATAACACAGAGAGCTTAAGGATCAACACATAAACAATTATTTGGCAGTATCATTCCAAAATATTGTGACTTTGTGGGTTTGTGGTTTACAAACACTAAAAATTGCTCTTTATTTCTTTCGAACCATGCTCTGGTGAACCTTTACAGTAGCAGAATTATGTCACCAACACACACAGTTTGCAAGGTCATCGACCACAAAAGAGTACACTTTTAAAGCTGTTCACGTGCATGCATCCAATTACCAACTGACTCCCAGTGGCAGGCAGCGGCTCCTTTTATATAGCTTACTCACTATCCGGAATGTTCTCAAACAATCAAGATGGTGATAGAAGAACGACAAACCCTCCAGAAATCCGTCTCCTTCCCCCCACCATTTCGGTGAGCTTTTATCTTTGCACTGCACATCTCTTTGAACTCGTCTCTCGTGCCGCCTTGCCTCAACAATGTGTTTGCAACAATATCTACAACACCAGCCCATCACAGAAGCTTTATGCGAGGCAAAGTTTTCTAAGTCAAGATTCTTATCTCAGGCTTTCAGTTCTTGTGTTTTTAAGGTCCTTTCTCCGCTTTTGTAGTTCTTCCAGTGAGTATTAAAGGGGAGCCTTTATAGTTTTTCATTTAGGAGGAGATTCTGTTTTTCCATTTCATATTTAATTGGCAAGTTATTTGTAGCCATTTGCATTGCAGTAATTGGTGTTGATTTGACTGCTCCCATTATTAGTCTGAGTGCTTGGTTCTGTAATGTTTCAAATTGTGCTAGTTTGCTTTGATTTGTTGTAAGTATCACCTCACTTCCATAGAGGAGTGCTGGTTTGATGTAACTTTTATAGGTGGTGTTGAGTGTATTGACAGACCTCCATTTGCTGCCAGCTAGTCTTTTGAGTGTTGTTAATCTCTGAGTGGTCTTTTCTATGGTTTCATTAATGTGGGTTTTCTAAGACAATGTAGAATCGAGTGTTATGTCTAGATATTTATAATTTTCTGTTTCTGTTAGTTGCTCACCATTAAACATACAACTTAAATATTTTCACAGGCTACTAGATAAAACTGGTAATGACAATCTGAAAGGAAATTGTCTAATGCTAGAGAAGCAAGAAGAAGAAAGGAGAGGTGGAGTGCTAGAGAGGAGAAACATTAATGGCCTAACATACATTATTGCCTAACATCACAAAGGATTATGTATAAAATGAAGCTAGTTACAGTGAAGCAATGCATATTACACAAATATAACTACTTGTAACAAAAACTTCACGTATGTTAAGAAAAATGATGTTAAATTTTTCTTAAGATAAGTGAAGTTTTTGTTACAAATAGTTATATTTTTGTAATATCACAAAGAGTATTAGATAATCTCAGTTACATAGGTGTACCAAAATATTACTATTAGGCATTTTCCTTGCCAAATAGTGTATTAAATTAACAGTACCACTCACAATCTCTTACAGAGGAGATTGCTACTGCATAGCAAATTGAGGTAACTAGTTCCTGATAAACAATATTAATGAATTATTAAATTTTAGATGAGTCGTATTTCTTACACATCTGCTTCACTTTCGTACCTAATTTGAGGACATGTTTCGCAAATCTTCGTTTGCATCTACGGCTCTCGTGCGACTGATGCTAGATCCAGCGGTGTGGGTAATTTTGGGGTTGTTGCTGCCATCTGTTGATTTAGTGATGAACTGAAATGTGGGATTCTCTTCTAGCGGGATTTCAAAGTTCAAAGTTCCAATACAGTTAAATCTCGAAATATTAATGAACATGCAGTGAATGATGTCACCCAGATTCAGTAATAGTCCCTGCTTTAGTAATTGTTAGCAGCATAGCTAGTTACTGTCTTTATTACTTTGGTAAGCATTTTAGGGTGACCAGTTACTTCACACTGACTCTACCCTTTCATTAGATTTACAAGATTTAGATTAAACGAAATAATAGATGCAATAATCCTGGAAAAACAATGGGTGGTATGCATAAAAACTGAGCAATTACTTTTGCTTCAAATCTGTACCAAAATCTAACTGATGATTCGATATATATATGCATAATACTATATAGCAATTCCTTTTGCTTTAGCAAAAGCTAGATCATGTAGGTCAGGTTAAGCAAAAGCTATGACGCATAGCAATTGCTAGAATTGGTATGCATAACACCTAGGAATTGCTTTTTCTTGATAGCAATAGCTATGAAAAACTGAAGTCTGCCTCAGTTCTGCCTTCACTAGCTTAGCAAAAGGTTTATCACAAGCAGAAATTGCTGCGCATATGAATATTTGGGAAAGAAACAACTACAAAGAAAGGAAGGAACGCCGAAGAACGGGATTTAAAAAGTTTACAGTTTTAGCAGTGAAAATGTGAACGGGCAAGCATGATTTTTAAGTATGGTCACGAGAATGGCAGCGGATGAGAGGTGCACTGATCTATCAGATGGAGTTTCCAGACCAAAGACTACCAAGTCATTCAACCTTTGTCACTGTTTATCATAGTCTTGCTGACACAGGACCATTGCACCAAAGACTATTGATCGAGGAAGACCAAGAGTTGTTCATATGGCGGAACATGAAGAACAAAGTTACAGTGTGTCGAAGACAATTCAGGTAACAGTACAAGACAATTGGATATGGCATTTGGTACATCTCATAGTACAGCATGGAGGGTACTTCACGAGCAGTTCTTATATTCATATCATATTCAACATGTGCAGGGCCTTTCACATGCTGATTATCCACCATAAGAGAACTTTTGCCAATGGTTTGCAGCACGAACATACAATCCATTTTTGTCTCACTAATTTTGTTTACAGATGAGGCGACATTCGGGAGAGATAGAATTCATAATTTCCACAACATGCACATATGTGCAGATGGTAATCTTCATACTGTACTTCAGGCCAGACATGAGCAACAGTTTAGCATTAATGAGTGGGCTGGGATTGTTGTTGACTATCTGGTAGGTCCACATGATCTACCAGCACCTCTTCTTACAGATGCTGTCTATAAGGACTTCATCCAGATCATTCTTCCATACTTATTTCACAAAGATGTGCCTCTGCAAATAAGACAAAAAATGTGGTTTATGCATGATAGGGCTCCAGCACGTTTGAGAAGCATTTTTTCAAAACCCAATAAATGCAAAATTTTCAAAATTGAGTTAGGCATAGTAATGGCATAATTTTGACCTTAGTTTTAGCAAAAGATGAATAATGCCTCATATATAAGCACTTAAAATCACTAGATTTTAGCAAAACCCAATATGTGCACTCTAAGAGTTAAAGCAAAAGTTGACAAATGCAATAAAATTACTCACAAGTGTCGTAGCTCTCTTTCCCTAGCGTGCTTTGATAATAATGGACAAGATTGGCGCATCAGATTCCTGTATACCATGTTACTCATTATTGTAACAATACTTACCAGCAAGAAAGAGTGATGCAAACAGACTTCATTGTAGTCAGAGCAGCTACAGCTTACTTTCAGTTAAATATTCACCTGATACTGTTGTGTTAGTGTACATAGAAGCACTGCAAGCTAAATCAAAATGAATGATGATTCTTGCGATTCTGACAACAGCACACAAGTTGAAGAATGTTCGGGAGGGGGAAAATTGCGATTCAAGAAGAGATTACCTCAAATGCAAATCAAATGCAAATTAAAATGTGTAAAATAAAATCTATTATTAAATGCACTCCTGGATTTGAGGTTTTGCCTTCAAAAGGTAATGGAAAGAAGGAATGCAAAGATGCTGAACTGGTATGACAATATTACCCAGTTCCACTGTTAAAATTTGTTGAATATTTCTTCACCTCAGTGCAGAGTAGCGAATACCAAGAATGCAAAACAAAGAAAATAGTGATAGTGAAGTATAACATTAGAAAAAGGAATGGTGAAATAGAACCTGTTTGAGCTGTCACTTTTCAGGAAGTTTCTGGCATGTTGAAGGATAGATTATCCTATCTAGCAAGTAAGTTTCATGAAGGAGGAAAGTTGGCAAGGAAAGAAGAGAAGGGAACAGAACAGGAAAGGAGCATAAGGCCCAACTATTGCCATTAAGTAGGATATAACAAAATCACACTATATTATCGTATTATAGATTGTGAACCGGAATGATTTTAGACTACAAGTTGTGGATAGGGTTGTGTATACTTAAAAGTGGTTTGCCGTAAGAGTTTACAATCTACTTTGCAACCGGGAGCGTAGCTGAAAGGAGAGGGGGTCAGATGGTAGAGGTAAATGGTACAGGGAAATTGTAGTCAGGCTACAGATAGATAGAAAGAAGTAGCACAACTTTCTACGAAATGCCAGTTTACTATAACATCCTGATTTTCTACAATACTAGTCAACTCCGAAGTCTTGAAGAGACTTTGGATGGATTGGTGCTGATAGCTACATTAGTACATTAAGACCCAGTCGGGCTTACCTTCGAGGAGATGTCGGTGTGTGGTGAAGTGAAGATTTGGCATAGCCTCTGGTTGCAACAATACACTTTAGACTCCTGCGCGCCTCGATAATCACCGCTATAAGTATTCATGGCCAAGCCCAAAAAGAGGGGGCCAACATACATTGAACCTAGGGACTTTTTTCTTTTGATCAGCAGAAAAGCTTCTGGGACATTCCATCCGCCATGTTGGTTTAAGTCCAACGTCCTGCTGATCGTCCATTACCAACTACCGGGTTCAACGTCTAGAGTTGCTGCGTTTGGCATTCTTACTTGGTTAACGATCGAAAATATGCAAATTATGGGTTTGTCATCTAATACTCCACTATGAGGTTTCTACATCTTTACGTCCACAAATTAATACTTTCAATTGTATAAAGAAACCTCATGATATTAACATTTCAAATAAATTCCTAAAATAAATCAAGTTCCTTCACTTCACCAAAGCATACGCGACAATAAATTATAATATATATATATAATATATAACATAATATATAATTATATATAATCATAATTATTAATAATATAATATAATTATAATAAAATTATTTATAATAATTATGTTTATTAATTATATTAAACTGTAAAATTGTTATTATTGGATTATGCTACTGTATTTATAATATTGTTTTTGTATTCTTAATAAAGTTAAAAGTATAAATTAAAACAGTGCAATATAACAATACTTGTAAAATATGTATTATACAACAATGCAGATATGTAATAAAGAGCTAAGCAATTAAATATATTTGTTTCCAGAACAAAACTAGAACACATCATGGAACTAAAAGAGACAAAATAGCTGACAGAAGCAATGATTATATATGTATATATCGAGTTTTGATAAAACTGTAAAAATCAAACTCTTATATACCACCAAAAAATTGAATTTTAATATATTTCATTACAACACATTATTTATTTCTATAAAGATCTTGAAATCCTGTAAAAATCAACCTTTTGAAACATATGTATCAAAATGAAAATAGAAAAACTAATTTTATGAGAAACAGCATGTGTTGTATTTATCAAGTTTTGAACAGAAAAGAAAAAAAAGAAGAAAAAAAAGCTCCTAATTTTGGTCGCATAGTTTGAGATGCATTGACTGGTATCTATCCTGACCAGAAGAAGACCAGTTCCATGGCTTGCATGTTCTCTCGACCTCAATCATTTGAATTTTTATCTCTGGGGGCAGCTTAAATTATTGGTTTATGGAGCAGTCATCCCATATGAAGAAACTCGTCGACATAGAAGCCTGCAAAACCATTCAACATCATCCCAGTTTTTTAAAGAGAAGGCAGTCCATGATTTGACGAGTGCAGGAATGCCTAGAAGCAAGAGGAGGACATTTTGAGCTTTTTATTATGAGTTGTGTGTGATGAGTGTACCACTGTATTGAACAGTTCCTAAGGAGAAATCAAAGGATTATGGGACATAAAAGTTCATATGAACTTTTTTTCTTCTTATGGTGTAAGGAACCCATACCTCAAGTTTGTTGAAGTATTTCTGATATAACTTGTATTCTAGGAACATAAACGTATAAAAAAAATCTTACCTTTTTAAGAAATATCACAGTACGTAACCAGCAGCATGTGCCATGTTCTAGAAAGTTCAGGAACACCTGTTGTCGGAAAGCAGATTTTTGTACTGTGAGGAACTCCTTTCCACATTTTCTGATACAAATGAAGCTTACAAATCACTGGCAGTAAGATCTTCAATGCAGGAAGTATCCTATGTTTCACTGGTTAGCACTTGTAAAATTGACACACGTTATAACCAGAGTTTTTATGAAGAACACCTTCCACTTTCTTAGATACTCCTCTTCCTTATCCCTTTTCACTTCTCTCTTTACACTTTTCAAATCAGATGTAATTTTGCTAACTAGAGTCAGAGAACATTACAGACCTGTACCTTTCTCCCGTACAGTGTGATTCCTTGAGTTAAGCAACTGAAATTTGCCTTTATGAAGGCTAGTGTCCTTCAAGTTCACCTTTGAAAATACTGTTTTAGCCACATTGATCGCAGTAGTGTTATCAGAATTTAATGTTTCAATAACAGATTTCACCATCTGGAAATCACAATAAAAAATTGCTGAATTTTTCCAGGTGCCTCATCGGGTGATGACACATTTTGATGGGAATGGAATACCTGGAGCCATGGACTGATGAACAGTTCACGAGAGGGAGTTTTGACAAAAATGTTCTTCGTCTTCGACACTAGGCACTTCGTTTGAGAAAAATGTATGCTAATTTCTTCTGCCACTATACACATGCTTGTGCTAAGCTAGTGTTGTGTACTCTTTTTAGGTAAAAAGCTTGTATTGACTACGCTATTTTCACAATGTATGGAGCTGCATCAGTCACAAAAAGTAAGAGGTCATTTCTCCCTCAGGCAATAATAAACTCCGACATTTTTCAAAGAGTTTGAACATTGGGGAGTGATTAATATTTCACTTGTAAGCAGAAACTCTTCACGGTCCATCGATCTATAATATACCAATGATTATGTTAGCCATGTAATTGTTTTCAACATCTCCCACTTCATCAAAGGATACAAACGTCTTCTTTCCATGTACTTTTCCCTGCCAATGGCATTGTTGTAACATTGTGGCAGGTAGTTCTTCTGAAGAGTTGTTTTGTCTGGGATAGGACATCCGAAATGTAGTTCTAGAAAACTCTTCAATTTAGCATTGTTAAATGTCTAAATTGAGGTGTTTGCAGAAACAAAAGCTTTACAAAAGGTCTATAAAAATCTGACCATTTGGACAGTTAGAGTCAACCTGAAAAATTTAATGCCATGGCCGGGATTTAAACCACGGATCTGCAGGTTTATGTCCAGTCGCTCTTACCCATTGAGCTACCAATGGCCAATGTGCCGTTCTGACACTAAATTCTCCAATTCGCCCGCCTTGGTAGCGTGTCTGCCTCACGTTCAAGAGGTCCCGAGTTCAAATTTCAGTCAGGGTGAGCTACCTGGATAAGGTTTTTTTCCGGGGGTTTCCCTTATCCTTCAGTACGAATGTCGGGTAACTCTAAACTCCATGGACCCTGGACTCATTTGAGCATCATTTCACCCAATTCATTCACCATCCGATATGACAACGTTGGAGGACGTAAATTTAAAAAAAAAAAATCTTCAACTGACTCATATTTTCCCGGTAAACCACTAAGGGCTCTCGTATCTGAGATACACCATTTGCGGCGACTTACTATTGTAAGTACTTGAATTCCAGACTTCATCATTAAACCCTTATTACTGGCCATGATAGCTCAATGGGTAAGAGCGACTGGACGGCAACCAGGAGATCCGTGGTTCAAATCCCAGCCATGGCATTGAATTTTTCAGGTTGACTTTAACTGCCCCCCCCCCACCAAAAAAAATCTTAGCCTATATATGGCTAGTGTGAAGAAAAGATTAATTTCCATCAATTAACTTAAAAAATATGACCATTTATTCTCCTTCACGGATATACTTTGTGGTAGTAAAAGTTGCGTGGATTTATTTGTGGGATGCACTGCCTGTATATGCTTACTGCGACACGCTTGTTATGAACAATGAATTTTCCTTGGGCTATTAACTTGGTTTTGTGTATCTTACAAAATAACACTTCTTTGTCTATAGAGAAAATATTAGCTCCAAATTCAGATACAATCTGTCCTAAAGACTTAGATGGCTTATTGTAGACATGGTTTAATGAAACTAAGAAAACTGAACTGAATGACAAACTTCCCTCTCAGAAAATCTGTGAATAACTAAATCTGCGACAGTGAAAATAATGGAAAGCACTGCCCTTCGAACTTGCACATTGGAAATTTAACTTGAACGCTGTCAAGCAGCACATTGGAAATACATGAATTGCTTGCTGTGATGATATGTACAGTACTGATAAGAAACCGACTTCCAACATGTAACTTGTCAACCCACTGATCAAATATATATTTGTTTTCTTAGATTAAAAATAAGTTAAATAATTTAATTTAATCTAATTACTTGCAAATAGAAAGAAAAATGACCAGAAAAGATTGTAAAATGCAAAAAACAGATCAAAATATAACATAAAAATTGAAACAATGACCTATGACTTCAAAATCAGAAAATATGACAAAAAGACTTCCAAGACTTCCGTTCTTATAACCAGAGTTTTATGTTCAGGATTAGAGCAATGCATACTGGATAAGGAAAAACAAGATCTGTGATCAAAGTCCAGGTCCAGCTTATGAAACAATAAGGTAGGAGACTGATCTCTATGAAACACAAAGTACTAACATTCTATAAAGAAAATCAAGCACTCAAAATCCACTTTATATGGGCAAAGAGAAGCAAAACCATGTAACTGCTCAACTTAAATAGGGGGCAGCTGTCCTCAACAGTTGGGGACCTTACAAAACTCTGTATCTTGAAAGAACAGCTTCACAAAATGGGAATAACAACTACCGCAGGTGCAGAAGGGTCACTGGGTTAATGGAACTACAGCTAATGCTCTATGTGACTGTCCTGTTTTGACAGAATTAAAGAATTACTCTTTTAGAGAAATCTTGTTGAAGACCCACATAAAATCTGTAACTTATTAAACACATTTTTCATTGGTGCATCTCACAGTCAAAATAATACTCAAGTAAATTTAAATAACAATGTTGCTGATACAATCTATATTATGCCCACAACAAAAGAGGAAATTAAAAGTATAGCGAAAGGATTTAAAGCGAAAAAATCCTCGGGATGGGATGATATATCTTCTGATCTTTTTAAAAAATGTGTAATGGTGATAGATAGTATACTTGAACATCTCATAAACAGCTGTATATCTGAAGGCATCTTTCCTGATTGCTTGAATATCAGTGTTGTAAGACCAGTATACAGAAAAGGTGACAGAGGCGAAAAAATTAATTATAGGCCAATTACACTTACCTCTATAATAGCAAAACTGATTGAAAAGATAATAGCTAATCAGATGATAAATTTTTTTAATAAAAATAACATTTTAGTACCTACACAGCATGGATTCAGAAAAAACCTATCAAAAACGACTGCAATGATAGAACTCATACATCAAATAATTGCTCATATGGAAAATGGGGAAAAGGTAGCTGGGTTATTTCTGGACCTATCTAAAGCATTTGACTCAGTTGATCACTCACTGCTTATTGGTAAACTAGAAAACTATGGTGTCAGAGAGAAACTGCTTGAAATAATAAAATCAAATTTGACAAATAGAAAACAGTGTACTGAAATAAAATATAAAAATGGAAATACAGTTAGAAAAATCTCATCAAAATATGATACTGTCAAATTAGGAGTGCCGCAAGGATCTGTTCTTGGCCCATTATTATATTTTATTTATGTAAACAACCTACCAGAATCAATTGACGACACTTCTGTTCTATTTTGGAATAAACCAGCAAATTAGTTAAAACAAAACTTAATAAATCAAACTGACTTAATTCTAAATTAAATAAAAGATAATACTTTAAATGTTAATATAAAAAAGAGCAATTTAGTTATTTTTGAATATTGAACAAGTCTAATACTAAACAATATAGTAATTAATGGTAAAGATATTGAACAGGAAGATTCAACAAACTTTTTGGGTATCAAACTAGACAAAAACTTGAATTTCCACAAATAGATTGACAGCATATTCAATAAAATTAGTAGTGGTGTATATCTGCTAAGAAATCTTTCTAAATACTTGAATACAGAAGTATTAAAATTAGCTTACTATGCAATAATACATAGCCATCTCAGTAGTGGAATTATCAACATGAATAGGATTCTAAAACTACAAAAAATATGTGTAAGATTAGGAAATAGAACATCATGTAGACCAACTTTCAGAAAGGTGCGAATCTTGACAATAATTTTATTGTATATATATATGTATGTATATTTTAATATAACTTCTACATAAAACAGAATGTAAGGTAAATAATGTGAACAGAAATAGTAAACTCTATGGCTACAGTACTAGAGAATGTGATAACTTTCATAGACTTACAACACGAACAAAATCAGCAAGATCCATTATTGAAGGGAATTATATTTTATAACAAATTGCCAAATTATTTAAAAACATTACCTGGAAATACCTTCAAAAAGGAATTAAAAATGTATTTAATAGAAAGATGTATATATAGAACTGATGAATTATAATGGAAGGTAACAAAAAACTGTTTCATGAATTGTATTATTTTTATATAAATTATATTTTGTAAATAATGATTGTTATTAAAAATTAGACTGTGACGATGCTTGAAACCTATGTATGTATGTCTATAGGCAAATAAAAATTATTATTATTATTATTATTATTATTATTATTATTATTATTATTATTATTATTATTATTATTATTATTATTATTATTATTATTTTCCAACTCTAAGTAACTATACAAATGTCATGGAAACGTAGAGTCAGACTGAAAAATTCAATGCCATAGCCAGGATTTGAACTACGAATCTTCTGGTCTCCATCCAGCCCGCTCTAACCATAGAGCTACTATGGCCAACGTGCCGATATGACATTAAATTTTCCAACTGACACGTATTTTTCCCGGTAAACCACTTAGAAGTTCTCATAAACACATGAGACACTACCTTAATGGCGACTTACAACATGTAAGTACTTTAAGGCCCAGGCTTTATAATAAACCACTATTAGTTCAATTAATGGAAATTAATTGTGGAAATAAATAAATAAATGGAAATTTAATGGAATAAATTGAAACGAGTCAGCTGGAGAATTTAATGTCATATCGCCACGTTGGCCATAGTAGCTCTATGGTTAGAGCGGCTGGACGGAGACCAGAAGATCCGTGGTTCAAATCGTGGCTATGGCATTGAATTTTTCAGTCTGACTCTACGTTTTCACAATTTAGCCTACACACGGCCAGTGTGAAATAACAATTAATTTCCATATACAAATGTCTTCAGATATCTGCAGTTCTTCCTGAAAGGTACAGAACAAGAATTAAAGTTTTTGGGGATGTACAAAGGACCTGGTTAATTCAAAGTGTATGGGCCACTGTAGGATTCTCAATAATACTAATATCAATACCAATGCATCTGATATCTATTCATTTTAAGACTTTTGTGCAAAAAACGCACATATTTTGTTTTCAAAATGTCATATGAGGGTCATGCCAAAAGTTTTTAGCTGTTTTCTAAAAATGCAACTTAATTTCAAAACTCTTTCACATTTTCTCAAACATTGCAAACATTTCTTGCCACACTTTTTATTCGACACTATTCACAGCCTCCAAATATGCATTAAGGGCTTCACCATCTGAGGCAAATCAGCACCCCCGCAGGAGTTCCTTCATTTTGGGGAACATAGGTCTGGTGAGTAAGGTGGATAGGGTAGCATCCTGATGCCCTCTTCATTCATGAAATCCATCGTTCTGGCAGCAGTGTGAGAGGAGGCATTGTCATGGTGCAGCAGATGATGTCCCTTCAGCAACCTTGGGTGCCATTCCTTCCATTGCTTGATGACCTCTGGAAAGCAGGACTCTGTGTACTGTAGCATAGTGACTGTGCATTGGTTCTGAAGTGGACTGGTTGCTATGTGGCCTTTTCTTGAGAAAAAAGAGGCAAACATTTTCTTCCCAACAATTTGGCCCCTCTTACTTATTTTAGAGGTGGTTCATCTTCGAAGCCCAAACACACGAGTGCTGTTTAATTTCTGGATAATTAAGGTATATCCTTGTTTCATTGCCCATAACAATGTTACATACATCCCAACTTTCACCAAAATTAAATCTTTTTGGCATAAATTTGATCCAATCCACCCTTACTGCTTTTTGATGATCAGTGAGAGAACGAGAGACACGGCGCGCACATCTCTTGGTGAGACCAAGATGTTGATACATTTTTTGTGCTACTGTTGATCCAATGTTTAATGTCTTCTCTATCTCAAGGAATGAGATATGCTAATCTTCTTTCACCATTTTCCTCACAGCTTGGATTTTTTCAGGCATAACTGCAGTTTGTGGTCTACCTGCCACAATTTTGTTGGCTCTGCTTGGGTTCTAACCCCTTTTTGAAACTGTAACAGATCATTGTTCAAAAGTCACATCTGGATGGGTCCATCTTTTATAACCCACTGGCCAGTAGATGACTTAACGCTTACAGACATTGCAATTGTTTTTCCAGGCCATCTTAAACAAACATCAGACTATCAGATGCACTTAGTAGCAACTTCCGCCCATAGTGTATTGTGACTGAGCTAAAGACTTTTGGTATACCCTTTGTATTAGTAAGGATTTTAAAGTGGTTGGTATTTAATGTTAAGCTATTGGCAATGAAGACATTCGCTCTCTTGAACTTCAGTATTTTGATGTTATGTTGGTATGTAGACTAAAGGTTGGGCAGTGGAGCAGGTGGTTTCCATTCCAGAAAGGACACAGAAGAGATCTCACTATACCAATCCAGAATAAATGTTTATTGAGGCAGTCATGGCCTGCTAGAAATCTAAAAGTTGCTATGGAAGATTTTCTTGTTAGTGTATTAATTCTAGTCATGCTGTTACATAAATTATCCCACAGTTTTCCTTTTGTTTGTAATATATTATCTTCTTTAATTTTTTATTATATGCTGATATTCTTTTAATAGAGTGCTAACTTAGTGAATGTGTAATACTTAACGCCCACTTTTACTACATGTGCACTGACAATAACTTAGTGGCTCAAATGAATTTGACTTTGGCTAGAAAGTCAGCTGAGTCATTACGATGTATTCTGCAATGTGCTGGGATCCACTGAAGTATTACTCTTTTATTTAAATTAACTTCTATGATTTTACAGCATCCTACAATATTTGGGTTTTTAGGTGTTAAGTCAGATGTTATTGATATCATAGCTGCTCTAGTGAGATATTACATCTTTTTCAAAAATATTTATATTATATAGAAGATTCTGTAAGTTCTGAAGGATTGCCAAAATTTCTCCATAAAAATTTGTAGCATTTAAACTTAATCTTTTGTAGAAATAGGAAAGTGGGCATATTGCACCAGCACCACTACTACCATTATTTGGCAAGCTGGAACCGTCAGTGTAAACATGTAGCCATTCATTGGCAGAATATCTGAAATGCATTATTTCTAGTGTCAACACATGAAGATGTTTTAGATTTTTGTAACTTCTGCAGCTAAGTGTATATAGTGTTCAATATCAAATGTTTCTAAAGGTTTTTTTTTTTTTTTTTTTTTTTTTAATTTACGTCCTCCAATGTTAAGTCATATCGGACGATGAATGATATTGATAATGCTCAATTGAGTCCAGGGTCCATAGAGCTTAGAGCTACTTGACATTCATCTTTCCGAATAAGGGAAAACCCCAGAAAAACCTTATCTAGGTAACTTACCCTGACCGAGATTCGAACTCGGGACCTCTTTTCTAAAGGGTTGATACTTGTTTGTAAGTTTTCTTTTAGGTAAAGAACTTTTAATTTTTGTTTGATTTCTTTGACTTTAGTAAGAACACTTTGTTGAGCTTTTAAGTTTACTTGTGATTTTCTTTTTCCCCCAGTCATTATAAGGTAGTCTAATTAACTTCTCATATTGTATTATGGCTGCTTTTTTCAATGCCAAGATCAAGTCTTGGATTATGTGTTCAAATTTGTAGAGCAAATACTGGGATAGTTATGACAGTTCCAGTTTTAGACAATTTTTTTTTTATACTTGTTCCATTTATAACCCGCCTTTAACTACAATGGTCATATCGGCGTCCGTTCTCTTCTGGAACATCCCGAAGTTGTTAACCGTATTCGTTAGCTTTTAATCATTAGATTACACACACATTCATACTCTCATTCATACTTCCAGACTCTGGGGAAGATGGGCAATTATCTTGGTTGGAGAAAAATCCACATCCCCACCGCCGGGAATCAAACCTGGGACCCCTAGCACGGCAGGCATAGACAAATTTGGTTTTGCAAAATATTAGGTTTTTCTATATTTGCAGTTATTAATATCTCTTCACAATATTTAAGTACTGATTCAATACACACCTTGTAAAAAGTGTTTAGTGTTTGTGCAGTGTTTCCCCATTTCTTGCCTGCAGAAACATTTTATTACTAACAGGAAGGAGACCCTCAAATTCCTCTGATTAATTAAAGGCTTAAAGGAACTGACCTGGACAAAGGCTTAATGTCCGATTCCTCACCTTTATGCGGTGCAGCTGTTAGTAATCCCATATAAATTTTGTTATAGTAGAAAGGTGAGCCGTTAATTGCTTCTATAATCTGAAGACTTAAAGGAACCAATCTAAACAAAATTATGTGATGTACTAAAGGGAAGGGCTGCTCACCAATAAGCAGTGGTCAGCTTGGTAAGTTATTGATCTGGACTGATATTTCTTCCTTTCCATATATCAGATCCCCTCTATTACCTTCTCTTCTTAGGTTTGTAAACACTCCCGGATAATCTATGTCTTAAGCTGCAAGAACGCTAGAAGTGCCTATATCTACCATTAAAGAGATGGGTGCATTGTGAGATTGTTCGTCATTGACCTGATTTGGGTTAAAAACATTGGTCCATCTTCAGCTGGAACTTTAAATGAGGCAGAAAGCAACTCTTTCAGCATGTGACTACAATGAGAAGTAATTCTTACTTTAAGAGTCGAACTGCATGTCTTTGCCTTGTTTTACTACAGCAAGGCTCTTTGCTGGATCAATAAAAAGCAGTGACTACAATGAGAAGTAATTCTTACTTTATGGGTCGAACTGCATGTCCTTGCCTTGTTTTACTACAGCAGGGCTCTTTGCTGGATCAATAAAAAGCAAAGTCTTACTAAGTATCACAGATTATGCTGCCTCGCATGTGCAGGAGAATTTGTCAACCATAATTGGAGTAGGGTTATATACTCAAAGAGTAACATTCTCATCTATAAATAGGGGGAAGGTAATTGTCTACCTCCCTGGTGGAGATCATTATGACAAAATATGTGGCATAGATACAGTCATGTATCTGTTTATGTTGGGAATGGATGTCGCAAGGTGGTCTAGATATATTATGGATGTTTGATGGGGCTTTAAATAGGTACCAGTTTAATGATAGTGTCGCGAGTGCTTTGTTGTTTCGAGGCGGTGAGGGCAACCAGTTCAAAGAGATGGGCAGTGCAGTGCGGAGATAAAAGCTCGCCCAAATGGTGGGGGGTAAGGAGACGGATTTCTAGAGAGTTCGTCTTTTCTGTAGCGCCGTCTTGATTGTTTGAGAACATTCCGGATAGTGAGTAATCTATAAAAAGGGAGACTGCCCACCACAGGAGTCAGTCGGTAATTGAACTCGTGTGCATGAACAGCTGTGCTTGTGGTCGATGACCTTGCAAGTTGTATTGTGTATGTGACATAATTCTGGACTGTAAAGGTTGATAAAAGTGCGTTTCTATGGAAAAGAAAAGCAATTTTAGTGTTTGTTACCTGGACTTTTAATTTCAGGAACCCACAAAGTCATAATTAGTGTCAGGAGTGGGATGTACCACCATGGAGGCTGCATTGGAAAAGATTCTAAAGGAACTGAAAGATATGAGAATGGCAAACGATAGCCTGGCAACAGAAATGAAGACGGCTCACGACACCCTCACCGCCGAGATGAAAGAAATGAAGACGGCTAACGATAACATCACTGAGAAAATGGAAGAGAAGTTGGATACGGCAAATAAAAACTTATCCACGACGATGACCGCGAACATGGCCGAAATGACTACGGAAATGAGAGCAGCGAACGAAAGTCTGGCCACGTAAATGAAGGCCGAACTATCTGAAATGAAGGCTGCGAACGAGGCCCTCGCCAAAAAATTTGAAGAGCAGTTGACCGGCATGAGGGATGACGTAACGGAGCTGGGCAAGCGGATGGGCCAAGTGGACGGGCGCGTCGAAGACCTGGAGAGCCGCGTTTACAACCTAGAGGGAAAGGCCGACACCAACACTAAGTCCCTGAACGCCATGGTGGAGGACATTGTCGGTAGAAGCATGACAGATTTAAAGGCCGATGCGTCGGGACGCGATACAATATCTGCGAGCGTGAAACCGCCAAAGTACGACGGACGTACACGTTCGAAGTCTTCCGCCGCCAATTCGACACGGTGGCCAAGAAAATCAAGTGGTCACCAGAGGAGGAGGCCGCACAGTTAATAGCCAGCCTCCAGGGACGGGCCGCAGAAGTCCTGAACACGATGCAGACAGCGGCGGCGCCCAAGGACATTTGGGAGGCCCTGGAGAACCGCTTCGGGAACCACCCCTTGGCCGCAGCCAACTGAAATCAAGGACGCAGCAGCCAGGGGAGCTGCTGCAGGAATTCGCCCTGACAATTGAACAGCTGGCCAGCAGAGCTTAGGTCGCCCTCCCAGCTGAATTCGCATCCCGGGAAGCCGCCTACACTTCCGTTGATGGGGTACCAGACGTTAAGATACGTCAGCACCTAATGCTCGGCGACTACCAAACCATTCACGAGGCGCCAACGTCAGCATTGAGGATGGAGATGGCCAAGGTGACGACTACTCCAGCGCCAAGAACAAGGAGTATCCGCTACACTGGAGACCGAACACCAGCCGCATACGCCGGCGAAGACCAAGTGGGGTGTGTTGGAGTGTGGACAGCCGGGACACCTTGAGAGAGAGAGAGAGAGAGAGAGAGAGAGAGAGAGAGAGAGAGAGAGAGAGAGAGAGAGAGAGAGAGAGAGAGAGAGAGAGAGACTGCCGACACCAGGAAGAGCAGCAGTAAGAATGAGTAGGGCTCGGCGTGGCGAGGAGCACGTCGGCGCCATCAACACCATCCCCTCGAGAGACACTGCGCGCCGTCAGCCAACGGATGGTTGACAGCCTCATCGCGGACGGTTGGGTGAAAGGGAAGCCGTGTCCCGTGCTCGTAGACACAGGGGCAGCCGTGATAGTCAGCAGACCCGACATAGCCAGGAGTTTGCCGTCGAGGAAACCAAGTAGATCATACCAGCTTGAGTCGGCATCAGGCGACGGGCGACACCTTGCCTGTGGAGAAGGAGGCCATGCTGAAGTTGACCTTGGGACGGAGTGCCGTGCGTCAGAGGATGTTCGTCGCGGAGGTGGCTGAGGTGATAATGGGACTGGATGCCCTCAGGAGCCACGAGGCGACGGTCGACGTCAGCAGGAAGATCGCGCGGCTCAATGGAGAAGATGTGATACTCCGGAAACCCGAAGAACGCCTGGGTATCTGCAGAGTCGTCCTGAGGGAAGACGTGGTTGTCCCCGCGAGAAGCGAGGTGGTGGTGACAGCGCAACTGGAAGGCCCGCGAACAAGAAACTTGATGCTGGACCAGAAGACACCTGTGCACGGATTTTGTGTAGCGAGGACATTGTTGCCGTGCCGATAGGAGGTGCCGGTGAGGCTGCTCAACCGAACGGACGCCCATCACGACGTCCAGGCAGGGACGGATTGGGGACGTGCGAGTCGTGTTCAGCGTAATACCAATCGATAAGACACAGGAGCCGGTGCCCACGCAACACCTGGGGTCCCGGCTGGAAGGCGGCCGACCACTTGACCGCACAACACCTCGAGAAGGTTCGATAACTGCTGAGACGATACCAGCGCGTCTTCAGCCAAGGCAACAGCGACTACGGCCGCACGGACCGAGTGCTCCACCACATCGACACCGGAGACGCCCGGCTTATTCGGCAACCACCTACACGCGTTCCGCTGCGAAACAAGCGGCGGTACGGGACATGTTGGAGGACATGAGATCCAAGGGAGTGATTGAAGAGTCAGACAGCCCTTGGTGTTCCCCTGTAGTACTGGTGACGAAGAACGGCGAGCTACGCTTATGCGTGAACTACAGGAAGCTGAACGCTGTCACCAGGAAGGATTGTTTCCCCTCATCCCGGATTGACGACACCCTGGACACGCTTGCTTGTGCAAAGTGGTTCTCGATCCTGGACCTGAAGTCGGGTTACTGGCAAGTAGCTCTGGACCCGAGAGACAAGGAGAAAACCGCATTCTCAACAGGCCAAGGGCTTTGGCAGTTCACAGTTATGCACCTTGGCCTCTGCAACGTACCAGCTACCTTCCAACACCCCATGGAGTCAGTGATGACAGGATATTACTCTGGTAATATTTTTTTCAGAACAGTAGGATAAAGGAGATGTACAGTTAAGGGCACTAAACTACTTGGTAATCTGCGCTCTCATTACACGATTCCTCATAAAGAACTATTCATGGCAAAAGTAAACAGTAAAGATGAATAGACAATAAGAATCCTAGGAAACGTGACGAATAAAGTCCAAATTAACAATTAATTATGACACGCCAACGAAAAAGACGACTTTACAAAAAAAGCCATAAGTTGTTATGTCACTAAATTCTAAACTGTAGGTATACTCTACATATCAATTTAATAAAACCTATTGATCGCTGGATTATCGTCCGCCAGCACCTTTCAAGTCTAATAGGCAATTACAGAGACTCCAGTAGTTGTCCCAACGAAACACACTCTCTCTAGTATCGAGAGTTTTAATATAAAACGCACAAACAGGAGCAGGTTCCTGTTTGTGCCTGCCTGCTACACCTGGAAGTCATCATCGTCGGCAAGACATTCGAAGACCATCTCGAAAACCTGAGCAAGGTGCTACAGAGACTGCAGGCGACCAACCTAAGGCTAAACGCAAAAAAATTGCCAGCTCTTCCGCAAGGAAGTCAACTGCTTGGGCCACAGTCTCACTAACCGGAGTAGCCACAGACCCGGAGAAGAGAGGCCGTGAGAGAATGGCCTCAACCAAAGGATAAGAGAGAATTGCGCAGTTTCCTGGGGCTGTGCAGTTACTACCGCCGTTTCATAAAAGGGTTCTCCAACATCGCCAAGCCCCTCACACGCCTGACGGAAAAACACCGGCCTTATGCGTGGACGGAGGACGCCGAAGGCGCTTTCCAGCAGCTGAAGAAGAAACTGTGCAGTGCTCCTGTTTTAGGATTCTCACAACCAGGTGGCGCCTGCATCGTGGGCACCGACGCCAGCGATCATTGCATTGGAGGTGTCCTAGCCCAAGTCCAGGACGGCCACGAGCGGGTGATACCCTACTACAGCAAGACACTGTCCAAGGCAGAGAACTACTGCGTCACCCGGCGAGAGTTACTGGCGATAGTAAAGACCTTGGAGCACTTCCACAAGAACCTGTACGGTCAGCCATTCCACTTGAGGACTCTCAATTCCGCCCTCACCTGGCTACTTAGCTTTAGGAACCTGGAAGGCCAGACAGCCCGTTGGATCCAGAGGCTGCAGGAGTACTTCATCTCTGAACGTCGTAGAGGGAAGAGCCACGGCAACGCAGACACCATGCCCCGAAGAACCTGCCCAGAATAGTGCGGCCAATGCACAAGAGTGGAAGAGGAGAGTGCCGCAGCTGTCAGAGTGGTCACGGTAGTGCCTGCGGACGGCTTGGATACCGCGGGCCTGAGGGAGCAGCTGGCGAACGCCGACTTGGGGCCACTCGTAAGGGAAAAGGAGGTAGGGACGAGACCGACCTGAGAGGACATCGCACCCAGAAGCGCTGCGTACACGTCGTACTGGGCTCACTTGGAATCGTTGAAGACCAAAGTTCCGGGTGTGGGAATCACCCGATGGAAAGACGCAGAGGGAGCAGTTGGTACTTCTCCGAAGTAAGGTTCCGGAAGTCCTGGAGGAAGTGCACGGTACTTCAGGACACCTGGGAGCGAACCGAACGATTGACAAACTACGACAGCGCTATTACTGGCTCCGAGCAGACGCTGAGAGATGGTGCCGTCAATGTTACGTGTGCGCGGCGAGGCGCGGGCCCCAGACTAGGAACCGGGGTCGCATGCAGCAGTACGTCGGAGCGCCTTTCGAACGCATCGCTGTCGACATAGCTGGACCATTCCCAGTGTACGACCGAGGCAACAAGTACCTGATGGTGGCCGTGGACTATTTCACCAAGTGCCGGAGGTGTATGCCATCCCGAACCATGAGGCGAAGACAATTACAGACTGCCTCGTGGAGCAACTCTTCTGCCGTTTTGGGGTGCCGTTAGAGCTCCACAGCGACCAGGGCACCAATTTTGAGTCTAACCTGATGAAGGAGGCGCTGGAAATGCTTGGGGTGAACAAGACCCGCACAACACCCCTACACCCGCAGTCGGACGGCATGGTCGAGAGGTACATCAACACCCTAGAACATCTGAGGAAGGTCGTGGCCAGCCATCAGCGAGACTGGGACGTCAAGGTGCCACTGTTCTTGCTGGCCTACCGCTCGCCGACACACGATACCACGGGGATGACGCCTCCAGCTTAATGTTCGGCCGAGAGTTACGCCTCCCCTGTGACCTGGAGCTTTGAGAGCTCCCCGGAGGCGAAGCAGCTAGCAACCAAGTATGTGGAGAACCTGGTGGACCGTCTCCACGACATGCATAAGATGGCTCGTCAGAAGATCCAGAAGGCGAGCGACCGCATGAAGACCCGATACGACAGGCAAGCCAACAGCCAAGGTTTCCAACAAGGTGACCTGGTCTGGTTGTACCACCCTACCCGGACCAAGGGATGCTGCCCGAAACTTCAGCAGCCATGGTACAGACTGTACCAGGTGCTAAAGAGGATTAACGACGTGGTCTACCGCATCCAGAAAATGCCCCGAGGAAAGACGTTGGTGGTACACCTGGATCGTCTGGCCCGTTACGATTGTGCTGTTCGGGATGCCTTGAGGAGGAAGAAGTGTCGCGAACGCATTGTTTCGAGGCGGCGCAGGCGACCAGTTCAAAGAGACAGGCAGTGCACTGCAGAGATAAAAGTTCGCCCAAATGTTGGGGGGAAAGGAGACGGACTTCTAGAGCGTTTGTGTTTTCTGTAGCGCCGTCTTGATTGTTTGAGAACATTCTGGATAGTGAGTAATCTATAAAAAGGGAGCCCACCCGCCACAGGAGTCAGTTGGTAATTGAACTCATGTGCGTGAACAGCTGTGTTTGTGGTCGATGACCTTGCAAGCTGTATTGTGTATGTGACATAATTCTGGACTGAAAAGGTTGATAAAGGTGTGTTTCTATGGAAATAAAAAACAATTTTTGTGTTTGTAACCTGGACTTTTAATTTCACGAACCCACAAAGTCACAATATCCTCAAAAGTATCATAGCTACTTCTGTAAGGACCAGAAATGCTGATTGAATAATGGAATTCCAAAAGGATAAACACCCTCTCCACTAAAGTCAACCGTTTTCAAGCTTATTCTTGCAAAGACAAGATATCACAGTGATTGATTAGTGCCCCTTGCTCACCAGATTTGAATCCTATACCAAATAAGAGGTTAGATGTACAGAAAGTTTTCAGAAATCAAGTAGAAGATGCTTGGAAGGACTTTACTCTCATGAAAATTTGACCAAGCATTTGATATCATTCATGCCCTGTAAAATGAGGACAGTAATAGAATTAAAGATTTACATCTCTGATATTAAGTTCATTTCTATTTTTATTTTATTTTTATTTAGGAATATAATATTTACTTATTTCATACTTAGTTGGAAAACAAGAAGGAAAGTGTTTAAGTTTTTATATGCAAGCACAAATACACTGAAATCAAATAAGCCTTAGCAACTGAAAATATTACTTGCATAATATTGTGTTTTCATGCAAAAAGAGAAAAACTAAATATATATATATATATGCTCATATGAATTTAGGTATGTTTCATTGCTACACACCTTATCAGCTTTGACTGTCAGCATATATTCAGCCAATGGAACAAAACAAAGATCAAGGTACATGTCCTCAGACATCATTGTGAACCAGATGCAGAAATGATTTGAGTTTGGAGAAATATAAATTTTGAGAACTTTCTCATTCTGTTTTGTTAAAAGTGTATGTTGTAAAATCTATATGCAATTCTTATATGTATAATAATGCAGGGAACTTTGCATGCAGATGTGGATAGAAATATTAGAATATTTTGTCCTAGTAAAATTCCACACATGAAGCAAAATCAATGTTTTCTGCAGTGTTGCATTAATCATAAATTAGTTTATGTGATTAAAATTTGCATTCGTGTTTCAAACAATGACGTCTCCATACACTATGAGGAGGAAAGTCTCTTTCTTAATGTTTTACTAAAAATCTTGTGGTATTCTTTTGTCCACAAATCAGTAGTGGCAGAAACTAATTCCTTGTGTATCAATTCTAATATTTCTGGCATTATTTCTACCCATACTATCGCAGCTTAGATTTTACTACCTACAGGTTTACCTAAAAGCATCAAAATGTCTATATTCAGTTGAAAATCAACAGCTATTTCAATTAGAAGGTAAAATATGGCTTACTAAAAACATTACATATCTACCATATGTATTTTAATTTGATAACCTCAAAAGTTCTGTTTCATTTATTAAGTTATGTCAGCTTCCCCCGTGTGAGAACATGCCTGACAGCATTTGTGTGTTGCAAGATCCAAGTGTCCAGCAGTCATTTTCAAAATATTCACAGATTTATATGAAAAGCACTGAATAAATGTTGTGTATTAAGAGCACCCTTGGCCCTTACTTCTTCAAATTTAGTCCAGGCAGGACTAAATTTTTTCTCACCAGCAAAATTTTAATTTTATTTTCTGCCTTTACCTGTGAACTCTAAATGTATACAGATTCAATGTCTGCTTCTTCTTGAGGTAGATGCAACTAAATCTTTTACATTTATGCATACATAAGAAAAGAAATCTTCTTTTAGCTACTTATATAGCAAGACTGATCAAAATTGCCAAGCACTTCTTGACTCATTGCTTTGTCTTTCATTGAGAGCACTTGTTAATCCACCAACCAACTTTCATGTCATTGCCTAAAGAGGCTATGATCTATTGCATTAGGCCACTTGTAGACCTCTAAATCTGTAGTGTAACTCAAGTTTCTTATAACAAGCCATAATAAAATTGAGGAGAACGTATCCAGTCCATTACTGAGAGGCAAATTAATGGAGCAAAGTAGTCAGGACCAATTTATGTTCCTGAACAATATATTTCACTTGTAAGATGTGCAAAGAAGCCTTACACAGTAAAGAAATGAGTCATGAAGACATTTATAACTTCAATGCACTATTCAATGATATTAAGACTTCAATTAATGAAGAATATTATCAAAGAGTTTAAAATTAGAGAAAATAAAGTGTTTTATAAGTAGAGAAGCAATAGAAAAGTTTTTATGAAAACCTCCAATGCAGACAATTAATTACAAGAAACAGGAGCTTTACCATTAAAAACTAACAGAATAAGTAACATTGTCATTAGAACTTTGAAGAAAGGAAGGTGGGAACATTTGAAGATGACGGCAAGATGGTTGTCATCATCAATATCATCGAGGAAAAAGTATATTCTAGGAACCAATTCAACATTTTTTGCTCCTCTGTATCTTTACCACACATATGCTTCAGTATGTTACTGTATGTAATTTGTATGTCACTACAGAAAATGTATTAGAAGGTGCTAATCTATGTTGAAACTATAACTCTATATTGCCACAAAAGACAAAATAATGTATATAAATGTAAAATAATATCACGCTACTTTACAACCAATAAGAGTTTTATTTGAAACTTTTGTGCAATATTTTGCATTATTTATTATTTTTAATTAATAAAATCATGTTCTGACATGCCAAGTTCTTTATTTCAGAATATGAGAAAATAAAACAATTTTTACAAGAACGACAATGTGGACTGCAATTGTAAAATTTAGAGTATGCTTCTGCTGATTTGTTTAAAATTGTAGTCTATAGGAAAACTTAGGTCTCCAGCATTAGAAATACCGAAGCACAAATTTTCATTTCATGCAGGACAGCTTTCAAACATCTAAAATTTTCAAACACTGCTACTGAAAAATTCCTCTTATTAGCTTACATCACTATTCTTCCAGGCTAATGACAAAATTGGACAGAAAAATTCACAAAACCCAAGATCATTCATGTTACATTTTACATTTCTACAAAGTAATACGTTTTATTTTTTTGTTCCCTCAATGGAACATATGAAATCACTACTGTCCAGCAAGCCTTTAGTTATAACAAGCTGAAAACGAATATCACTATATAAAGAGTGCTTAAGTGGAATGTTTTATATTCGCCTATTCCAGGCCTATGCTTTTCACTCACTAAACTTTCCATAATGTGCACAACAATGGATTTTTTCAGCGCTTTATTGGAAAACTTTGTAACAGGGAAACTGGAAAGTGAAATACATGTGGCTAGATCTTAGCACAGTGGCTTGGCATGGTAATCAGTAATATTCTAAAAACATACTACAATCCTATGGGAGAGGAGGGGACAAAAAACAATAAAAACAGTGATCTGAATAAAATGAAAAATAAACCACCTTGCAATACTGAATATTTGCATCATAAAATTGTGTACCTATGTGTCATATATGTACATCATACAATAATGAAGTACTATAAAATAATCCTGATTACGTTTTAACATTTATCTTAAAAATTCAACAATTCAAAGTCTCTTAGAATTCTACATATTTGCCCAGAAAATCATTAATGCAGCATTTCATATCATACAAACTAATATCCCACTGCATTCAACATTCTGGTTCAAAACTAGCATTCCAACATGAGCCAGAGTACTGTATTGTCAGGTTCATATTGTACTTTACCAGCAACAATATGCTGCATAATTCTCAAAGAACAGAAAACTTGTTTCCATATCATCCAGGTAGGTTTAAATAATGCCCTCACAGTAGTGTCCTGAGTAGAGTTTGAATTCCCCAAACCATCCAAGTGAAAAATACTCTAACAATACTTTGACACCAACCAACATTTGGCTGCTGATGCTATTAGAAATACCACAACCACACATTATTCTATGGTGTCATGTGGATAAACATTTCTATGCCACCACAGACTAGTTTCAAAGAGTGACACATAGATTGGAAAGCAAAGGCACACTTAAAAATGAACACAGTTTATATATTATATGCAAGGTTTTATGCATATCTGTTATAAATATTGTGGTAGTTATGCACTTACAGTGTGTTCTGTAAATTGTGGAGAACCTCTACAACTGTATGTAATTATAATATCAATCCATTAAGACCTAACATGTAGAAAGGAACTTAAAACCTGAACTTGTATCTTGTGTAAAAGTGAAGTCTATCTAAAAAACTTTGAACTCCCACTGAACTGAACACTTTGAAAGCGAGCCACTTTCTCCAACAGTTGCCTCAATTCACTACCATTGTGAACCCATCCACTGCATTAAGATGATATTGGAAGTCTGGCAGTTGACAATGAAAATATAATTGAAAACTATTTGTAGTCGGTTTATCGACACTCACCACTTAATTTTCTTATATTATTGAGGGACTAGTTTCAACTATAAACAGTTTTACAATTAATTTTGACGTCACTGTTACTAAATTCCTCCAAACACACATAATGAAAATATAGTTTCAAAACATGTCATTCAGTAATTTGGAAGGTGATTAAGTGTATTAGTGTTACTATTGACCGAGTTAATGGTGATCAATACAAAACATGCTTCCAGATTTTCTAGCATGAATTTTTCTCAAGATACATATCCTCTTTAGTTATACATTGTGTAGATTTAGTTACTGAACTGTCATGCCACTCATCCAAAAACTCTAGTACATTCTTTTCCTTGACAAGTGCAGGTAAAACATTCTTGTAAAATACATAGTTAATAATTGCAATTCATCATAATATACTTTAATCTGAAGTATAATGTGAGTTACACAAAGGGAAACAAAAGTTAAAGCTTATAAAAATGTAAACACAATAGTTTGCAGCTTGCACCAAAATAATTAAAATAATTTATATGAAAATAAATGATTTTCTATACCTTAATAAAAAAAGAACAGAATAAATAAAAAGTAAAAATATGCCAGATTTACATAACATGCACACGCACACGCACACACACGCACGCACGCACGCACACGCGCACGCGCACACGCACACACACACGCACACACACACACACACACACACATTACATACATACATACACACATACATACACACATACATATAGGTACATCATAAAGGCTATACAAAACTGAAGAAAAACAGATGTCAAGCTTAAATATGAACACTTCCCGGACTTAGTTGACTTATTTTTCTACCTTGAAGGAAGATAAGGACAATATCACTTATAATGTTTAATTAGTCTTTATAGGTAATATAATATCACAGCTGGTGTCGAGGGTCCTTCACCAATGGCTTTTTATGATCTCCATATAATGAAACCAAGTTTTACAACACCTCGAAAATGATAACTACTTGACATACACTCTTTTACACAAAACAAACACACTTGTATATACACTAATATAAAACTTAAAATGCACAGCATGAGGTTGCTTATCAGTCTCCTTCATAATTAAATTAATAACACTAACAAAATTGACACCAAAACGGAGTTTCACACATCACCTTAAAAGCTGTCTCTCAATAAATTTTATTACAAAGCATATTACCTTTAAATTATAATAAAAAATGCATATTCCAGATCAAGGAATATAATTTCAATAAATCAATATTTACAAAGTTTTACATAACCAATTCTCGCTAGCTTACTGGTCAACAGTGCCACTACTCATATTTACATACTTACAAAAAGAAATTTTTTTTTTTTCAATATAAAGAACAAATATCTTCACCTTCTGCCTGACTGAACATCAGGATATTTACATTATTTTATATAATCTTAATGAAAAAAAAAAACATAATATCCAAATAAATACTGAAAAATCTCTCATCTGCAAAAATGGACAGACAAATGAAGAAAGAGGAAGGAAAACGACTATCATTATCCTGAGTGTGAACCTGAACTGATAAAACTCAGAGTCAGGAATCAGATTTGCTATGATCCATAGTTGTGGTAGTGGCAAGGCTCAGCTTAAGGGGAATTGACTGGCTGCCTCCTCCACTGCTGCTCTTCGACTGCAATTGTATCTGACTTATCACCTGTTCAAGTGCAAACAAAACATTACAAAACACAACTTGTCTAACACAATGAAGCTCCATTTATTCAGTTTTCAGGTATACAAAAACCACATTAAACACAAAACCTGTTATCTCTGTGTCCTTCCTGGTTTTATAATCATAAAAATGATATTCCTTTCTTGGAAATGTTGAAAACAGTGTTGTTTGATAAATTAACTTTAAAGAGAGTCAATTAAAGACGCTAGACAACACTTACTTTTAAATTTTTCCGGAACATGTTTCTGAGGCTTTGCCTCTATCATCGGCCGGCTCTCAACTGGTTCTCGTTGGTGTAGCTGACGATATTTTGTCACCGGTCTCCTCTGGTGGCGGTTCAAGGAACTTGCTGAACAAATCTTTCTGGGGGATGTCGAAATTGAATACTTTGTTCCTATTTTTTGAAATGAAGATTTGTTCCCATGTGGATAGTTCTTGTTTTCCTGATGTATGTTTTAGTAGTTTTGGTTCTGGATTTATGTTGTGGTTTTTTCCCCAAAAATGTGTGGCAACTGCTGATTTTTCTAATTGTTTATATTTTATGTTTCTAAAGTGTTCCTTTGCTCTTGTTTCTAAATTTCTTTCTGTTTTTCCAATATAAATTTGACTACAGTCATTGCATTCAATTTTATATATACCAGATTTTTTGTTAGATGGAATGGCATCTTTGATGTTTGAGCAAATTAGGTTTTTTAAGGAGAAATGGTTGACTGGTGCTAGTTGAATATTTTGTTTTTTGAAGACTTTTTTGAATTTATCATAGGCCCATGGATGGTAAGTGAATTTTTTGAAAATCATATTAGTTTCTGTAGCTGAGAGAGTTGTGGTTTCCTTTAGTAGCTTCTTCTTTTTTGCTAAGCTCACTTTTTTGTCCACTAATGATTTGGGAAAGTTATTTTTTTGTGCTATTTCAATTATTTTGTTGTATTCTGTTTTGTATTCTTCTGCTGTGAGAGGGATGTTTACCAGTCTGTGTGCTAAACTATTGAAGATTGCCTGTTTGTGGGATCTTGGGTTATAGCCATTAGCTTTTATGTAGTTGTCTGTCTGTGTTGGTTTTCTGTAAATGCCAAAGTTTAGTCTGTTTTTATTCCTCATTATTTTTAGATCCAAAAATGGTAAATGCTCATCTTTTTCTATTTCTACAGTGAATTTGATGCTTTTTTCTTGGATATTTAAAAGTTTTAGTGTATCACTGATGTGTTTTTTTGGTACTATTGCAAAGATGTCATCTACATATCGTTGCCAGAGTTTGAACATCCAAGGGAAACCTTTGTTGATCCTTATTTCTAATGCACTCATGTATAGATCGGCCAGGAAGGGTGATAGGGGGTTGCCCATTGCTAACCCTGAAGTTTGGTGATAATATTTTGTTTGAAACTGGAAGAAATTTTGTTCTATGCATAATTTGGTTAGTTCAATGTAGTCTGAAATTTCAGATGATGCCATTCCAAGTGATTTGAGCCATTTTTCTATCAACGGTGGGAGTTGATTAACTGGTATGCTGTGAAACAGTGATTTAACATCAAATGAGACTAGTGTGTCCTCTTCTTTTAGTTCAGTATCCTTAATGTGTTCTATAAGTTCATAGGTGTTTTTGATGCTTAGGCTGTCGAATTTTGGAAATGAATTGAATTTGTTTGTTAGCCACTTTGCAAGTTTGTATGTTGGTGAATTTATACTGCTAACTACATTTCGACACAAATTTTACCAGTATCCATACAAAATTTAGTAAAAAGCCACTGTGAAAATATTTTGGAGGAAATAGAGAACAGATCCTTTCAGAAGAGAAAACATAATACTATCCATTCTTTGAAACAGAAAAACGTTATTTACACAAAGGCAGACAAAGGCAACAAGATTGTCATAATGGAAAAATCAGATTATATTGAAAAAATGGAAAAAATGCTAACTGACAATGAATATGAAATCATTAACAAAAATCCTCTAAAAACTTGCATACAGTCATTTGAAAAAACAATAGCAAAATCAAGCATAATACCAAACAAATATGCAGTTAAACCGGATAACCCAACCTTACCTAGACTTTATGGCTTACACAAAATACACAAACCATCCATAACAATGAGACCTATAGTTAGCAGTATAAATTCACCAACATACAAACTTGCAAAGTGGCTAACAAACAAATTCAATTCATTTCCAAAATTCGACAGCCTAAGCATCAAAAACACGTATGAACTTATAGAACACATTAAGGATACTGAACTAGAAAAAGAGGACACACTAGTCTCATTTGATGTTAAATCACTGTTTCACAGCATACCAGTTAATCAACTCCCACCGTTGATAGAAAAATGGCTCAAATCACTTGGAATGGCATCATCTGAAATTTCAGACTACATTGAACTAACCAAATTATGCATAGAACAAAATTTCTTCCAGTTTCAAACAAAATATTATCACCAAACTTCAGGGTTAGCAATGGGCAACCCCCTATCACCCTTCCTGGCCGATCTATACATGAGTGCATTAGAAATAAGGATCAACAAAGGTTTCCCTTGGATGTTCAAACTCTGGCAACGATATGTAGATGACATCTTTGCAATAGTACCAAAAAAACACATCAGTGATGCACTAAAACTTTTAAATATCCAAGAAAAAAGCATCAAATTCACTGTAGAAATAGAAAAAGATGAGCATTTACCATTTTTGGATCTAAAAATAATGAGGAATAAAAACAGACTAAACTTTGGCATTTACAGAAAACCAACACAGACAGACAACTACATAAAAGCTAATGGCTACAACCCAAGATCCCACAAACAGGCAATCTTCAATAGTTTAGCACACAGACTGGTAAACATCCCTCTCACAGCAGAAGAATACAAAACAGAATACAACAAAATAATTGAAATAGCACAAAAAAATAACTTTCCCAAATCATTAGTAGACAAAAAAGTGAGCTTAGCAAAAAAGAAGAAGCTACTAAAGGAAACCACAACTCTCTCAGCTACAGAAACTAATATGATTTTCAAAAAATTCACTTACCATCCATGGGCCTATGACAAATTCAAAAAAGTCTTCAAAAAACAAAATATTCAACTAGCACCAGTCAACTATTTCTCCTTAAAAAACCTAATTTGCTCAAACATCAAAGATGCCATTCCATCTAACAAAAAATCTGGTATATATAAAATTGAATGCAATGACTGTAGTCAAATTTATATTGGAAAAACAGAAAGAAATTTAGAAACAAGAGCAAAGGAACACTTTAGAAACATAAAATATAAACAATTAGAAAAATCAGCAGTTGCCACACATTTTTGGGGAAAAAACCACAACATAAATCCAGAACCAAAACTACTAAAACATACATCAGGAAAACAAGAACTATCCACATGGGAACAAATCTTCATTTAAAAAAATAGGAACAAAGTATTCAATTTCGACATCCCCCAGAAAGATTTGTTCAGCAAGTTCCTTGAACCGCCACCAGAGGAGACCGGTGACAAAATATTGTCAGCTACACCAACGAGAACCAGTCGAGAGCCGGCAGATGATAGAGGCACAGCCTCAGAAACATGTTCCGGAAAAATTTAAAAGTAAGTGTTGTCTAGCGTCTTTAATCGACTCTCTTTAAAGTTAATAAAAATGATATTTTATAAATAGTTTTAGAAGAATTATATTTAAAGCATAACACTGATTTCACAAAACTATAAGGCACTGCTTTTTTATTCTTGAGCAAATAATAGGTAGACATTCTGCACACGATCTGTTATAACATTTCTGAGTTTAAACAAAACGGGGAGTGCTCTCAAAATTTATTCATCTTGCTTTCCAATTTTTCTTTAATAAATGAATAAAAGCATCTCAATCCAGAATTATTCCACAGATAATTATTTTACTGTAGTTTGAAACTTTGTTCTAAATAGTGCATATTGTTGTTACTATCCAGCTTACAGCTTGAGCCAAATGGCAAGCAAATAAATGTACAGGAAGTTTTAAAGCTTTCTGAGGAAAATCAGGGGTCAATAACCTTATGTTTTATGTTAAAAAAGTGGTGATGCAATGAAGATGTATGAGGGCTGTTCAATAAAGAATGATCACAATTTTTTTTGACAACGTACCTGTACTAATCCTCATAATTTTGATGGTCCTCAAAACAGTCTCCCCTGAATACGTTGCACTTGTCCCAGCGTTTCTGCCAGTCTTCAAAGATATGCTGGAATTTTTTTTGAGAGATCCTTCAAAATCGCCTCCGCAGCCTTCACCACTGCTTCTGATGATGGATAATGCCTCCCACGAAGGTGTTTCTTCAAGTTAGGGAATAGAAAAAAGTCACATGGGGCTAAATCCGGACTATAGAGAGGGTGAGGGATGCCCTTCACGTTGATATTTGCAAGATACTCAGCAACAACATTGGCAATGTGTGGCCTCGCATTTTCCTGGTGCAGCATCGAGCCTGCTTCACGGAAATGTGGTCTTTTGCGCCGCCTGATATGGACTTGCAATGTTTTCAGGACATCCCTGTAGTATTGTCCAGTTACTGTGTGTGTGTGCAGGTACAACATGCTGATTAACCACTCCATGAATATCAAAGAATGAGATGACCATAACTTTCCCAGCAGAATCAACCACATTTGCATACCTGCATGCAAATGTCCTTTTGTTTGGGTGTCAACAGTCTTGGAAGCCATCGCGCACAAACACGTCTCATGTGTAATGTTTCTGTCACCAACGTGTGGGTGGTACCCAATGAAATGTTCAGTATTTCAGAAAGTGATTTGTCGATCCTCTCTCACAATGGCAGCAGCAGTGTTAATGTTTTCTTCCGCTAGAGCAGTAAGTGGAGCACCAGGTCCACCTTCCTTTGAAATTGTCTCCCCACGTTAAACATTTTAAACCACCTTCGAGCTGTGCTGTAGGGAAGAACAGACTCTCCATAGGCCTCCTGTAACATTGTATAGGCCTCAACTGAAGATTTGTTGAGACGAAAACAGAATTTCAAAGCCGCATATTGTTCCTCGCGTGTTACTTACATTGCAGTGGTAGGCGATACTGAACATATCTGAATATGCCTGGTTCTCTCAGGCGGGAACCAGGAGTACTAACAATGAAACTACTACAGCCTGTTTGTTTCACATTAAGCTAACAGAATATAATAAGATTGAATTTTAGTGCGAAAAATTATGACCGTAAAAAAATTATGATCATTCTATATTGAACAGCCTTCATATTAAGACAATGCCAAAGCATTTAAATGAATGATTTTTTTAAGTCAAATTACTTCATAGATTTTAAACAGACATAATCTAAGTATTCTTAACTCTACATTTTTGTAATTCATTATTAAAATAGGTAATGCTCCTATGGTATTGAATAAGCTGAGGCCTAATGTACTTGTACCTGAAAAAGTAAACTTTATTTAACACAAAAATCTAGTAATCATGTAAACCATTACAGCAATTTTATGCTGGAATGCTTAATATGTTTTGTTGAAGTATCAGAAATTAGTTACACAATATATGCATGAATTAATTTTGGGTTTGTTTACACTTGCTTAATTCTATACACATGATGACTCCTATTTATTAAATCGCCTTAAATCACAAACAGCAAAAGGTCATGTTCTATTTAAGAAAAGTTCTTATGCCAAGAAATGTTCTTATGCCAGCCTGTTCTCAATAGATGTTTTCATTCCATTTACTTATCATATTATACATATTTACAGGAGATTATTTGATGTTATGAAATACATTCAAGATATAGTTCCAGAGAAGTGAATGAATATTTAAAATTTCAAACAAGTAACCATCTTCTATCAATTTTAATGCTGCTTCAATCTAAGAACAAATTTATGAAAGCAATTCATGATTTACTTTGCAAAAGACAAGTATTTCTCAATTCAATTGCTATGGTGGAATCTCTCCCCTCACCCTGTGACATAATACTTTGTTACTCTTTATTAATACAGATAGATCAGAGAGACAGAGACAGAGAGACAGACAGATAGATACACATATAGTAATGTCATTAAAGTGCCACAAAACTACTAGTTCATCAATGCCACACTCTGGCTATTTAATAAAAAATTCAATACAAAAAATAGTATGCATAGCAAGCACACAAATAAATAATGTATAACAAAAGCAGAAATATTAAATAAAAAAATACAAACATAGAAAGGTCACATTCCTGTTAAATGATAATTGACTCTTAGCAAACAAGAGATAGTTCCAACGCAGGGGAAACTACAAGAGTTAAATATGTTTAAGTAACTGAACTGAACATATTGGAAAAGCTTAAAAGCAGAGACATTGCCTAAAATAGTAATTACATCATTAGATAAACCAAGCTCTTTGCAAGTCAGACTGATGACACTGGACGCGGTAATGTTTTACCATTAAGAGTACATTGCAGCGAATTATTATTATAATTATATTATTATTATTATTATTATTATTATTATTATTATTATTATTATTATTATTATTATTATTACTGCCATGCCATGGCTGAGTTGTTAGACTGCTTGGCTCTCACCTAGGTGGCCTGGGTTCGATCCCAGACGACCACAAAGTGGGATTTGTGATGGACAACATGGCACTGGGGTGGGTTTCCACTGGTTTCCCCCACCTTCATTCCACAAATTGCTCCATGATTCATCTCTACATCATCCCAGGAGTTGGGCTAACCCCTCAACCCTAGTATCTCAGGTCAAATGCTTCGGCTCCCTCACTCTGAGGGCATCCGAGCGACTCCTAGCACCAGCATTGGTGAGGATGGGAGACAAAAAAATTACTACCATTACCACTACCACTACTACTATTGGTGGCAGTGGCAGTGGTGGTGGTTCATTCCTGAGGAAGATAACTGTGACTGATATAACAAAGACAAATGTGAAGCCAAGTAAGCACAACTCCTTGCCATGTAATGGATGAGAAAAACAATGCCAAGGAAATGTAGCTTTAACCTACTGGATTTTGATGGTAGATATAAACCACTCCAATTGCCACTGAAAAAGTATCTTTCTACACAAAAAGGCCTTCAAATCCACAGATAAGCTGCAGAACACCTGTTCATTAGGATGTGGAATCACATTCTTTGTTGCCTGATCTGCTTGTTCATTTCCTACAGTGCCACAATGCCCAAGAATCCAAATGAATAACACTTTAAAACCATTGCGATGTAAAGAGTACAACTGATCATGGATTTCTTGAACAAGTGATTGGAGGCTATAGAGATCTCATATATCAAGTTAAAGCACTAGGGGAATAAGAACAAATTATATTGGATTGCAAGAAATAGGAACAAATGAAAACTGTGGCTTGAAATAAATATAGCATACAGTTCAGCAGTATAACGTAAGTGCTAAGGAGGAAGCAAATCTTGTGAGACACAGCACAGCTTATTCCTTGATCCGTTCGAGAACCATCAGTATATAAAAACTGTATCCAGGAAAGCAGTATTTTAAAGCCGCAAAATATAAAATATATGGAGGGTTGTCCACAATTTATGGTAACAACTTTGATACTGGTCACCAGTCCAGAAAGTGAATGATGTTTCGTATGGAGAGAGAGGCGATGTTGCCGCTTATTGTTGCCACGTGGAGAGTGCATTAGGAGTATGTATACATAGATGATCTGGTTGCAACTGCAGTGGGCATTAGTCCAAATATAGTTTTATTCGGTTTCTGAGCACATTAAGGTTTTCATTTGTCTGTACTATCTTTGTCACTATTTTCAGACATAATTAAACATTCATTAACACACAATTGTAACGTATTCCAAGATAATTTAACAATACAATAGGCTTGGTTTCATCTTTTCCAAGAAAGGCATCTCAAATATGCTAAATAAAAATGGTAAGACTAGAAGAAGTTGTATTCCAGAGGGCAAGAAACACACAAATCCATGACCGACCACCAGCCCTACTCCAGAGGTAGTTTGAATCATATCTTAGGACCAAATCCAGTGATGCAGGGAGTAACTGCATTGAAGTTGGGAATCTCCAGAACTGTGAATACCATTATCAACCAGAATTTAAACCTAAAAAGCAGCATAAAAGCAGAGTCAATAAGCTTTGTCCTGACATTGCTGAACTTGCCACTAACTGCAGAAAATTATATAAATGCTATCTGGCAGGTGACAAATGGATGTTTGTGGTCAGATTAGACAAAATATATGTATCCCTAAGCGACTGCAGCAAACCCTGGGTTATATATTACCATGCAAGGGGAGAAAAAATGTTGAAAGATGCTATAGCAAAGCCAAGGAAGGTTTTCCCAGTAGTTTTTATGGCCATAGAGGGATACAGGAGAAGTTAACTATCTGCCAGGTGGAAAAAATTGTCAAAATCAACTCAGCATATTATCAGATTAAGGTCCTAAACCCCATATTCCACAAAGAAATCCCTGCTCTCTACGGTGCAGATGCAATTAAGGTCTGGCTGCACTAAGATAAGGCATCAAGCCATATTGCAATTCCTTTCTTGGAAGTGTTGAAAACAGTGTTGTTATGATAAATTAAATTTAAAGGGAGTCGATTAATGACTCAATGAGTTCTCAATGAGAACCAGTCAATGGCCAGTTGAGGATAGAGGCAAAGTCTCTGAAACATCGAGATTTAACATATTGGAACACCACAGTGAAGCGAAAAATTATTAAATTTTTTATGAGTCGTACGACTCATCTAAAATTTAATAATCTCTGAAACATATTCCGGAAAAATTTAAAAGTAAGTTACTTAGTGTCATTAATCGACTCCCTTTAAATTTAATCAAGCCATATGTCTGCTTCAACCTGCTAGTTTTTTAACAAACTGGAGAGAGAAATGGAAATCCATTATATCCCATTTAGTGACACCTCAATCAAATCTCCTGATGCCTCACCAATGGATTTTTGTGTTTTGGGTTCCTGAAAAGAGCCCTTGGAAGTTTAAGATCACATACATTGAATGGGTTCTGGGAAGTCTATCAAGAAGACAGATTGAACATCTCACTTCAACTTTTTATTACACGACGGGAACGAGTCAACACTTCCACATGCTAATCAATGCTCACTGAGATGGCTGTAGTTTCCTCACTTCCAGAGGCATGTTTAAGGAGTCACTGTGCACATCTCAAGTTGTTGTTATAGATCGTAGACAACCCTCCAGATATATAAGTGCAGCAGTGATGTTCTTTGATAACATTTTTTGTTGTTTTATTCATGGATGGAAGTGATGAAATTCCCAATATAAGGCAAGGGAAGTGCTGTGTCCAATTTAGACAATAAGTTGCAAAATGTACTACACCCTGCAAGAAGCAGTGCAGTCTGACTGCTGTGATAACAATAATCCAAATCAGAGTCAAGAACTTAGAATAAGGTGAGAAGACATGGCAGGTAAGGTGGAGGTGTAAAATTACAAAGAAGGATATATCGACATATCCAAAGGGAGTTCATTGGATTCTGTGTATAAACTACAGGTGGAACAAGTACAAAAAAACTCCTAAAGGCCCTAGTAAGGGATAGGATATAATCTACAGAGAATAGATGGTCAAGCAGAAGAATAGACAATGGAACCATAGTCTAGTTTCAAGCACATTAATTTCCAGAAAAGTTGAAGCATCAATTTGCAATCAGGACCGTACAAAGTGGTACTAAGGACACAAATCAATTGCAGTGAGCAATCACAGCAACCATGAAGGTGTAGAATATGAGGTTCCCAACAGAGCTAGCGGTCAAAAATTGAACTCACTTGGCAAACAGTAATTCCTCTCCACCAAGAGAAAGATGGACATGTGTCGAACTCACATGTAGAATGCAGAGTGTATGTTCTGTGGAATGAGCTTGTGCATCTTTCTGTATTGTGGTGGAGCATTTTTACAGCATATTAGGAGATATGTAACAAACTTACCGCTCTAGCATATACAAATATAATAATTTGTAACTTAAAACTTCACTTATCTTATAAGAAATGACGAAAGTTTTCTTATAAATTGATTAGGATCACGATTCAGTGAAAACTTTTTTTCACATCACATTTTAACGAAATCGCGAACAAAAGTTTCATCATTTCTTATAAGTGAAGTTTTAAGTTCCACATTATTATATTTGTATATATTTGTTTGCTTCACTGTTAATAGCTTCATATATTACATATTTACCTCTCTAGGTTTTCTTGCTTTCTTTGTAAGTATTGCCAACTGTAACTCTCTTCCCTGTCCCCAGTTTTCAGATCCAATGTGTTTTTTGGAGGTTTTAAGTTAATGGCATCCTTGAAGCTAGGTGAGTGCACCCCCGCAACATGAAAGTTTATAAAAAGTGATCATAACAGCCCTGAGTTTGTGTTTAGTTTATGAGAAAAACTTCTAGCTAAGCTAACAAAGAAATATGAAGCACTACTCAGGAAGGAGAAATCAAAGTTATGTACAGAATACTATTATTTGACTGATGAAAGTAATCCATGGAATGAAGTCTATAAATTTTCTTCCAGAAAATAAGAAGCAGCACAGCCATACCTACCCTGGAGAAACATGATGGTATCATTTCACATGCCTAGAAGATACAATATGTTTAATGTTAAGCCACTTCACACCAAATGAATATAACTGCAGACACTGAAGATGACAAATTGTTCACCTCAATCGAAATCAGATATATATCAGAGAACTTTGACTATATGAAAGGTCCTGAAAAGATAGAATAACAAGCACAGTATTAAAAAGTGTGTTCAAACTTTTCCTTAAATTTATCATTGCAATATACAATGGCTGCCTAAGAAGAGGAATATTATCATGGTGGTGGAAGAAGGTTAAGATTATTGCCTTGATATAACCAGGAAAAAGAAAATGTATTGATGTATCAAAATTCAGGCCTGTAAGTACACAGAACACTGATGGTTAGTTTTAGAAAAAATACTTGTTTAAGTGTAGTCAGTTTTCTTCACTTCTTTTCTAAAGGATTACATTATGATACAGCTGTGCTCAATAGTAATAAAACATGAAGGTATAGCCGGTTTATACTAAACACTACCTAGAAGGAAGGGAAACAGCAGATCTAAAACTAGACTTGGCAAAGTGGTCACATCCAGCTTAATCAGTAAATGATGGGAGAAGCAAAACAGGGTGAAAAAATATACATTGATGGAAGCCAAAGTGAAAATTGAGCAGCAACGAGTGTAGCTGTTTTCACAAAACAGGTAATAACATACAAAATGAAACACAGATTACACAGCAGGAGTTCTAAGGATCAAGTCAAGCAGTTGGCAAATATAAAAGTAGCAGAGAAGTCATCAATGACAATAAAGAAACGTGTAAGAATAGTTACATTATTATGTAGAAAATGAAGCTATCTACAGTGAAGCAATGAATATTATACAAATATAACAATTTGTAACAAAAGCTTCACTTAAGAAAATGGTGTTAATTCTTCTTTCTAATTGATATCGATTTCACGAACTCTCGTCCACCTCTTCAGTCAAAGAGAACCACATTTATATTTAACCATAATATAAATCCTGAAGTTAAATTATTAAAACAATTAAATGTCTCGATAGATTTAATGGTTTGGGAAAAGATATTTATTTTAAAAAATAAACATCGCTTAATGAATTTTGAAATACCAGCAGTTGATTATTCTGTTCTTAAGTTTGTTTTGTTTTCAGATTTTGGTAATACTGAAAAAACATAAGCACACAGTAATACTGAAAAAACATAAGAACATAGTAACTTCCTTAACAACGAATTGTGTTTTCTTCTGTGGTTCTCTTTGACTGAAGATACGGACAAGAATTCATGAAATCGATATCAATTAGAAAGAAGAATTAACACCATTTTCTTAAGTTAAGTGAAGCTTTTGTTACAAATTGTTATATTTTTATAGTTACATTATACACACAGCCAGATCATTTTGGACTCCATCATAACTGCAACAGTCTTTTTTAAGTGACCAGAAGAACAGTCTGCATCCTTGGGGGAAAAAAAGGGCTGAAGACTTTAATTCAAATGGATAAGTCTATTTGGGATATCAATGAAATGAACTAGTACACAAAATGGCAAATCAGGTAGTAGGTGACAAACTACTAGAAGTTCGTCTTATGTATGTACTTAGGCTTTCATAGCCTGTGTCCATTTGAAGTAAAGTTTCTTTTTGAAGTGAAGTCTGTTGTGTCCTCTGATAATGCTCAACATAGATTTGAGTGAAACAGGAGTAATTCTATTTTTCGCCCACGGCCTACAAGGCCTGAAAGAAACTTTACTTCATATACCAGAAGTTATTTACAAAAAATAATCTCCAAAAGAAAGATAACAAAGGAAATGTACAAATTTAAATGTATGGGAAAAGCAATGTAACAATAAAAGGGCAAACTACAAAGACTTTCTTTCCAAAACTGCAGAACAAACTGAAGTGAAATACTCCATAATATTGTACCCAATTTCACGTTCCTCCTCACAGGATATAAGTCACCAATTAATATTGCTTCAAGATCATAAAAAGCTCTGAATACCCTGAAAATAGGAGATTCAACATCAGATCATCTTATATTTGACTGTAATGTATTGGAGAGGGAACAAAGAAAACTAAAGTTTTCCAAGAAAATGAAGAATGGCCATATTTTAAATTATGCCGACTCAACTATACAGGGAGGAGCTCTTACATTTTATAAATAAAATAAAAAATGTATTATTATAAAAACATTGTACAAGTAATTAACATAAACTCTAAGTATCTTAAAGGTGATATTAAGATATCTTCTTGACAATAAGCTAATTAAAAACAGTGTGAAAGAGTAACAGAAATAATGCATAACAGTAGGACATAGTGTATTATATAATTTTTTTGTGGTAACAATAACCTATATATAGAACTAAATATGCTATTTATGTAATTTTATTTCTTATTATTTACATTGTATGTAGATATAATTGCTATTATTAAACTGTATGCAATAATGTTATTACCATTACTGCATTGCTATTGTAATTATTTGGATATTATTTTGAGATATTTGACGTGATCTACAATAACATGATGTTTATCTGTATATTGTATGACTGAAAACAAATATGATGATGATGATGATGATGATGATGATGATAAAACATTTAAGTGACAAATACAACAATTAAGTTCAAGTATTCTAAATGATGAGAACTAGAATTTTAAAGTAAATATAGAACAAAAGTAGACATATGATAGCTTTGGAATAAGTTGCTAATTATACAACAAATGCTATATAGAATAACTATTATTTATAATGAGGAAGCAGCAAAACTAAAATCCATCTATTCACGAAACTATTGTAATTAATCACAAAAATTGTAGTGGTTTATTGATACTCGTCACTTTGCGATTAATTTTGACGTCACTGTTACTAAATTACTCCAAACACATGTTGTAATTAAGTTATAAAAACAAACATATAGTTGAATGTATATCAAAAATTGCTCAGAGTGTTACTGACACTATATTGATACATGTTGAAAAAGAAGTTAACACTCCCCACACACATACTAACACCCCCGTCCAAATGCTACTGTTTGAAAAAGGAATTAAACTGCTTGCAATTTCTCAAAACTAAAAAGAAAAGAGGAAAACAAATTTAAACATAATAAAGAATATTAAGAAGAGTGCTACTGAAAAATTAATACAATGGCATTATTGTGTTATGTATAATTGTATAAAATCAGAGAAGAAAAAGAAAACCAAAGTGTGTATGTACACTGCCATTTGTGAAAATTGCACACCAAGAAAAAAATTTCCTGAATAACTCCAAACTTAGTCGAAGTGTAGAAGAATGTGCAAGCAATACCTGATTAGGTTTGCAGAGAGATGGGGTACACGTAGACTTAGCAGAGCCCTGTCATGTCAGTTTGACAAGTTCAGTGTTGCACCATGTGTAATAAGTGCAGAGTTGTCAAACAAGGTGGAAACAATAAAGTGAGTACCAGTATGCCTCAATGATGTCAAAGGGAGCATGTGAGCGAAATGTGAGCAGCATGTGAGTGAGTTCGAATGGGACAGAATGACTGGTCTCCAGAAAGTGGGTTTGTCATACTATAACAATTCAACTTGTACAGGGCATGCTGCTACGAAAGTGATGTATGTGTGGAAGCAATAGATGGATGAAGGTCGTATGCAGGGAACAGTGGGTACTGGACCGCAAAAGATCACCACAGCACAGGATGACCGCCTTCTTGTCCACATGGCCATAATGGTTGTTTCATCCACAGTGTTGGCTCATCTCTGGAGCACTGCAACAGGTGTTAACTTGTCTGCATCAATAGTTCATTGCCATCTACTACAGGTTGGACTGGTTACATACATGCCATTCTGTCAGTTTCCATTGTCCCAAAAAACCATGCTCCTCCGAATGCAATGGGCACATTAATACCATCACTGTGGTGCTGAGTGGCAAAATGTAGTCTTTTCAGACTTCAACATGTCCTACAGTGACGGCCGCATACATGTCCAGCGAAACCATTGTGAGCGCATCCTGGAGGGCTGCAATGTTGAGTGGCATATGGGACAAACACCAGGTGTGATCATTTGGGGCACCACTGGTTACAACAACCAATCTCACCTTCTACGAATTGAGGGCACTTAAAACAGCAACTGGTACATAGTGGTGACTGTAGAGCCTATGGTACTCCTGCTTCAGGCAACTCTACAGACCACATTTCAGCTGGACAATGCCCAGCTACATACTGCGAGGAATGTACAAGCCTTCTTTGAAGAGAGACAGGTACCACTGGTTCCCTGGCCTACATGTTTACCTGATGTCACCCATCGAACATATCTGGGATATGGTTGGTCGCCACCTGGTGTGTTACAGTCCTCCAGTAACCAGTGACAACGATATGTAGGCTCAAATACAAACTGCATGGAGGGAAATCCCTCAGGAACTTATTCAGAAACTTTTTTAATCAATGCCACAGCATAAAACAGATCTAACTGCAGTGTATGGAGCTAACACCAAATACTCAATATTAGGGTTCCAAGGTCATGTATGGATTTAAAAAGTTTATCATTTGTTACTTGTCATGTACCTAGCCTGAGGTATTAAATTCACTGCATTTATGTGTTTCCTTCTTGGTGTTGCAATTTTCACAAATGGCAATATATATAATCATAATTAGTTATAAGAATATAAATTAATATGGGTATAAGGTGTATATCTAATTAACTAATTAAAGGGAATTATTAAATTTAAGATGAGTCGTATTTTTTACACATCTGCTTCACTTTCGTACCTATTTTGAGGACATGTTTCGCAAATCATCGGTTGCATCTACAGCTCTTATGCGACTGAGGTTTGATCCTGCGGTGTGGGTAATTCTGGGGTTGCTGCTGCCATCTGTTGATTTAGTGATGAACTTAAATGTGGGATTCTCGTACGAAAGTGAAGCAGATGTGTAAAAAATACGACTCATCTTAAATTTAATAATTTTTCGCTTCACTGTGGTGTTCCAATACAGTTAAATCTCGATATAATTAAAGGGAAATTTTCAGTGTCAAATTATTCTGTCTGTAATAAGTATTCCAAAATGTGATTTGTAAATAATGTCATCCGAAGGCATGATAAAACCAGCTGGCAGGAAAGAGACAGATAGCCACGCCTAAGTCCATGTGCAGCGCTAATGACGTGCCGAAGAGAGACAGCACGGGAAGAGGAAGACAGCCAGAGAAATTTCGGGACAGCTCCGTCGCCATCGTGAAGGACCGTGATGTTTCGTGAAGAGTCGGGAAATTTCCAGATACTGCAGTTGGTGTATATAATTGATACATTGGACCAGACAGCTCAGTATTGGCAGGAAGCTGCTAGAGTACGGCAAGGGCCATGAGAAGAGCTGCACGGTGGACCTGCGGCAGACGAACTGCATACGTGTGTGTTACATAATTCTGCTGGTGTACAAAGTGTATCTCTACGCAAATAAAGAACATTTTGAATATTTGCAAATTGGACTTTTAATTCTATGAACCCACAAAGTCACAGTTGATGTGAGGAGTGAGACATACCACGATGGAGGCTGCATTGGAAATGATTTTGCAGAAAATGGAACAAATGAAGATGGCTAATGACCTCACCGCAGAGTTGAAAGAAACGAAGATGGCGAATGACACCCTCACTGCGAAGACGGAGGCGGCAAATAACAGCCTTGCCACGGAAATAAAAGCGGCGAACGACAGCTTGGTCACGGAAATGAAGGCCGAATTATCTGAAATGAGGGCTGCGAACACGCCCTCGCCGCCAAATTTGAGAAGCAGTTGGCCGGCGTAAAGGAGGTCATCAAGGAGTTGGGCAAGCGCGTCGAAGACCTGGCTAGCCGCGTTAATGACCTAGAGGGAAAGAACGACAACACCAAGTCCCTGAACGCCATGGTGGAGGACGTCGTCAGTAGGAGGTTGAAGGATTTAAAGGTCGACGCGCAGGGAGGCGACACATCTGCGCGCGTCAAAACGCCGAAGTACGACGGCATGTCAACGTTCGAAGTCTTCCACCGCCAGTTCGACACAGTGGCCAAGCACAAGTGGTCACCGGAGGAAGAAGCCGCACAGCTAATAGCCAGCCTCCAGGGACGGGCCGCAGTAATTCTGAACGCGGTCCAGACAGCACCGGCGCCCAAGGAAATCTGGGAAGCCCTGGAAAACCGCTTTGGAAACCACCGCTTAGCCGCAGCCTACCGCAGGCAATTGAAGTCAAGGGCGCAGCAGAAGTTCGCCCTGGCAATTGAGTAGCTGGCTTGCAAAGCTTTAGTCGACCTCCCACCAGACTTCGTATCCCGGGAAGCCGCCTACACCTTCGTTGACGGAGTACGAGACACGGAGATTCGTCAGCGCCTAATGCTCGGCGATTACAAAACTATCCACAAGGCGCTAACTGCAGCACTGAGGATGGAGACGGCCACGGTGACAGCTACCCCGACGTTGAGAACCAGGAGCATCCGCTACACTGGAGACAGAAGACAAGCCGAGAGACGCCGGCGAAGACCTAATGGCATGTGTTGCGTGTGTGGCCAGCCGGTGTGAGACTGCCGACACCAGGAAGAGCAGCCGGAAGAACGAGTAAGGCCCGGCGTGGCGAGGGGCACGCTGGCGCCGACATCACCATCCTCTTGAGTGAAACTGCGCGCCGTCAGCCGACGGATGGATTTTTTTTTTTTTTTTTTTTTTTTTTTTGTAATTTTACGTCCTCCAACGTTAAGTCATATCGGACGATGAATGGAATGGGTGAAATGATGCTCAAATGAACCCAGGGTCCATAGAGCTGAGAGTTACCCGACATTCGTCTTTCAGGATAAGGGAAAACCCCGGAAAAACCTTATCCAGGTAATTCACCCTGACCGAGATTCGAACACGGGACCTCTTGAACGTGCGGCAGACATTCTACCACCACGCTACCGAGGCGGGGACGGATGGATGACAGCCTCATCGCGGACGGTTGGGTGAGAGGGAAGCCGTGCCACGTGCTCGTAGACACCGGGGAGGCCGTGATCGTTATCAGACCTGACATAGACAGGGGTTTGCCGACGAGGAAGCCGAGCCGACCATACAAGCTTATGACGGCATCGGGCGACACCTTGCCTGTGGAGGAGACTCTGCTTAAGTTGACCTTGGGACGGAGTGCCATGCATCAGTGGCAGTTCGTCGCGAAGGTGGCTAAGGTGATACTAGGACTGGATGCCCTCAGCAGCCACGAGGCGACGGCTGACGTCTGCAGGAAGATCCTGCGGCTAAATGGACAAGAGGTCATACTCCGGGAACCCGATGAACGCCTTGGAATTTGCAGGGTCATGCTGAGGGAAGACGTGGTTGTCCCGCGAAAAGCGAGATGGTGGTGACGGTGCGACTGGAAGGCCAGCGGACGAAGAACATGATGCTGGACCAGAAGACGCCTGTGCAGGGACTATGTGTAGCCAGGACATTGTTGCCCTGCCGAGAGGAGGTGCCAGTGAGACTGCTCAACCTGACGGATACCGATAACGACATCCAGGTCGGGACGGAGTTGGGGACGTGCGAGCCCGTGGTCAGTGTGACAGCAATCGACAAGACACAGGAGCCGGTGCCGACGCAACACCTGGGGCCCCGGCTGGAAGGCTTATTGGAGAGGGCGGCCAACCACCTGACCGCAGAACAGCTCGAGAAGGTTCGACAGCTGCTGAGGCGATACCAACGCGTCTTCAGCCAAGGCGACAGCGACTACGGCCGCACGGAGCGAGTGCTCCACCATATCGACACCAGAGGCGCCCGGGCTAATCGGCAACCACCTAGACGCGTTCTGCTGGCAAAGCAAGCGGCGATACGGGACATGCTGGAGGACATGAGATCCAGGGGAGTGAACGAAGAGTCTGACAGCCCTTGATGTTCCTCTGTAGTTCTGGTGACGAAGAAGAACGGTGAGCTACGCCTCTGCGTGGACTACAGGGAGCTGAATGCTGTCACCAGGAAAGATTGCTACCCCTTACGCCGTATTGACGACACCTTGGACACGCTTACTGGTGCACAATGGATCTCGACCCTGGACCTGAAGTCGGGTTACTGGCAGGTGGCTCTAGACCCGAGAGACAAGGAGAAAACCGCATTCTTGACAGACCAAGGCCTTTGGCAGTTCACAATTATGCCTTTTGGCCTCTGCAACGCAACAGCTACCTCCCAACCCTCATGGAGTCAGTGATGAGAGAGAAGACTGACTTATGACGCCTGCCTGCTATACCTGGACATCATCGTGGGCAAGACCTTCGAAGATCATCTCGACAACTAGAGTAAGGTGCTACAGAGACTGTAGGCGACCAATTTGAAGTTAAACACAGAGAAAAGCCAGCTCTTCCGCAAGGAAGTCAATTATTTGGGTCACAGACCCAGAGAAGACACAGGCCGTGAGAGATTGGCCTCGGCCAAAGGATAAGCGAGAATTGCGCAGTTTCCTGGGGCTGTGCAGTTATTACCGCCACTTCATAAAGGGCTTCTCCAACATCGCCAAGCCCCTCACCCGCCCGAGAGGAACACCGACCTTATGTGTGGACGGATGTCGCCGAAGTCGCTTTCCAGCACCTGGCTTTAGGAACCTGGAAGGCCTGACAGCCCGTTGGCTTCAGAGGTTGCAGGAGTACGACTTCACCTCTGAACATCGTCGAGGGAAGAGCCACAGCAAAGCAGACGCCATGTCCCGAAGTCCCTGCCCAGAAGAATGAGACCAGTGCAAAAGAGTGGAAGAGAAGGAGTGTGCCGCAGTTGTTAGTGGTCACAGCCATGCCTGTGGACGGCTGGGATAGCGCAGACCTGAGGAGCGAGCAGCTGGCGGACGCCAACTTGGGGCCACTCTTGAGGGAAGTGAAGGCAGGGACGAGACCAACCTGGGAGGACATCGTACCAAGGAGCATCACATACAAGTCGTACTGGGCCTAATGAGACTCGCTGAAGATCAGAGAGGGCATGCAGTTCCGGGTATGGGAATCACCCGATGGGAAGATACAGAGGGAGCAGTTGGTACTTCCCCGAAGTAAGGTTCCGGAAGTTTTGGAGGAAGTGCACGCCGGTACTTCAGGAGGACACCTAGGAGCAAACCGGACGATCGACAAACTCCGACAGCGCTACTACTGGCTGAGGCTCCGAGCAGATGCTGAGATGGTGCCATCAATGTCACGTGTGCGCGGCGAGTCGCGGCCCCCAGACTAGGAGCCGGGGTCGCATGCAGCAGTACAACGTCGGAGCGCCATTCAAACGCATCGCTGTCGACATAGCTGGACCATTCCCAGTGTCCAACCGAGGCAACAAGTACCTGATGGTGGTCGTGGACTACTTCACCAACTGGCTGGAGGAATAAGCTATCCCGAACCAGGAGGAGAAGACCATCACAGACTGCCTTGTGCGGCAAGTGTTCTACTGTTTTGGAGTGCCGTTAGAGCTCCACAGCGACCAGGGAACCTATTTTGAGTCTACCCTAATGAAGGAGGCACTGGAAGGACTTGGGGTGAACAAGACTCGCACAACACTCCTACATATGCAGTTGGATGGCATGGTGGAGAGGTAGATTAAGACCTTAGAAGAACATCCGAGGAAGGTCGTGGCCAGCCATCAGTGAGACTGGGATGTCAAGGTGCCACTGTTCTTGCTGGTCTAGCGCTCGGCAACACACAACATCACTGGGATGACACCAGCCAGCTTTGGTTCGGCCCAGAGTTACGGCTCCTTTGTGACCTGGCTTTTGGGAGACCGCCGGAAGCGAAAAGGCTAGCAACCGAGTATGTGGAGAACCTCGTGGACCATCTCCACGACATGCATGAGAACAAGAAGGGGACATTGCTCAAAGTTTTTCATCAGCATAACACGAAATTTGTTAACTTGGAGCATCCAGTGAATTTTATCCTTTGGTAAACATTTTCATAATCATTGTTTTGCAGGAAGTAGCTTCAGTACCTTTTAGCAAATACTAGATGGCTCCTGCTCCAAATTTCTTTATAAAGGAAGTAAAAACACGAGTAAACCATTATTGGCTGAGCAAAGCTTTAGGTAATGTATAACTGCTGGAAAGAAAAAGTGATTTGATGGCAAAATAACAAATGAAGTTACTTCTAGAAGAATGTCAAATTTCACTAGAATTTAAATTTTTGCTAAATTCTTATCAACGTCAAAATAAAACGTACTAAGTGGAGGAAATAATGAAACAAATAATATTTAAAGAATATTATGTGTATATGCATTGCTCTTTTTTTCTTTCTTATTAATTTAAGGAATGTTAAATCAAATTAACTGCCAACTTTAGTATAATGTTAATGTTAAATAATTTGCAAGTTAAATGAAAGACTCCTCCTCCTCCTCCTCCTCCTCCTCCTCCTCCTCCTCCTCCTCCTCCTCCTCCTCCTCCTCCTCCTCCTCCTCCTCCTCCTCCTCCTCCTCCTCCTCCTCCTCCTCCTCCTCCTCCTCCTCCTCCTCCTCCTCCTCCTCCTCCTCCTCCTCCTCCTCCTCCTCCTCCTCCTCCTCCTCCTCCTCCTCCTCCTCCTCCTCCTCCTCCTCCTCCTCCTCCTCCTCCTCCTCCTCCTCCTCCTCCTCCTCCTCCTCCTCCTCCTCCTCCTCCTCCTCCTCCTCCTCCTCCTCCTCCTCCTCCTCCTCCTCCTCCTCCTCCTCCTCCTCCTCCTCCTCCTCCTCCTCCTCCTCCTCCTCCTCCTCCTCCTCCTCCTCCTCCTCCTCCTCCTCCTCCTCCTCCTCCTCATTATTATTATTATTATTATAAACCCATTTATCCTCGTAAATTCTCCTTCCAGTAGACAGTTTTGAGAAATAAAAATGCATTCATCTGGGGATGCAACAATATATTCTTCTAATTTAGAAGAATTATAGACCTAGTGGGCACAAATTAAACACAAAATAGTTGCACAGCATCCAAAGAAATCTTTGATACCTGATTGCTAGTACTGTTAAAATATCCATTTCTTCTTCTAGAGACAACACACATCCAGCATACCTCAAGCCCTTAACACCATCTGTACCAAACTAGTGATAAGTAATACCAAATTATTCAATTACCAATTAAACAGCTTTTCATTTGGTTTTACTCATGAGAGAAATTTGTACATTCATGCATGTGTATAGTTTTAATCATCTTTGGCACATTCCACTACAGACTTTGTCCCACTTTGCAACTTCAGAATAGGTATGATATTTTTCACAGGTATTATTGCACAGCATACACACATTCTGTGGTTGGTTCATGAAGTGACTTTTAGTTTCAGACTTTGAAATGCAATCCATGCACTGCCATTCTTGTCACATGCCTCAGTTGATAGTTGGTATCTTTCTAGTTCTGATTTATCATAAGTGTCCCCAGAGAAAAAGATCTTCCCATATTTCTTCGCTTTTCAAATCTCAATCACTTCTTTAGAGGTGCTGGTGGTTCTTAGTATTAAAAGATATTGTACATCTTCAATGGGGAAATTTTCCGTATCAGTATATTGGCCTAGATATTCTGTATTTTGAAATTCTAGTATTGTCTTTAACAAGTCCATTTAATCTTTTCCATTTTCTCCATCCATGACATAGTGCTGTAGTCCCAAATTCATTCTATGCCATATGTTAGCGCCATATGATCTTTAATAAAAAATATGTTTGTACCACCTATTGGAACTGGATGTTCTTTTTGTAGAGTTTTAATTTCTGGCAGGCAGGTGGTGTAATTATTCTTTTTGTGTATCAAGTAATTACTCAAGATTTTCATTAGGAGTTTAGGGATGATTCTGTCCAGAAGAGATGGCATTATCTGAATTCTGTGCTATCTTGATTCAGTGTTGCTTTTGTTGGCTGCTTATGTTCGTGATTATCAACAATGTGATGGTTTGAGCCGAAAGATGACTGTGATGTTGTACCTCAGTTGCGAGAAGATAAGAATGGTGAAAAGTGTTTCTAATCCTGGAGTAATAAGACTCCGTTGCAAGAATGTCATAGCAGTTGGATGACTGCAGGTTGGGCAGCCTTCCTTTGAGAATTTTAATTTGTTTTGTTTATTTTAATCTTGGCAGGGCATGTTTTTCTTGGGAATAGATATTCTAATACTAAATGTGATTTTAGTATATGGTTTCCCTTTTTATTTAAACATTACCAGAGTACAAGGGCAAGTTTATATCATAATGTTTCTCAGGTTTCCCTCCTCTGTGTTTGCATTTGTGAGAACTGCAAGTTGTGAGCATAATTACTTTTGCGTCAAGTTGGTCATGATCTCACAGTACCTATTTCTTTGTTCCTTTCAGCAATCATGGATTGAGTTGTCTAATTATTACAGGCTAAGCCTGCCATAAATTACAAGGATTTGTGTGCTAATGATGCAAATATTTTGCAATAAAGTTAAATGTTTTTAGTTATTCTCAAGCAACTTTATATATGGTATTGCATTATAAACTTGGAATTCTGCATGCTTCAAGACTTGCAAGCTTTTTGAGAGGAATTTTTAATTTCAATCCTAATAATTGTTCAGTTCTACTTCATACTTTATCATTATACCTTAAGGAACTAAGATTACCTACTGCAGTAAAAAATGATTTATGAAAGTAAGTTAGCATTCTATAGGGTTTCACTTTTCTAGTTTTGATTATAATCTTAAATTCTAATTCCTATAGTTGTTCTGTTCTAAATAAAATTTGATACCATATTACCAGCTGAGGAAAGTATCCTTAAAATAATTAATTTTAATATTAATTGCAGTTTTAATTTTAATATTAATCGATGCAGTTAATATCATCAGCAGCAATGAAGAGTAACTATTTGTGATTTATTCCATGAATAATGAATCATCAGCAGCAGGAGCTGGCTTACATAGGTTGGTAGGTCCTGCCCTCCAAATTCTGATTGGTATGGCAAAGGTTCACAATATATGGAATGTGAGCATATTTCTCTGTAATGGTCCATATGGTTTGACTATAAAACTATTTTGTAAGGCAGGATACCACATTTTGTGGAATTGGAGTTGAAATGCTGTCATAATTTAAAATCAAAAAGAAGAAACACTCAAACAATTTCCTTTTGGTAGCTGTTTGGAAATTTAGAAATCTCATGAGAAAATCTGGGATAATTTGATTTCAATGGTTATGAACACAAAAATTGCCACTAAAATTAACATTTTTCACTTATGTGCATTGTCTAAGCCTGCACAAAGAACTACACAGTCACTAAAACATATGGTAACCTTTCAGTGGGTTTTCTCTGCTGTGTGAGAGAACTGAAAGTTGCTGGGAAAATTCTGCCATCTGAGGCACACTAAAAATCTTACCTTATAGTGGATGCTTGAAATGTTGACCTTCTGCTCACAAACAGGCAGCAGAAACTTATCTTGAAAAGTCTTTTATGGCCAGTTTTTAATCGCTTGACAGATGAAGATAAATCTTACGATCGGTTCCAACAAGTTTCTGCAACAGAACATATTACTACCAAATCATTAAATGAAATAAGAGAGGAGTTTCATGACAGGATTATAAGTGTAGATTTATAGACCCCTCATTCCCTTGACCTACATAGTTATGATATTTATGGTATTCTTTGAAGGACAAAGTGTGTTGTTCTAATCCTCATATACTACAGGAACTTAGTGGTAACATCAAGCAAGAAATCACAAGGATTCCTGCTACTGAGATTAGGAAAAGGGGCAAGAACATTTTTGTGAGATATGCTGCCTGTTTGAGAGCAGATGATCAACATTTCCCGCATCTATTATTAGGTAAGAATTTTATTGCACCTCTAATTGCACAATTTTCCTGGTAACTCTCGGTACTCCTGGCAGCATAAAGAGCCAGCAAACAAGTTACTATATAAGTTAATTGATGGAAATGAATCATTTCTTCATACTAGCTGTATATTTGAGTGCATGGGTAGGGATAAAGCAAAACTTTAGTCACAGATGAGGATCAATAACTGCCAAAATGAAACATATGAGGCACAATCAAAAAATATATTTTTTGTTTAATATCAGAGACTTCATACATTCAGTTTTAAAACTTTTTATCACCTCGTTAATAGACATACTTCTGATGCATGTTTACATTTCAGCTGTTTTGAAAATGTTTAATTTATTGTTGACAGTCGAAATGGTTTTACATAAATTATAGATGAGTCGTACTTTTTACACATCAGCTTCACTTACGTACCTATATTGAGGACATGTTTTGCGAACTATCATTTGCATCATCAGCACTATTATGACTAAAGCTTGATCCAGTGGTGTGGGTAGTTCTGGAGCTGCTGCTTCCATCTGTTGATTTTGCGATGAATTTAAATGTGGGGTTGTCTGCTGGTGGGATTTCAAAGTTCATTAGTTGGTTTTTATGCCTTTCTATGCATATTTTCTTCCATATGATGAACTTCCTATGTCTGTCCCTACTTGATGAATCTTGGGACTCAAGTACTTAAAATAGTAAGTTGCCACAAATAGCGTATCTCGAATACGAGAGCCCCTAGTGGTTTACCAGGAAAATATATGAGTCAACTGGAGAATTTAGTGTCATAATGGCAAGTTATCCATGGTAGTTCAACGGGCAAGAGTGATTGGACAGAAACCAGGAGATCCATTGTATTGAATTTTTCAGGTTAACTCTTATCTATCCAAAAAGTTACTGTATGGTTTAATGACTCTATATGTGGGGTAAACTTTCCCTTGAGGTGGCTTCTAGATCAAGGTGGCATGTTCTATGGTAAAAGCAGAAGCAATGCCTCTGTTTTAATTATTTATTAGAGCTACTTTAATTTCTACATTTTCATTAGTCATTCTTGTGGAAAATTTAGTGATATAATTTTCAAACAGCACACAGAAATTGATACACACAAATACTTCATACTTCTATACTCCATCAGATAGGATGGAGTGTTTGCTGATAGTCAATATTCAAATGAACTGTTGATATAATCTTGTTTTACTGAAACAAAGTACTTCTTGCTTATTACCTCCCTGTGGGTAATCCAAGTTAGTGCACATTAGAAGTTAGGAGAGATAATCAACTCAATTCATATTTTCTTCATAAATAACGGCAGCTATTGGATAATACGGCAGATGTTTCTAATAGAATGTTTGTTCGACAAGTTTTATTTCTGAAGACAAAATTGTAGATGTTCTGGTATATAGGATTTATTGTCAACCTTGTGAATTATAAGAATTCGTCAAAATTAATAAACATGAATACAAATAAAATAATTATATACAAGTATAATAAATTACACACCCAGAAGGGGTTCATGGAAAAGTATTTACAAACTCATCAACTGAGTAAAAACAATGTTGCAATAGCAGATGTTTCACCTTATGCTTAAATGCAGTTTTTGAGGTGGTGAGTTTAATATTATCGGGTAACTTGTTATATAAGGCAATTCCAGAGTGTCTTACGCTTTTACTGAATAGTGATGTATTATGTGTAACCATGCTCAGTTTATGCCTATTTCTAGTGACATAAACATGTTTTTCAGATTATTAATTTTTAGATGAGTCGTATTACTTTCGTGAAGCAGATGTGTAATAAATACGACTCATCTAAAAATTAATAATTATTTCGCTTCACTGTGGTGTTCCAATACAGTTAAATCTCGATATGCTTTTCAGAGCTTGTATGAAAAGAAACAAAGTGTTTTCTAACAAACTTCACGACATTCTCATAAACAGCAAGTCCTATTGCTCAAATGAAATTCCTAAGAAACAGAAGCTTTTATTGATCATAATAGATTTAGGAGCCAACAAAACTTAAAGTCTTGCATGTTGTAGTACTACATTTTAGGAAAAGCTGTTACTGGAAGTAACCATATTTTTGAAACTGCAAACTTCTTTGTGCAAGAGCATGATTAAGCAGGGAGTAGTTAAAGTATGAGGGGAGTGTGCTGTGTTGTGTGTGAAATTATGAATTGAGGCTTCTCTTATTTCCCTATGCAAAGAAGAAGAAATCATTGAAAAATATGGAAAAACACCAGCATTTAGAGAATTTGAAAATAAAATTCAAAATTTGTGTAACATTTTAAAAAAGACATTTATGTCATAGAATGGTTTATAGTTTGTAAACCAAGTTATTTTGTTCAACTATATTTCTTACAAACTATTGTCACCCAGTTATCGGAAGGCACGACCAACTGACGGCAGAGTGCAGGTCGGGAGGCATTCAGACCATGCCTACCCATTTATCTTGTAGCGGTAGCGAGGGGATGGTTGGAAAAACATCATTAGCCATCTCTTCCCCCCCCCACCCCCGCCCGGAGTTTGGAACAGTTGGATATTTCATCTAAACGGGAATCTTCTAGATAGAACAGTTGGTCTTATATAAGCGACGCGCTGGGCTGGAGAGTCAGTTCTTGGCGAGCAGCTGTGAGGAGCTGTGAGGACTGTTTTTCCTTACCCCGGATTGACGACACCCTGGACACGCTAGCTGGTGCATAGTGGTTCTCGACCCTGGACCTGAAGTCGGGCTACTGGCAGGTAGCTGTAGACCGGAGACAAGGAGAACACCGCATTCTCGACAGGTCAAGGGCTCTAGCAGTTCACAGTTATGTCCTTTGGCCTCTGCAACGCACTAGCTACCTTCTAACGCCTCATTGGAATCAAGCGATGAGAGGACTGACTTACGACGCCTGCCTGCTATACCTGGACGACATCATCATCGTCGGTAAGACTTTTGAAGACCATCTCGAGAATCTGAATAAGGTGCTAGAGACTGCAGGCGACCAACTTGAAGCTGAACGCGAAGAAGTGCCAGCTCTTCCGCAAGGAAGTCAACTACTTGGGCCACATAGTCTCAGCAACCGCAGTGGCAACAGACCCGGAGAAGACACAGGCTGTGAGAGATTGGCCTCACCCAAAGGATAAGAGTTGCGCAATTTCCTGGGGCTGTGCAGTTATTACCGACGCTTCATAAAGGGGTTCTCCAACATCGACAAACCCTTCACACGTCTGACAGAGGAACACCGGCCTTATGTGTGGACGGAGGATGCCGAAGACGCTTTCCAGCACCTGAAGAAGACCCTGTGCAGTGCTCCAATTTTGGGTTTTCCACAACCAGGTCGCGCCTTCATTGTGGACACCAACGCCAGCGACCATTGCATAGGAGGCATCCTATCGCAGACCCAGGACGGCCACGAGCGGGTGATAGCCTACTATAGCAAGATGCTATCCAAGACAGAGAAGAAATACTGCGTCACCCGGCGAGAACTATTGGCCGTAGTAAAGACCTTGGAGCACTTCCACAAGTACCTGTACGGTCAGCCATTCCTCCTGAGGACTGACTATTCTGCCCTAACCTGGCTATTGAGCTTTAAGAACCTGAAAGGCCCGACAGCCCGTTGGGTCCAGAGGCTTCAGGAGTACGACTTCACCTCGGAACATCGCAGAGGGAAGAGGCACGGTAACGCAGACACTATGTCCCGAAGACCCTGTCCAGAAGAGTGCGGCCAGTGCACAAGAGTGAAAGAGAAGGAGCCTGCCGCAGCATTCCGAGTGGTCACGGCAGTGCCTGCGGACGGCTGGGATAGCGCAGGCCTAAGAAGGGAGCAACTGGTGGACGCAGACTTGGGGCCACTCCTGAGAGAGGTGGAAGCAGGGACAAGACCAACCTGGGAGGACATCGCACCAAGGAGCACCACATACAAGTTGTACTGGGCCAAATGGGACTCGTTGAAGATCAGAGAGGGCATGCGGTTCCGGGTATGGGAATCACCTGATGAGAAAAAGCAAAGACAACAGTTGGTACTTCCCGGAGTAAGGTCCCGGAAGTTTTGGAGGAAGTGCACGCCGGTACGTCAGGAGAACACCTGGGAGCGAACCGAACGATTGAAAAACTACGGCAGCGCTACTACTGGCTGTGGCTCCGAGCAGACGCTGAGAGATGATGCCGTCAATGTCATGTGTGCGCAGCGAGTCGCGGCCCCCAGACTAGGAGCCGGGGTCACATGCAGCAGTACAATGTCGGAGCGCCTTTCGAACGGATCGCCGTCAACATAGCTGGACCATTTCCGATGTCCGACCGAGGCAACAAGTATCTGATGGTAGTCGTGGACTACTTCACCAAGTGGCCGGAGATGTATGCCATCCCGAACCAAGAGGCAAAGACAATCACAGACTGCCTCGTGGAGCAAGTGTTCTGCCGATTTGGGGTGCCGTTAGAATGAATGAATGAATGAATGTTTAGTGTTTAACGCCCGCTTTTACTGCATACGGCACTGCAGGCGGTGACACTGATGATACATGAGATGAAGATGGAGCACCGGTGGAATAAGATGGCGGGGGAAACCGAAGGTCCCGGAGAAAACCCACCCCAGCGCCGTGTTATCCACCACAAATCTCACTTTGCGGTCGCCTGGGATCGAACTCGGGCCGCCTTGGTGAGAGCCAAGCGGTCTAACCACTGAGCCACGGCGCGGCTGGGATGCCGTTAGAGCTGCACAGTGACCAGGGTACCAATTCTGAGTCGAACCTAATGAAGGAGGCACTACAAAGGCTTGGGGTGAACAAGACCCGCACGACGCCTCTACATCCCTAGTCGGATGGCATGGTCGAAAGGTACATCAAGACCTTAGAGGAACACCTGAGGAGGGTCGTGGCCAGCCATCAGCGAGACTGGGACGTCAAGGTGCCACTGTTCTTGCTGGCCTACCGCTGGTCTACACACGACACAACTGGGATGACGCCAGCCAGCTTAATGTTCGGCCGAGAGTTACGCCTTCCCTGTGATCTGGCTTTTGGAAGCCCTCTGGAAGCGAAACAGTCAGCGACCGAGTATGTGGAGAACCTGGTGGACCACCGCCACGACATGCACGAGATGGCTCGCCAGAAGACCCAGAAGGCGAGCGACCGCATGAAGACCCGATACGACAGGCAAGCCAACAGCCAAGGGTTCCAGCAAGGTGACCTGTACCGTCCTACCCGGACCAAGGGACGCTGCTCGGAGCTTCAGCAGCCATGGCAAGGACCGTACCGTGTGGTGAACAGGATTAACGACGTGGTCTACCGCATCCAGAAGGTGCCCCGAGGAAAGATGTTGGTGGTACACCTGGATTGGCTGACCCGCTACGATGGTGCTGTTCGGGACGACCAGCTTTGAGGAGGGAGCTGTGTTACCCAATTATTAGAAGGCACGACCAACTGACGGCTGAGCGAGGGCCGGGAGGCAATTAGACCACGTTTACCCATTTATCTTGTAGTGGTAGCGAGGGGATGGTTGGAAAAACATCAGGCATCTCTTTCGCCTCCCCCGGAATCTGGAACAGTCGGGATATTTCATCTAACCGGGAACCTTCTAGATAGGTCAGTTGGTCTTATATAAGCGAAGTGCCGGGCTGGAGAGAGTCAGTTCTTGGCGAGCAGCCGTGAGGAGCACCGAGTGAGTGAATGGACTGGAAGACGGTGTATGTGTATCAGAGGAGTTGTACGTAATTGTGAGCGTGGAATGGCCCTTGACAGACGAACTGGTGACTTGTAATTGTGTGTGCTAAGTAATTCTATGTAATCGGCGAGTGTTCCAACTGTAACTCGGTGGAAATAAAGAACATTTTGAGTTATTGCAATTGGACTTTTAATCTCACGAACCCACAAAGTCACACTATTGATTGTAACCACAGACCTATAGAACAGTCAAGCACTTTGTCCGTGCGGCCGTAGTCACTGCTACCTTGGCCGGGGCTCCAGATGTTGCGTCGGCACTGGCTCATGTGTCTTGTCGATTGCTGTTACGCTTACCACGGGCTCGCACGTTCCCAACTCCGTCCCGGCCTGGACGTCGTGATCGGTGTCCGCTGGATTTAGCAGTCTCACTGGCACCTCCTCTCGGCACGGCAACAGTGCCCTGGCTACACATAGTCCGTGTACAGGCGTCTTCTGGTCCAGCATCATGTTCCTGGTTCTCTGGCCTTCCAGTCGCGCTCTCACCACCATCTCGCTCCTCGCGAGGACAACCACATCTTCGTTCAAGACGACCCTGCAGATTTCAAGGCGCTCTTCGGGTTGACAGAGTATAACCTCTTCTCCGTTGAGCCGCAGGACCTTCCTGCCACGGCGACCGTCGCCTCGTGGCTCCTGAGGGTATCCAGTCCCAGAATCACTTCCTCAGCCACCTTCGCGACGAACACCCCCAGACGCACGGCACTCCGTCCCAAGGTCAGCTTCAGCAGAGCCTCCTTCTCCATAGGCAGGGTGTCGCCCGATGCCGTCATCAGCTGGTATGGTCGGCTCGGCTTCCTCGACGGCAAACCCTTGGCTATGTCAGGTCTGATGACGGTCACGGCTGCCCCTGTATCCACCACCTAAGCTGCACGCCTTCCCCTCTCACCCAACCACCCGCAATGAGGCTGTCATCCATCCGTCGGCTGACGGCGCGCAATGTCACTCGAGGAGATGGTGTGGACGGCGCTGACGTGCTCCTCGCCACGCCGGGCCTTACTCGTACTTCCGGCTGCTCTTCCTGGTGCCGGCAGTCTCTCTCTAGGTGTCCTGGATGTCCACACCCCCAACACACGCCACTAGGTCTTCGCCGGCGTCCCTCGGCTGGTCTTCTGTCTCCGGTGTAGCGGACACTCCTCGTTCTCGACGTCGGTGTAGCCGTCACCTGGACGCCTCCATCCTCAATGCTGCCGTCAGCGCCTCGTGGATGGTTGTGCAGTCGCCGAGCATTAGGCGCTGACGTATCTCGGTGTCTCGTAACCCGTCGACAAAGGCGTAGGCGGCTTCACGGGATACCAACTCCGGTGGAAGGTCAACCAAGGCCTTGCCAGTCATCTGCTCAATCGCCAGGGCGAACTCCTGCAGCGTCTCCCCTGGCTGTTGGGACCTTGTCTGACTGCGGTTGGCTGCGGCTAGGTGGTGGTTCCCGAACCGGTTCTCCAGGGCTTCCCAGATATCCTTGGGAACCGCCGCTTTCTGGACCGCGTTAGCAGTTCTGCCTGGAAACTGGCTATTAGCTGTGCGGCCTCTTCCTCCGGTGACCATTTGTTATACCTGGCCACCGTGTTGAACTGGCGGCGGAAGACCTCGAACGTTGACGCGCCGTCATATTTCGGAGGTTTGACGCGCGCCGATGTTATGTCGCGTCTTGGCGCGTCGGACTTCAAATCCTTCAACCTCCTACCGACGACGTCCTCCACCATGGCGTTGAGGAACTTGACGCTACTGTCGGCTTTTCTTTCCAGGTTGTTTACGCGGTTAGCAAGGTCTTCGAAGTCTTCCACCATGGCGTTCAGGGACTTGGCGTTACTGTCGGCCTTTTCCTCTAGGTCATTGAAGCGGTTCGCCAGGTCTTCGACGCGCTCGAAAACTTGGCCCATCCGCTTGCCCAGCTCCGTCACGTCATCCCTCACGCCGGCCAACTGTTCTTCAAATTTGGCGGCGAGAGCCTCGTTCGCCACTTTCATTTCCGTGGTCAGTTCGGCCATCTTTGCTGTCATTGTCGTGGCCAAGTTGTTGTTTCCAGCTTCCGTCTTCGCAGCGAGGTTGTCATTCGCCGTCTTTATTTCTTTCAGTTCCGCTGCCAGGTTGTTGTTTGCAGCTTCCGTCTTCGCAGCGAGGTTGTCATTTGCCGTCTTTATTTCTGTCAGTTCCGCGGACAGGTTATTATTTGCCGCTTTCATTTCCGAGGTCAGTTCGGCCTTCATTTCCAACATCTCCAAAATCTTTTCCAATGCCGCATCTATGGCTGTAATGCTCGGTGATGTCGTCCCGCTTCCTGACACCAGTTGTGACTGTGGGTTCGTGAAATTAAAAGTCCAATTGCACAAACTCAAAATGTTCTTTATTTCCACCGAATTACAGTTGGAACACTTGCCGATTACGTAGAATTACTTAGCGCACACAATTACAATCCACCAGTTCGTCTGTCACAGGTCCATTCCACGCTCACAATTACGTACAACTCCTCTGACACACGTACACCGTCTTCCAGTCCGTTCGCTAACTGGGCGCTCCTCATGCTGCTCGCTAAGAACTCACTGGCTCGTCCACTGCGGCTCTTATATAGGAAAATCGCTGTTTCTGGAATGTTCGCGGCTCGGACAATTATCCCGATATTTCCAGACGTCAGGGGGAGGTTAAAGAGACGGTACGGTGGCTTTCTAACCATCCCCTCAGTCAGTGCCACAGAGACAAATGGGTAGGCTTGGTCTGAAGGGTTCCTGTCCCCTACCCAGCTGTCAGTTGGTCCTGCCTTCCGTTAATTGGGTGACAGTATTATTAGTTAAGAGCCATGATGAGGCACGTTTATATTTATTAATTTTATTATTTGGTATTACTTTTATGTTCAGTAAGTTTCATAATACAGGATAAACAAAGCATTTATTTGCTTTTCAAAATAAAAAATGGAAAGTATAATTAAATTGTTATTACATGTCAAATCAAATTTAACTACTAACACAAACAATGCTCACACAGAATAAAAGAAAAATATAGAAAACAACAAAAAAGACAAGCACTGTGTGTGTTTCCATAATTTTCTATCATTGTCTCAAAGTTAATGATTCTACTAGTTTATAAAATAACCGACTCCTCTTCTAAAAAATCTCAAGTCTCTTCTATGAGATGTAAGAACAGTGCACAATTTATGAATATGGGACCTCAAAATTTCATTACAGAATGTTTCATTTACAAAAGACACTTCTGACTTCAAATACTCAGAACCACATTAAAAGTTACTTAGAATAACAATAAATCAAAAACAAAACAGTGTTCTGTGTCATTTCCATGCAAAACGTTGCATTCTGCTTCAGTGACATTTAATAAAGAAAAATGTTTACCAAGAAATCAACACCACAGGAGGGAAATTATAGGTAATTCAATGATGTCAGGGTGTAATTACATTTTCAATCAACAGCGCTAAAAGCCCTCACCTTAAAGTTTCCTTAATAGTACACAACAAGCATATATTACTCAACTGAAAACCACACTGTTGCGTTTGCAAATGATCATAACCTGCATTTTGCCAAGTATATTGCAACATAGGCCTATCCTCCTGGGGGATGCCACCACTGACCGTGCGGGCGGGGAGGTTTGTGTGCTCTAACGAGGTTGAGAGCTATACCGACAGTAGTTATGCTACCAGAAGGGTCACCCATGTCAGGCAGGTCTCATGCCTGCGGAGGAGCCAGACGAAGAACGTCCTACAATGACCTATCTCTCATACCCCATCCTTTATCCATCCCCTTTTTTTCCCTACCCAAGCCAAGGTGGAAGGCATTGTCCTGAGGGCTGAATCACACCAGGGGTAGATGGTGTCTCAAATGATCCCCTTGGGGAACCAGGTCGAACCCCATTGTATTGTAGACCTTCTACTTTTGCAGGGGTAGTAACAGGTTATCCCCCATACTCGTGGGGCAATTGAGTCTGACAAATTTTTAAATAGCCAGAGCACTCCCTAGCTGGGGACTGATAGAACTACGGTAGATCGGGCCCTGGCAATTGAACCTGGTGAATCACAGTGCTCCTTTATTGTGGACTCAGGTTCTAAGGGGAACATTCCCAGGGAGAGTAGGAGGTCAGAGGGCTCCCTGACGGGATACTCCAAGGCCGAAGCCTCTGGGGCCTTGCAAAAGGAGGAACCAAAAGCTGATGAGAATAAGGCTACCGATCTAGGGGAGCTAGCCAGAAAGGTGGGCTCTCTAAAGATCAAGAAGAAAGGGAAATCTGGAGCGGAGAAGAGGAGGAGGCTGGCCAGGCTAGCGGCTAGGGGAGGTTCGGAGGTAACAGTGCCCTCTTCCTCTGCTGTGGTCGGGTCTGCTCTCCCAGGCCCCTCTAATGCGGAAACCACCCCTTCTTCGCTAAAGAAGCGACCAAGGCCTTCAACCACTCTGGAGGAAGGCAAACTATTGAAACGCTCAAGGGCTGAGTATTCAAGGGTTGTCCAGACTGTACTTCAGGATGGCTTTCATAAATGAGTGCTATCCTGAGGCACAGATTACTATGGAACAGCTAGTGAATATTCAGGCAGCTATCGGCAGGGTTGTGGAGGAGCTACCGGACGATTCCAACATGGTTCCCCAGTTTGTTGACTGCTACCTGGCTAAGGGGGCAGCTATAGTGATTTGCCAGGACAAGAATTCTCGGCCTTGGCTTACCTGTATGGTGCCCAACATGGAGGCGTGGGAGGGCTCCAATCTAAAAGTGGTTGGTATGGATGCTCTCCTTACGTATAAGAGGTTGAAGGTCTGGATAACAGGACCCCCTGTGGAGATGGACGTCATCTTCAGACGTTTGGCTTGTCAGAACCTGAATATTGAGACGCGGCAGTGGAGGGTGCTAGAGCGCAAAGTGGAGCCCAGAGGGGTTCGACTTGTGATCAGCATAGACTCGGCTGCCGCAAAGGAAATCCTAGATGGAAGAAAAGGGAAGCTCCTCTGCAGCATGAGCCTAGCATAGTTCACTTTGCTAAGAACTGGAGCCAAGGAGGACAAGAAGACAGCATAGATGCACATGGTGAGAACTTCTATTTTAATTCACTGTGTGCAGGCCAACCTACTGCATAGCTTTGTAGCATCTAGGGTGCTTGTGTGAAGGCTAATGACTGAAAGGATACAAATCGCTCTGATATAGGAACCATGGATTCATGAGGGCCGTATCATGGGGCTGAAAGTTGCAGGCTTTTCTATCTTTAATGCTGGCACTATAGATAGGCCTAGGATATGAATCCTTACAAAAGGATATGAAAGCATGGGCATTACCACAGTTCTGTTCACAGGATGTGGTGTTGGTTCCCGTGAGATATAAAGAGGAAGATTCAGAGAGGCAAGTGGTAGTCTGCTCTGCATATTTTCCTTATGATTCCGAGGATCCTCCTCCTAGAGTTTGAGGACCTAGTTACTTACTGTAGATGGGAGGGACTTGACCTGGTGGTTGGGTGTGACTAATTCCCACCATGGGATTTGGGGCAGCACCAATGTTAATGCCAGGAGCGAGGCTCTTGCAAATTACATAAGTACAACAGATTTGGAAATCCTAAATAATGGCAAACCTATGTATTGTAATAACAAAAGGCTATAGATATAACTTTAGGATCCATAGGCATCCTGGAAAAGGTCAGTGGCTGGCGGCTTGGTAATGAACCATCCCTCTCGGACCACAGACACACAGAATTTCAGTTGGCAGGCTCCCTTGATCCGAGAACATTCAGGGTCCCTAAGAGAACCAATTGGGACTCTTATAGGCAAGACCTGGAGGCAGAATTGCTGGGGGAGTGCCCAAAAATCTTTATAGCAGGGAAAACTTGAAGGACTGCATAGACTGGATCAGTGCAGCCCTCAAAGTTTTTTTTGAGGACAACTGTCCACTCAGAGTAGTTAGAACAGTGAATGGGAAGTTCCAATGGAGCTCGATTTTGAGCAGATTTCGGAACTCCACGCGTCGGCTCTATAATAGAGTCATAGATAAACAAGATAGCTGGGACATTCATAGGGATGCACAGTGCAAGTATAAGCAAGAACTGATGAAATCCTCCAGGGAAGCCTGTATAGATTTCTATCAGAGCATAAACGACCTACCAAGTATGGCTAGGTTGCAGACACTCTTAATGCGGAATTCGAGAGCCACTTTGGGTTCACTAAGGACCTTCTCTGAGGCATTTACTGGCTTGGAAGAGGACACTTTACGACCTTAGTAGAGACGCATTTCCCTGGATCACAGGTTGTTAATGAGGCAGTTTCTGGTCAGGCTTGTCAACCTGTTATGCAGAATTAACAAACTGCCACAGAAATTGTCACCTACAAGCATATAAAGTGGGCAATCCAATCTTTTGCCCCTTTCGAAAGTCAGGGATGGATAGGATTTACATGGCTCTGCTTCAGCAGGGACAGGATTTACTCATTTCAAACCTGATAAGAATTTTTAGAGCTTGGCTGTCAATGGGTTATGTACACCTGTTGTGGAGACAGGCAAGACTAGTTTTCATTCCTAAGCCTGGGAGGAGCTCTTACCTTGGGCCTAAGGATTTTAGGCCTATTAGTCTGACTTCCTTTCTGTTAAAGACTTTGGAAAGGCTAGTAGATAGACATATCAGAGGACTTATATCTATCGAAAGGTCTCTGAGTACTGAACAACATGCCTGCCAGGCTGGCAAATTTGTGGATACAGTGCTTCATTAGCTGGTTTTCAGGGCTGAGGAAGTGCTTGACCAAGGAGAGCTGGCCATGGCAGTATTTTTAGACATAGAAGGGGCCTTCAATTTCACTTCGTATGGCTCTATCTATAGAGGATTTATTAGACATGGAGTTAACCTGTGTTTAACTCGATAGATTATGGCATCCCTTGAGGGCAGCCGGGCAATAGTGCCACTCAACCAGAGTAGGTTGATGTGTATTAGGCCCAGAGGCTGCCCTCAGGGAGGTGTCTTATCTCCACTCATTTGATTCCTGATGGTAAATGAATTACTTGTCAGGCTAAGCAGATGACATCTGCATTGTAGTCAGAGGCAAATTTGCAGATACAGTTTCGGGCCATATGCAAAAGGCCCTTGAAGCTGTTGAAAGGTGGTGCCGTGAAGTAGAATTGTCAGCTAACTCTTATATAACTAACCTCATTGTTTTTACAAGAAAGAGGCTGCTTGATGGATTGTATGAGCCAATCTTTTTTGGGAAGAAATTGCTTCGATCCGGGTCGTTCAGATATCTGGGAGTTATACTGGATTCTAGGCCAACGTGGAGAGAGCATATTGAACATAAAATGATTAAGGCCTGCAATACTTTGTGGGCCTGTCGAAGGGCCCTTGGTGAGAGGTGAGGACTTAAACCATGGGTGGTTTATTGGCTCTACGTCTCCATTGTCAGGCCCTCCATCACTTATGCTGCGGTGGTATGGTGGCCTTGTGTTACAACACAGGCTACCAAAAACAAACTAAACAAGATCCAACACTTAACATGTTTGGGGATACTGGAACCTTGCACACCACTCCACTCAGTGCCCTAGAGGAGCTGTTTGGCTTGCCTCCTCTGGATTTGTTTATCCAAGGAGAGGCCATGGTGACTGCTTATGGTCTCTGGAGTTTGGACTGTTGGTCTTTTAAAAATCCGGTTAAAGGACACAGAGAGATATTGAACAGGCTTCAGAAGTTGTGGACTATCTTGCGATGGGTTGCGACAATATGAAGCCTAATTATAATCTTGACTTTGAATATAGGGCCAGTTTTCCACCCAGAGAGGAATGGACTTGTGGCCCATGAGCTCCTGAGTGTGCCAAGAGGTCTGTCTGGTACATAGACGGCTCCAAGACCGACTCGGGGACCGGCGCTAGCATTTATGAGCCTAAGACGAGGCTATCGTACTCACTGAGAGATTATTCTACAGTATTCCAGGCTGAGATATATGCTATTTTGGCCTGTTTTTATCACATCTTAGGGATGCATTGGCTGCATGGTTGGATTAGTGTCTGTTCTGACAGCCAGGCTGCCCTGAATACACTATGTGCTACTACAACAAGGTCTAGGTTGGTATGAGAGTGCCAAGAGACCTTGAATATTCTCAGTTCTCGCCGACCAGTACAGCTCTGCTGGGTTCCTGGGCATGCTGGGATTAGAGGAAATGAACTAGCTAATAGGCTAGCCAGGGAGGGCTCGGCCGATGTGTTTATTGGTCCGGAACCTGTCCTTGGTATTACCCCAAGAAGGGCCAGATGTGAGATCCTTGATTGGGTGTCACTTCAACATGGCACTCCATGGCATAATCTTACTAGAGCAGGGCAGGCTCAGTCTATGATCGAGGGACCTAGCAAGAAGAACAGCAGGATTCTGCTAATCTTTAATCGGGTACAACTTAGAAGTGTTGTTGGCCTGTTGACAGGGCACAACACCCTAAAGAGACATCTGCATGTGATGAAGCTTAGTGCAGACTCAACATGCAGGAAGTACGGTGGAAAGGAGGAGTCTTCTCTACATATTTTGTGCAAATGTGAAGCACTTGCTACACTTAGACACTTTATTCTGGGCTCAGACAAACCGAGACCAGATGATATAAGGAGTGCTCATCAAGACTTATCCTGTCCCTTTTGGAGACCACAGGGCTTGAATAAGCACTCCAGTAAGAGGGGCACAATGAGCCCAACATGCGGCCTACGTGGAAGGAACTGAAAGGACTCAACCCATTTACTTTCATTCATTCATTCAACATAGGCTTTTACTTTGATGCAACAAATTGATTGTAAATTACAGAGTGAAGTTTGATAATGTAATAACGATAATGTATCTTCACTTACGGTTCACCACATTGCAGTCTTACAAAATTAGCAACCCTTCTGATACATATAGGATATATACTGCTTATAGAGCTTATAATGGTGCCACTAGACAAGTGCAGAGTTCTGCATGAAAATTATATAGACCACTATTGTTTTAATGGTCGTTCGTTATTCTAAGCATGTTTTAGGGCAGTTTCGAGCATTCAAAGTCAACAGTGTTGTTAATATCAAATCCAGTGTCTTCAGAAGTGGACAAATTAGTTAAAATGTCCTGACAAATATTCCTTCTAACAACCATGCTTAATTTTTTGCATAAATGGTCACTAATGAATTATGACAAGAAAAAAAATGGGGGAAAAACAAATTAATAAATTGAATGCAAGATTTTAGCACTGTTTTACCTTTAAGCCACATCTTACACATAATGTCTTACATTCTCTGGCAGTTGTAGAGCCACAAGAAGCATATGGACAACACTAATCTGTGTGAAGCACACTCAAATGAAATGATAAAACTTTCTTCTCTTAGCCTGTACTCAATCATTCTTTCAGACCTGTACATGAAGTTTATCATACTTATTTTTTAGTATAACTAGGAAACCTTTAAAAGCAAAATTAAATGTATTACGTACCTGTTGACTAAGAACTGGAATTTGTTGGAAAGTAACAGGTGCAGTTGTTAGGTATGTGATTTGAGGAGCTGCAGCAATCTGAACAGTACTTGGTGCAGCTGCAATGCGGACATTCTGAGTAACAGCTGTAACAGTTTTAAAGGTACACGATAAGTTCTCTTACATGCAAATGTTATTAGTACTAAAACTGTCTGGTAAATGAAACAAAGGAAAATAAAATTACTGGGGATTATTGAACAGACTTTATAGTTAACTAAAAGTGTTACTATGCAACTCGGAACTTTTGAGAAAACAGCTTTAAGGAGCTTGTTGGAGCAATTAGGACTGGTGATACATAACAATGAGTTGTACAAGCTTTATAAAGACAAATTTGGAGACATACATTTAGATTTTAATGGTTGAGATTGTTGGGACATATCACATACATGGAACCACCAAGGAAATAGTGTTTTAACAAACATATGGGAAGGCACAGACCAAAGGACATAAAAGTGGAACTGTATACAAACTTGAATTAAGTCTGAAATTAGTAAATGGAAGGAGCTTGCAAAAGACAGATAAATGGAAGGGAAGTAATTTACGTCCTCCAACGTAAAGTCATAACGGGAAGGGAGGTATAAAAGACACTAGGACCGAATGGGCTGTAATGCCAAAAGAACAATTGGGTAGCCTTTAATTGAAAAGTCTGAGAAATAAATACATAAGAATGTTTCAAGCCCAACATAAACAGACCATGTTGATGCTGATATTAATCTTTATTACCAAGACATAAAAATGTATAGGAATGTCATTACATAAAACATAATTACAAACCTTATACTACTATAGAACATATCTAGGCTATAAAAATCCTTTAATAGCTAGGTTTGCTTTATGCTGTTCTGTAAGCCTATTTTGCAATTTAAGTGATACCAGTCTCATATCTGTTTATAGTCTTAGAAAATGTATATCATGTATACAAATATTTGTTAATGCAGAATAATCTTGTTTCAGGTCACTTAAAGCATAATTGCTAATATAACAAAATATATCAGTCAAAGATAAAAACTGATGTCAACGTTAAGATATCTAGCTTGGCAAAGGAGTTCACGAGTTCTAGGAGGAACACCTTATATTATGCTAACAACTCTCTTCTGTAAAAGAAATGATTATTGGCAGAAGCATGATTTCTCCACATAAATGCTCTACAGTACGTTTGCTACAAAATTTGGCTGATAGGTTCACAGCCTGCTTCCCAGTCACTTACTGTAGGATTTGACTGGCAGTTGCATCGCCTATTTCCTGGTCATACTTAAGTGAACATATGACCAAATCTTAAATCACATTAACAATTATCAGAGTAAATCAGAATAATTCCTGTCACAGGAGATATTGCATCATTACATCTACAGCATCTTCTGAGGAAATTTCCATTCACATACATTAGTTCAGCCTCTGAAATAGCATTAAGGTCTGTCCTGATATTTTGTTTTAATTCTCTCATAGCGTGAGGATTGGTTTTGTATATTTTATTTTTCAAGCTACCCTATACATAAAATTTGCAAGAATAAGATCAGGGAATCAAGTAGGTCATAAAAAATTACTAACGATTCTATCATAAAAATTTTCTACAATCAACAGTATGAATCATCAGCTGCAAGCATGGTGGCACATAGTCATGCTGGAAATATCCACCAACATCCAATGTCCATCAGCCTTTGAAACATGGTGCCAGTATATTATTTCTGTGTCTTTCTGCATTTATGGTACAGTCAGAAAAAAATAGGATCTATTATTTTGTATCCAATTATTGCACATGATACCCAAATTTTTTGATCAGGCAAGGTAGTTTAATGAATGAAACTGGGTTTGTCTGTAACATATCAGTCGTGTAGGATGACACATGATATGTAAATGAAATCAAAATTTGTCAGTCAACAGTATTAATCGTGGACTGACTGTTCCACTATTAACATTCCTCAAAATTGAGTTACAGAAATTTAGCCAACTCTGGTGGTCACGTGGTAGCAATTCCTGGGCAACAGTGAACTTGTATAAATTGTGCTTTGAAAATTTTATTGCTCTCCATGCTGAAGCTTTCAAAATTTCAGTTTCTTCTACAATGCCCCTAAGAGATTTTTGAGGTGACCATTCTAACCTTTCTCTGATTTCATTTTAGGTTCAGCAAGTATTTTGTTCTACATGTAATATTACATGTAATATTAATATTACAACTCACCTGTAATATTACATCCTATAAGAAGTCACAAGTACCATCCAAATATATATATATATAAAACACTTGTCGTTAGCAAACAAGTTGCATTGCTGTCAACATTGCTCCCACAATCACCATGCACTTTGTAGCCAATGTTAAAAAAGTCAATATATCATATCAATAAGTGAACTGGGTAAACTTTTCACTGATCTAAAGAATAATTTAACTATAATGTACAATAAGCCAACATTTCAACTAAACCACAGGGTAAATCTCTTGGATGTCCTAGATCAGCTCTTGAAATGGATAAGCTTTTTTGTTTTTGCAGTCTTAGCAACAAATGCATATCCATTTGAATGTGCATGATCCCGCCCCTTAATAGCTGCTGCCAGAGAGAGCGCCAGCATGACTCAGTGTTGTTAGTATGGACATTTGTTATTGTGTACAAAAATGCATGCTGTGGTTTACAGTTAGGTGGGCTACAAAACCCCAGCCATTGACTTGTATCCATCCTGGCAGTCAATTTGGACTGTGCTGGCAAATTCTACATGCTTCTCAATTAAAGCAAAAAGGGTGGCATCATCTCTGCAGTTATTGGGGCTTATTGTTATCCTACTTCATTGGTGATCATGAGATCATCACGTTCATCATCAGTTTTTCCTTCCAAAATGCAGCTGCAATACCTTCTCATTCCAATTTTGCATTTGTTGACCTGAACAACATGACCAGCACTGTCTATTTTGGCCGTTTATAGATTTATTGTAAATTGAGGATAAGCGTATCTCTCAACAATAGCTGCAACAATCAGATGTTATTCTGTGGCTTGCCCTTGCCTACAACAAAACAGCTTTTATCTGCAATCCCGTTTTCTAAGGGTGAAGGGCAGCATCATAACTAGACAAAACAATCACATTCTTAATAAACTTTTATAACGTAGAAACTGCATACCTTGTTCCTCATCATGACATAATGATGCAAGGTCAACAATATTAATGAATTTAGCCAAAACAGTGAAACACAACTTACACTTGTGCACTTTATTTACTAAATGGCAGGGGCCAAAAGGATATTTATTTTCACAATAAACAGTAAAGGTAGTTTGTTTCTAACAATGGCGCCTGTGATGGATAAATACAGTTTTAATACTGTCTGTAAAACACATGCCGGGCATGGTGAGACGGTTCTGGAAGTTGACTGTTCTTGAGTTCCACAAATGCTCAAGAACACACCTGCATGGTAATGCGGCTCACTTCCAGCTTCATGACATCAACCAGTGGCTGTCCATGCACGTTGCTTCTTCTTCTTGTTTTTTTTTTTTTTTTTTTTTTTTTTTGGTGCTTCTCCTGTCGATTGCCTGATTCACACTTCATTTCTCCACAGCAAACGCCCGCCATCACCATGACAATATGGTATGAAAATGCTCACATTCTACTGTTAATTGTTCATACTTTGCTAATATAAATAGTATTAAGTTTATGCATATATACTGCTTTCTTAATTTAAGTATGCTGGAATTGACTAACCTAAAGCTGGGAATCCTAGGCAGGCCAGTTAAGAAAATTACTAAAAATATTTATTTTGATTACATGAGAACTTGATTACACATTTAAAAGATTTCACATAGCTTCTTTAAAGCAGAACATGTTTCTTGGACAACAGCACGTAGAAACATAATAGAGAAGTCATATAAATATGGATATATAAGAACTTGTTAAGCTATGCTGGAATGAAATTAAATACAAAATTATATACAAATGAATGTAGAATGGTAAAAGAAAGCACACATTCATCTTATTATTTAAAAAAAAAAAAAAAAAAAAAACTAAAATATCAACTATGTAGTGGATAGGGGTCTTATTCTATAAGGGCAAGAATGTAATACACAGGGGAAAAAGTGTTAGCAATTACGCTGTCCAGAAATTACATAAAATGATAGACAAAAACATGCAGCACAACAGTGTGCACCATAAGACACTTCTGTTAAGGGGACAGGGTATTGAGTCTTAATATAATTTCAGTATTTCAATTACATAATTTTAGTTAAACATTTCCAAACTTCTACTGCCACATTAAAATGTAAGGTATAAAATTTCACTGATTCATTGTGATTACATTATATGAACAACAGCTACATAATTTTTAAAACGGTTACAAAATGGATCATAACTGTTAACATGTTTCTGAAAAAACTATGGTGTATCTAATTCTTGCAGTGCATTTTACTTTAACAGTATTCAAGTATATTACTTGAATTTTTCTCTTAAATACTAAATAATGTCCATTCTCAATTTGAAGCCAAGATTTAGTTCAATATTTCTACGTACATTCAAGTAAAAAAAAAAAAAAATCTGAAATTCTGAGGACTGTAATTTTTTAAAATGGTTTTCTTGGACTTTTTTTTTAATTTATATTTTTATAATGATAATTGCCTTTGTAGAATACATGCTTCACCAACTACAGTAAAACTTTCATTGAAATAGAGTAGTTCTGAAGAAAACTGCACATAATTTTTTTTGTTGTTGTAATTTTACGTACTCCAACGTTGAGTCATATCGGATGGTGAATGAGATGGGTGAAATGGTGCTCAAATGTGTCCAGGGTTCATTGAGCTTAGAGCTACCCGACATTCGTTATTCTGAAGCTCTCTCTACCTTTGGAACATCCTAGCATACTGTCATATTCAAATATGGCCATTTAAAGTCTTGTTGTATACAAATACATTACAATATATGTCATATTAACTTCTACTTTTTTTATGATGCAAAACAACAAATCAGTTTCTTGAGCCCAAGTAACTACCCTGTCCCCTTAAAGACTTTGGTATGGTAAACTGGTGAAGAAATGAAGGTATAATGTAAATCTTGTTCTGGATAAAATGATTTCAAGGCAAATAGCCAAACCACCAGATTTCAAAATTAGATGCTGCAATCACTAATTTCTAGTAGCTATATGATTCTTATCAAAAGTTGTAGACTTTTTCAGAACTTCAAATTCTATTTTAAAAAACTATCAACTTTCTGGCTTCTATACTGTTTTGTGTAACCTTAAAAACAGCTTCTGAAGAACATGTGAGAAACTGTGTAGAGATTGCTTGGGCATTCTTTATAAGAACTTCACTTTTCTGCTACATTGTTTACCAAGGTTTATGCAATATCTTTAAGCAGCTATTTATGATCCTAATGTGATATTCCATTAAACACTTATAGAAGGTAATACCACTGATTCATGCAATGAGTTACAATGATTCAGGTTGCAATGTTAGTTTTGTTAGTATTTAGATTTTGGTGAAAGAAAATTACTTTGCAGATTTCACGCTTTTATTTAATGAAAGCAATATTAAGCCAAACAACACTAGAAAATGTCACATATTTGTGAAGATAACTATTCAAATCAAGATGGTAAGAGGAAAACAAACCAATTCATGAAGCAGGGCTGTCAGTTGATGCAGTTTTTCTTCACAAAGCCTATTTGGTAATCTCAAAAATATAACATCATACCTTTGATCAACATTTTGTTTCTGAGGGAAGAATGCTACTTTCAACAGCATGGCATCAGAAACCCTCACTTTCCAGAAAGGCAGATAGGATGAGGACAATCTGTGGCATATCCACCAAATTCATCTAAGTTATACCACAACCAAGGATACAAAATTATTTGTTATATTATCACTTAACATGTTTACATTTATTAAGTTTTGCTTTCAAGTGCATGTTAAATTGTAAATATTTGACTTTGTACTTCAAGCAGGCATAGAATTTTTCCTACAATTGAATTCAAAACAGCATCAGTACCTTTAAAATGTTTTTAGAGAGAAAACGCAGTGAAGTTATTTTGGCATTTATATTACTCTAACTTCATTTTCTACACCAAAAGTTTCTGGGCCATGTTTTGGAGATGGTTGTCTACATTATCAACTTAAATTCATAGCCATGCTTCCTCCTGCGATTTGTAGATGATGTTTTGGTAGTTATATTGTACGAGTTCATTTTTATACAAAAAAAATTTAATAAATTAATCTCAAAAACTATTTGTAGTTGGTTTATTGATACTCGTCACTTACTTTTTTATATTAATGAGAGACTAGTTTCAAAGGCAATCGCCTCCATTTTCAATCTCTTTCCAACTGGCATCTACAAATAATTTTTGAGATCAATTTTGACGTCACTGTTACTAAATTCCTCCAAACACATATAATTAAAAAACTAAGTTTACTTTTGTACATGAATAATTTTCCCAAATGGAGAATTCTGGTGGTTTCCCAAGCGCATTTAAGAGCTTAGGTTTCTTTTTCAGTTAATGATCTGTAGACTAAAAATGCTCTTAAATATTAAAAGCAGAAGCATTATTAACAGTGAAGTATTCTTCATATTTGAGTTTGATTTATGAGTCACTATGTTTACACTCAAACTTCACTTACTTATTGTTGTATAACTGAAACGTTTTCAAGATCATTCAATCTCATCCTCAGCTGTTTAGTGACTAAATGAATCTTCCTCTTCTTCCACTACTACGGAACTCCGATCACTCTGCCATCTGGTGTTAGGGGCACTAAGTTTTAATACTTCATTTAATGCCGGGATTTCAAAATTTATAACTTTATCACAGTTTTTGTTTATGAATATTTTTTCCCAAATATCCAATTCTATGGGTGTACTTAAAGATTTTAACAGTTTAATGTTGTGGCCAATGTTGTGGTTTTCTGTCCAAAAATGGTGTGAAACTGCAGATTTTTCTGTTTGTTTCAACTTAATGTTCCTCTGGTGTTCTTTTTGCCTGGTTAACAAGTTTCTCTTAGTTTTTCCTATGTAGCTTTTTTCATTTAGTCACCAAACAGCTGAGGATGAGATCGAATGATCTTGAAAACATTTCAATTATACAACAAGTAAGTGAAGTTTGAGTGTAAACATAGTGACTCATAAATCAAACTCAAATATAAAAATGCTCTGCTGATTTATCCTTTGTCTATATTTCATGTTTCTCATGTGTTCTTTAAATCTTGTATCAATGTTCCCTATATATAATATTTTGCAATATTTACATCCAATTTCATAAATACTACAAGATTTCCCAGCATAATTTTGTTCTGAGTAACTTTTTTTTTCCAATGGTTTTTAACCGAGGCTAGGGCTACACCATATTTTTTTAAAATTTCCATGAATTTCTGGAAATACCATGGGTAAGATGTGATTTTTTTGAACATTTTGATTTCTTTTATGTTGTTTAGTGTGGTAATTTTCTTTATTCGTTTTTTTCTTGCTGAATCTCCTTATCTTCCTGTGCACAATTCTTTTTATAAAGCCAGTTTTGTGCACAATTTCTAGTATCTTTTAGTATTCTTTGTTGTACTTTTTTGCATTCTTAGGAATGATTACAAATCTGAAGGTTAGGGTGTTTATTGCTGCTTATGTGTGTTCCTATAGGTTGTAGCTGACCTGTTAATGAATTTTGCATGTCTGCATATGGCACACATGCACATCTTATCTATGGATATCAGAACTTATTTTATTCTGATTCTTAATGATTTTTATGTCAAGAGTTGGGTTCTGCTTCTATCGTAAATATTACTGATAAAATTGAAATAGTTATGATTAAAAGCATTGTTAAAAGTGAAGTTGATCTTATATTGAAAGAGTTATTGAAAGAAGTTTTAATTTTTAATAAGATATTACTGAGTAAGTCTTCTATCATGACTGATGTCGTGGTGTTGGTGTTGGTGGTCGTGGCCGTGGCCGTGGCCGTGGTGTGGTCGTGGCCGTGGTCGTGGTCGTGGCCGTGGTCGTGGCCGTCGCCGCCGCTGCCACAGCAGTATTTATTCATCCTTTTGATCATAGTACATGATATAGGACAAGTCAAGTACTTATAAATAAAAATTATACAATTAACATATACACAACACTAGTTTAGAAATGAAAATTTAGAAACTGTATGTACAATATAATAATAATTCATCTGTAGTTGACATATTCAAAAAAATCACCTACACTATAAAAACAATGTTCTAACAGGAACATTTTCACACAGCATTTAAATTTAGGAAGTGTAGATATGCTTTTTAGGTGTTCAGGTAGGCCATTATAAAGGCAAAGTTCAGTATATATTGTCGCGAATGCATTGTTGAGGCGAGGCGGGGCGGCCAACGAGTTCAAAGAGATGGGCAGTGCACTGCGGAGACAAAAAGCTCGCCGAAACAGTGGGGGGAGGGAGATGGATTTCTGGAGAGTTTGTCTTTCTTCTAGAACCCTTTTGATTGTTTATTCTGGATAGTGAGTAAGCTATAAATGAGGAAGCTGCAGCTCGTCAGGGGGACAGTTGTTAATTGAACTTGTGTGCGCGAACAGCTGTGTGAACTTTGTTTGTGGTCAATGACCTTGCAAGTGGCATTGTGTATGATGTAATTCTGGACTGTCAGGTTGACCAAAGTGTGTTTCTACGGAAGTAAAGAACAATTTTTAGTGTTTGTAACCTGGACTATTAATTCCACGAACCCACAAAGTCACATTGATGTCAGGAGTAAGACATTACAACGATGGAGGCTGCATTGCCACAGATTTTAGAGAAGTTGGAGATCACAAATAAAAACCTCACCGCCGAGAGCAGTTGGCCGGTATGAGGGATGATGTCACGGAGCTTGGCAAGTGGATGGACCAAGTGGACGAGCGCGTCGAAGACCTGGCGAACCGCGTTAACAACATAGAGGGAAAGGCCGACAGCAACACCAAGTCCCTGAACGCCATGGTCGAGGACATCGTTGGCACGAGGTTGAAGGACTTGAAGGCCGATGCACCGGGACGCGACACAAAGACATTCATCAAACCGCCGAAGTACGACGGCACGTCCATGCTTGAAGTCTTCCACCAATTCCACACAGTGGCCAAGCACAAGTAGTTGCCAGAGAAGGAGGCTGCACTGCTAATAGCCAGCCTCCAGGGACGGACCGCAGAGGTCTTGAACGCGGTGCAGACAGCAGCGGCACCCAAAGACATCTGAGAGGCCCTGGAAAACTGCTTCGGGGACCACTGCTTGGCCACAGTCTACCGCAGCCTACTGAAGTCAAGGACGCAGCAGCCAGGGGAGACACTGCAGGAGTTCGCTCTGGCAATTGAACAGCTGGCCAGTAAACCTTTGCTCGACCTCCCACCTGAATTCGTACCCCGGTAAGCCCCCTATACCTTCGTTGACGGGGTACGAGACGATGAGATACGTCAGCGCCTAATGCTAGGCGACTACAAAACCATCACCGCAAAGTGAGATTTGTGGTGGACAACACGGCGCTGGGGCGGGTTTTCTCCGGGACCTCCGGTTTCCCCCACCAACTCATTCCACCGGTGCTCCATCTTCATCTCATGTATCAGTGTTACCGCCTGCGGTGCCGTATGTAGTAAAAGCGGGCGTTAAATATTATACATTACAAAACCATCCACGAAGCGCTAACGGTAGCACTGATGATAGAGGCGGCCAAGGTGACGACTACTCCGACGTCGAGAACAAGTTGTATCCGCTACACTGGAGACCGAAGACAAGCCGAGGGACGCCGGCGAAGACCTAGTGCGTGTGTTGGGGGTGTGGCCAGCCGGGACACCTAGAGAGAGATTGCATACACCAGGTAGAGCAGCCGGAGAAACGAGAAAGGGCAGGCGTCGCAAGGAGCACGTCAACACCATCCGCTCGGGTAACACTGCGCGCCGTCAGCCGACGGATGGATGGCAGCACCAGCGCGGACGGTTGGGTGAGAGGGAAGCCGTGCCGCGTGCTCGTAGATACCGGAGCAGCCGTGACCGTCATCAGACCAGACGTAGCCAGGGGTTTGCCGCCGAGAAAACCGAGCCAGACCATACCAGCTGGTGACGGCATCGGGCGACACCTTGCCTATGGAGGAGGTTCTGCTGAAGTTGACCTTGGGACGAAGTGCCATGCGTCAGTGGGCGTTCGTCGCGGAGGCGGCTGAGCTGATACTGGAATTGGATGCCCTCAGGAGCCACAAGGCGACGGTCGACGTCTGCAGGAAGGCCCTGCAGCTCAATTGAGAAGAGGTGATACTCCGGCAACCCAAAGAACGCCTTGGAATCTGCAGGGTCGTCCTGAGGGAAGACATGGTTGTCCCCGCGAGAAGCGAGGTGGTGGTGACGGCGCGACTGGAAGGCCAGCGAACAAGGAACTTGATACTGGACCAGAAGACGCCTGTGCACGGACTTTGAGTAGCCAGAACATTATTACAGTGCCGAAAGGAGGTGCCGGTGAGGCTGCTCAACCCAACAGACACCCATCACGAGGTCCAGGCCGGGACGGAGTTGGGGACGTGCGAGCCCGTGGTCAGCGTATCACCAATCGATCGGACCCATGAGCCGGTGCTGACGCAACACCTGGGGCCACGGCTGGAAACCTTGTTGGAGAGGGCGGCCGACCACCTGACCGCAGAACAACTCGAGAAGGTTCGACAACTACTGAGAGGATACCTGCGTGTCTTCAGCCAAAGTAACAGCAACTACGGCCGCATGGACCGGTTGCTCCACCGTATCGACACCGGAGGCGCCCGGCCTATTCGGCAACCACCTAGACGTGTCCCACTAGCGAAATAATCGGCGGTACGGGACATGCTGGAGGACATAAATTCCATGGGAGTGATTGAAGAGTCTGACAGCCTTTGCTGTTCCCCTGTGGTCTTGGTGACGAAGAAGAACGGTGAGCTATGCTTCTGCGTGGACTACAGAAAGCTGAATGCTGACACCAGGAAGGACTGTTTCCCCTTACCCCGGATTGACGACACCATGGACACGCTTGCTGGTACGCAGTGATTCTCGACCCAGGACCTGAAGTCTGGTTACCGGCAGGTAGCTCTAGACCCGAGAGACAAGGAGAAAACCGCATTCTCGACAGGCCAAGGGCTTTGGCAGTTCACAGTTATGCCCTTTGGCCTCTGCAACGCGCCAGGTACCTTCCGACGCCTCATGGAGTCAGTGATGATAGAGACGACTGACTTATGATGCCTGCCTGCTATACCTGGACATCATCGTGGGCAACACCTTCGAAGACCATCATTACAACCTGAGTAAGGTGCTACAGAGACTGCAGGCGACCAACCTGAAGCTGAATGCGAAGAAGTGCCAGCTCTTTCGCAAGGAAGTCAACTACTTGGGCCACATAGTCTCACCAACCGTAGTTGCCACGGACCCGGAGAAGATACAGGCCGTGAGAGATTGGCCTCGGCCAAAGGATAAGCGAGAATTGCGCAGTTTCCTGGGGCTGTACAGTTACTACCGCCGTTTCATAAAGGGCTTCTACAACATCGACAAGCCCCTCACCCGCCTGACAGAAGAACACCGGCCTTATGCGTGGACGGAGGACGCCGAAGGTGCTTTCCAGCAGCTGAAGACACTTTGTAGTGCTCCTATTTTGGGATTCTCACAATCAGGCGGCGTCTTCATTGTGGATACCGACGCCAGCGACCATTGCATTGGAGGCGTCTTATCCCAAGTCCAGGACGGCCACGAGGGGTGATAGCTTACTACAGCAAGACGCTGTCCAAGGCAGAGAACTACTACGTTGCCCGGCGAGAACTACTGGCGGTAGTAAAGACCTTAGAGAACTTCCACAATTACCTGTACGGTCGGCCATTGCACCTGAGGACTGACCATTCCGCCCTCACCTGGCTACTTAGCTTTAGGAACCTGGAAGGCCAGACAGCCCGTGGGGTCCAGAGGCTGCAGGAGTGCGGCTTTACCTCTGAACATCGTAGAGGGAAAAGCCACGGCAACGCAGACGCCATGTCCGAATACCCTGCCCAGATGAGTGCGGCCAGTGCACAAGAGTGGAAGAGAAGGAGCGTGCCGCAGTTGTCAGAGTGGTCACGGAAGTGCCTGCGGACGGCTGGGATAGCGCAGGCCTAAGGAGAGAGCAGCTGGCGGACGCCGATTTGGAACCACTCGAGAGAAGTGGAGGCAGGGATGAGACCGACCTGGGAGGACATCGCACCCAGAAGTGCTGCGTACAAGTCGTACAGGGCCCAATGGGAATCGAAGACCAAAGAGGGTGTGCTGTTCCGGGTATGAGAATCACCCGATGGGAAGACGCAGAGAGCAGTTGGTACTTCCCCGGAGTAAGGTCACGAAAGTCTCGGAGGAAGTGCACGCCGGTACTTCAGGAGGACACCTGGGAGCAAACCGAACGATCGACAAACTCCGACAGTGCTACTACTGGCTTAGGCTCCGAGCAGATGCTGAGAGATGGTGCCGTCAATGTCATGTGTGCGCGGCGAGTCGCGGCCCCCAGGCTAGAAGCTGGGGTTGCATGCAGCAGTACGTCGGAGCGCCATTCGAACGCATCGCTGTCGACATAGCTAGACCATACCCAGTGTCCGACCGAGGCAACAAGTACCTGATGGTGGTCGTGGACTACTTTCTGAATAAGAAACCCAAATCTCCAAAAGCTCTTCCTTTAATTTGCTATCTTATACAATTTTTTTTCACTGATTTTAAAGCTGCAGTTTTGATCTCATCTCAATCATCTAACCAAGTCTCAGCCAATGCTTTTAAGAGAACTACTTGAGAGAACTAAATTATTGAGAACTAAGCATGAAGAAATCTGGAGTTATTCCTGACTGGGTCTTTGCCCATATGTTCTATGAATAGTTCTTTACAGTACATATTTACAGACTTTACAAAAATGACAACTGACATGTACTGTTTAAGCTAATTTAAATCCAGTCTCTCCTTATTATAGTTTTCCCCCCTCAAGTATTTTGCTTCCAATCCTTTTTCACTTCCTTTTGTCCTGCTTTTTCTCCACTCCTGCTTAGCTTTTACTTAGCCGCAATTGATTTACTTCGTACAAGCTTATCTTTTCCCTAATTATTGTTTATTTTATCCTTATTATACTTGATATTCTATATTCCCATTACAATAATCATCTCCCCAATCCTTTATTTTGCTTTATTTTCCCTGCTTTAATTTCAGTTCTTTCTCATCCTGTTATTTCGTCCTAAATCTGCTCTTATATTTACTATGTCATATGACACAAACTTTTTCTTGCTCTTTCATTCTTTGATCAATTTCCACTATTTCTATTTTTGCATATTTCCGACCAGAAATTTTATCTCAGCATGCCATAGTTTTAAGCAAATCCTGCCTGTCCCGCATATTTCCCCTAGTTGCTTTCAGAACTGCCCCTCCAGAGTTTTCACTCATGGATGGCACCACTACACACTGTTTTCCCTCCCAACGCCTTAACACACATATTTTCACTTATTTTCTCCTTTACACATTCTTCTCTTTTTGTTCTTCTTGAGAAACATCTCCTCATGCCTCCTTGGACTCTCAATCTTCACCTTTTCTTCTCTCCTCCCCTTTCCCTGTTTCAACACAAACAGTCTGTTCCTTGATCCCAGGTGTCAACGTTTCTTCATCATTGCAAATTGCTGTCGTAATCTCTCGTTGTGTTACCTGATATGCTAATTGGATATCTTTCAGTCCATTCATTCCTCCTACTATTTGTTAATTTACCCAGAGTTTAAAATTATGAATGCATACTGAATTACCTTGCCTTTACTTGTGTCTCCTTTCTTTGATTAAGCTTTCCAATAAATCTCTTTTCACATTGGCCAAATTCTTATTTATATAAATATCTACTCTTCTAAGGAATAATAAGTGACTATTCTGTAATAACACATATTGTAACACGTCTGTAAATATACTTAATGGACTGTCCTGTGTAACAGTGGCCTGGGCCAAAACAGAGGGCAGTACAGAAAATTGTAAAAGCTTAGTACCTCAATAAATATTATTATTATTGCTCTTCTTTCTAATAGTTCTTGGATCTCTTTTCTTGCCTTGTTTCCTGGTCTCTCTTAAATTCCCATTATCATTAAGTTTTATCTTTTGTTTCTGGCCTCTAAGCACTCTAGTGTTCCTTTTATGTTTTGAATTTCTTTCCTAATTGCATCCACATTCATCTATTGTCATCCCATTTTTCCTTTCTTCAACTCTCGTTTCTTTGATAAACAATTCCACTAATTCTTGTCTGTGCTACCACCATATCAGTTGTATCTCTGCTTGTCATGTTACTTATAGTTTTTTTTCCTCTCACTCCAAGGAGCTCCTTCCACAAGTGTCTGGCTTCTCTGCTGTTGGTTTAGAACTTCTAACTAATGCTAATCAATGCACCTTGCTTAACAAGTCTATAATGCTCAAGAGTAGGTTCTTTTTCAAACCCTCACAATCCCAGAAATCCAGTTTCAGAATCCCAATTCCCTCATCCTTACCCTCTTCTGATCCACTTCGAGGCTGGTGAGAGTCAAGTATGCAATTGACACCTATGTGACTCACTCACCTGGGAAGGGGGCTCTCCTGATTTTGACCAATTCTATTAAAACACCTCATTATGAGATGTATTTATAACCCAAATAGATGAGATATGGCAAGCTTCCTTGCAGATGAATAAGTCACATAGCTATCAAATGCACAATTAGCTCTCACCAGCTTAAGCTCTAAATGCATATAGTTTTCTCTTGCTCCTAAGCTTGATCCTGCTTGCCACAGGTTCTTGCTGCTGGCCGGAATACTGTCACCCAATTAGCGGAAAGCACAACCAACGACAGCTGAGAAGGGACCAGAGGCAGCCGAGCAACACCTCCCATTAATCTCAGTCACTAAATGAGGGGTGATTAGGGAATTGTCACTTGTCGCTGGCCGCCTCTTTCCCCTTCCCCTGTCCTCTGGAACTTTCGCGGTGATTCACGGAAACCAGAGACTTCTAGAAAACAGTGATATTCCTATAAAAAGGGCTTCAATGAGTCAGTCAGTCAGTCAGTGCTCGGCAAGCAGCGAAGTAGCGCCGTGTTAGTGAACGGACGAGAAGACTGTGTGCGTGCAACGGAAGAATTTACCTAATTGTGAGCGTACAGTGGAACTGCAACGGACGAACTGGTGAATCGTAATTGTGTGCATTACGTAATTCTGTGTAATTGGCAAGTGTTTAACTGTAAGTCGGTGGAAATAGAGAACATTTTTGAGTGGTGCAATTGGACTTTTCATTTCACGAACCCACAAAGTCACACTGGTGTCAGGAAGCGGGACGACAACATCACCGAACATTACAGCCATGGACGCGGCATTGGAAAAGATTTTGGAGAAGATGATGGAAATGAAGGCGGAACTGACAGAAATGAAGACGGCCAACGGCAACATCACCGAGAAGATGGAAGAAATGAACGAGTTAACAACAGAAACAGAAGCGGCAAACAACTTGGCCACGACAATGACCGCAAAGATGGCCGAACTGACCACAGAAATGAGGGCAGCGAACGACAGTCTGGCCACAGAAATGGAGGCGAACGAGGTCCTTGCCGCCAAATTTGAGGAACAGTTGGCCGGCGTGAGGGATGACGTCGCGAAGCTGGACAAGCGGATGGGTCAAGTAGACGACCGCCTTAGTGATTTAGAGGAAAAGGGCGACAATAACGCCAAGACCCTGAACGCCGTGGTGGAAGACGTCGAAGACCTTGCGAACCGCGTAAACAACCTGGAGGGAAAGGCCGACAGCAGCGTCAAGTCCCTGAACGCCATGGTGGAGGACGTCGTCGGCAGGAAGCTGAAGGATTTGAAGGCCGACGCGCCGGGACGCGACACATCTGCGCGCGTCAAACCTCCCAAGTATGACGGCGCGTCAACGTTTGAAGTCTTCCGCCGCCAGTTCAACGCAGTGGCCAAGCACAACAAATGGTCGCCAGAGGAGGAGGCCACACAGTTAATAGCCAGCCTCCAGGGACGGGCCGCGGAAGTCCTAAACGCGGTGCAGACAACGGCGGCGCCCAAGGACATCTGGGAGGCCCTGGAGAATCGTTTCGGAAACCACCGCTTGGCCGCAGCGTACCGCAGTCAGCTAAAGGCAAGGTCACAGCAGCCGGGGGAGACGCTGCAGGAGTTCACCCTGGCAGTTGAACAACTGGCTAGCAAGGCCCTAGTCGACCTGCCACCAGAGTTCGTATCCCGGGAAGCTGCCTACACATTCGTGGACGGGGTACGGGGCACGGAGATTCGTCAGCGCCTAATGCTCGGCGATTATAAAACAATCCACGAGGCGCTAACGGCAGCATTAAGGATGGAGGCGGCCAAGGTAACAGCTATCCCGACGTCGAGAACGAGGAGTGTCCGCTACACCGGAGACAGAAGACCAGCCGAGGGACGCCGGCGAACACCTAGCGGCCTGTGTTGGGGGTGTGGACAGCCCGGACACCTGCAGAGAGACTGCCCACACCAGGAAGGGCAGCTGGAAGAACGAGTAAGGCCCGGCGTGGAGAGGGGCACGTCGGCGCCATTACCACCATCCCCTCGAGTGACACTGCGCGCCGTCAGCCGGCGTATCGATGACAGTCTCATCGCGGACGGTTGGGTGAGAGGGCAGCCGTGCCGCGTGCTGGTGGACACTGGGGCAGCCGTGACCATCATCAGACCTGACGTGGCGAAGGGTTTGCCGAAGAGGAAGCCTAGCCGACCATACGAGCTTGTCACAGCATCGGGCAACACCTTGCCCTTGGAGAAGGAGGCCCCGCTGGAGCTGACCTTGGGGCGGAGTGCCGTGCGTCTGTGGGTGTTCGTCGCGAAGGTGGCCGAGGAGGTGATTCTGGGACTGGATGCCCTCAGGAGCCACGAGGCGACGGTCGACGTCGGCAGGAAGGTCCTGCGGCTCAACGGAGAAGAGGTTATACTCCGTCAACCCGAAGAGCGCCTTGGAATCTGCAGGGTCGTCTTGAACGAAGACGTGGTTGTCCCCGCGAGGAGCGAGGTGATGGTGACGGCGCGACCAGAAGGCCAGACAGCAGGTTGGGTCCAGAGGCTGCAGGAGTACGACTTCACCTCGGAACATCGTAGAGGGAAGAGCCACGGTAACGCTGACGCCATGTCCCGAAGACCCTGTCTAGAAGAGTGCGGTCAGTGCATAAGAGTGGAGGAGCAGGAGCGTGCCGCAGCAGTCCGGGTAGTCACGGCAGTGCCTGCGGATGGCTGGGATAGCGCAGGCCTGAGGAGGGAGCAGCTGGCGGACGCAGACTTGGGGCCGCTCTTGAGGGAAGTGGAGGCAGGAACGAGACAAACCTGGGAGGACATCGAACCGAGGAGCGCCACCTACAAGTCGTACTGGGCCCAATGGGACTCGTTGAGGACCAGAGAGGGCGTGCTGTTCCGGGTATGGGAATCACCCGAAGGGAAGACGCAGAGAGAACAGTTGGTACTTCCCCGGAGTAAGGTCCCAGAAGTCTTGGAGGAAGTGCACGCCGGTACTTCGGGAGGACACCTGGGAGCGAACCGAACGATTGACAAACTATGGCAGCGCTACTACTGGTTGAGACTCCGAGCAGATGCTGAGAGATGGTGCCGTCAGTGTCACGTGTGCGCGGCGAGTCGCCGACCCCAGACTAGGAGCCGGGGTCGCATGCAGCAGTACAACGTCGGAGCGCCATTCGAACGGATCGCCGTTGACATTGCTGGACCATTCCCAGTTTCCGACCGAGGCAACAAGTACCTAATGGTTGTCGTGGACTACTTCACCAAGTGGCCGGAGGTGTATGCCATCCCAAACCAAGAGGCAAAGACAATCACAGACTGCCTCGTGGAGCAAGTGTTCTGTCGATTTGGGGTGCCGTTAGAGCTACACAAGGACCAGGGTACCAACTTTGAGTCCAACCTAATGAAGGAAGCACTACAAAGGCTTGGGGTGAACAAGACCCGCACAACGCCTCTACATCCCCAGTCGGATGGCATGGCCGAAAGATACATCAAGACCTTAGAGGAACACCTGAGGAAGGTCGTGGCCAGCCATCAGCGAGACTGGGACGTCAAGGTGCCACTGTTCTTGCTGGCCTACCGCTCGACTACACACGACACAACTGGAATGACGCCAGCCAGCTTAATGTTTGGCCGAGAGTTACGCCTCCCTTGTGACCTGGCTTTTGGAAGCTCTCCGGAGGCCGGTGACCGAGTATGTGGAGAACCTGGTGGACCACCTCCACGACATGCACGAGATGGCTCGCCAAAACATCCAGAAGGCGAGCGACCGCATGAAGACCAGATATGACAGGCATGCCAACAGCCAAGGGTTCCAGCAAGGTGACCTGGTCTGGTTGTACCGTCCTACGCGGACCAAGGGACGCTGCCCGAAGCTCCAGCAGCCATGGCAAGGACCGTACCGGGTAGTGAAGAGGATTAACAACGTGGTCTACCGCATCCAGAAGGTTCCCCGCGGGAAGATGTTGGTGGTACACCTGGATCGTCTAGCCCGCTACGATGGTGCTGTTCGGGACGACCAGCTTTCAGGAGGGAGCAGTGTCACCCAATTAGTGGAAAGCACAACCAACGACAGCTAAGAAGGGACCAGAGGCAGCCGAGCCACACCCTCCCATTAATCTCAGTCACTAACTGAGGGGTGATTAGGGAAATGTCACTTGTTGCTGGCTGCCTCTTTCCCCTTCCCCTGTCCTCTGGAACTTTCGCGGTGATTCACGGAAACCAGAGACTTCTAGAAAACAGTAATATTCCTATAAAAAGGGCTTCAATGAGTCAGTCAGTCAGTGCTCGGCAAGCAGCGATGTAGCGCCATGTTAGTGAACGGACGAGAAGACTGTGTGCGTGCAACGGAAGAATTTACCTAATTGTGAGCGTACAGTGGAACTGCAACGGACGAACTGGTGAATCGTAATTGTGTGCATTACGTAATTCTGTGTAATTGGCAAGTATTTAACTGTAAGTCGGTGGAAATAAAGAACATTTTTGAGTGGTGCAATTGGACTTTTCATTTCACGAACCCGCAAAGTCACAATATGAAGTTGTTCCCATTTGTTGATGTGTTACTAGATCTCTAAGTCCTTTCTTCCCTGTTCCTCTGTTCGTGACTTCCTCCAATATGTGTTGAATTTCACCTGACAGCGGTTTGTCTTAGGCGTTGCACCTCCCTGCTTTACTTACTAGCACATCCATACACATTCCCTCCTTTGCTCTTCCCTTGCCATCTAACAGGACTTTGGACCACCAATTCCCACTTGAAGGTGCATTGGCGCCAAATCTGTCTGTTACTGCCCTGTCATGTCCAGTCAGTCAGGTGCTTCTGTTGCTACAATAAACATGGCAGGTCATTTACCTGTGAAAGAATGTGTGTTTATTTGCAAAGTTTACTTGAAATAAGAATGCGCTCACTGTGTACACAAGGAATTTGTTGAAAGGTTTCCTAACCTGCACCACCTGCAAGAAACACTGTACATGCAATTGTCAATAAATTTGTAGCTTTCGGTTCCATGTAGATAAGAAACATTCTAGATCAGTTTAAAAAGCAAATAAAACTAGATGAAATCTGTAGAAGAACAACGAATGACTTCAACTTAACTTCATTTGTTGATCTCTTTGCACATTTTACTTATACTTTATCACTGAATACTGAAATGCAATACATTAGAAACAGCTTTTGTAAATCTTCAAATTTGAATGACTGTCTATTGTAAACTATTCATCAACTATTAGAGACTTACAAATAGAGAAACTTCTGTATCAATTTATTATTCGCAGCAAATAGCCATGTTCAGTTACTTTACATATAACAAATGCAGGCATATCCAAATATAGCTACTTATATATAACATTTTCACACATTTGCTTAAACATTTATTGATCTCACTCTTTTCAGGCATAATTCTATGCAATATTGTCCACAAATTTTACTAAACAATTCAAATATACACATTGTGGATAGGTCATATCATGACATGTTACAGTTGGAAATCTGGTGCTGTCAGTGTACAGACCCGTCATTGCTTCGAAGTCATAGAAATCCAACCATCCTGTATCCTCCATGGTCTTCAGTTAGTTTCTAAAAGTCTTTTGTGTTGTAACATATATGAAGCTTTGTCTTCAATTATGCATGTCTGTCTCACTAGGATGTTCACCAGTCTAGATCTTGTTTTTGACACTCCCAGTCCTCTTTTCAATTACGTCTATTTTACCTTTTCTTATGCTTCTAAGTTGATTTCTGTGAGTTGGTTCCATATAGCCTCTTTCCAATAGGATAGGATTGGCATGAATGTGTCTTTGAATAATTTTATGAACATTTCCAATTGAGAAACCAGGTGCTTTTCATGTCCTGGAATGCCATGACTGTTTGGGCTGCGCACTCTGATATATATTTCATGAAACTTCTGGGATAGAATTGCAATGTCATCCCTAGGTATATATTAGCCTGACAAGATTGATATTTTGTCCTCTGAAGTTGATTTCAGCATTTGTAGGTGCTTTTCCCCTATTTCTGAAAACATCATTTCTGTCTTTGATATGTTTATAAGAAGTTTGTGTTTGTTGCACCATTTGTCTATTTTCTCCATAGTTTCCTGCAGCTTCTGTTAGTCTAAAATTAGGCAAATGAGTCAATCTTGTTTATACTTTTCTCCACTTACAAGTTTTTTAATGAAGACTAGTTTCTGGGAACTTCTTCCCTATCCTCAGTTTTGTGGTTCCCAGAAGTTCCCAGAAACTAGTCTTCATTAAAAAACTTGTAAGTGGAGAAAAGTATATACAAGATTGACTCATTTGCCTAATTTTAGTAACAATGGCACTCCACTTTCTGAAATACTTCCTTTTATTCTATATTCTGTTTGTCTGTTGGTCCAACAGCTACGACATCTGTATAGCATATATGTTTATGTCTTCTTTTTCTGGAATTCACAAGACTTTATCAATGGTGAAAGTGTACAACATAAGGCTCATTAGTTACCCTGCAGGGCTTCATTCGATTGTATATAAGTTTCGAAATTGATAGTATGTCTAATATTATTACATTGTATTTGAGGATAGAGATGATTATCCTTGCCTCCTATTGTATTTTCCAGTTTTTGTATGGGGTCCCTTTCCAGTAAATCAAGGCTTTAGTGAAATCTATGAATACTGTGTAGAATATTTACTCTTTCTGTGGCACACTGTCAATGTTGTTTAGAAGTATGTGAAATGATGTCAGTGTTAATCTTCCAGATCTGAAACTCATTTACAGTTCTGTATCTTCTGTACCTTGTATATGTTCATTATAAGTGTCGGATCCAGTTGCTTTCTATTTCTTCAGTATTGCAATGGCTTCTTTTATGTATACTTCATGTAAGTGTTCCCAAGTGTCCTATTTTTTTCATTATAAGGAACTGTTTCTTTTTTTAGGAGATGTTTCTATTTCATGTTTCCTGAATATCTTACTGAAATGGTCGTCCCATTCCCTCATATCTGTATTTGGTGTATGGATCTGTCTTCCTAACCAAAAGGTGATATATGGCTCTTTTGTTGCTTTAGCATTTTTCCTTTAGCTACTCTTTCTACACACTCCTTTTTCTTTTCCTTTATCACCTTTTTGTAGTTTTTCTTCATCTAGTATAGTTTTAGTGTTTCCTAGTCCCTTTTGAACTTTAATCTATAGAGTGTGTTTAGAACACTTACCTTTGCTGAACCTTCTTTTCACCATCCTTACCTTGTATTTGACTACTGCAGTTTGAGGGGATCCTTGTTTTCTCGTAGCTTCTTTCAGTTTCCCTTTCTGTATTTGAGCAAGAGTTTCGATTTTTATTATTTGTTATTTTTTCCTTAACCATTTTTTTCTTTGTGCAATCTGAGGTGTCTTTCTTGAGGGTGGTGAGATGATGTTCATCATCGTCGTCGTTCTCGTCATCGTCATCATCATTGCCCACCTTGGTAGCGCAGATGGTAGTGTGTCTACCTCACGTTCAAGAGGTCCCAAGTTCGAGTCTCGGTCAGGGTGAGTTACCTGGATAAGGTTTTTCCGGGGTTTTCCCTTATCCTTCAAGACGAATGTCGGGTAACTATAAGCTCCATGGCCCCTGGACTCATTTGAGCATCATTTCACCCAATTCATTCACCGTCCGATATGACTTAACGTTGGAAGACGTAAATTAACAAAAAAAAAAAAAAAAAAAATCTTCACTGGAATGTGCTTATGTATGTGTGTTGGAATCATGGCATATTGGGCAACTATTTTACTTCTTTTGCTATGAGATAACAATGGTGCTTTTTGCATTATGGTATATATATTCAGGTACTTGTCAGATGAGCCCCACCATCCCCTTCTCCTCTTCCTACTTCTTCTAGGGTTCTGATTACTAGTTTTGTTTTATAGTTCTCTATGTCCATTTTAAAGATGAGATCGCTTGCTATAATGATGGGTTGGTTGTCACATTGTATGATGTGGGTGACTATCTTGTAAATTATTTCTGTTTATTAACGAGTTTGGAAATAGGCTGCAATTATATTTCTCTTTATGCTTCTACTATTTTCTTGTTTGATGGCTTTTTCAGTGGAGTCATCCAGAATTTCAGTAGAATAGACACACCCACCTGGGTCATCCTCTTTCTTCCTTCTTTGGTATTAGGTAAATGTTAAAGAATCCTGTATGTTATCAGTTGTCCATTAAGAACGTTTCCATTAAAATTGCTAGATCTGTGTTTTTTAGAATGTCTGTTGGTGTTAAGTGCATTTTTGATTCCCTTCGAGTTCTATAGGTGTTTAATTTTTGTTTCTTTCTTGACTTAGCTGAGCTCTGCTTCTGATTCTGCAGATCTTTATCAGAAATGAAATTGTGTTTTCAGGCCAAAATTCTGGATTTTATGTGATTTGTAGATCTCCAAATGGGATGTTTATTTTGGAAGCCTTTTTGATGTTCAGTGTCTACATCTCTACACATTCTAGTTGTCCCATTATTCCATTTTGTTGAAGTTGTATTTCACCACTTTGTCAATTGTGATGGTTTTCTTTAAGCTGACAATATAAATAGCCATGCTGTTTAAGTTAAGATGAAATATTTCTGATGTGAACTAAATCTAACTTAAACGCCAAGACTACATGTGTAGTTCTGAAATAAATTCTATTTAGTCTACTATGATAAGTCATCACTATCAAAAGTTTTACAAGTGAAAGTGATTCAATAATGGCACCAATAGGATCTTCACTTGCTGAAAAGTTCAAAATATTGGTGTGATATATGGATTTAAGACAGATGGCAAAATTATATTGTGTCAAGTATGTGGGGGGGGGGGGGGGGAAAGGATATTCCCTCAAGTCACAACTGAAATAATAGTACACAGAGTGTTACTAAAAATATTTCACAATATCATTCATCAAGAAAGAAACTTCTATTGATGCAAATGCAATGTGAGCCTACTTCTTTGAAAAATGTTTTGAGGACAACTGCATTGCAATGATAGCTGTAGATATACCAGATACTATATTCACATAATAATAATTTTTTATATTATATTCAACTCTAAGTACTGGAGTATTACTCTTTCATAGAGGCATACTCTCAGTAACCAGTTCCAGACAAGTCTAAACTATGTAAGAATTAAATTTTTAATGATGACAAGAAACAAATGATGGAAAGAATAAAGAGCCAAATAGAAGATTTCACAAATAGAATGCTGTAGATGATACCACAGACATAATGGGTAGCTGTATCTAAGAAAAAATACATACAAAGAAAAAATGTTAGAGTTACTACAACAAAAAGAATTCCAGGAAATAGATTCTAATCCACTCAACCGATGCATAAAAGATGTACAAAAAACCATCATTAATAGTAAAATTTTAACAACTACAGAACAAAAAACTATCAAACCAGACAACCCTACCCTTGCAAGAATATATGGTTTGCCTAAAATACACAAACCCAACATACCCATGAGACCCATTGTAAATAATATAAACACTCCTACTTACCTTCTGGCAAAATGGCTAACCAAAAAATTTCAGTCCTTTCCACAATTCCATACTCTGAGTATAAAAAACTCTTTAGACCTGGTAGAAAAAATTCAAAATCTTAAACTAAAACCTCATGACACTTTAGTATCCTTTGATGTCCGCTCCCTCTTCCCTAGCATTCCATTAGACAAACTTTTGATTCAACTGAAAAAATGGCTAAATTCTATAAACCTGGATGCCAATGCAATAGAAGAATATTTGGCAATGACTGAATTACGTATACATCAAAATTATTTTGTCTTCGATGGAAAATATTATAAACAAATTTCAGGACTAGCTATGCGAAGCCCGCTATCAACATTTTTGGCCAATCTATACATGAGCTTTTTCGAAACACATATTACTAAAGCCTTCCCTCATATGTTTAAAACATGGTACAGATACATAAACAACATCTTTGCAATAGTGCCCTACAATCTAATAGATGATGCTTTGAAACTACTCAACCTGCAAGAACCCAGCATACAATTCACAGTAGAAACTGAAGAGGACTGTACTCTACCTTTTTTAGACCTTAAAATCAAAAAAGGCAATGAAAAACTAGAATTTGGCATTCATAGAAAAGCAACACACACAGATAATTACATCAAAGCAAATAGTTTCAACCCAATTCCACACAAACATGCAACCATCAACAGTCTCACACACAGATTAGTAAATCTACCTCTCAACCAGCAAGAATATCAAAACGAATACCATCAAATCTTAAAAACTGCAATTAAAAATGGATATGGAAAAAACATTGTAGATAAAAAACTAAAATTATTCAAACTTCAAAAGAGATTAAAACAGATCACAGCTCTCACACCAATAAAACAAGAAACTAGATTTGCTAAATTTACTTACCACCCCTGGGCCACAAAAAAGTTCCAAAAAATATTCAAGAAATACAATATAACATTGGCACCAAAAAACAATTACAACATTAAAAACCTACTTCACAGTAATAATACTGATAAGAAAAAACCAGAGGAAAAGTCAGGCATTTACAAAATTAAGTGTAAAGACTGTGAAAAAATTTACATAGGGAGGACAAAAAGAAACATAGGCACTAGAAAGAAAGACACTTCAGGCACTTAAGATACAAAAATATTGATAAGTCCGCAATAGCAGCTCATTTCTGGTCTGAAAATCATGAAATTGAAGATAGCACAGAATTACTAAAATACGTACAAAAACATAGTGAACTCGTCATATGGGAGAGGATATACATAGAAAAACATAAAAACCAACTAATGAACTTTGAAATCCCGCTAGAAGAGAATCCCACATTTCAGTTCATCGCTAAATCAACAGATGGCAGCAACAACCCCAGAATTACCCACACCGCTGGATCTAGCGTTAGTCGCACAAGAGCCGTAGATGCAAACGAAGATTTGCGAAACATGTCCTCAAAATAGGTACGAAAGTGAAGCAGATGTGTAAGAAATACGACTCATCTAAAATTTAATAATCACTTAAATTATCCTTACTTGGACATGTTTCGAAGAACGTTTTGTCCCCCATAAGCAATAGCTCACCATTTCTGGTCTACCAATCATGAAATAGTACCAATTATAAACCTATTAAAATCAGCCAGTAATGCAGCTGAACTCGATGTTTGGGAAAAGTTGTTAATTATAAAAAACAAACCGTTTACTTTAAATTTCGAATTGCCGCCTGAAAACTCTCTTTGGAAGTTCATCTCACAGACAACAGATGTCGCCACAGACAACCAGCTCACTTCAAGAAACCACGGATCCAACCAGTCGGATAACTGCTAACGATAGGGACAAAACGTTCTCGGAAACATGTCCAAGTAAGGATAATTTAAGTGATGTTTGTTTTTGAATTACTGACTCATTACTTTCAAATGTTAAATATATCACTGTTTCTAACCGTTTGCTTCAAATAATACAAATTAGTATGTTGGGGAGAGCCGAAAGAAGAAAAACTGGAAGTTTTCAGTTTTCCAAAGTAAAGCACAAATTTACCTATGTGAAAACTATCTTCATCACCTGATATGACTCTACATTGAAATTTAGTTTAAAACATGTCTGAGTCGTTAAACAAGCCCTGCGAATGCATTTCATCTTGATTAGAATATTATTTATTTGAAACTTATAGGTATAGCTTAGCAAACTCAGTGTACTCGATTTCACAATTTTGTTACGACTATTATCTTTTGACAGTTTCAATACAGTATCATGATATTTTTGTGCTGGTGTAAAGGCTTATTTCTTGAGCTAATAGGAATACTTGGGGGAGGGATTATTTATTAAATTATTGATGGTGTCAATTGTTAACAATCATCAGATCACAATCAGTATTGCTGGTAAGCAGAAATTTACTCCTGTAAGATTTCTTTTACATGTGAGTAAATCTACTGACACGAAGCTGTTGTTTTACCCAATCTTAAAATCACCACTCTGGGACTCTGTTCAGGTTACAACCTAAACATAAGACCAGCTCTTGATTAGCTAAGATACACAGACTAAGATGCCCAACTCGGTAGCATAGATGGTAGCATGTCTGCCTCACGTTTAAGAGGTCCCGAGTTCGAATCTTGGTCAGGGTGAGTTACCTGGATATGGTTTTTTCCGGGGTTTTCTCTTATCCTGGAAGACGAATGTCGGGTAACTCTAAGCTCCTTGGACCCTGGACTCATTTGAGAATCATTTCACGCAATACATTCACCGTCCGATATGACTTAATGTTGGAAGACGTAAATTTAAAAAACCAGACTAAGATTGTGATTTTCTCGTACTTATGTTTTTCTACATGTATCTCAAGAATCATGAAATTGATTGCTTGGAGACTTCCGGTGTTGTTTCCAACATTGAAAATGAAACTGCAGACCAATAAATCTTAATGGTTTGTGAAAATTTTTACAGAAATGCCTTTATAAAAGTAGGTACAAGAATTCTTTTCACAATGCCGTAATTGCTGTAATTCTGTTTGAATGAATGGGAGCTTTATTATTTGTTATTAGTCGACGATGGGAAATTTAGGGTTTTTATTACAAAAACTAGGATTCTGTAGCTTTAGCTTTCAATTAATTTTTGCTCTGTCCTTTTTATCTTTCTTACACATCGTGACATTTTAAGTGATAAGATTGCTGTGATGAACTTTTGAGTTTATCTTTCCAACAATTGTTACTATTGTGACTTTGTGGGTTCGCGAAATTAAAAGTCCAATTGCACAAACTCAAAATGTTCATTTCCACCGACTTACAGTTGAACAATTGCCAATTACACAGAATTACGTAATGCACACAATTACGATTCACCAGTTCGTCCATTACAGTTCCACTGCACGCTCACAGTTATTTACACTCTTCCAATGCACGTACACAGTCTTCTCGTCCGTACACTAGCACAGCGCTTCTACGCTACTCACCAAGCACTGACTCAACTCACTCACTGCAGCCCTTTTTATAGGAATATCGCTGTTTTCTCGAAGTTTCTCGTTTCAGTGAATCACCGCGAAGGTTCCAGACGGCAGGGGAAGGGGGAAGAGGTGGCCAGCAACAAGTGACACTTCCCTAATCATCCCCTCAGTTAGTGACTGAGATAAATGGGTGGGTCGCCCCGATGCCTCTGGTCGCTTACTCAGCTGTCGTTGGACGTGCTTTCCGATAATTGGGTGACACTGCTCCCTTCTCAAAGCTGGTCGTCCTGAACAGCACCATCATAGTGGGCTAGACGATCCAGGTGTACCACCAACATCTTCCCATGGGGAACCTTCTGGATACGGTAGACCACGTCGTTAATCCTCTTCACCACCCGGTACGGTCCTTGCCATGGCTGCTGGAGCTTTGGGCAGCATCCCTTGGTCCGGGTAGGACGGTACAACCAGACCAGGTCTCCTTGCTGGAACCCTTGGCTGTTGGCTTGCCTGTCATACCTGGTCTTCATGCGGTCGCTCGCCTTCTGGATGTTCTGGCTAGCCATCTCGTGTACGTCATGGAGATGGTCCACCAAGTTCTCCACATATTCGGTCGCTGGCTGTTTCGCTTCCGGAGGGCTTCCAAAAGCCAGGTCACAAGGGAGGCGTAACTCTCGGCCGAACATTAAGCTGGCTGGCATCATCCCAGTTGTGTCGTGTGTAGACAAGCGGTAGGCCAGCAAGAACAGTGGAACCTTGATGGGTCTTGTTCACCCCAAGCCTTTGTAGTGCCTCCTTCATTAGGTTGGACTCAAAGTTGGTACCCTGATCACTGTGTAGCTCTAACGGCACCCCAAATCGACAGAACACTTGCTCCACGAGGCAGTCTGTGATTGTCTTTGCCTCTTGGTTTGGGATGGCATACACCTCCAGCCACTTGGTGAAGTAGTCCACGACCACAATCAGATACCTAGTGCCTCGGTCGGACACTGGGAATAGTCTAGCTATGTCGACAGCTATCCATTGGAATGGCTCTCGGACGTTGTACTGCTGCATGCGACCCCGGCTCCTAGTCTGGGGGCCGCGACTCGCCGCGCACACAGAACATTGATGGCACCATCTCTCAGCGTCTGCTCGGAGCCTCAGCCAGTAGTAGCGCTGCTGTAGTTTGTCAATAGTTCGGTTCGCTCCCAGGTGTCCTCCTGAAGTACCGGCGTGCACTTCCTCCATGACTTCCGGGATCTTACTCTGGAGAAGTACCAACTGTTCTCTCTGCCTCTTCCCATCAGCTGATTCCCATACCTGGAACAGCACGCCCTCTTTGGTCTTCGAGTCCTATTGGGCCCAATACGACTTGTAGGTGGCGCTCCTCGGTACGATGTCCTCCCAGGTTGGTCTTGTTCCTGCCTCCACTTCCCTTAAGAGTGGCCCCAAGTCTGCGTCTGGCAGCTGCTCCCTCCTCAGGCCTGCGCTATCCCAGCCCTCCACAGGCACTGCCGTGACTACTCGGAGTGCTGCGGCACCTTCCTTCTCTTCCACTCTTGTGCACTGGCCGCACTCTTCTAGACAGGGTCTTCGGGACATAGCGTCTGTGTTACTGTGACTATTCCCTCTGCGATGTTCAGAGGTGAAGTCTGGCCTTTCAGGTTCTTAAAGCTCAATAGCCAGGTTAGGGCGGAATGGTCAGTCCTCAGGTGGAATGGCTGACCGTACAGGTACTTCTGGAAGTGCTCCAAGGTCTTTACTACCGCCAATAATTCTCGCCGGGTGACGCAGTAGTTCTACTCTGCCTTGGATAGCGTCTTGCTGTAGTAGGCTATCACCCGCTCGTGGCCGTCCTGGACTTAGGATAGGACGCCTCCAATACAGTGGTCGCTGGCGTCGGTGTCTACAATGAAGGCGCCACTTGGTTGTGCAAATCCCAAAATTGGAGCACTGCACAGGGTCTTCTTCAGGTGCTGGAAAGCGTCTTCGGCATTGTCCGTCCACACATAAGGTTGGTGTTCTTTTGTCAGGTGGGTGAGGGGCCTGGCGATGTTGGAGAACCACTTTATGAAGCAGCGGTAATAACGGCACAACCACAGGAAACTGCGCAACTCCTTCTTGTCCTTTGAGCGAGGCCAATCTCTCACAGCCTGTGTCTTCTCCGGGTCTGTGGCCACTCCAGTTGCTGAGACTATGTGTCTAAAGTAGTTGACTTCCTTATGGAAGAGCTGACACTTCTTCACGTTCAGCTTCAAGTTGGTTGCCTGCAGTCTCTGTAGCACCTTACTCAGATTCTCGAGATGGTCTTCAAAAGTCTGACCGACGATGATGATGTCGTCCAGGTATAGCAGACAGGCGTCGTAAGTCAGTCCTCTCATCACTGACTCCATGAGGCGTTGGAAGGTAGCTGGTGCGTTGCAGAGGCCAAAGGGCATAACTGTGAACTGCCAGAGCCCTTGGCCTGACGAGAACACAGTCTTCTCCTTGTCTCTCGGGTCTAGAGCTACCTGCCAGTAGCCGGACCTCAGGTCCAGGGTCGAGAACCACTGTGCACCAGCTAGTGTGTCCAGCATGTCGTCAATCCGGGGTAAGGGGAAACAGTCCTTCCTGGTGACAGCGTTCAACTTCATGTAGTCCATGCAGAAGCGTAGCTCACCGTTCTTCTTCGTCACCAAGACTACAGGGGAACACCAAGGGCTGTCAGACTCTTCAATCACTCCCTTGGATCGCATGTCCTCCAGCATGTCTCGTACTGCCGCTTGCTTCGCCAGCGGAACACGTCTAGGTGGTTGCCAAATAGGCTTGGCGTCCCCGGTGCCGATGCGGTGAAGCACTTTTTCCGTGCGGCCGTAGTAACTGTTACCTTGGCTGAAGACGCGCTGGTATCGTCTTAGCAGTTGTCGAACTTTCGCCAGCTGTTCTGCGGCCAGGTGGTCGGCCGCCCTCTCCAGTAAGCCTTCTAGCCGGGGCCCCAGGTGTTGCGTCGGCACCGGCTCCTGTGTCTTGTCGATTGCTGTTACGCTCACCACGGGCTAGCACGTTCCCAACTCCGTCCCGGCGTGGACGTCGAGATCGGTGTCCGTTGGATTTAGGAGTCTCAGTGATACCTCCTCTCGGCACGGCAACAATGCCCTGGCTACACATAGTCCGTGTACAGGCGTCTTCTGGTCCAGCGTCATGTTCCTGGTTCTCTGGCCTTCCAGTCGCGCCGTCACCACCACCTCGCTCCTCGAGCGGACAACCACGTCTTCGTTCAAGACGACCCTGCAGATTCCTGCTCTTCGGGTTGACGGAGTATAACCTCTTCTCCGTTGAGTTGCAGGACCTTCCTGCCGACGTCGACCGTCGCCTGGTGGCTCCTGAGGGCATCCAGTCCCAGAATCACCTCCTCAACCACCTTCGCGACGAAAACCCACAGACGCACGGCACTCCGTCCCAAGGTCAGCTTCAGCAGTACCTCCTACACAGGCAAGGTGTCGCCCGATACCGTCATCAGCTGGTATGGTCGGCTCGGCTTCCTGGATGGCAAATCCTTGGCTATGTCAGGTCTGATGACGGTCACGGCAGCTCCGGTGTCCACCAGCACGCGACACGGCTTCCCTCTCACCCAACCATCCGCGATGAGGCTGTCATCCATCCGCCGGCTGACGGCGCGCAGTGTCACTCGAGGGGACGGTGATGTATTCCTCGCCACGCCGGGCCTTGCTCGGTTTTCAGGCTTCTCTTCCTGGTGTCCACAATCTTTCTCTAGGTGTCCCGGCTGTCCACATCCCCAACACAGGCCACTAGGTCTTCGCCGGCGTCCCTTGGCAGGTCTTCTGTCTCCGGTGTAGCGGACACTCCTCGTTCTCGACGTCGGGGTAGCCGTCGCCTTGGCCGCCTCCATCCTCAATGCAGCCGTCAGCGCCTCGTGGATGGTTGTGTAGTAGCCAAGCATTAGGCGCTGACGTATCTCGGTGTATCGTATCCCGTCGACAAAGGCGTAGGCGGCTTCCCGGGATACGAACTCCGGCGGAAGGTCAACCAAGGCCTTGCTAGCCAGCTGCTCAACCGCCAGGGCGAACTCCTGCAGCGTCTCCTCAGGCTGTTGCGACCTTGTCCTCAGCTAACTGCGGTAGGCTGCGGCTAGGCGGTGGTTCCCGAAACGGTTCTCCAGGACCTCCCAGATATCCTTTGGAGCCACCGCTGTCTGGATCGCGTTTAGGACTTCCGCGGCCCGTGCCTGGAAGCTGGCTATTAGCTGTGTGGCCTCTTCCTCCGATGACCACCTGTTGTGTCTTGCTACCGTGTCGAATTGACGGCGGAAGACCTCGAACGCTGTCGCGCCGTCGTATTTGGGAGGTTTGACTCGCGCCGTCGTATTTGGGAGGTTTGACTCGCGCCGATGTTGTGTCGCGTCCCGGCGCGTCGGCCATCAAATCCTTCAACCTCCTGCCGACGACGTCCTCCACCATGGCGTTCAGGGACTTGACACTGCTATTGGCCTTTCTCTCCAGCTCATTAACGCGGCTCGCCAGGTCTTCGATGCGCTCGCCTAACTCTGTTACGTCCTCCTTTACGCCAGCCAACTGCTCCTCAAACTTGGCGGCGAGAACCTCATTAGCCGCTTTCATTTCCGTGGTCAATTCGGTCATCTTCGCGGTCATTGTCGTGGCCAAGTTGTTGTTTGCAGCTTCCGTCTTCGCAGCGAGGTTGTCATTCGCCGCCTTTATTTCCTTCAGCTCGGCGGTGAGGTTGTCATCCGTCTTCATTTCTTTCAGTTCCGCTGTGAGGTTGTTGTTTGCCGTTTCCGTCTTCGTTGTTGACTCGGCCATCTTCGCGGCCAAGTTGTTATTTGCTGTCTCCAACTTCTCTAGAATATGTGCCAATGTAGTCTCCATGTCATGACGTCTCGCTCCTGACACCAGTTGTGACTTTGTGGGTTCGTGGAATTAAAAGTCCAAGTTGCAGAAATACGAATAGTTCTTTATTTCCACCGAATTACAGTTGGTACACATATCACACACAGTTACGTAACGCTCACAATTGCAATCCACACTCACAATTACGTAACACTGCACTCACTACTCAGCGACAACTCGCTCTCTCAATCCGACTAAGAACTCAGGACTGGGGACTGAGAACTGAGAACTGCCTGAGTCATCTAATGCGCCGCTTATATAGGCGGATCGCTGCATCTCGAATCTTCGCGGCTTGAACAATCATCCCGATTGTTCCAGACGTCAGGGGGAGGGGAAAGAGACGGTACAGTGGCTCGTGATACTTTCCTAACCATCCCATCAGTGAGCGCCACAAGATAAATGGGTAGGCGTGGCCTAAATGCCTCCTGTCCCCCACTCAGCTGCCAGTTGGTCATGCCTTCCGATAATTGGGTGACAATATGAACCACACATTCTGTTACCCTTCTCAGCCATGAACATTTGTGCATTTCATGGAAGTTCAGTGAAGATTTTAGTGCTGCCATACCTAGTCTCCAACTGAAGAAAAAATATCATGTCTTAAAAAATTAATAGAGGGCAAAGAAAACCATCAAGTTAATTTAATTTGTAATTAGAGTATCAGCAGCATTACAGGCCACCTCTTATTTGTCCAAAAAAATTGTCTGCTTAGGTCAGTTGTAGTTATATGATAGTCTGTTTTACATTCAGGTCTGTTATAACAAAAACAATACAACTAGAGCAATTATAAAAATTATCAGATCTTCATACTTAAAATAATGAAGGTTCTTGATTTCAGGCTTGGTAAAAAGACAAAGAAAGTGCAGTAATAAAGATTTTAACCTGTAACATATAACTTGATGCTACAAACATACTATGTATAATTTACCTGGAATACAAATTTTCTGTAGCTTCTGTTGGCAAAATGGGACCAGTTTAGTGGGTAATAATAGCCTCTTCACAGTCAAAATTGGATTACACCAGGCTGTGTCTAAATATATTGGCCCATGTATACTCTTAACACGTAAATAAATCCTAATGATACAGCTTCTTGTAAATTTATAAATAAGATCCTACCTTTTATGTTGGTTGCGCCACCTTTAGCATCTGAATTTGTTGTCCCCTTCTGAAGTTCTGTGAAAACATTCTTAGTATCTGCAGATTCATTTCCACCATTGGCAATAGCCACAGTCACTAGTGGCACGCTTTTTCTTCCAAATAAACTTCCTAAGATTTCTGCTGGATTCACAGTAGCTGTGGGTTTCCTCTTTGCTCTCTTAACATTGGTAGTACTTTTAGCAACTTCTCCTTGTCGCTTTAAGCTTCCACTTAATATATTTGGAATGTGAAACTGTCCAGTCTTTCCTGAAGTTTCTTTGGAAGAGAGATTCTGATTTAACGGTTTAATGGCCATATGCTGAGGTTTTTGCAGAGCAGCTTTTAGAGAACCTGCCAGCTGAATGTTATTTCCTGAAGTTGATGGCAAAATGTTGTTGGATTTACGAACAGATGACTGAATGGGCATTTTATGGTTCTTTGAAATGCCAATATTTGGTACCAAAAGTTTCCCTCTGGGACCCAAGAAGTTACTTTTTGTGCAAATGTTGGTCAATACTGTTTTTATAGTTGCTGTTGCATGATTAGTGCTTGCCTGAAGGGCATTGCCATAGAAGTCATTTCCTAATGGTGACCTTATTGGCCCGTTAGTCAAAGCCTCCTTCAAACCCTCACGAACTACATCCAGTCTTCTTGAATTAGTCACCAATGATCCAATTTTGCGCTCTGCAAATGAGCAAACCTGAAAAAGATAGCAATTTTAATTTTAATGCCCAAATACTTATCTCCTATCCCCACATCTTTTTACCAAAATCATCAGATATAAAATTACTCATTTCAAAACAGTTCCATTAAGTGTCTTACATTTATCAAGTTTAATACAGCTTTCACACGTTTCTTTCAATCAGTTTCAGATTTTGCACTGGATTTCATATTATTAACAATGAACAATATAGGACAATAGTTTTCTATGTAACTGCAAAGTTTTTAAATAAAATGATTCATTAAGTGACGACTTTAAGTATCTAATAAAAGTCACCTATTAGATTTTATATTTCTTAACAATTACTCCTTTAAAAACTTTTATAGTTCTTTTTTTCCCACATCTATATTTTTTAATTTTTGAGGGACTAGTTTTGGAAGTTGTTGCTTCCATTTTTGACATTGGAAAATAAATGCCATAAAATAGTGGGCCAGATCAAAAATGAAAAGAAATCCAACTTCAATAACCACATCATGAGATTAACTAAGGAAACCAGTCATATACACTGAAGCAGATAAGGGGTATGAACTATAATTTTGGAAAAATCAGAATAAACAAAGAGAATGGAAGGCCCATTACAGAATAACTCTAAAAGACAATAAATTAATAAATGAAAAATAATTACACAAAATTAAAGTACATAATCCAACATTATCAAGAATCTATGGTTTACTAAAGATACCTAAAACAGGAAAAGCCACAAATCCTATTACTAGTAGCATAAATGCAACCACATATAAGCTGCCCAAAGTCATTAAACAAATTTAATTGTCTCCCAAAGTTTGAAAGTGCAAGGCTGTTAAACTCTTTAGACCTATTAGAAAAAAATTAAAACATAAAATTAAACAAAAATGACAAATTGGTTTCATTCGATGCCATATCTGTATTACCAAGCAAAACAACAGAAAAACTACAGGCAATGTTAAGAAAATGGGTAACAACAACAGAAATGGAACCGGTAGAAGTAGAAGGATACCTTTCTTTAATAAACCTATTCAGTTAACAAAATATTTTCAGCTTTGAGGTAAATACTGTCATCTTTGGCATTGTTGTGTTGCCGTAACAAAAAGGAGCCTGGCACGTGGGCAGGAGAGCTGGACGCTTGCAAAGACAAAGAAAGAGACAAAGAGGCTGCGGAATTTTCTGTCTTTCTCTTGCTGCCAAGAATGTTCTCCAAAGTTCTACAGCGTTCTAGAAACAATGACTGGAAGTATAAATACCAAAGCGTTAGAAGTGCGAGTTGCTGTGAGTAGTTGTGTGATAATTATTGCGACAGTGGACGTTTGAAGGGTATCGCAGTCATTTCCTTCATTTGTTTACGTGCGGCAGAGCACTGAGTTTGACCTTGAAGAAAGCTGATTGTCAATTTCACATCTTTTTACTGCAATAAAGAGAGTTTTAAATTTCTGCAAACCAGACTTTTGATTCTACGTAACCCTAGCAGTCACAATACTACAGGTAGAAATAAGGGTTATCTATGGCAATCGCCCGCCTCGGTAGCATAGATGGTTAGCATGTCTGCCTCACGTTCAAGAGGTCCCGAGTTCGAATCTCGGTCAGGGTGAGTCACCTAGATAAGGTTTTTCTGGGGTTTTCCCTTATCCTAAAAGACGAATGTCAGGTAACTTTAAGCTCCATGGACCCCGGATACATTTGAGCATCATTTCACCATTTCATTCATCGTCTGATATGACGTAACGTTGGAGGACGTAAATTACCAAAAAAAAAAAAATCTATGGCAATCCAATTCCCCCTTTATTTGGCAAATTTATTTAGGAATTCATTTGAAATACACACAACACTGGCTTTCTCATGGAGCTTCTAGGTTTGGTACTGATATGTTGATGACATCTTTGCTGTAGTTCCAAATAGATATTTGCATGATATATTAAAAATATATAATCTGCAAGAAAAACTACCAAATTCACAAGAGAAAAGGAAGTCAATGGCCAACTCTCGTAAACAGTCTTACACAAAAACTAGTTAACATACCCATGGATAAATTAGAATACTACAAGGAACAAAAGCCATACTTCATATAGCAGAAGAAAACAATAAAAATCTAATATTTAAGAAGCTTAAAAATCTAAGCTAAAGAAAACTAAGGAAGCAAGCACATTCACCAATGTGAGGATGCACATGCTACCCAATAGCATATGACAAATTCAAAACAAAACAAAAAAACAAAAAAAAAAAACTTTAGAGATTAATTTCAAAATCACACCACTGGATAGTTTATTAAATAAGTTCATCGTTCCACCACCAGAGAGAAGACTGCAAGCAATGACAACCAATGCACCTACAAGGTTGAAAATGGAAGTAAAAGCTTCCAGAACTAGGCCCTCAAAATTTAAAAAATAAAGAGATGTGTGAGAAAAACCAAATATTTTGTTAATGAAATTGGACGTCACTGTTACTAAATTCCTTCAAACATATGTTAGTTATTCCTTTATTATATTTTCATTATCTATACAGACATCTCTGGGGTTCCACTAATATGAAAATTATATGAAACAAATTATAGTCAAAGTAATACACACAAAGACCAAATGCATATTCATTCACTCTAAAAAATATAAAAGTGTTTACTTCTTTACAAATAAATACGGCCAATTCACTATTAAAATACACAAATGAGACTTTTACAGGAACTGTTATAATTTATAAGATAAAATAATTTCTACGATGTCGGAAACTGATCCAGATATTTGAAAACACAAAAAGTGCCATATCATTTTAATTTTTATTACTTGGTTTTATTTATTTCCTTTCCTCCCCCCTTTTTTAAAAATTGTTGTTTCCTTCTCTTTATTCTTTATTTTACTTCTTAGGTGTGTCTTGCTGTTCAGGGTTACAGCAAGTCCAAATCATAAGAAAAAATAAATCAATCACAGAGAGCATGTACCTAAGACCACAAATACACACACTTAAGTACAATATAATTTTAAAACATCTGATTTGTAAATTAAGTAAATATACTAGTTACAATCTGCATATGCCATTCTAATTAGACAGGCTTTGGACATGCATAAAAAATTATGAAATTTAAATATAATCTGTGTGCACCCCCATGGACTCCTAAGAAACCATAATAAAATTCATTTTGTGCAATGCTGGAAAGAGAAATTTAAAAATAATAAGCAGTTACCTTACCTCCAAATATTCAGTGAGCAAATGATGAGGACTCAAGGAAACAATGTGTCTTTACTTAGAAACACTATCAAACATAGGATATGCAGGAAAGAGGAGTAAAAATTGAAGGGAAGAACCACTGCTTCCAATGGAAGGACCACTGCTTCCAATGGAAAGAAGTCAGCAGGTAAATCTCTTCTGAATCCAATGATAAAGCTTATCATGAATTCTGGCATTGATGACATAGTATTCTTCTTCTACCTCTTTCAAGGGTAGAATTATGATAAGTTCAAATTATTTACAAAACGGAGAATTTCAAATGTCAGGTTTCTGAATCGAATATTGCCAGAATGTACCAAAGATGTTACAGTGGATCAATAATTATAAAAAGTGTAAATAAAATTACAAAATTGCGCTTTCTGTTTTTGTCTTTTTGGTAAAAGATATTCTTTTAGTATGACAACAAAAATATTGCATCTAAGTATAGGCAAGCACAGATTATTAAATTAATATTTTAAATTAATATATTACTATGATTTTGCAGTACTGTGGAGAATGTCATTCTATGAAGTATACTATAATTTTTAAAACAGACAAAATACCTTGAAAATACTTTTCTTCCAACTTTGCATACGAGAATCAACGCTCTTTCTTGATATTTTAAATAATTTTCTCAACTCTAGTAGTTTTCGTCTTACAGAAGAACATGTCTTTGCCCACAAAATAAAACTTACCCTTACATATATCTTGTAACAATACAGAATCTAATGTAAATTCATAATCCATTTTGGCATCTGGAGCGAGTGTCAATTGCACAAAGTCATATTTCAACATATATTTTGCCCGCCTCGGTAGCCATCTTTGAAGATAAGAATATTTGTATTTCTGCACAGTTATTAGTTTATCACTTATAATACTTCTCATCTCCTCAGTAATTAAACATAAAAATGCATCATTTCTTGTTGTTACTTTCTCTCTTCCTCTTAGAGATAACACAGCACTTTGACTCAAAACATTTCTGAAACACCACTTCCCAAAAGTACTGTAATAATAGCTATTTCTGCTTTTGAGCGGCATGTGTGCAATTGGAATATCATCACAATTGGTTTTACAGTTAATGACACGAGAAATATCTTCCTCTCTTTCAATATTAAAACTTTTGCATCACCTGCATCCTCGCAGTAAATTTGCTTTTATTTTCTAAATCTTCCAGCATTTTTTTCTCACTATAACCTTTAACATATATAGCATCATATTGATCAGCCATATTTCTGAGCAGAATATTATACAAACTGAATTCCACCAACAGTACACAACTTCACCAACAATGGTCTGGTGAAAGCACAATTCTCCATGTTCAAATATGAAAGTACCAGTGTTATCATCTGGATAAATCTAAAAACAGCAAAAATTCTGCACTAAAGAAGCTCAAAAATTAAAAAGTATTGTAAATCCTTTACGGAGTAATTTAATTTATGAACCCATATCACTAATTCTTTGTTTATTATGAATTGTTTTTCATGAATTGTTTATTATGAATTCTTTGTTTATGTTTATTATTTATTATTATTGCTTAAAACCTGACTATTTATTTAAAGTGCATAAAAAGGACTATGCATAAAATTTATTGAACACAATGTGCACATATGAATTAATACAGTGCTATAGTGATCATAAGGTACGATCGTCTTTCGCATAGACCATCAGTGATTGAGTCCTTGATTGGCATGAAAATTTGTGATATTATCCACAAAACTGATCACAAAGATTGCAGGTACATAGGTCTGATGTCAGGTGGTGTCCTCTTGTATACAGATAGATCTTGTGATGGAATCCATGTGCCGCAGTTTTCATGTAAACATATCGTAGCTCGAAGTTAGGCTTCTTCCATTCTGCGGTGTTCATGGCTGGTGTTAGAAAGAAATTCGGATCTATGTTGTTGCTTTTTTTCCCCTTATTCTGACGTGTTCTTCATATGCTGGTGTAACTTGAGGGCCATGGCTCTGTCTTATCTCTTTTATAAAGTAGTCTGTGTCCGCAAGCATGTTATCCTGATTGAGCTGATTTAGATACTTGGAAGGCTCTCTTGAGGAAGGTTTCTTTCACTGCCTCGATTCTCATGTTTGCAGTTGTTAGGTGTGCCCATATTCTGCTGATCACATAGCACAATTAGAGCTATTCTGATCTGGAAAATTCATAGTACTGTGCACACAGAGAGTTTCTGGGTCTTCTCTGTCAAATATGTTCTAACGCTGCCAAGCATCTTTCCTCTATATGCTTAGTGAAGGTTTGGCCTGTTACCTGCAGTTTAAGTCCTAGGTATTCATAGGAGTTGACAATTTCGAGCTTGTCAATTCCACACAATAAGATATCAGTTTTGAAGATATTTCCTCCTCTTCTAAACTTCATGGCCTTGGTTTTACCTGTGTTTATATCTAAGCTGCTTCTTTTTGACCAGTCACGTAATCTGTCAAGTCCTAATCTCTGTTTCATATAACCTTGCCCCGCTGAAATGTATCACTCCACGTGGCCTTGGTTTTACCTGTGTTTATATCTAAGCTGCTTCTTTTTGACCAGTCATGTAATCTGTCAAGTCCTAATCTCTGTTTCATATAACCTTGCCCCGCTGAAATGTATCACTCCACGTTTAACTACCTTCCCCCTCACCCTAATTGGCTAATACTTTTGCGCCATAGGCCATAGGCGGTGCCTTCCCGTGACATTTAAACCTGCAGTAAACGTCATAATAATTGCCGGGAAGATAAATAAAATCATAAAAATAAGGATATGAAGGCATGTAAAAATACATGAACTGAGCAAGTTGGAACTGAATGACTGAGAAATGAAACTGAAACAAGTTTATAATGAAAGACCTTTGGCCTTTTCCACTGGGATTTTTTAAACCAGCACACATACCTATCAAAAATGCTTGTCTTTCAGTCTTAAAAGTCGTGTCACGCCACACCTTACTTTTCGTGTGTTCTTCGTGTATATTTTGCGATTTGTATCTCGGTACAGTCTGGTTGTCCTTAAATAACGTCTTTGCCACACAGCAATATCACCTCTGTCTTTTAGCACATTTTTCTTGCCTCTTTTTTCATTCACAAACCCCAGCTGTATAAGCAATCTGCTGAAGTTTGGTAAATCTGCATCCTCATTTACAGCAGACAAAATGTTACTTATGTTAGGGAGTTCATTTCTACAGAAAAAACTATGCACATGACGACGCACAACACTTTTCACGTATTTTCTCTGAGCACTCACTTTTGTTTATTCCTGCTTTTGCCTGGAGTGGTAAGTTTTCCTGTTTTCTCAATTTCACATTGCGATGTTCCTACGGATCTAACACTCACACCTGTAACTTCAGAGGACAGCTGTTCGACTTCTCTCACTGACAAAGACGGATTCTTCTCTGTGAATGCATTAAACACATGCACAATTCTTTTTTCGCCTGTTTGTAAAGAATTATCCTTGCGATACTTCAGCAAAAAACTGGCGGTAGACTCTGAAAAACTGGCGGTAGACTCTGCCATTATACATATAAGTACATGCGCAATAAACGATCAATAAAATAATTTATCTCTCGCACTGGGCACAACACACCGTCGAATGGTGATATATGACTAATCCAGTTCAAACAAGGTCAGTGATAAAAGTCATATAAAAAATATGTCATCACTACCGCTAAATCATGTGCTATCGTGCCATGTGCTTGAGAGCAAAGGAACCTCCTCTTTACTTCGTTTAAGAATTACCACGCATTTCAGATAAATCAACTCTGTTGCGTAACACATTTAATTCAAATAGTTACGAAAATATAAATTTGACAATTCTCTTCCAACATATAAAGATATATCACCATGTTAAATAAAGAACTAATTTTTACCGCACGACAGTCATTACCACAACAGCAGCCAATGAGGTGATTAGGTCACGTGACCGTTAAAGAGATACGGTGCAAGCTTATGTGAAACAAGGATTAGTTGTAAATCATATCTGTTACTCGACTGCATAACTATATCACCTGCGTACAGGAACATAAATATGATTTCTGTTACCTCTCATATTGCATCCTGTGTCAGCAAATTAAATAACATCGGACTGAGAGGGTCTGGAGTGGTCTACGTTGTCGATGATTGTCAATAGACTGAAGTTCAGGATGCTATTTATTAACTGTAGTTCGGGGCTCTATTCTCCCAGAATGTGGCGTAATTTCATCATCAGAATGGATCTGTCGACTCTGTCAAAAGCTTTTGCATAGTTGATGAAGACTACATAGATGTATCCTCCTGTGAAATTGGTTGCTTCACAAATGATATCCAGGATCCAGCTAATCGCTTGGATTATTGACCTTTCAGTTATGAATCCAAATTTTTGCTCTGGTATATGCAACATGGCTTGAGGTAGAATGCGATTAAGAATCAACCTGGAGAACACTTTGAAAGGTGTGCATTCCAGAGCTATACCACAGTACGAGTCAGACAAATCTTTAGATCCTTTGCCTTTTTACAACATATGTATGTTCAATTCTCTCCACTTTTCTGACATATTTCGTTGTCTGATGCACTCATTGAATAGTGCTATTCATATGTTGGCGATCACTGGATTCCTTCAAAATCTCAGAGATACCATCTGGCCCTGGTGCCTATGCTGTTTACATCTTTGAAATGCTTACCATACTTCAACTGTGAGAAGAGTGATTTCCTCAGGGTTTGTGACTGATGTCCGATAGCTATTCAATTGGGTTCTTTGTAGTACGGCTGAGAAGTGCTCTTCCCATACTGACATAGGTATCTGAGGATTAACGTTTGTTCTCCGAGGGTCCAGTATTCTACAGGGTGATGCTTCCGCTTTTATTTCCAGTTACTTTTTTTTCTGTGAATTGGATTTGTTTCTTATTCAGAAGAAGTTAGTATTTTCTTCTTTTCTCAGAGTATTTTGCCAGATTCAGATCAGCTTTCTGTTCTCTCCACCTGTGTAGTTCTTCTAGTGTATCTTTTCGGGCTAAATAACACTCTTTGTCAAACCATGGTTTGCTTGCCCTTTTAGATGTTTTTTTCTTGGCTGAGTTGAGTATAGTGTCTCTAAGTGTGCAAGCAAGCTATCCAAGCTCCCTGTTGTTATGTGTTGAATTAAGGCTTCTTCGTCTAGATGTTTGAGTACTGTAATGTTGATTTGTCTTGGAGCCTAATGCCGTTCTGTTCTGCTGACCAAGTTCAGTTTTTCTAGTCTGAATTTGGTTTGAATTGGAATATGCTTTCTAATAGATGTCCACAAATGTTCCTGATGTGTGACATGCATCACTTCTCCTTTGTAGAAAACTAGTTCCCTTACACTTGAGCCGCTGTGTGCTATACATGTTGGGGTGGATTTCTCGTTGCCAAGCAGAACCCCTCTTCTTCCAGGGTTTCAAAAATGGCTATAGCTTTGTTATCCGGTTTGTCCCTGCAACAGTTGAAGTCGCTGCATAGTAAGACTGGTGTGCTTGAGTCAATTCGTTCTAGTCCTGTAAGATGATCTCAGTGGCAAATTCAGTTGTCGTAGTGGGTCCCATGTACATTCCAAAGACTTAACTGGGAGAATTGGACTATCACCATATCCTTTTCTGTGAATGTATTCACTATTTGATCCACTGGCAGCTTGTATAGGTAGGATACTCCACCAGAGGGCCTCCCCTCTGGGCTCGCAATTGCTAAGCTATGCAAAGTACCCGCTTAGATTGATTGGTTCCAGAAGGAAAGTCTCATTTAGTATTATCAAGTCTTGATTCAGCATTGCTATCTCCTGGGTGTTCATCAATGATTTCATTCCTTTTATGTTCCATAAAAGGCATTTTAATTCTTTCCTATCTAATTTGAAAGGAGCAAAAAGTTACATCCTCTGGGTGAGAAATTTGGGCTGAATATGATATCATCATATCTGACTGGTACTGTGAGTTTGAATGCCTTGTTCAATCCTTTGGTAGTCAGCATCTCACAATTGGAGACTTCATCTTTCAGGTATTTAATTATATCATCCACTGATGTCTTGCTGTGTTCGATGTACATCCAAATGTTGCTTTCAGCAGCTTTAAGCCTGTTTGCCATCGTGACCTCTCTGTGGTTTCCTGTTAGGTCATGGGTGTTGTTCGTCCTGTTGATGTCTGCCTGGGTTTTGCCTTCTCCTTATGACTGTGGTCCAAGGAGCTTCTTCCTTGTTCAGTGAGTTATCTTCATTTGCTTCTTGCATCTTATTTTGTTCCCTATTAGATATACTGGCCAATGCACAGACAGGACATTTGGGGTTACTTGTCTTTGTGTGCATGCTGTTGCCTGGATAAAAAGGATTCAGAAAAGCACATCTATACTCTCAAAATTCTGAAAACAGAATAGTGCATATTAATTAACCTTAGTGTGTCAATGAGGTCGGGAATGATTCCACACAGGGTACCAGGGTTAATCACCAATACAGTGTATGTGTACATACATGATATATCAATATATTCAGAAAGCTCTAAAGAAATTTTTGGCATTAAAAACAAAACAAAATTAATTTCTTGTATATAAATAATTCAATTAAAAAAGTCTAGACTTGGTTGATGTAACAGTAGATCAATTCGGTGCACTGCTCATAAAATGTTGCATTGTGATCTAATAAGAGAAAACAAAGTATTTATTAGCAATTTTGAAAACTTGATGCACTGACATAAATAAAAGCACTGGTAAATAAATAACTTAAGGGAAAGAAGAAAATCAAACACCAAACAGGAGCATAAAATTGAAACTACACTTAGTTGTAATAAGATTCTTTACAAGTAATTTTTCATTTTTAAGACAAGACTAAATAAAACAGGCAAGATTGAATTCATTAAAGCAGGAATGTGCAAATTCTCTGTTAATTAGTGATCTTGGTCAATATTAGGTGTATTGCAAACATCCTAACACTGCTTTTAAAAGGAACAGAACCTAAAACTGCAAGTAGTAAGAAGAGAAAGTTAAGATAAAAGTGCATGCGCGCACGCACATGCAAAGCTACTATTAGGATATATAATTTAAGATAAGTAAACATTTTATCTGTACACACACATGGCTTTCTCTACTTACTCTTGTACAAACTATTCTAAAAAGCATTTATTCTTCTATGCACTTCATGTTAATCGAGATATTTGTAAAAACAGCTTTATAACATATTTCCATATACATAAAATGGGAATAGAAAAATATAGTAGTCTTCAGCAACACTAAAACCTTTCAGAACTGGCCACTATATAAGACCTTTGAAATTGCATTCTCTTTGCATGGCCAGGATAAAAAAAAAATCTGTGTTGCAATCACATGCCTTTCTCTAATCTTGTTCCAACAATTATTATAAATGCTTATTCCTCTATGCTTATCTTACTTCATGTTACTCAAAGAAAGATTTGCACAAACACAAATTACCTTATTGCATAGAAAATGAAACTAGCTACAGTGAAGTAATGAATATTACACAAATATAAATATTTGTAACAAAAGGCTTCACTTATCTTAAGAATATGGTGTTAATTCTTCTTTCTAATGGAGATCGATTTCATAATCTATTTTTGAAATTGATCTCCATTAGAAAGAAGAATTAACAATTTTCTTAACATAAGTGAAGCCTTTTGTTACAAATATTTATATTTGTGTAATACAAATTACCTTAAATTTTTAAATTTAAAGGGAGTCGATTAATGACACTAAACAACACTTACTTTTAAATTTTTCCGGAACATGTTTCAGAGACTTTGCCTCTATCCTCAACCGGCCATAGAGGCAAAGAGAATAGAGGCAAAGTCTCTGAAACATGTTCCGGAAAAATTTAAAAGTAAGTGTTGTTTAGTGTCATTAATCGACTCCCTTTAAATTTAATATATCATAACAACACTGTTTTCAACACTTCCAAGAAAGGAATTACAAATTACCTTGTTAATTTTCTTGTAGGTGCAGGGGGAATATAAAAATAATGTAGCCTTAAAGTGAATCAAACCTTTAAGAGAAGAGGGCCACTTTCTTCTCACATGCTTTACAAAATATAATTCTATTATCTATGCAAATAAACTCCTTAGAAAATTATTTTTGAAACATTTTAAGTCTATCTGAAGTACCTGATTTAACTTTGGGCATGATTTAATGTAGATGCAGAAAGCCATAACAAAAAATTACTACACTTTAACAATTTCTAACGCTCTATCAAACACACAAAATCTACTTCTTCATTGAATAAAGACGTCACAATAACAAAAGGTAATAGTTACACTTTAATATTTCCCTCGCATGGCAAACACTTTCTTGTTCAATGATCACAGCCATTATGGGAACTGTTGTGGGTACAAGTTGGGTGGCTGTGAAGTGAACTGTGATGAACTCAAATACCGGGAATCATCAACAGATCACATGACACTGATGCAATCTCACGCAAACTTGACAGGCTCCTTATGGGTGTGTTCACTGGTGTGAACTATGATAGAAAAATGAAATGAAATGTGTAATGTTTAACGCCCGCTTTTACTACATACGGCACTGTGGGCAATGACACTGATGATACATGAGATGAAGATGGAGCATCGGTGGAATGAGATGGCGGGGGAAACCGGAGATCCCGAAAAAAAAACCCGCCCCAGCGCCGTGTTGTCCACCACAAATCTCACTTTGTGGTCGCCTGGGATCGAACCAGGGCTGCCTTGGTTAGAGCCAAGCGGTCTAACCACTGAGCCACGGCGCAGCCATAAAACTATGATAGAGGAAATTAATGTTTATGAGCTTCAAATTTCACGCTAAAATGATGAAAAAAGATACATAGCAGCTAGTTTACTCACCACTGTATGATCCAGATGGTGGAAAAAATTAAACAGAAAGTTATAACTCATTAAAATATGCCATACAAGCATGAAAATATTAAAAATATGATGCATTTAAAAATTGCAAAAATGTGCACTTATATGCAAAAATATGCAATTGCATGAACTTCCGGTCCCTAATCTCTGTGTCATATAACCTTGTCCCGCTGACATGTATCACTCCACGTTCAACTACCTTCCCTTTTTTTCCCCCCCAAACAAAAACAAAATTTATTTGCAGTGATGAAGGAAAGGGGTAAGGGATGGCAGTTATACCCCTGCCAGTTGTGGAGTCCCCATTAGCACCTCCGTTAGTAACGTAAATTTAAATGCTGCCGCACAATGTGCGGGAGCGCGTAGGAGTTGAGTTCCTTGGCCATGACCATGACCGAAGTCCTGAGCATGGCACGAAGGGGATTATGCGTACTTTATTTAGTGCATTAGTGGACTTTTATTGTTGGGGATTGGGGGGCATCCTCATCCTAATTGGCTAATGCTTTTGCGCCGTAGCCCATAGGCGGTGCCTTCCTGTGACATTTAAGCCTGCAGTAAACGTCATAATAATTGCCGGGAAGATATATAAAATCATACAAATCAGGATATGAAGGCATGCAAAAATACAAGTTTATAATGAAACTGAGCAAGTTGGAACTGAATGAATGAGCAGTGAAATTGAAACGAGTTTATAATGAAAGGCCTTCGGCCTTTTCCACTGGGATTTTTTTTTTAACCAGCACACATACCTTGCAAAAATGCTTGTCTTTCATTCTTAAAAGTCGTGTACGCCATAATTGCCGTGTGTCCTTCATTCACCCAAGTCTCGACAAGGTAGTATATTTTGCGACTTGTATCCCGGTACAGTTTGAATCTCCTTAAATAACGTCTTCGCCACACAGCAATATCGCCCCTGGAGTGGTAAGTTTTCCTGTTGTCTCAATTTCAGGTCGCGATGTTCCTACACATCTAACACACCTGTACGTTCAGAGCACAACTGTTCGACTTCTCTCACTGACAAAGATGGATTATTCTCTGTGAGTGCATTAAACACATGCACAATTTTTTTTTTTTTTTGCCGCTTTGTAAAGGTTTTCCCTTGCGAAGCTTCAGCGAATACCTTGCGGTAGACTCTGCCATTATACATATAACAAGTACACACGTAATAAACGATCAATAAAATAATTTAGCTCTAGGCACAGCACACCTTCGACTGGCGATATATCACTAATCCAGTTCAAAGCAAAGCCAGTGATAAAAGTCATATAAACAAATATGTCATCACTACCACTGAAGCACGTGCTATCGTGTCATATGAAAGGCAGGCTTCAGAGCAAATGAACCTCCTCTTTACTTCGTTTAAGAATTACCACGTATTTCAGATAAATCAACTCTGTTGCGTAATATATTAAATTCAAACAGTAACAAAAATGTAAATTTGACAATTCTCTTCCAACATATAAAGACATATCACCATGTTAAATAACGAACTATTTTTTACCGCGCAACAGTCTACACTACAACAGCGCCAATGAGAGGTGATTAGGTCATGTGACCGTTAAGCTTACGTGAAACAAGGACTAGTTATGACCAGTTTTTGCCCACCTCGGTAGCGTAGATGGTAGCATGTCTGCCTCACGTTCAAGAGGTCCCGAGTTCGAATCTCGGTCAGGGTGAGTTATCTAGATAAGGTTTTTTCCGGGGTTTTCCCTTATCCTTCAAGACGAATGTCGGGTACCTCTAAGCTCAATGCACCCTGGACTCATTTGAGCATCATTTCACCCAATTCATTCACTGTCCAATATAACTTAACGTTGGGGTGGACGTAAATGAAAAAAAAAAGAAAAAGAAAGACCAGTTTTTAATGAATGAACAAATTTGAAACATCTTCAACATTGAAAAGGCTTTTCAGTAAATTCTGAGACCTGGCATGCTATATCATACATGTTCATCTTATCTGGAAACATCTGTCCTCTAAATGCAGCGTAAGATAGCTGGGAGTTCATATAAATTTAACTGTGTCATTTGTACTACTTTTCTTGAGAGCCTACGCACTTTAAATATCTTGTAATTTCCATCACTCTCAGAATTAGCTTTGATTTCCCCTTCTGTGAATTATGTTGACTCCCTTCACTAGTGACCTGGCCAGTCAATTGGTCGGTCGGTCGGTCGGTCGGTCGGTCGGTCGGTCGGTCTTCCGGACTAGTGTCATGAATCCCAAAGTTTACAATCCTAGGTTGCTATTTATCTTATAAACATACAATACATAAATATTATTTGAATGCAATCAGGTAACAAATTGCATATGTAAAGGTTAGACTTACACAACAAAATACTGGTAATTATTCGTGCACAAATTACGTGTCCCTTTCTCTTTTCATATTATAAGCATTTTTGTGCATATTACGTACAAAATGTAAGTCAATATAATAGATATACCTCCTTTGAAATACTGAATATACAATTTATTTCATGTTTCATGATTGCGGCAAACTCTCTCATTTTTCTTTAACTTTCCTTATGAAATTATGAACCTGGAACAGTAATACAATCCGATCAAGGGTTTAAAAATGTTACTTTTATTATTAAGTTATTCTTGCTGTATACAAGTACTTTAAGTAACATTTATCAACTATTAATTTTTGTTCACACCACCATGCTTGTTTGTCCATTGATTAATATGACTAATAACGAAACACACTAACCCAGTCGCTACAATGTTGAACTTATTTCATATAGCTTGCGTAATGTTGGCTATATTGTGGTTGCATCTTTACCAGAGTGACTAGTAAAGAAAAGCTAATTGTTCTTTCTCTCGTGTTCAACCTGAAGATAAAATGTACATAAGGAGCAAACTTCAATGAATAACTAAGGCTCGGATATTTGCATGTTTCTTTAAAGTTTGGTGGAGCTGTTTCAATATAAAACTTGATAGGGTTTGTATTAATGTTGCAAATGAAGCCGGCCACCCAAGCTATACCATTTTCATTAAACTTTGAAACTTGCAACTAGTGTGCTGTTACTAGTAATTTCTGAAGTGTGAGCACTGAGCAGTAGGAAACAGAATATCACAATGCTCAAGGAGAAATGCAGTAAAGCTCATTTGCTTAGACAGTGGATTATTGGACATTGTACTCTTAAGGGGAGGCATCGGTGAAATTTTGTCAATGACAAAAAACGACATTTTCCGATTTTTGCATTAAAATTATGTTTGAACATTGTAGTTTCAGAATCTGCTGTCAGTTAAGCCCTCGCGCCATTTAAAGAGCAGCTACGTCATTATTTAAACGCCCATGTGCGGGTGGGCGTGGCCACTTATATTGCTTTTTCCAGTGTGTCGCAAAGAAATTGATGGAATTCTCACGTTTAAACTATGCGGTTTGATTCTGTAACTGTGGTAATGTGCAGAGACATCTTCTGGATGTTTGTGGAAGCTACTGAACCTTTCCGCTACCATTTTTATATATTATTTCCCACTTACTACTTTTGAAAGTAAACAAAAATTTCCACTGACCTGTAGTGTTTGTGAAATATGCTTTACATGAAGTGAAAGCTGTGGATAGCAGCTTATATTAAATTATTATTGTTTAGGATAGGAATAAAGCCTGATTTAACATTGTATTGCTTTCTTGTTGCAACAGTAGGTATATGATTCATAAGAGGTTAGGTTAAGAGTACAGTGGCTATTTCAAAGCAAAATATAATGAAGGTGTTCTAGCCATAATAGTAAGTAATGATACTAGAATGCTATGCTTGAGGTAAATGTTAAGTGAAAACATAATATAGCCCAAGAGTTAACAGTGATTCTAGTAGGTCACCTTTTGATGTAAATAGAAGAATGGTTGATGTATTTCTGGGCATCGGTAAGGGTCATATTTCTATGCAGAACTTTTGTATGACCATGGGTATAAATTGCATGAACTATTCTAGTTACAATTTCCATCTCATAGACAAAAATAAAGAGATTAGTTAGTACTATTCTAAGGGAAAGTTGCATTAAAGGAGAAGCACAGAATGCTAATGAAAGTTTCCATGGAGTAAATGTCACAAAGAAGTTTTTGTATTAAGAAAGAAATTGCAAATTGCAGTGATTGCAGCTGTTAGTGAATTTAATATGGGTTATAAAGATAGACTTAAAGTTAAGGCAAAAGTTGCAGCAAGCAAAGTAAGTCTTGTTAGCAAGAAAATTAGCAGTATTAGGGATAGGTGAAAGCTAAAACAAGGTGATCAAAGTTCATTGAGCAATTATAAATCTGCCAAGCAGCAGTTAAAGGTGACTGAATTAAAAGAAGAAGAGGATAGTAAACTAGCTGAGTGGTCTTCATATAGTGCAGGATGGTTTTGAAACATAGAAAAAAATGTTGTTTATATTTAGAGCTTCTAACTAGATTTTTCTTCATGTCCAACTTTTAGCATTTTTAATACTTCTTATAGTCCAAACACTAAAGTTTTCAATGAATTTCTTTAAGTTTTGCATATATGTATATTCCTAGATAAGTTTTCAATAAAAATTGGTATCATTATGGCTGTATATGAAAAAATTAATAATGATTGGTATTGAAAAAAGAAAATTGAAATAATTTCAAGAAAATTCTATCATATTCCTTAAATTTTCTCCTCCAGAACCATTAGACTTGGGCAAATGAGTATTTACATATATAGTTTTGTAACTGTTATCTAAATGAAACAGAATCCAAAGTTCCAATCATTTATAACAAAAATTGTAGAGAATGTAATATGTTTCCCAATGTAAAGAAATTGCAACAAAAAATTAAATTATTATTTTTTTGGTAAAAACTATTGTAGATAGAAAAATTATTAAAAAAAGGGTCAAAGGTAACCAAATTAAAGAGAAAGAAGGTAGTAAAATAGCTGTAGGGCCTGTATATGATGCATGGAGTTTTCAAAGTAAAGAAAGTAGTGTAATTTCTATCTAAATCTTTAAATTCATTTTTCTCCACTTTCAATTTTTGAACATTTTTGTATCTTCAGAATGCTCCAACTTCTGCAATTCTCAACGAATTTGTATTAAACTTTGCATACATATTCCTAAATAAATTCTTAATAAAAGTTGGTATTTTTGTTTATTTAAATTAAATAGTTGATTTGTTATTGATTTTTAAATCTCAAAATTGCAAAAAAAAAAAAAAAAAAAAAAAAAAAAAAATTTAAGACAAATTTAATATATTCACACATAAAAACTTTTTGTCCAAAAATACTTGATACACACTTTAAAAGTATAGCAACTTTTATAACTGATGTACAGAGAAACCTGAATCTAAAATTTAAAGTTTCTAAAAGAAAAACTGTATGACCTGGGACTTTTTATATAACATACAAAAATCATACTATAAAAAGCACTAAATATATATATATTTTTTTTTTGAAAAAACTATTTAAGATAGAAAGATGAATTTTAAAAGCTTAACTAGATTCCCTATACCCCACCTAATTACATAATTTCAAGCAGTTCTGATGTAAACTCTGGATTTTAGCATTTTTCACAGATGCCTCCCCTTAAGAAGATAAACATAGTACTATGCCAATCATGTGAAAAACACGTATACCTTTTGTTATATTTTCAGAATATTTACAAAAAATTGTCTTTATTTAAAATAAGTCCATATTATTTTTATACCACTGTTATAGGTGTCCTGCCACAAAAATTTCCAAATTACGCAATATCTACTAATTACTATTCAAAGAAATGTTATTAATAAGAATGTCTTCAAAATCCAAACAACCTTACCAGCAGCGTTTTTTTCAAGCAGACGTGGAAATGATGGCAATGATAATTTTTCGAAAGATATCTGAAAAACATTACTTTCAGACAACAGCCTTTTGAATATATACAAATACAACAATTTGTAGCTTAAAACTTCATTTATCTTATAAGAAAAGATGATACTTTTCTTGTAAATTGTCCGGGATCATGATTTCATGTAGAACTTTTACACATCCTCAGCCAGAAACAACAAAGCGGTCGCCATCTGTTGTTTCTGGCTGAGGATGTGTAAAAGTTTTACATGAAATTGCGATCCCGGACAATTTATAAGAACAGTATCATCATTTCTTATAAGATAAGTGAAGTTTTAAGTTACATATTGTTATATTTGTATATATTTGTTTGCTTCACTTTTAATTGCTTCATATTTTACGTATTTATCCTTTTGAATAACTTAAATCATATAGAATTTTGAACTTTCCTGGAAAAATAATTCAGACAAAAATTCCTGTTCAAATCAACAATTAGCAAACACTACATTGGTAAAGTCTATGAAGAGGAAGGTTTATCATTCAAGGGGAGACTAAATGGTGGAAATTGCCAAAAAACACCACCCTTTTGGTGTTTTTATTCCGTGTTATAATTTGAAATTTCCTATTTAATTTTTATATAGATAATAGTTGTAGCCTAATTCCTTGTATTTTAAATTTTTTTAATGAGCTTACAGCCGCCATTTTACACTCTTGTGATCTGCACCACTTCAGAGAAACATTCATAACTGCTATGCTTTCTGGAGTATAGCAGTAAATTTAGCCTCTTCTTTTAGGGAAAATTATAGAATTGCTGCAGCCATATATAAATAAAAAACTAGAATATGTTGAACATGTTCAGAAGAAAATGGGAACACAGCTTAGGAAAATCAAACAGCAGTTATCTAAACTTTCACTGTTTCAAGGGAAAAGTATAAGGGGTCGACTCACAGATAGTACCATTGACAAACTCCAACCTATTATGGGAAAGCTATTAGAGACAACACTGGTAATGAGAGCAGTCTCGGCCACATATTTTCACACTATGTCAACAGGCTCCAAACCACTACACAACATGTATTTGGTCAATTGGTGCAAGTATCTACAAGCTGAAGCTTCAGGCATTATTACTATCAACAAAATATGACCAAACAGGCCAGATGAGCCAGAAGAGCCAAGCTTCAACAGGAGGATGCTAAGGAGAACCAGGATTACATACCAGGTGGATTCTGGTAGGATTCTGTATGTTTCTTCAAATGTATGCGAGTTTATTTCTAAATCTTTGCTTTAACAAAGTTTTCCCTAATTAACATTTTTCAGTGTTAATGACCCATTTTCTCAGAAACTATATTAGTTAACCCATTGAAATTCTGATGATCAAAACAAAACTGATGCTACTATGGAACTATGCTTTTATTTTTTAAAAAAATAATTTTTGAAAAATTTCAAAAACTTTTCCAGCAGCAAGGAAAAAAGTATCTCCAATATAAACAAATTTATAGAATAATCCTAGTTCATAAATATCCGTGCCCTATAAAATTTCATCAAGATATAAAGAGTTTCTGAGATAGAGTAATTAAGTTTGCAAATTTAACACTGATGAGATAGGACTTTCAATTTCCCCTTAATAAAATTAGTTTATGTATCAACTATCCCAACCACCTCCCTAATACTTAGAGCTATATAAAAACTTGTCAATTATTTAAAACTTTGGAACATATTACAAAAAATATTTCCAAATGGAAGCAAAATTATATATGACCTGTATTGAGGCGTAGCTGGTTTATTTAGTTTATGATCAAGATAACATACTTTACTAATTTTGTTAAGTTGTTGCCCACTAAAATGAGACCCCAGATTAAACTCTTGATTCTTAATTAATTTTCAAAACTATAATTCTTTTCAGATAGTACAAGAAATAAAATACTGGCGATTCTAACTTGTGATTATCTGAACAACGGACTCGTGTGAGAGATTTAATGCATGCATATATATTCATACTTTATAATGCATCTAAATCCAAGCTTTAGTGACTCAACATACACACTGCAACATGTGTAGAATAAATTACCATGGATGTACATGGACTATTGAGTACTTCTTTTCACAGAATTCCCGGGTCCTTTTTAACATTTTCAATGCCTTGACTATTAAATGGCACACCTCAATGCATAGGATTTGAACTTCGTGAGTCGTCACTCAGTGATCAACGCCGTTTTTGAAACATTGCTGCACATCAAATAAAATAGGTTAAAACAAACTCCATGGGCATGCTAGACCTCAAAGCAAAGGATTTTAACTTCGTGAGTCGTCATTCAGTGATCAACGCCGTTTTTGAAACATTGCTGCACATCAAATAAAACAGGTTAGAAAGAACTCCATGGGCATGCTAGAGATTCACAACTAAAACATGTGGTTAAAATATCTACATTGGCAACAGAGTCAATTCCGATTCTGGTTTCAGTTCCGCTTGGACACCCACCACTGAAAAGCTGTGACTGGTTTAAACTGACGGATGAGGCTTTCAATGTTTTTGGTTTTGTTCTCCCATGATACTTAAGGCAACATTTCAGCGGCCAGAGTATAACCATGACATCAGAATATGGAGGATTTACGACATACCTCAGTAAGGATTATGCTTTCACTGTAATCGTGTAGTAAAAAGCCCAAGAATAGTACTCTCATAACTGATAAGTGATTAGACTGAGCATTTTTGTTCCCAAACAGGATTGGAAGCTCACTGGGTAATCTCTTTCCAACTGCATCAGTTGGAAAGAGATTGAAAATGGAGGCGATTGCCTTTGAAACTAGTCTCTCATTAATATAAAAAAGTAAGTGACGAGTACCAATAAAACAACTACAATAGTTTTTGCGATTAATTTTGATGTCACTGTTACTAAATTCTTCCATACAAATATAACGTATATTTTGATGATGGAACATAACGGATATAAAGATTACTGCTACTAAATTCGAACTGTTTGTTCACTAAATGTTTAAACATATATCTAAACGCACTAACATTCCTATTCAAAGCATAAAAGAAAATACTGTAGTATTAAGAACATATAAAATTCACTATGTATAAAATATAGCAAAACAATATGCAACTTCACTTGCAACATATTCATTCCTGTATACACATACAAAGATTAACACATAAAACCAAAAACATTCTATTTCACAAGTAAACTAAAGAAATCGCGTTCAATTAAAGGTAGTTAGTAGCTGGGTGCCAATCCAATGATTCGTGTTATAGACACGGGAGTACAACCACGCCAGCGCGAAGCCTACCATTCAGAGTTCGTCTAATTAACATGTATTTCGAGAGTAATTGAAATACAACCAATCGACACAAGAGAATTAACCTGTGTTTCTTTTCAAGTACCCTAATTGATCCACCCAAAACTCCCTGAATCAGGAGATCCTTGCCACAGATCCTATATTCATGAATGTTAGGATAACTCCGGGAGCAGCCGAGGACATCGATATTTTCAAATTATCACTGACGAGGCTGACGACCCAAGGAGTCAAACCCCTGCCACATAATGGAGCCGAACTGAGGGGCAACACACACCATGCAACAAAAATTGGCGCCCAACTGAGGGACTACGAGAAGCTGATCAAAGGCACAAGGAGAACCAGGTCACCGAGATTAGGAGGGCGACAACGATCATTGCAGTTTGACGACCGACAGCGAGACTTCATCCTCAATAAAGTTTTGTGTGAGTGTAGTGCATAAAATTTAAAAGATAGAGAAGGGCAGAAGAATCTTTTATCTCTCGTTGAAGAGTGCAAGTGCAAGTGGGTTATAAAGGCTGTGCATTGAGGGATCCGCTTCAAAGGAGTAAGCAGAACAATTGAAAAACAATTCCAAATCAAGTAAAATTAATAGAGATTCAGATGCTGCATGTTTTAGAGAATAAGAGAAGTAGAAACTAGATGTTATTAAGGAGTGGTAGAAGATTGAGAAAGTGTCTTTTAAGTAGAAACAGGCAGACTTTAGCTGAAGTAATGGAGACGGAAAACCTCACAGCTGACCGGGAGGCCACCTAGGTAGTTCACCAGAGTGACAGGCCAATTCAGGTAGATAACGCCCATCCCTATGTTACAGTAGGAACGACCCTACATGCTCCTATAGTGACAAACCCTCCTGCCTTTTTCTCGGTGGACTTTTCTGCTATTTTAACAGCAATTAAAGCTGAAATGGACAACATAAAAACTGGCATTAGTAATAAATTTGAGTTACAAAAAGCAGACATTAGTAATAAATTTGAGTCACAAAAAGCAGACATTCATAGTAAATTTGAAGCCCAAGAAAGAAAAATAGATTAAAAGTTAGATATAAAAATTGAGTTGTTAAAGTCAGACATAAAGGGGGAAATGGTAGACTCAGAAAGTAGATTGAAGGGAGAGCTGGAGAGAAAGATTTCTGGTTTGGCCTCTAAAGTAGATGAAAGTATGAGGGAAATTAAAGATAGTGTGCTAAGAATAGAAAATAACAGCAGTGACATGTACGAAGGAATCAGGGAGAATCAGGAGAAAATAACAAAACTCTGAGAAGTATGTGACAGCAGAGAGAGAGAGAAATGCAGGTGAAATTTCAGGAAGAGCAACGTCGAGTTGACAATCAGATTAGGGAATTTGAGAGTAGAAATACATTAGAATTGAGAGAAATTCAAAGACTAATGACAGATGATAAAGTAAAGAAGTCAAAAGACAAAATGCAACTTGAGGCTACTCTTACTGAAATTGTTAAAAGGGGGGATGTACATGAAAGCTTTATTAATGAGCTTATGGATGGCTTAAAAAAATTAGAACTAGATTCTAATGTTAATTCACCTAGGTTAAGTGGTAATGTGTTGAATACGCATGTGTCAGAGCCCTCTCCAGGATGCAATAGCAATGTTGTAGATCAGGTAAATGCCTCTGATAGTAGTGCCGCCTCTAACTTTAACAACAATGTATCACCTTGTTTACACCTATTCAATTGCAAATTCTAAATGAGGTGAGTCCGCCAAATTTTGACGCCGAGAAAACAAATCCAAAGAGATATTTTCTTGATTTGGATGAATATTTTAAAGTAAAAGGAATTCCGGGTGAACTAAAAATGTTCGTCGTGAGGTCTAAATTAAAATGGAAAGCTAAAACTTGGTTGCGAGTTGCCCTGCCGGACAGCAACAATTATGCGCATTTTTGCAAACTATGTCAAAGGAAATTAATTATTCTTTCACACTGGCCGTGTGTAGGCTAAATTGTGGAAACGTAGAGTCAGACTGAAAAATTCAATGCCATAGCCAGGATTTGAACCACGGATCTTCTGGTTTCCACAATTTAGCCTACACACGGCCAGTGTGAAAGAATAATTAATTTCCATTAATTAACCTAATAGTGGTTTACTATATAAAACCCGGGCCTTAAAGTACTTACATGTAGTAAGTCACCATTAAGGTAGTTGTCTCATGTGTTTATGAGAACTCCTAAGTGAAAATACGAGTCAGTTGGAGAATTTAATGTCATATCGGCACGTTGGCCATAGTAGCACAATGGTAGTGCGGCTGGACAGAAACCAGAAGATCCGTGGTTCAAATCCCGGCTATGGCATTGAATTTTTAGTCTGACTCTACGTTTCCACAATTTAGCCTACACACGGCCAGTGTGAAAGAATAATTAATTTCCATTAATTAACCTAATAGTGGTTTACTATAAAAACCCCGGGCCTTAAAGTACTTACATGTAGTAAGTCGCCATTAAGGTAGTTGTCTCATGTGTTTATGAGAACTCCTAAGTGGTTTACCGGGAAAATACGAGTCAGTTGGAGAATTTAATGTCATATCGGCACATTGGCCATAGTAGCACAATGGTAGTGCGGCTGGACGGAAACCAGAAGATCCGTGGTTCAAATCCCGGCTATGACATTGAATTTTTCAGTCTGACTCTACGTTTCCACTATTTATGCCAAAATTTTGGAAAAGCCAATCCCAGAGTGTTATTCGTTTTAATTTAGCAACACAAAAATATGATCCGCGATCACAAATGATGATGTCAGATTATCTCCTGACCCATGCACAAAACTGTCGATTGCTAGATCCACCCGTAGAATAGGATGATTTTGTTCAATTGATCTCGAATCATTTTCCGGAGCGGATTCGACATTACCTCACAATAGCTAAACCTAGAAGCTTACACGAACTACTTGATCTGATCACTTCTTTCGAGTCGCAAGGACCTCCGAGTAACAAATATTCTTCAAATTTTCAATCAAGGAACGAGGCTAGGGGTAAACAAGGCGATAGGTGTGCATACCGCCATCACAATCGGCCAAATACGTCTCAACAGCGTCACTCCACACAATCCCGTAGAGATATGGAAAATCGGCAGCAATTCTACAGAGAACCGCGGATAAATCATCTAAGATTATATCAGCAACAGAATCGCCAACGTTTCCAGCGAAAAAGGCCTTATCATAGAAGATCAAACAATGGGGAGCGAAGTTCTTCAAGCAACGAAGGAACTGAGAGATATGACCGAAGTTATGGTCCGCCTACCGGTAGTGTAAGTTTGCAAGAGCAGAGAGACGATATCGTACAGGCACTACGACAAAATTCACAGTCACAGCTGCAAATATACAGTGACAGTAATCAAAATAACGCAGCAGGAAATGTCCCGAATAATGCGCGCAGGTTGGCGGGAAAACTACACATCCAGTATTTAGGCAGGGATTCGCTAGCTAATGGCTCACTTAACTCAGAAATCGAGTTCCAAGAAGAAGTAATTTTAGCGACAATAACAAATAAATCTAACGGTGAAATTACGCAATCGCCCCAAATAAAGAAGAGAATTTTCAACATTGAGTGTACTGCTATCCTTGACACCGGCGCTAATTTATCTGTAGTCAGCGCTTGTATGGTTATTTAATGGGCCATAAAATAGAAATGATGACTCTCCCAGTCACGAATGTTATCTGTCGGACAGCAGTGGAAAGAAATGTGTGAGAATAAGATGACAGGTGATGGTGGAAATAAATATTGGGGGAACTAATTGTCAATTTATCTTCCTCATTGTACCCAACTTAACCACTTCAATCATTCTGGGTTCGGATATTTTCGAAGATTTGGAGTCTGTGATTGATTTTGAAAACAAGCATTTAAGTTGTTCTGTGGGTGGAGAAAGGGTAATTGTACCATTCATTCATGAAAAGGACAATAGCTCAGACGAAAGGCTACCTGCAGAGATATCTATAGGAGAGGTGTTCTTCGTCCAGTTCGTTAACCACAAGGTTTGCAACACAGAGAGGGATCATGTTCGTGCGACAGAGACAGAAGATGACCAGGAAGAGGAAGTGTTTCAACTGCTCGGCTTCTGTGGAGATTAAGGTAAGCTTAAAAAAAAAAAAAAAAAAAAAAAAAAAAAAAAAAAAAAAAAAAAAAAAAAAAAACCACACACACACACACACCTGAGTTTTCTGAAAGAACCTGTCATTTTTAACACGGATGAATTCCCCGAGCTGAAAAGACAATTGATGCATGAAAAATGTGAATTAGCTGATAATTTGAGTAATGAACAGCGAGAAAAGTTATATTCTGCTTTAGAGAAATATTCTAGTACGTTTTCTGAATCGCCTGGACTTTGCACGAGTTACGAACATAGCTTTGATATAGATGAAGTAAAACCACTTAATTACAGATATCGGGAAATTCCTATAGCACTGAGGGAGAAGGCCGATGAAGTCTCAACCGAATGCTGAAGCAAGGGATCGTGAAGGAGTCCACCGGTGTTCACATTTCACCTATTTGCTGGGTTGTTAAGAAAACTAATGATCTAAGGCTAACACAAAACTGCAGACACATAAATAAATTTGTTAAGGATGACAGATTCAGAAGCGAAAGTATCGAGAGCCTCATGTCTAAGATCTCTCGGGGAAAATATTTCACTAGCATTGATCTGACGTCATCATTCTGGCAAGTGCAACTGAAAAGCTCGTTACAGACATACTGTGAGTTCTTATATAAGGGAAAGACTCTTCAGTACACACGTTGCGCATTTGGATTTAAAACTTCGGGAAGTGTGTTAAGGGCTACAGATGCCATCTTCAGGGACGAAGCTAAAGATTTCTTAATACAGTATATGGATGATTTTTTTATTAATCGATTCTGAATTTGAAGAACATTTAAAACACATCAAATGTGTTAAGGAAATTCCACGAACATGGCATGACGGTAAATTTGAAGAAATCATCTTTTTGTGCCAAAGAAATCGAATTTCTAGGATATGTAGTGAGCGAGGAAGGGATAACTCCTAACCGAGCAAAGATAGAATCAATTTGGAATTTACCGCCACCAAAGAATGTCAAACAGGTCCGTCGACTGTTGGGAATATTAAACTATCAAGAAAAATTTGTTCCATTGTATGCCAGGGAAATGTGTAGTGTTTAACGCCCGCTTTTACTACATACGGCACCACAGGCGATGACACTGAGGATATATGAGATGAAGATGGAACACCGGTGGAATGAGATGGCGGGGGAAACCGGAGATCCCGGAGAAAACCCGCCCCAGCGCCATGTTGTCCACTACAAATCTCACTTTGCGGTCGCTTGGGATCGAACCCGGGCCGCCTTGGTGAGAGCCAAGCGGTCTAACCACTGAGCCACGGCGCGGCCGCATATGCCAGGGAAATAGCTCCAATTCGCGAACTAATCAAGAAGAAAAACAAATGGAAATGGGGAGAGACCGAAGATAAAGCTTTTCGGAGAATTAAGGAACTGTTCGCGAATCCAATTCTACTGAAACGACCTAGAAAGTGCCCTACGAAATTTACATGGATGCTTCAGCTTCCGGATTCGGTGCAATATTGGCTCAAAGAAACGAAGAAAACGAGTTAGAAGTTATCAGCACAGCATCGAGAAGTTTAAATGCTAATGAAGCAAATATATGCATTGCTCTTCTTGAAATATCAGCCATTTTCTTTGCGATACAAAAATTTAAGCAATATATCTATGGAAGATAATTGTGTACTCTGACCATGTAAGCTTGTCTTTCATGAAGACCTGCAAACTAACAGAAGCAAGATAAGCAGATATGTGCATGAAATCATGAGCTATGATATCCATGTAAAGCATGTTAAGGGAGCGGATAAAATCTTCGCTGATCTTCTTTAAGGACGAGCCGTGGGATGGATATTCCTAAAGTATCGAGACGTCAACAAGAAGTAGTAATCATGCGATTAGACATTGATTTTAAGGAGGAAACTGCAGCTAAACTGAAAGATATAAGGAAGTGGCAGGAAGAAGACTTTTCGCTTTTAGATTTGCGTATGAACGCGAACGAGTTAGAAAAAGAAATTACGAAGACACATGCCATGAGAGAAGGTATTCTTTATAAGCTGCATGGACGGGATCGACCACGTTGGAAGGTTTACATACCACAATGTTTGGAAAAAGACGTTATCATGGATTATCATCATTCGTTGGCGCATGCTGGCATAGACAATTTTGGAAAGCATGTACATCAAAGGTTTGAGAAGAAAAGTTCGTAAAGTAATATCTGCTTGTGACTTATGCCAGAGATGCAAATCGTTGAACGTAGCATACGACTATGTGAAATTCAGTTATGCGAGATGCCCCCAACATGCTTGTTTGCTTGGATATACATGGAGAGATGCCTACTGGGAAATATAGTTATCGGTATATTTTGGTACTGGTAGATGTATTTTCAAAACAAGTGAAAATATATCCCATAAGAAAGATTTCGACTAAGATACGCTTGAAGAAAATTTTCGAAAATTATATCTCGGAATGTGGGAAGATGAAAGCAATTTTGACTGACAACGCATCCATTTTTTCAAGTAAGAAATTTTCAAAGAAATTAGAAGAAAGTGGTATTACATTGTATCATTGCACAAGATATAGAGCACAGAGCAATCCTTGTGAGAGACAGCTTAAAGGGATTGGTATAATTCTTCGCGTTTTGGCACACCAGACACATTCAAGTTGGGTGAAGTATTACGAGAAAATAGAACGAATTTTAAATTTAATTTTTCACCGAATATCAGCCTGCAAGCAGTTCCGCTGAAAGTACGCGAGAAGAAATTCTTTCAGGACGTAGGTAGGCTCGTTCCTAGCACGTTTCCTTGCCGAAACCAACCCGAAATAACATTGGATGAATTGTACAGGAAAATCATTGAAAGGGCCAAGAAGCGAGCTGAAAAACGTCGCAGACATCAAAGAATACGCCGAAAAAATGAATAATTAAGGAACATGATTTGGTCCTATTAAAAAATCACGCGAGATCAGATAAGCTGAATAAAATCTACAATAAGCTGTGCTTAAATTTCGTTGGATCATATCAGATAGGAAGAAAATATGGAACAGATCTTATGAACTTGTGGATTTGAACGGAAAGATTATTGGGAGGTACCACAAACAACTTCTTAAGCGGTACAAAATTTTAGAAGGCGATGATAACGCGAAAAAGAAAACTGACCTCTAACAGATAAGGGTATTTAAGCAATGTATGATTAGATTTAAGACTAGATATAATGATGTTAAACTAAGTTAAAGTTAAAAAAAGTTTTGGAAACGTTGAGTCAGACTGAAAAATTCAATGCCATAGCCGGGATTTGATCCGTGGTTCAAATCCCGGCTATGGCATTGAATTTTTCAGTCTGACTCAACGTTTCCACAATTTAGCCTACACACGGCCAGTGTGAAAGAATAATTAATTTCCATTAAAAAAAGTTTGTTGTCATTCATGTTTACATACATTAGTGTGCATTTTCGGGTGTGTGAAATTACTCGATGTGTTGTGAAAGCTGAAAGAGAAACTGATTTCCCGGAATTGCGAGAAACTGTGCAGGTAGTAGATGGCCTGAACGAACAATGCCACTTGAGTGTGAAGGTTTAAAAAAAAATGTAAACACAACCATTCTTGTCAAATTATGTATGTGTGATTGTATGTATATATGTATGTATTTTAGTATGTGGGAGTATCGTTAAGGCAATTTAACTCAATGATTATTGGAGATGAGGCAAATGGAGTAGAAACCGAGTGAAAAGAGAATTTCGATTTATAATTTAAAATCAGTATGCCATTTTAACTTATAAATCGAAAGGGCATTTTGAAACGGTACTCTCTTCCTCGAGTTGATTAATTAACTGTTAAGGAATATATGGAAGATTAATTGAATGTTAATACATGTGTTGAAACAAATATCTTGGGTGCATTGTCAAGTTTGTTGCGGACTCTGAAGAGGTAGGATTTTTCTCCCCTACAAAGGCCGACCGCAGCCATAAATTTTAAGGGTCGCACCCGGTGTTTATTTTCAAGCATAGATTTGACAGGAAGCAGACATCTTAGGTGGTCTAAACCGAGGTTCTCGTAAATGGGACTCCACATGCGTTCTACCGACCAGCTAATTAAAAATAATGAACTGAAGGGCAAAGCGAAGTGTCATATGACCTATCTGGGGAACAAGAGTCAAACCCCTGCAACATAATGGAGCCGAACTGACGGTCAACACACACCATGCAACACAATGTAATTCTGCTGCCACGCAGTGTGTTTCTACGCAAATAAAGAACATTTAGAATTTCGGCAAATTGGACTTTTAATTCTACGAACCCACAAAGTCACAACTGGTGTCAGAAGTGAGACGTTAGCACCATGGAGGCGGCATTAGAAAAGTTTCTACAGAAGATGGAAGAAATGAAGACGGCGAATGACAACCTCGCTGCGAAAACAGAAGCGGCAAATAACAACCTGGCCGCGAAGCTGGAGACCACAAATAACTTGGCAGCGGAACTGAAACAAATGAAGACGGCTAACGATAACCTCATCGAGAAGATGGAAGCTACAAATAACAGCCTGACCGCAAAGATGACCGAATTGACCACGGAGATGAAAGCGGCAAACGAGACCCTCGCCGCAAAGTTCGAAGAGAAGTTGACCGGCGTGAGGGATGACGTCACGGAGCTGGGCAAGCGGATGGGTGAAGTGGACGAGCGCGTCGAAGACCTGGCGAACCGCGTTAACGAGCTGGAGGGAAAGGCCGACAGCAACGCAAAGTCCCTGAACTCCATGGTGGAGGACGTCATTGGCAGGAGGTTAAAGGATTTAAAGGTCGACGCATCGGGACACGACACATCTGCGCGCGTCAAACCTCCTAAATACGACGGCGCGAAGTCTTCCGCCGTCAGTTCGACACGGTGGCCAAACACAACAAATGGTCACCAGAGGAAGTCGCACAGCTAATATTCTCCAAGGACGGGCCGCAGAGTCCTGAATGCGGTCCAAACAGCGGCGGCACCCAAGGACATCTGGGAGGCCCTGGAGAACCGCTTTGGAAACCGCCGCTTAGCCGCAGCGTACCGCAGCCAGCTGAAGGCAAGGTCACAGCAGCCTGGGGAGACGCTGCAGGAGTTCGCCCGGGCAATTGAGCAACTGACTAGCAAATCCTTAGTCGACCTCCTACAAGAGTTCGTATCCTGGGAAGCCGCCTACACAATCGTTGATGGGGTACGAGACACGAGATTCGTCAGCGCCTGATGCTAGGCGACTACAAAACCATCCACGAGGCGCTAACGGCAGCATTGGGGATGGAGGCGGTCAAGGTGACCACTATCCCGAAGTCGCAAACCAGGAGCATCCGCTATAATGGAGACCGAAGATCAGTCGATGGACGCCGGCGAAGACCTAGTGGCCTGTGTTGGGGCTGTAATGAAATGAAATGTGTAGTGTTTAATGCCCGCTTTTACTACATACGGCACCGCAGGCGGTGAACTGATGATGCAAGAGATGAAGATGGAGCATCGGTGGAATGAGATGGCGGAGTAAAGCGGAGGTCCCGGAGAAAACCCGCCCCAACGCCGCGTTGTCCACCACCAATCTCACTTTGCGGTCGCTTGGGATCGAACACGGGCAGCCTTGGTGAGAGCCAAGCGGTCTAACCACTGAGCCACGGCGTGGCCGTTGGGGCTGTGGACAGCCGGGACACCTGGAAAGACTGCCCACACCAGGAAGAACAGCCGGAAAACGAGTAAGGGGCGTCATGGAGAGGTTCACGTCGGCACCATCACCACTATCCCCTCGACTGACACTGCGCGCCGTCAGCCGGCGTATGGATGACAGCCTCATCGCGGACGGTTGGGTGAGAGGGAAGCCGTGCCGCGTGCTCGTAGACAACGAGGCAACCGTGACCATCATCAGACCTGACGTGGCCAAGGGTACGCCTTGGAATCTGCAGTAATCTTGAAGGAAGACGTGGTGGTCCCCGCGAGAAGCGAGGTGGTGGTGACGGCGCGACTGGAAGGCCAGCGGACGAAGAACATGATGCTGGACCAGATGACGCCTGTGCACGGGCTCTGTGTAGCCAAGACATTATTGCCGTGCCGAGAAGAGGTGCCAGTGAGGCTGCTCAAACTGGCAGACCCCGATCACGACGTCCAGGCCGGAACGGAGCTGGGGACGTGCGAGTCCGTGGTCAGCGTAACCGCAATCTACAAGACACAGGAGCCGGTGCCAACGCAACACCTGGGGCCCCGATTGGAAGGCTTATTGGAGAGGGCGGCCGACCACCTGACCGCGGAACAGCTCGAGGTTCGACAACTGCTGTGTAGATACCAGCGCGACTTCAGCCAAGGTAACAGTGACTACGACCGCACGGACAAAGTGCTTCAGCGACAACGGAGACGGCCGGCCTATTCGACAACCACCTAGACGCGTTCCGCTGGCGAAACAAGCCGCGGTACGGGATATGGTAGATGACATGAAATCCAGGGGAGTGACTGAAGAGTCTTACAGCCCTTGGTGTTCCCCTGTAGTCCTGGTGACGAAAAACGGCGAGCTACGCTTCTGCGTGGACTACAGGAAGCTGAACGCTGTCATCCGGAAGGACTGTTTCCCCTTACCCCGGATTGACGACACCCTGGACACGCTAGCCGGTGCACAGTGGTTCTCGACCCTGGACTTGAAGTCGGGTTACTGGCAGGTGGCTCTGGACCCGAGAGGAAAGGAGAAGACCGCATTCTCGACAGGTCAAGGGTTTTGGCAGTTCACAGTTATGCCCTTTGGCCTCTGCAACGCACCAGCAACATATCAACGCCTAATGGAGTTAGTGATGAGAGAATTGACTTATGATGCCTGCCTGCTATACCTGGACATCATCGTCGGTAAGACCTTCGAAGACCATCTGGAAAACCTGAGCAAGGTGCTACAGAGATTACAGGCAACTAACCTGAAGCTGATGGTGGTCGTGGACTACTACACCAAGTGGCCGGAGGTGTATGCCATCCCGAAACAGGAGGCAAGGAGCAAGTGTTCTGCCGATTTGGGGTGCCGTTAGAGCACCACAGCGTCCAGGGCACCAATTTTTTAGTCCAACCTGATGGAGGAGGCACTGGAAAGGCTTGGGGTGAACAAGACCCGCACCACACCCCTACATCCACAGTCGGACAGCATGGTGGAGAGATACATCAAGACCTTAGAAGAGCACCTGAGGAAGGTCGTGACCAGCCACTGAGACATCAAGGTGCCACTGTTCTTGCTGACCTACCACTCGTCACACGAAACCACTGGGATGATGCCAGCCAGCTTAATGTTCGGCCGAAGGTTACACCTCCCCTGTGATCTGGCTTTTGGAAGCCCCCCGGATGCAAAACAGCCAGCAACCGAGTATGTGGAGAACCTGGTGGACCATCTGCACGACATGAATGAGGTGGCTCGTCAGAACATCCAGAAGGCGAGCGATCGCAAGAAGACCCGATACGACAGGCAAGCCAACAGCCAAGGGTTCCAGCAAAATGACCTGGTCTGGTTGTATCGCCCTACCCGAAACTTCAACAGCCATGGAAAGGACCGTACTGGGTGGTGAAGAGGATCAACAACGTGGTCTACCGCATTCAGAAGGTGCCCCGAGGGAAGATGGTGGTACACCTGGATCGTCTGGCCCGCTACGATGGTGCTGTTTGGGACGACCAGCCTTGAGGAGGGAGCAGTGTCGCGAACCCGTATCTACGATCATGCAGCTTGTTTACACAAAAGGAACTGATAGGCAGGCAGTGTGAAAACCAAGAGCCGGCAGACAAAGATAACATGCAGATAAAGGTCTGCCGAAACAAAAACTGAGATAAATGGAAATTTCTAGTTATTTCTTGACTGATAGAGACTGTTCGGGATCTGGTTTATTTTTGAATCTAGAAATTATCAGTGAGGTATTTAAAGAGGCGACGACTGGCCAAGAGTCGAGTTGCAAGTTGTGAAACAAGAGTTGTTGTTGTTGTAAGACATGTAACAAGAGTGTTGTAAAAAGCGGAAGTTGAGTAAGGTGTTTGTTATTGTCATCGACCTTGATGTTGTTGATTGTGATAAGTAATGTAATTCTGCTGTCACGCAGTGTGTTTCTACGCAAATAAAGAAGATTTAGAATTTCGGCAAATTGGACATTTTAATTCTACAAACCTACAAAGTCACAATATTCAATATTACAAAATGTTAAATAAAAAGAACATGCTGAAGAATGTGTTTTACAAAAAGCATTATTATTAAGAAAAACATTTATGAAAGCTCAGTAAGCAAACCATATAAAAATAAATAAAATAAATACAAATAAATGTATTATTTACTTCAGGTAACCAATGTTAAATTAAAGGAACTCAAGATATTCAATATTATAAAATAGTAAATAAAAAGTACATGCTGAAGAATGTTTTTCAAAAACACAAAGCAACACAACACCATAGTTAGTAAGTAAAGCATAATTGTGGAAGCTGAGGTTACGTTAGCAAAACAAATGTTAAATATAAGCATATAAAAATTTAAAATTTTTAAAATAAATATAAATTTTATAATTTAAATATACAATTTTGTATAATATTCATTGCTTCACTGTAGCTAGCTTCATTTTCTACGTAATATAAAAATTAAATTTTGAATTATTTACTTCAAGTAAACATGGAGTATATTAACTTCTACCAGCTACACTTTATACCATCACTTTATAAGTATTACCATGTAATAAAACAAACTCAACAAAAGCTGCAGCTAGTGAAATGCTGTAAATTATAAGTCTGGACTGTGTGATGAACAAGCCTGTTTTCACTAGCTGAACTACCAGATAATAAGAAATGGGCAACCCACAACAAATCCAAGAATGACTGATTAAGTATGTAATTTGGTATAAATGCACACAACGTTTTGAATGCTTTAAGTTCTACATAGGATTATAAAAATATGGGATATATATTATTTTAATACATATAGACATTAAATTTGGAAGAAAAAGCATATATTGCTATTCAAACCTGATAGTCAAATAGTAACTGTGTATTTAAAGGAAATGCTCTTTATTAGAAAAATCACTTACTGCTTTTATGTAGTAGTGGTGTACTGTACAGGACTATTACCAACAAGCAATTTATTGATTTCTATTCTGTCTTTATCTATTTTAATTACTAATTAATGTGCTTCTTGCAAGAAAATACAGCATGAAATTACACATGAATCCAATATAATAGCTATATATGGTGATGATTTCTCTTATTAGTCTTAGATACTATGCCTCAAATTAAAAGGAATAAAAAATTTAAATTAATGCTCACAGTTTAAAGGAGTGGGATATATTGTGTGTGTATTTTATCTTCACTCAGCTGGTGAATTCTTGGGTGATAAACAACAAATTCAAGATAAAATACATATGCTGGTATTTCATGCTTTACCAGTAATAAGCTGTTCAAATTAAAAAAACTTAAAATAAATACAAATTTAAGCATGGTATAAAAAAAATAAGAAACAATTCAAAATTAGTTATTGGGTATAATGCAAAAATAATATAAAAAGCAGTGTAAACAATTATTTATTTTCTTTTTCCAAATACTGTGTACAAAGTTAAAAACTATTCATATAAAAATACAAGTATTAAACCACATTCCTGTATTAATTGATATTACAAACTGTTAAATAAAAAGAACATGCTGAAGAATGTGTTTTACAAAAAGCATTATTAATAAGAAAAACATATTTAAGGAATGTGTTAGTAAACAATATAAAAATAAATAAATAAAATAGAAATAGATGTTTTAGTTAATTGAAGGAAGTGGAGGCATCGGTGAAATTTCGTCAAAATGACAAAAAAACGACATTTTCCGTTTTTTGCCTTAAAATTATGTTCAAACATTGCAGTTTCAGAATCTGCCGTCATAGAAAAAATGTTGTCTATATTTATAGAGCTTCTAACTAGATTTTTCTTTGTGTCCAATTTTTAGAATTTTTTTAATAGTGCTAATACTCCAGACACTGAAGTTTTCCATGAATTTCTTTAAGTTTTGCATATATGTCTATTCCTAGATATGTTTTCAATAAAATTTGGTATCATTATGGCTGTATATAAAAAACTTAATAATGATTGGTACTGAAAACAGAAAATTGACAAAAATTCAAGAAAATTCTATCACATTCGTTAAATTTTCTCCTCCAGAACCATTAGACAAGGACAAATGAGTATATACAGTTTTGTAACTTTTAACTAAAGGAACCAGAATCCAAAGTTTCAACCATTTATAACAAAAATTGTAAAGAATTCAACATGTTTCGTAATGTAAAATGCCAGAAAAAAATTCAACTATCCTTTTTTTTGGTAAAAACTATCGTTGATATAAAAATTATAAAAAAGAGCCAAAGGTAACCAAACTAAAGGGCAAGAAGGTAATAAGATAGTTGTATGGCCTGCATATGATGCATGGGGATTTCAAAGTAAACAAAGTAGTGTAATTTATAGCTAAATCTTTAAATTCATTTTCTCCGCTTTCAATTTTTCAACATTTTTGTATGTTCAAAATGCTCCACATTCTGCAATTCTCAACAATTTGTATGAAACTTTGCATACATATTCCTAAATAAATGTTTAATAAAAGTTGGTATCTTTGTGGATGTAAATTAAATAAATTATTTACTATTGAATTTTAAATCTCAAAATTGCAAAAAAATTAAGGAATTTAATATATTCACACAAAAACTTTTTTCTCCAAAAATACTTCACACACACTTTAAAGGTATAGCAACTTTTATAACTGATGTACATGGCAACTTGAATCTAAAATTTAAAGTTTCTAAAAGAAAAATGGTATGACTTGGGACTTTTTATATAACATACAAAAATCAGACTATAAAGAGCACTAAACATTTTTTTTAAAAGAACTATTTAAGATAGATGAATTTTGAAAGCTTAACTAGATTCCCTGTACCCCACATAATGACAAAATTTCAAGCAGTTCTGATGTGAACTTTGGATTTTAGCAATTTTCACAGATGCCTCCCCTTAAAGGAACTGAAATATTATACAATGGTAAATAAAAAGTACATGCTGAAGAATTTTTTTCCTAACACAAAAAAACACAAGCAAAGAAACAATAATCACAATTATTGAAGCTGTTACTTTATAGAACAAGTGTTAAATATAAGCATATAAAAATTTAAAATTTTTAATTTGAATATACAATTTTGTATAATATTCATTGCTTCATTTTCTACATAATACATGCTTCACATGTTTCCAAGATGACTTAGAAACCTACAACAAATCCAAGAATGACCCATTAATTTACATATGTAATGTGCTATAAATGCACACTATGTTTAAAATGTTTTAAGTTCTACATAGGATTATAAAAATATGGGATATATTATTTTGATACATATAGACAAAGTTCAATATTTACTTTAATGCTACATCAAATTTGGAAGAAAAAGCATATATTACTATTTAAACCTGATAATCAAAGTCATAAGAAATACCTATTTTGCAGGAAAAAAACAACTTTAAATTAAACGAACAGTTTACTAAACTTTAATTTGAAACTTATAAAGTTTACAAAACTATGCCTCAAATTAAAAGGAATAAAAAATTAAAGAGTGTGTGTGTGTGTGTGTGTGTGTGTGTGTGTGTGTGTGTGTGTGTGTGTGTGTGTGTGTGTGTGTGTGCGTGTGCGTGTGTGTGTGTGTGTATTTTATCTTTACTCAGCTGGTGAATTCTTGAGTGAAAAACAACAAATTGAAGATAAAATACATATGCTGGTATTCCATGCTTTACCAGTAATAATGTCTCTGTTTTTTATTTATTTAATACTTATATATATTTTGCCATAAAGGAAAAATTACCAATACAATAAATAGAGGAGACTAAGTGTCCTTTCATATCAGCCGTGTATAGGACAAGGTTGGGAAGGATGGAGTCAAGACTGAAAAATTCAATGCCATAGCTAATCGGGTTGTTCAATGGTTAGAACAATCATATGGAGACCTGGAGGTTCATGATTCAGATTTTGGCTATGGCATTGAGCTTTTCTGTCTGACTACTTCCACAATAAATTAGTCTTGACTGAGGTATCTTTGCTCACATTTTTGTTACTGAATTTTTTTTTTTTTTTTTTTTTTTTTTTTTTTTTTTTTTTTTGGAAAGAGACAGTCTTTCATTGAATAATTGAAACGAGACTTTGCAAGGTCTGGCTTGATTATGCAGTAAAATCTCTTTTCACAGAAGGAACACTAGCTGCCATCCTCCATCAGAGATTGAGCTTTCAACAAGTGCGCAAAAAGAAAGCTGTTTATTATACTGTAATATATATGTGCAAATCAGAGGTTCTGCCCTAATTCCAGCTAAGTCTCTCTGCTAACAATTGTAGATACAGCTTGAGTTGAGTGTATTTTACTGAATATTTCATTATAATGTGGAATGTATAAGTGATAAGCAGTAACTGCATTATGTTGGGTCAGAAAGATTTTGTTCAAAATGATGTGAGTGAGTGAGTGAGTGAGTGAGTGAGTGAGTGAGTGAGTTTTATTCACCGCAGGAATATACAATATTCATGGCTCTGTCAAATGTGTACCCGTAAGAATAATACAATTCTTTTGAGTAATACAATTATGAATATAATAGTAATTAAATAATACAACTGTAGTTAAATAATACAAGAGTAATTAAAGTAATGCAGTAGTAATTAACAGAATAGTAATACAAATAGTAATTAAGAACAATGCAACTTAGGTCACATAATTTTTAATAAGAACTAGACTGTAAGAGACATTATAACTTTTACCAAAAAAAATCAATGTTTACTTTATTTATTTTTGCTTCTTAGAAACTCATCTGTTGTCTGTGGCATTATTTTTATTAGGATATTTTTAACAGCTTTTCTGAAATTTTTATTATTTAGATGTGTTTAGCTTAGCTGGACTTCAGTTTAAGACTACTGAACATGCATTAAGTGTATGCTAGTCATGAAGGTGTTATAAAAGAGAATATGTGAAAAGAGAAACTTACTATAGTAAATCAGCAAAGAGCAAAACTTTCACAAAATTGTCATATTCATTTAATTACTGTGTTATGGTATTCATACACCTCTTTGAATTCAAGAATAAGGAATGGCAAATATATATTTTGAGTATTCTTGGCTTGGAGTAATATACAAAACCTCAACTGAGAATAATTGAATGAAAAAAAAATTCTCCAGATAAGAAAAAAAGAAACATTATGACTATCTCTTTTTCAGGAACTTCTATCTGGACACGCCCAAGTTTACTTGTCCTCTTTGAAAATGCTGTTTAAAAAATGAAGTAAGAAACAAAATTAGTAAAATGCATAAAATAATATAACATGCAAAAAATAATATAAAACTAATAAGTATACACTAGCAAACTTTTATTTTATCTTCTGTTGAAGTTCAATGTGGGATGGGGGCAAATGATGTAGGTCTTTGAATAATTATAAATAAAAGTGCTGTTAACAGTGAAATTAATTTCATGTATAAAGACTAAAATTGAGTCATACCTTTTAAAACTTGTAACTTCACTCACGTCCTTTTACAAAGTGAGGAACATTTTCGAAACTGTTACAGTTTCATCCTCAGCTGATTAGTGACTCATCACAGTTGGTTGTTGTCTGGGTCTTGTAATTGGCTCCCTCTCTCGGAAGATTCTTTACATTAGCTCAGTAGACCACTCACTGATGGCACATCAAAATTTAGAATATGTGGAATATTTGTAATAAAACAAATGTTTTCCCATGTTGTAAGTTCAAGTTTTGTTGACAATGGTTTTAGATTGAACAGCATACCTTTAGATCAACAACAATATAATGAGGAATTTACATATATTTTAAATTCTGCACAAAAAAATGGTTTCAATCCAAACTCAACCAAAAAAAAAAAAAAAAAAAAAAAGATAAATCGGTACTACAAGCAAAAGAAATTAAAACAGATCACTACTCTTCAAAACATAAATAATCCCTTAAAAAACACGATCCCACCAGAACAAAAATCAGGCATATATGGGATAAATTGTGAACACTGTGACAAATTTTATTTTGGTTTGACAAAGAGAAATTTAAAAACTAGATTAACAGAACACTGTAAGAACATAAAATATAAACAAACAGAAAAATCGGCAGTTGCTTTTCATTTTTGGAATGATGATCACCACATCGGAGAGGAGATCAAACTACTAAAACCATTGTCAACAGAACTTGAACTTACAACATGGGAAAACATTTTTATTATTAAAACATTCCACATATTCTAAATTTTGATGTGCCATCAGTGAGTGGTCTACTGAAATTATGTAAAGAATCTTCCGAGAGAGGGAGCCAATTACAAGAGACCCAGACAACAACCAACTGTGATGAGTCGCTAATCAGCTGAGGATGAAACTGCAACAGTTTCGAAAACTGTCCTGACTTTGTAAAAGGACGTGAGTGAAGTTAAAGTTTTAAAAGGTATGACTCAATTTCAGTCCTTATAGATGTAGGCCTTCTTTGTCCCCTTGCTTCAAACATGCCTTAAAAAAATATATTACATTTTAAGTGTGTAAATATTTACAAATTAAATTTAAAGGTTGAGTTGATTAATGACACTAAACAACAGTTAACTTCTTAAATTTCCCGGAACATGTCTCAGAGGCTACTTTCCTCCATTATCAACTGTACATCATCTGGTTCTCTGTGGTGTAGCTGGCAATTTTTTGTCTGAGGTCTGCTCTGGTGGCAGTTCAGGGATCTTGCTGAACATATCCTTCTGGGGGATATTGAAATTAAATACTGTTTCTATTTTTCAAAATGAAAATTTGTTCCCATGTGGACAGTTCTTGTTTTCTTGTTGTGTGTTTAAGAAGTTTTGGTTTTGAATTTATGTTGTGATTGTTTTCCCAAAAATAGGTGGCAACTGCTGAATTTTCTAATTGTTTGTATTTTATGTTTCTGAAGTGTTCCTTAGATCTTGTTTAAAAAATCCTTTCTGTTTTTCATATATAAACTTGATTATATTCACAGCTTTCAATTTGGTATATAACAGATCTTGTATTTGGTGGAATGGCATCTTTGATGTCTGAGCATAGTAGATTTTTTTTTAAAGAGCAATGGTTGACAAGTGCTAGTTGAATGTTATGTTCTTTGAAAACTATTTTGTAATTTATCAAAAGCCCATGGATGGTATGTGAATTTTTATAAAAGTCATTTTTGTTTCTGTAGCTGAGAGAGTTGCATTTCTTTTAGAAACTTCTTTTTTGCAAGTTTAACTTTTTTGTTCATTAATGATTTGGGAAAGCCATTTTTTTTCTGCTATTTTAATTTTTTTTTTATTCTGCTTTGTATTCTTCTGCTGTAAGAGGGATGTTCACTAGTCTATATATTAAACCGTTGAAAATTTCCGTTTGTAAAATCTTGGGTTGTGGCCATTAGCTTTTATGTAGTTGTCTGTCTGTGTTGGTTTTCTGTAAATGCCAAAGTTTATTCTGTTTTCACTTCCAATTATTTTTAAATCTAAAACTGGCAACTGCTCATCTACTATAATTTTGAGTTGAACTAGTACCCTACACAATATTCTACGATGGCTGTTCAATATAGAATGATCATAATTTTTTGCACTAAAATTCAATCTTATTATATTCTGTTAACTTATTGTAAAACAAACACGCCATAGTAGTGTCATTGTTGGTACTACTGGTTCCCACCTGTGAGAACCAGGCAAGTTCAGACATGTTCAGTATTGTCTACCACTGCAATTGAGGTAAATGTAGTTGAAGTTGATGTTAGAGGAAGATCCAGAATTTCTTTCACACGTAATCACTGCTGATGAAACTTGGCTATATCATTTTGATCCTGAGAGCAAACAGTAAAGCTCAGTGTGGAAATCTCCTTCATCACCAACCCCCCAAAAAGCAAAAGTGGTTACTTCTGCTGGGAAAGTTATGGTCATCATATTCTTTGATATTCATGGAATGGTTTATCAGCATGTTGTACCTGCACACACATCAGTAACTGGACAATACTACAGGGATGTCCTGAAAACATTGCAAATCCATATCAGGCACAAAAGACCACATTTCCATGAATCAGGCTGGATGCTGCACCAAGATAATATGCGGCCACATATTGCCAATGTTGTTGCTGAATATCTTGCAAAAATCAACATGAAGTACATCCCTCACCCTGCCTATGGTCCGGATTTAGCCACATGTGACTTTTTTCTATTCCCTAACTTGAAGAAACGCCTTCGTGGGAGGTATTATTCATCATCAGAGGCAGTGGTGAAGGCTGCAGAGGTGATTTTGAAGAATCTCTCAAAAAATGGTTTCCAGCATGTCTTTGAAGACTGGCAGAAACGCTGGGACAAGAGCATCGAATTCAGGGGAGACTATTTTGAGAAGAACCATCAAAATTATGAGGATGAGTAAAGGTAAGTTGTCAAAAAAAAATTGTGATCATTCTTTATTGAACAGCCCTCCTATATAGTGAATATCATTCCAAAAATGGTACGCTACCACCAATTTATCTATTTCTTTGTTCCTGATGTTCCTAAAATGATCTTTAACCCTTTCACCGATATGGACGTCATATGACGTCCAAGTTAAAGTGCCCCAAACCGATATGGACGTGTATAGACGTCCTGCGCATACATGCATTTAATGCTCATTTAATGCCAATTATTTTAATCTTGCTGTTTTACAATAAATTTAAATTAGTTCTATAAGGAATGTAAACGTATTCTTAAAGGTTTCTTTTTGAATTGTACACCTCCAAACCTGGATAAACACCCAAGGGCACATCTGCAGATTCACCCCAAATAATATTGGTTTCCTTGCGAACTTCTTTTTCGCAACACACTACACATTTTCGAAATGGTTACAAGTTTTTTGGGTGTGGGTGGTATACTTTTAGGAAAGTGTTTTCTCTCAAGTATGAGGGATGATGTGTGAATTTTGCTACCCCCTAGTATAAAGACGCCTCTGAGTATTATAATACTCAATTAGGTTACGAGCTCTTTATACGCGCAAGTACAGGTAGATGAATGTCTTTTACAGCTCTGAAAATTACTGAACAACTGTGCATAGTTACATCCAGTGGTATAAAAATACTTTTTTTTTAACCATTTAACTGTTTTCCGTAAAGAGGGATAGCTGGTAATAGCTGATCCGTATGACCCATATTTGACCCGCCATTTCCCCAAACAATGGAGTAGCTAACATGCCAGCTGTAGACCAGTACACGTCACTGCTACGTATGTCCTAAAGATCTCCTTCATAATCGTACAACAAAGCTTCCAGATTTTCTACAGTAATATCAGAAGCCTGTACACATCATACCCAAGCTAATTTATTTGCTACATTACCGGGATAAGCCATGGTTAACATTGAAATTTAACAATTTCAAATGTGCCATACATTTAGCTCTTGACAGCTACAAGAAATCATTCTGGACACAGAGAGAGTATAAATAACTGAAATACAGAGCGAAAACTGCTGCATAAGGCTACTAGAAACCTTGGTTGAGAAACACTGTAATAACAGATGCTGACAGAGTTTTCATTCCAGTGTGTGAGCGTGTGACGCAACATATTCTCGTCATATTATCGCTTGGCATAGCATAAATAAACTAAACTTGAACCTGAGAAGTTGCTTGCGTAGCTATACATACATACTATGGCTCGTATACACACAAAACAAAATGATTCACATATTAGGCGCGTTCGGCACAAAGAATGGCTTTTGCTACAGTGAAACAAAGTAGTGAAATTTCAACAATTTATTAATGTAGTCTCTACTTTATTGTTACTGTAGATTTATACTGCCTTTAATGAGTTTTAAACCAGTTTTTGTTTCGTTTAAATAACTTCATAAATACGGAAGATACGGAATTGTATTTATGATGCATTTTTACAGCATTTAACAATTTAAATGTCCTGTTCTGTTTATTGGGTATCCGTTTCCGGCCGCTGAAGGGTTTAAATGGCCATCGGCGAAGCGGTTAAGCCTTGTGTTCAAATTCCTTTTAGTTTTTCCAATGTAAAAGTTGTCAGTCTTTGCAGTTTATCCGATACACACCTGATTTTTTGTCTGTGGGTATCTCCTTTGTATTATATGATTTCAAAAGGTGTACCCTCAATTAGTTCTGTGGGGCGAAAGTAATGTGCTCTTTGAAGACTTTTTGGAAAAGGTATGTAGCTCTGGGATGATGTGTATATTTTTAGTATGAAGTTTTATTACTGATTGGGGAAATCTTTGGAGAAATAGGTCGAGAAATCCACTTACTAAAAAGTGTTCAGGGTCCAACTGCATTAATCACTTGGGGAAAAAATATTCATAAAGAAATACGAAAGAAAACTGTTCAATTCCGACACCACCTTTGAAGAGAATCCAAACTTCAAGTTCATCAAGATACCGACAGAGATGTCCCTATCGCCTCCAATGAGTACAACAAACCAGCATTCAATAGTCGCCATTAGCTGAGGATGTTAGGAAGGTCCTAACGAAATGTGTTCTAGATAAACACTGGCAATAAATGGAGCATTGAGTGCTAGTTTGACTCAAAATTATATTAATTTTGTGCTTCATTGTATTACAGTCCTTACTCATGGGAACTGCTCATTTCCTTCTATTTCCTCAGTGAACTTCAATCTTTTCTCCTGACTCTTAAACATCCAACCCTTTTTGGGGGGAAAAAATCACAACATAAATTCAGAACCAAATCTTCTTAAACACACAACAGGAAAACAAGAACTGTCCACAGGTGAACAAAATAGAAACAGAAATTTTGACATCCTCCAGAAAGATATGTTCAGCAAGATCCTTGAACTGCCAACAGAGAAGACCTCAGACAAAAAAATCACCAGCTACACCATAGAGAACCAGTCAATGTCCAGTTGATAATGGAGGAAAGTAGCCTCCGAAACATCTTCCAGGAAATTTAAAAAGTGTTGTTAATCAACTTACCTTTAAATTTATTACAATAACAATGTTTCCTTCCATCAAATAAGATAACCAATTACTAATCTCATAAAATGTGTATATTACCTTATATCAATGCCCTAATTTCAGGCTGTTGATCCATTGATCAAATATTTCTTAATCTGATGTTTCATCATAACTATCAATATTGGAAGTGAACCACTGGTTCATCTACCTCCCCTCAATATGCCAACCTGCCATGTAGTCATAAGTCATAAATTAAGTTTTATTTGATTTTGTTTAACTATTTAGTCTCATATATAGTTAATCAGGTATAGTGGTCAGGTTTTTTGACTAACCATAACATAAGAAGTTTACCTACAAAAGTCATGTGTGAGCACTCAACACTGTACATTTTTAGAATAGCAGCTTCTATAAGTAACTGGATGAAACATGACACTGGTAAATACATTGGCATGATTATAGATAAATGCTACATTCAGTATTTTATAATAAGTGCCTCTGAAAAGTTCTGTGCAGAAGAAAAAGCTGTTAGTACTCCTATGCAGATGACTTTATATGTATATGGACATACAGAGTAAAGACTTACAGCTCACCTATATAGTGTAGGTGGTACCATGTCTGCCTCATGTTCAAGAGGTCCTCAGTTCGAACCTTGGTCAGGGTGAGTTATCTGGATAAGGTTTTTTCCATGGTTTCCCTTATCCTGAAAGATGAATATTGGGTAACTCTAAGCTCTATGGACCCTGGGCTCATTTGAGCATCGTTTTACCCATTGCATTCATCATCTGATGTGACTTACGCTGAAGGACTTTAATTAGGGAAAAACTTACAATTTCCTAACACATTTTTAAAGGATTCACTCCAATATCTAGTTCGCGATGGAGAAAGAAAGAAACAAACAAACAAACAAACAAAGAAACAAACAAAGAATCCGTTTCCTACTTTTGCTGATCTAGTGAAAAGCATGGGAGAAATGATAAAACAAACTAAGTAAATGTGAAGTTATGAGAAGAATTCAGATCATCCATAACATAATACAAACCTTATCAAAACTAATACGCTAGTAAGGAAATTTATCAGTGGCAGTTTCCATTCAAACAATATACATACATGATGTATACATTATATAAATGGAAGTCGTAAAATTCAGTTAAGTATCATTACAAATGCTCCTGACAGTAAATGCAAGACCTTTGAAACTCGTATTCCAAAGATACAATAAGAGATGTACATAGGAATCAAAAAAATTAAATGAAAAGGATATGCACCAAAGCGAAAAATATGCAACTGATGAACTTGCTGTCACATTGGAAAATCACTGTATATAGTACAAGAAAACAAAGTCCTTATCTACAAAGTATTACAACAGCAGATTGCACTGGAAGCCAAGTGAAATACACAAACACTCACATAGCACAAATAATACAGGCATAGGGCTAAGGATTATGAAAGGCAGAATCACTGAAAACTTCAATGCCACAGCCAGGATTTGAATCATAAATTTTCCACACATAGCTGCTCTACTCCTGAGCTACCATGGCAACATGCTGGAATGACATTAAGTTCTCAAAATGACATATTTTCCCATGTCACAAGGAAATCTCAAATTCGAGATAACATACCCCAATTGGTGACTTATAATTCGCAAGTTCTTACGTAAGTCCCAAGCTTTAAGGTTTTTGTTACAGTTTCCATTTATAAGGACAATCAATGATAACTGTTCTCACACAAACCATGTTTAAGCAAACTTTGAAAGATAAAATTAGAAATGGAAAATTCAATACCATAGCTTGGGATTTGAATCATGGATCTTCTACTTAAAACATCATAACTTGTGATCAATTTTAGCATAACTTTGGCGCCCTTGCTCCTTTCTCACCTCCAATACTATGAGGACAGCTTTCACTTCTGATGACATAGCAGTTCCAAATGTATGGGTCTTTATGTCCAACATAGTGCACTTGAATCACCAAGTTAAAATATTAGATAAATGCACTATAGTTATCAAACCTGGAAATCTATGGTTTTAGTGTTGTTGATTTTGGTGCTAAAATTGTATAATTATTATTTAAAAGACTTGTTCTATAGATAAATCAGAATATATTTTGGAAATTAAAATGAAACCCCTTGTGAATTATTAATGGAGTGACTTGTGAGTGAAATGTTAATTTTGATTTCAGGCCAGGGCAGCAAATTAATAGTTTCAAAGCATTACTTTCTACTTTAATATGGAGATAGTGGAATATGAGTTTTAAATTCAAATTTAAAAGGGGAGAGAAAAAAGTTGCATTACTGGGGGAGTACCTAAACACTTTCACGCTTGATTTTACCATTTTGAAAATGACTTGATAACATCAATATTCTGGCCCCTTTGTTCCAGCCTATGAAAGGTATTAAAATCCGATGAATACAAAATAACCAGGAGCATTTCCAGTTAAGCAATAGAGTATAACAAAATTATAAACTGAGTCAAATGGAGTTCTCTAATGGTTTCATAATTAAAACTATAAAACGGGTTTCTTGAGTTACAGCCTGCATTGTCAACCACTGTTGTCATAACTGAGTCTTAAAATTTCTCATGGTTCTTTGCAGTGCCTTATTATATGAACTGTTTTATAACACTAAATGGTTAGTGAAACCTTTTAAGTGTTTAATCCAATCCAAAATTAAAATTTTATCACTAAGAATTGCAATTTTACCGCTCCTGATCTGACAAAGAACATGATAAAATGATAAGCTGGATATGCTGAGCAGATTTTTGCACTATTTAATTGTTTATATATTAAAAATAAACATTTTTTGGTACTAATGAATCTTTTTTAATTTAGAAAATGCACAGTTTCAACAAACAGTATCAAGAAGCAAGATTTGAGTAACAGGCAAGATTAAACCAAGCATTTTCTTTGAAAATCAGTATGGAAGAAAGAAAAACTTGTATACTTTACTCTATTGGATTCATCGTATGGTGAAATGAGTTTAAGAAGTTAAATAAAATATATACAAAACTAAACATAAAAACAATTTATTTAAATATTGCTGCAGTATAAAAATTAACATTCAAAATTAAGTTACAAATGCTGATACAACAGCAGATAAGCCCAATTTTATATATAATTTCTGTAAGTTTAAGTGCCTTAAGATTTAATGATAATCTAAAAAAAAAAAATGTGAAAATGAACTAAGCTCAAATCCGGAACAATAATGAATAAAACAAGAAAAGCATTTTTTTTTATTAATATTAGATGTACCATACTGTCGCGACAGCATTCTTGAGGCGAGGCGGCGCGAGGGACGAGTTCAAAGAGACGGGCAGGGCAGTGCACTGCGGAGATAAAAGCTCGCCGAAATGGTGGGGGGAAAAAGACGGATTTCTGATGAGTTCGTCTTTCTTCTAGCGCCGTCTTGATTGAGAAAATTCCGGATAGTGAGTACGCTATAAAAGCCGCCGCCCACCACTGGGAGACAGTCGGTAATTGGACGCATGCGTTTGAAAAGCTGTAAAAGCGAACTCTTTTGTGGTCGATGATCTTGCAAGTTGTATATGTATGTGACAAAATTCTGGACTGTCAGGTTGACCGAAGTGTGTCCTTACGGAAATAAACAACAATTCTTAGTGTTGTAACCTGGACTTTTAATTTCACGAACCCACAAAGTCACAATTTGTGTCAGAAGTGAGACATACGACATGGAGGCTACATTGGCACAGATTCTAGAGAAGTTGGAGACGGCAAATAAAAGCTTGGCCGCGAAGCTGACCGAATTAACAACGAAGACAGAGGCAGCAAATAGCAACCTGGCCGCAAAGTTGACTGAGATAAAAGCCGAATTATCTGAAATGAAGGCTGCGAACGAAGCCTTCGTAGCCAATTTTGACGAGTAGTTGGCCGGAGTAAAGGAGGGCGTCATGGAGTTGGGCGAGCGCGTCGAAGATCTGGCCAGACGCGTTAATGACCTAGAGCGAAAGGCCGACAGCAACACCAACTCCCTGAGCGCCATGGTGGAGGACATAGTCGGCAGACGGATGAAAGATTTAAAGACCGACGCGCCGGGACGCGACACATCTGCGCGCGTCAAACCTGCACGCGCCAAAGTAAGACGGCACGTCCACTTAGAAGTCTTCCGCCGCCAATTCGACACAGTGGCCAAGCACAAGTGGTCACCAGAGGAGGCCGCACAGCTAATAGCCAGCCTCCAGGAACGGGCCGCAGAAGTTCTGAACGCGGTCCAGACAGCGGCGGCACCCAAGGACATCTGGGAAGCCCTGGAAAACCGCTTAGGGAACCACCGCTTGGCCGCAGCCTACCGCAGTCAACTGACGTCAAGGACGCAGCAGCCAGGGGAGATGCTGCAGAAGTTCGCCCTGGCAACTGAACAGCTGGCCAGCAAAGCTTTGTTCGACCCTCCACCTGAATTCGTATCCCGGGAAGCCGCCTACACATTCGTTGACGGGGCACGAGACGTTGAGATAAGTAAGCGCCTAATGCTCGGCGACTACAAAACCATCCTCGAGGCGCTAACAGCAGCATTGAGGATGGAGGCGGCCAAGGTGACAGCTACACCGACGTCGAAACCGAATATCCGATACACTGGAGACCGAAGGCCAGCTGAGGGATGCCAGCGAAGACCTAGTGGCGTGTGTTGGGGGTATGGACAGTCAGGACACCTGGAGAGAGACTGCCCACACCGGGAAGAGCAGCCGGAAGGACGACTAAGGCCCAGCGTGGCGAGGAGCACGTCGACGCCGTCCACACCATCTCCTCGAGTGACACTGTGCGCCGTCAGACGAAGGATGGATGACAGCCTCAGCGCGGACGGTTGGGTAAGAGGGAAGCCGTTCCACGTGCTCGTAGACACCGGGGCAGTCGTGAGCATAATCAGACCTGACGTGGCCAAGGGTTTGCCGTTGAGGAAACCGAGCCGACCATACCAGCTTGTGACGGCATCGGGTGGCACCTTGCCTGTGGAGGAGGCCCTGCTGAAGTTGACCTTGGGATGGAGTGCCGTGCGTCAGTGGGTGTTCGTCGCGGAGGGGGCTGAGGTGATATTGGGAGTGGATGCCCTCAGGAGCCACGAGGCGACGGTCGACGTCGGCAGGAAGGTCCTGAGGCTCAATGGAGAAGTCGTACTCCGGCAACCGAAGAACGCCTGGAACTTTGCAGGGTCGTCCTGAGGGAAGACGTGGTTGTCCCCACGAGAAGCGAGGTGGTGGTGACGGCGCGACTGGTAGGCCAGCGGACGAAGAACTTAATGCTGGACCAGAAGACACCTGTGCACGGGCTCTGTGTAGCTAGAACATTGTTGCCGTGCCGAGAGGAAGTGCCTGTGAGGCTTCTCAACCCAACGGACGCCGATCACGACGTAAAGGCAGGGATTCAGTTGGGGACGTGCAAGCCCGTGGTCAGCGTAACACTAAGCGATAAGACCCAAGAGCCGGTGCCGACGCAACACCCGCGGCCCCAGCTGGAAGGCTTATTGGAGAGGGCGGCCGACCACCTGACCACAGAACAGCTGAAAACACTGTGCAGAGCTCCTATTTTGGGATTCCGAAAACCAGGCGGCGCCTTCATTGTGGACACCGACGCCAGCGACCATTGCATTGGAGATGTCCTATCCGAAGTCCAAGACGGGCACGAGCGAGTCTTAGCCTACTGCAGCAAGACGATATCCAAGGCAGAGAAGTACTGCGTCACCGGGCGAGAGTTACTGGCGGTAGTGAAGACCTTGGAGCACTTCCACAAGTATCTGTACTGTCAGCCATTCCACCTGAGGACTGACTACTCCGCCCTCACCTGGCTTTTGAGCTTTAGGAACCTGGAACGCCAAACAGCCCGTTGGGTCCAGAGGCTGCAGGAGTACGACTTCACCTCTGAACATCATAGAGCGAAGAGCCATGGCAACGCACACGCCATGTCCCGAAGACCCTGCCCGGAAGTGTGCGGCCATTGCACAAGAGTGGAGAAGGAGCATGCCGCAGCTGTCAGAGTGGTAACAGCAGTGCCTGCGGACGGCTGGGATAGCGAAGGCCTGAGGAGGGAGCAGCTGGCGGACGCCGATTTGGGGTCACTCTGGAGGGAAGTGGAGGCAGGGACGAGACCGACCTGGGAGGACATCGCACCCAGAAGCGCTGAGTACAAGTACTGGGCCCAATGGGACTCGTTGAAGACCAGAGAGGGCGTGCTGTTCCGGGTATGGGAGTCACCCAATGGGAAGACGCAGAGAGAGCAGTTGGTACTTCCCCGGAGTAAGGTCCGGGAAGTCTTGGAGGAAGTGCACACCGGTACTTCAGGACACCTGGGAGCAAACCGAACGATCGACAAACTCCGGCACCGCTACTACTGGCTCAGGCTCCAAGCAGATGCTGAGAGATGGTGCCATCAATGTCACGTTTGCGAGGCGAGTCACGGGTCCCAGACTAGGAGCCGGGGTCGCATGCAGCAGAAAGTCGGAGCGCCTTTCGAACGCATCGCTGTCGACATAGCTGGACCATTCCCAATGTCCGACCGAAACAATTACCTGATGGTGGCCGTGGACTATTTCCCCAAGTGGCCGGAGGTGTATGCCATCTCGAACCAGGAGGCGAAGACAATTACAGACTGCCTCGTGGAGCAGCTGTTCTGCCGTTTTGGGGTGCTTTCAGAGCTAAATAGCGACCAGGGCACCAATTTTGAGTCCAACTTGATGGAGACACTGGAAAGACTTGGGGAGAACAAAACCCGCACAACGCCCCTACACCCGCAGTCGGACGGCATGGTCGAGAGGTACATCAAGACCCTGGAAGAACATCTGAGGAAGGTCGCGGCCAGCCATCAGCGAGACTGGGACGTCAAGGTGCCACTGTTCCTGCTGGCCTACCGCTCGTCGACACACGACACTACTGGGATGACGCCAGCCAGCTTAATGTTCGGCCAGGAGTTACGCCTCTCTTTAGTCATGGCTTTTGGGAGCCCCCTGGAAGCGAAACAGTCAGCAACGAGTATGTGGAGAACTTGGTGGACCGTCTCCATGACATGCAAGAGATGGCTCGTCAGAACATCCAGATGGCGAGTGACCGCATGAAGACCCGATACAAGCCCGCCAACAGCCAAGGGTTTCAGCAAGGTGACTTGGTCTGGTTGTATCGCCCTACCCGGACCAAGGGACGCTGACCGAAACTTCAGCATCCATGGCAAGGACCGTACCGGGTGGTAAAGAGGATTAACGACGTGGTCTACCGCATCCAGAAGGTGCCCCGAGGAAAAACGTTGGTGGTACACCTGGATCGTCTGGCCCGATACGATGGTGCTGCTCGGGACGACCAGCCTTGAGGACGGAGCAGTGTTGCAAACGCATTGTTGAGGTGAGGCGGCGCGAGGGACGAGTTCAAAGAAACGGGCAGTGCATTGCGGAGATAAAAGCTCGCCGAAACGGTGGGGGAAAGAGACGGATTTCTGGAGAGTTCGTGTTTCTTCTATTGCCGTCTTGATTGAGAACATTCCGGATAGTGAGTAAGCTATAAAAGCCGCCGCCCGCCACCGGGAGACAGTCGGTAATTGGGCGCGTGCACTTGAACAGCTGTAAAAGTGAACTCTTTTGTGGTCGATGACCTTGCAAGCTGTATGGGTATGTGACGAAATTCTGGACCGTCAGGTTGACCGAAGTCTTTTTCTACGGAAATAAAGAGCAATTTTTAGTGTTGTAAGCTGGACTTTTAATTCTGCGAACCCACAATACGTACTTCTGTATGTGTAAGAATGTTACAATATTTGGAGAGAGAGAGAGAGAGAGAGAGAGAGAGAGAGAGAGAGAGAGAGAGAGAGAGAGAGAGAGAGAGAGAGAGAGAGAGAGAGAGAGAGAGAGATCACATAAAAGCACAATACATACATGCATGATAGATACTGCAATTGTAATGGATGACCATTAGCAACAAATTTAAACCTGCTGTATTAGAGAAATCAAAGGTGTATGACTTGTGTATCAAGGAAACTATGCAGATGACATCAAATAATTCTGTGCAAACAAGTATGCACAGAAAGATGTACAAGGACACCTTATGATTCTTACCATTTGAGTTCTGGATACATTTAAAAAGGTTCCTTTTATGTTATTTCTGGCCTGAATAACAAGATGAAACTGTACTTCAAGCTTTTAGAAGAAAAATTGGAAAATAAACAAATAAAGTAATCACTACGCAGATGATGTAAAATGTATATAGGGAGAAAAAAACGGGAGCTCTATATAATGTTTCAACATGCCTTAGCCAAAATAACTTTCTTGAATGTTAATTTTGGAAATGCATTTTGTGATCTACTAACGCTCGGCAGAGCTCTGAAGTCTAACGGTCATAGCGATGTTGTAACCTACAATTTTGGTGTCAATGTTGTCAATAATCCTATGTACATCATTTTTTAAGCCTTAAATAATGATGTCTGTATTTAGAGGAATAATGTACACAATTTTTAGAAAATAATAGCATTAAGACTTCAGAGATATTTAAAGAATTTTGATGAATCTAGCTTGCACAAACTATACGCAGGATTTAAAAAATTAGCAAGTAAGCATTTAAGTTCCTCTATTTTTATAGAATCATTTATCTTTGTGTGTAATGGAAATACACAAAGCTTTTCCTATAACAGTAAACTTTAATATAAAAGCTATGCTTTTCTATTGCCTGTAAAAGCTATGTATCAAGATTTCATTTTATTAAGTTGGTGCATTTAAATGCCTTTTTCTATTATACTCACATTCCACTCCTGCCTTTATGTTGCAGTATATGCTAAAAATACCTTTCATAAATACGTAATGCATGTTGAGTGCTCACAGGTTTACATGAACTTTATTGAACCTATCAGGCAATCATTGTTGACTGCCTTCCAAATCATCAGAAGTTTAAATTAATGTACTATAAAATGAGGGTGATTTAAACCCGTTGGCATAACTTTGATTCGACTGTGTATACCTTAACTGACAACTTTATGGTAGCTTTGCAGTTAAATGGCAAAAAGCATAATACCCCCTGTAATGATTTTTGATAGCATGTTTATGTAGTTCTGTAGGGAAAGAGCCATTAAACTTTGAACATTAGTCTAATCTGTTATAATATGTGGCAAACCTACTTGCTTTTCAAAATACATCCAAGTAGTATGCAATATTAGTATTATTAAAACTGATAGTAAATATACCTCTGCCTTTATTAAACACAGCTGAGTAACATGCAATGTTAGTTTTGTTAAAATAGACCTCTGCCCTTTGCAGACATACATGAGCTTTTATCACTTTGGAAGCACAAGCATATAACCATAAGCATGTTACTTTAATGCTCAAGCCATGTTAATAGATTAAATTACATATTTCCAGGGAGCAAGCCATACTAAAACTGTTTTGTCCAGTGGGACAAAATTTATTTATCAATTTATCCTTTCTCAGGCAAAAAATACTGATTATTAATAAATAAATAAATAAATAATAAATGTGTATATGTTGATTAATAAAGACAATAAATATACTCTACAACAGCTGTTTCTTTAATCGTAAAAACTATTTGTAGTTGGTTTTGACGTCACTGTTACTAAATTCCTCCAAACACACATAGCTGTTTCTTTAATCGTAAAAACTATTTGTAGTCGGTTTAGACGTCACTGTTACTAAATTCCTCCAAACACACATAGCTGTTTCTTTGTTACACATTTATATAAAGCTGTACCATGGAAACAGAGAACAGAATTTCAATAGTATAAAACTAGAAATTGAAAACTAGATACAATAACAATTAGGAGAGAAATTGGGTAAGTGCTTATAAAGCCTAAGAAATTGGTCACAGAATTCTGAAAATTCAACTTCAGAACTGCTAGTTAACTACATTCATCATAATTAGCCTTCTTTAATCAGAACTGCTTCACCTTATCCACTACAGTTTTATTGATCTATTATTAACTGCCATGCATTTAGTGACAATAGTTGTTTTATTTTAAATGAGGCAAAGTATGAATATTACTAAATAAAATAGAACATAGAAATTTCTGCATTAGTATGACATTCTTGATCTTAATCCAATGCTTCTTAAAACTGATAGCTGCTAACACCAATTTAACAAAGCTAACAAATGCGAGCATAGTACCAATGCCACAAGTATGATAAAACTGTCTTTCAGAATTTATTTTACATGCTACTAAATCTATTACCATGTGGATATCACATTTAGGTATACTTTAATACAGATATCCTGGGCTCAAATCAGCTGCAACATTGGGCAGAGACAGCCAAATTTCAACTGTGCCATTCACATTAATAAATGCTTTTACAGATATCCTACAGGTCAGTAATTCTTGTTAAATCATTTTAGCCTAATGTTTGTTTTAACATGCAAAGAAAATGAATCACCACAAAACAAAGTATAGATTTCCAGTCTCTAAGGCATGGTTTTCAATTTCAAATAACTTTTGCCCAAAAATCCCATAATGAAGCATCTAAAAATTACTGATAACCATCTGATAAATTCATCTCTACTCCTCTAGTTTCCTCAGTCATGAACTATAAGTGAAATTACTACCTTCTACAGTTTTGGGCACATAGACAGATGGTTGCATTGTCCTTCCATATGAGTTTAGTGATATTTTCACTTCCTACTAAAGTGATAATCCAATTTTGTGGCTTTAACATTGTAGTAAGCTCTTCTACTTTCTTTAAAGTGGTGTTTACCACACATTCTTAACATATATAGCACCATAGGCATTGGTTCTTGATTGTATATTCAGTAAATTATCACAGTGGCAGCGACTGCCTGCTGTGAGTCAACCCATTCCTTTTTGTTATTTGCCAGCAAGAGGAGCAAAAAACCACAAAATGAACTTTCAAGAATAGCCACTAGCTGGAAGTGTGAGGCTCATTGTTACTGAGTAGAATGTTTTCCAGACTGTTGGATTCCTGCTGAACTAGAACATTCAACTTCTAGAACCTTCTCACCCAACAAGCACTGTATAAAAGGAAGTGCAAAAGCCAGCCTCATGTGGTCGTGAGTCGGCCTGCAAGGAGAGCAGTACGCTCCAACTCAGTAGTGACGAGTCTGTGGGAAGTGTGTCCAGTGCAGAGAAGCAGTTGCCATTTGCAAGTTGACAGTGAACATCACACTTGTGTAAGAGTCAGTAAACAGAACAGTGTAAAAGGGAAATGTTCTGTGAGAATCAAAAGATTTGAGCAACACAAGTTGGTGCATGCAACAGTGACATAAAGGAATAGAGACTGACATGCTTACTCTCTGTGTTTGTAAGGATTATGACTAAGTTAGCATTGGGCTAAAGGTTCTAATGACAAAGTGAGCCTGATGCAACTTTGTCTTGTCATTTTGTCACACACTTGCGACAGCAATTAAGAGAAGGAATTATTATGGGCCGATGGTTAATGTACCTCCCTGGTATTTGCCAGTTCACACAGAGTGAAGAGACATTTTTTTATATGGATCTGTTATCCTAGCAGGCTATGACCAGATATAGTAAGAGTAGAGCAGATGAAAGTAATCATTGGAATATAAGGAAATAACACTCAGTTTTATTAATTCATTACTGCCTACAATTGTGACACATGAAACTGGATTAACACACTGGGCCTGGACAAATTTTAAGTGTATTACATAATTAGATTGAATTTAATGTAAATGTACTTATTTTTAACTTCAGAATGTGTTCATAAATACAGTAAAACCTGCCTAAATGGACCCCTGATATGTGGAAACCCGGAAAAATGGAAAATAAATTTTGGAACAGAGCTATTTCCCATGTAAAATTATACTCTAAGCCATAAAACTGCCTAACACGGAAACAGAAATGTTTTTCGGGAACTGTTTGCATAAATAATCTGATTAAAATGGAATACTTTATGTGTAATGACTTACATCATACGTATTTTAAAAAGTGCAATGATTTTGAGCATGACTGGACTTGCACCAAAGCTTCATGAACCATAGAATCAACTGTAATCCTTCAAGGAAAAGGGAAAACAAACCATTAGCTCTCTCAACTCTCTTCCAACACATATGGTATGGGTACAACTGTTTCGCAGAGTGTTCATTCTCAGCTGCGTTGTTACAAGTGAGCAAGTACGAGTGTGAACTTCAGCAATTTTTGAAAACATAGTTTGTATGCACACAAATTCTGTAAAATGAGTTCTAAATATAAGACATAATCACTGGAGGAAAAAATTGAATTATTGAAGAACACAAAAAGAACAAATCTCAAGCTAAAGAATTAACTGTGTTGTTTAACGTGGAAAAAACTCAGACTTATGAGATTTTGAAAAAATAAAAGTTAAAGACGAGTGGTCAAAGGTACAGCAGGGCATTTGAAACTCATCACAAAATCTACGGAGTATAACGAGCTAAATCTTGCTGTATTCGAGTAGTTTGTTAATGCATTCGCTAAAGGAATGACCATTTCTGGGCCATTGCTTCAGACTCAAGCTTTAGAGATGGCACAAAAATTAGGCAATGACAAATTCAGGGTTTCCAATGGATGCCCCAAGAGTTTCAAAAAATGCCATAACATTGTTCTGAATGCTGTGTAAGCTGAAGCAAATGATGTTAATATGCAGACAGTTGTAGACTGGAAAGGGGAAAGGGAAAATTGAAAACAGAGAAACTAGGCAATAAGCTATAATTATTGTATGTAAGCTTAAAATATAGTACATAATACATATCAGCCTATTATGATTTACACTTAATTTTATATTATCCCTTTGCCATAAAGCTGTGTGACTATTTTGTAATTTCTTTGTATTCAAACACAACCCTCTGTAAGATGGAAACCTGTGTAAACGGAAAATAAATGCCAGAACAATCATATTCCATTTTAGAGAGGTTTCACTGTAATATATTTGTGTTCTAATATTTTCTCTATATACATGGTGCTTCTGGTTAAGCCAAAATCTTCGGCTAAAAGTTGAGACATTTTCAGATTTACAGAGGGAAGACCCTCGCATTCCAGAGCACTGCCAGGCAGGGGCAGCTTTAGGGGTAATGCCTCCATGCACTACCTTAGAGAAAGAAATATGACGAAATTATTTGAATACTCTTATTTGAATACTCCTATTGCGATCATGCTTACTATTACTCAAGATACATTGAAATGTCTTATGTAAAAACAGGAAACCACAGAAGCTGAAGAAAGTTACAAGTTCTCAGTTTGTACACTTTTATGTTGCTATTCTAAGCATCCATGCCATTTCAAGTTTGGCACAAAATATCATTCTCCACAATGACTCTGGACTTCAGCAGGGAGGTCCTGAGCCGTGGCATAGCGGGCTAAGGCAGCATGCCTTGGTCCCTGGCCACAGAAAGCAGCCCAGGTTTGATCCCACCCATGTGGTGGGGATTTTAGGTCTTGGGTATAGGACCGGTGTCCACTCAGCATCGTCAGGAAAGTGAGGAGCTTACGATAGGTAAGCGGTCCTGGTCACAAAAACCAACATTCCGGCTGGGGGATGCCAAGATGCTGACCACATCTACTCCCTGTATCGGTTGGATGATCGCCCACCTCTGCTGTGCATAAGTGGGCATGAGGCCGGCAGTCGGGTTGGTAGGCTCAGGCCCACTTGGGGCTGTTACGCCATGGGTTACGTTACGTTACTTCAGCAGGGAGTGGTGTAGCAAAGGGATAGGAGAAATGTGTGCCAGTTAATACCTGGCATGCTTATCATTGGCAGCACATGCTTATCAGTGGTACTAAAGGTATTCACACAAAAACTAGTATGCTATATTAAGAAGACAGATCAGTCACTTACCAATATGTATGAAAGTATTCAGTGTAAAAGTTAGTGGCAAACATGTTTTCTATGTCATATTAATCATTTCCTCTTGTTCATACTTAAAACTAAATGAACAATTGTTTTGTGATGTTATATGCTTTGGCCGCAACAATTAAAAGAGAAGTCTGCTTCTGCTGGGAAAATTAAAACTTCTTGGGTGTATGAGTACTGTAATGTGATATTTTCTTTACTTAACCCTTTCACCGATATGGACGTCATATGACGTCCAAGTTAAAATGCCCCAAACCGATATCGACGTGTATAGACGTCCTGTGCATACATGCATTTATTGCTCATTTAACGCCAATTATTTTAATCTTGCTATTTTACTATAAATTTAAATTAGTTCTATAAGGATTGTAAACGTACCCTTAAATGTTTCTTTTTGAATTGTACACCTCCAAAACTGGATAACCACCCAAGGGCACATCTGCAGATTCACACCAAATAATATTGGTTTCCTTGCGAACTTCTTTTTCACAACACACTACACATTTTCGAAATGGTTGCGACATTTTTGGTTGTGGGTGGTATCCTTTTAGGAAAGTGTTTTCTCTCAAGTATGAGGGGTGATGTGGTGAATTTCCTACTCCTAGTATAAAGAGGCCTCTGAGTATTATAATACTCAATTAGGTTACGAGCTCTTTATACGCGCAAGTACAGGTAGGTGAATGTCTTGCATGAATTCACAGCTCTGAAAATTACTAAACAACTGTGCATAGTTACATCCAGTGGTATAAAAATACTTTTTTTTTACCATTTAACTGTTTTCCGTAAAGAGGGATAGCTAGTAATAGCTGATCCACATCACCCATATTTGACCCGCCATTTCCCCAAACAATGGAGTAGCTAGCGTGCCATCTGTAGACCAGCACACGTCACTGCTACGTATGTCCTAACAATCTCCTTCATAATCGTACAACAAATCTTCCTGATTTTCTACAGTAATATCAGAAGCCTGTACACATCATACCCAAGCTAATTTATTTGCTACATTAAGGGGATAAGCCATAGTTAACATTGAAATTTAACAATTTAAAATGTACCATTCATTTAGCTCTTGATAGCTATAAGAAATCACTCTGAACACAAAGAGATTATAAATAACTAAAATACAGAGCGAAAACAGCTGCATAAGGCTACTAGAAACCTTGGTTGAGAAACCCTGTAATAACAGATGCTGACAGAGAGTTTTCTTTCCAATGTGTGTGTAACGCAATATATTCTCGTATGATTATCGCTTGGTATAGCATAAATAAACTAAACTTGAACCGGAGAAGTCGCTTCTGTAGCTATACATACATACATTGGCTCGTATACACACAAAACAAAATTATTCAAATATTTGGCGCGTTCGGCACAAAGAATGGCTTTTGCTACAGTGAAAAAAAGTAGTGAAATTTCAACAATTTATTAATGTAGTCTATACTTTATTGTTACTGTAGATTTTTATACTGCCTTTAATGAGTTTTAAACCAGTTTTTGTTTTGTTTAAATAACGTAATAAATACGGAAGATACGGCATTGTATTTATGATGTATTTTTACAGCATTTAACAATTTAAATGTCCTGTTCTGCTTATTGGGTATCCATTTCCAGCCCCTGAAGGGTTTAAATGACCATCGGCGAAGCGGTTAACATAATTCAAGATTTTTACTAAATAGCCCATTTTCTACATTACTCTTAGAAGACAAGGTGCAACTGGGAAGACCTACTTCCGATCTGAACATAAATATAACAAAAAAGTGATGGTTAACTGCATAAGAATTAATTCAACATTTACATAAAAAATAAATGGTTCTGTGGATATGAAGTAAACAATGATTTATTCTGTTTTCTATGCATTTTGTTTGGTGGTCATAGCCACTAGTCAGAAGAAAGGTGTGGTGGAATTAGTTCATATGTATGGAAACATTAAGGTATCTATGAGAATATTGTGACTTTGTGGGTTCGTGAAATGAAAAGTCTGATTGCACCACTCAAAAATGTTCTTTATTTCCACCGACTTACAGTTCAACACTTGCCTATTACACAGAATTACGTAATGCACACAATTACGATTCACCAGTTCGTCCGTTGGAGTTCCACTTGCACTCCTAATTACGTAAACTACTCTGACGCATGTATGCAGTCCATCCCCTCACTGGGCGCTCCTCACAGCTCGCCAAGAACTGACTAACTCAATTCACTCACTGCAGCCCTTTTTATAGGGATATCGCCGTTTTCTCGAAGCCTCTAGTTTCCGTGAATCATCGCGAAAGTTCCAGAGGACAGGGGAAGGGGAAAGGGGCAGCCAGCAACAAGTGACACTTCCCTAATCAACCCCTCATTTAGTGACTGAGATTAATGGGAGGGTGTGGCTCGGCTGCCTCTGGCCCCTTACTCAGCTGCCGTTGGTTGTGCTTTCCGCTAATTGGGTGACACTGCTCCCTCCTCAAAGCTGGTCGTCCCGAACAGCACCATCGTAGCGGGCTAGACAATCCAGGTGTACCACCAACATCTTTCCTCGGGGCACCTTCTGGATGCGGTAGACCACGTCATTTATCCTCTTCACCACCCAGTACGGCCCTTGCCATGGCTGCTGAAGCTTCGGGCAGCGTCCCTTGGTCCAGGTCACCTAGCTGGAACCCTTGGCTATTGGCTTGCCTGTCATATCTGGTCTTCATGCAGTCGCTCGCCTTCTGGATGTTCTGGCAAGCCATCTCGTGCATGTCGTGGAGATGGTCCACCAAGTTCTCCACATACTCGGTCGCTGGCTGTTTCGCTTCCGGAGGGCTTCCAAAAGCCAGGTCACAGGGGAGGCGTAACTCTCGGCCGAACATTAAGCTGGCTGGCGTCATCCCAGCTGTGTCGTGTGTAGACGAGCGGTAGGCCAGCAAGAACAGAGGCACCCTGACGTCCCAGTCTCGCTGATGGCTCGCCACGACCTTCCTAAGGTGTTCCTCTAAGGACTTGATGTATCCTTCGACCATGCCATCCAACTGGGGATGTAGAGGCATCGTGCGGGTCTTGTTCACCCCAAGCCTTTGTAGTGCCTCCTTCATTAGGTTGGACTCAAAGTTGGTACCCTGGTCACTGTGTAGCTCTAACGGCACCCCAAATCGACAGAACACTTGCTCCATGAGGCAGTCTGTGATTGTCTTTGCCTCTTGGTTTGGGATGGCATAAACCTCCGGCCACTTGGTGAAGTAGTCCACGACCACCATTAAGTACTTGTTGCCTCGGTCGGAAACTGGGAATGGTCCAGCAATGTCAACGGCAATCCGTTCGAATGGCGCTCCAACGTTGTACTGCTGCATGCGACTCCGGCTCCTAGTCTGGGGGCCAGGACTCGCCACGCACACGTGACACTGACGACACCATCTCTCAGCATCTGCTCGGAGTCTCAGCCAGTAGTAGCGCTGCCGTAGTTTGTCCGGGGAAGTACCAACTGTTCTCTCTGCATCTTCCCATCGGGTGACTCCCATACCCTGAAGAGCACGCCCTCTCTGGTCTTCAACGAGTCCCATTGGGCCCAGTACGACTTGTAGGTGGCGCTCCTCGGTGCGATGTCCTCCCAGGTTGCTCTTGTCCCTGCCTCCACTTCCCTCAAGAGTGGCCCCAAGTCTGCATCCGCCAGCTGCTCCCTCCTCAGACCTGTGCTATTCCAGCAGTCCACAGGCATTGCCGTGACTACTCGGACTGCTGCGTCACGCTCCTTCTCTTCTACTCTTGTGTACTAGCGGCACTCTTCTGGACAGGGTCTTCGGGACATGGCGTCAGTGTTACCGTGGCTTTTTCCTCTACGATGTTCCGAGGTGAAGTCGTACTCCTGCAGCCTCCGGACCCAACGTGCTGTCTCACCTTCCAGGTTCCTAAAGCTCAATAGCCAGGTTAGGGCAGAATGGTCAGTCCTCAGGTGGAATGGCTGACCGTACAGGTACTTCTGGAAGTGCTCTATAGTCTTTACTACCACCAGTAACTCCCGTCGGGTGACGCAGTAGTTCTTCTCTGCCTTGGATAGCGTCTTGCTGTAGTAGGCTATCACCCGCTCATGGCCGTCCTGGATCTGCGATAGGACACCTCCAATGCAATGGTCGCTGGCATCGGTGTCCACAATGAAGGCGCCACCCGTTTGTGGGAAACCCAAAATTGGAGCACTGCACAGGGAGTCCTTTAGGTGCTGGAAAGCGTTTTTGGCGTCCTCCGTCCACACATAAGGCCGGTGTTCCTCTGTCAGGCGGGTGAGGGGTTTGGCGATGTTGGAGAACCCCTTTATGAAGCGGCGGTAATAACTGCACAGCCCCAGGAAACTGTGCAACTCTTTCTTATCCTTTGGGCGAGGCCAATCTCTCACAGCCTGTGTCTTCTCCGGGTCTGTGGCAACCCCGGTTGCTGAAACTATGTGGCCCAAGTAGTTGACTGGCACTTCTTCGCGTTCAGCTTCAAGTTGGTCGCCTGCAGTCTCTAGCACCTTATTCAGATTCTTGAGATGGTCTTCAAAAGTCTTACTGACGATGATGATGTCGTCCAGGTATAGCAGGCAGGCGTCGTAAGTCAGTCCTCTCATCACTGACTCCATGAGGCGTTGGAAGGTAGCTGGTGCGTTGCAGAGGCCAAAGGGCATAACCGTGAACTGCCAGAGCCCTTGGCCTGTCAAGAATGCAGTCTTCTCCTTGTCTATTGGGTCTAGAGCTACCTGCCAGTAGCCCGACTTCAGGTCCAGGGTCGAGAACCACTATGCACCAGCTAGCGTGTCCAGGGTGCCGTCAATCCGGGGTAAGGGGAAACAGTCCTTCTGGGTGACAGCGTTCAACTTTCTATAGTCTATGCAGAAGCGCAGCTTGCCGTTCATCTTTGTCACCAAGACTACAGGGTCCCCTTGCTTCGCCACCGGAACGCATCTATGTGATTGCCGAATAGGCCAGGCGTCCCCGGTGTCGATGCGGTGAAGCACTTTGTCCGTGCGGCCGTAGTAACTGTCGCCTTGGCTGAAGACGCTCTGGTATCGCCTCAGCAGTTGTCGAACTTTCTCCAGCTGTTCTGCGGTCAGGTGGTCGGCCTCCCTCTCCAGTAGGCCTTCTAGCCGGGGCCCCAGGTGTTGCGTCGGAACCGGCTCCTGTGTCTTGTCGATTGCTGTTACGCTCACCACGGGCTCGCACGTTCCCAACTCTGTCCCGGCCTGGACGTCGAGATCGGTGTCCGTTGGATTTAGCAGTCTCACTGGCACCTCCTCTCGCGCACGGCAGCAATGCCCTGGCTACACACAGTCCGTGTACAGGCGTCTTCTGGTCTAGCATCATGTACCTGGTTCTCTGGCCTTCCAGTCGCGCCGTCACCACCACCTCACTCCTCGCGGGGACAACCACATCTTCGTTCAAGACGACCCTGCAGATTTCAAGGCGCTCTTCGGGTTGACGGAGTATAACCTCTTCTCCGTTGAGCCGCAAGACCTTCTTGCCGACGTCGGCCGTCGCCTCATGGCTCCTGAGGGCATCCAATCCCAGTATCACCTCCTCGGCCACTTTCGCGACGAACACCCACAGACGTACGGTGCTCCTTCCCAAGGTCAGCTTCAGCAGGGCCTCCTTCTCCACAGACAAGGTGTCGCCCGATGCCGTGACAAGCTGGTATGGTCGGCTCGGCTTCCTTGTCGGCAAACCCTTCGCCACGTCAGGTCTGATGATGGTCACGGCCGCCCCGGTGTCCACCAGCACGCGGCACGGCTTTCCTCTTACCCAACCGTCCGCGATGAGGCTGTCATCCATACGCCGGCTGACGGCGCGCAGTGTCACTCGAGCGGATGGTGGTGATGGCGCCGACGTGCCCCTCTCCACGACGGCCCTTATTCCTTTCTGGCTGCTCTTCCTGGTGTGGGCAGCTTCTCTGCAGGTGTCCGGGCTGTCCACACCCCCAACACAGGCCACTAGGTATTCGCCGGTGTCCCTCGGCTGGTATTCTGTCTCCGGTGTAGCGGACACTCCTCGTTCTCGACGTCGGGATAGGTGTTACCTTGGCCGCCTCCATCCTTAATGCTGCCGTTAGCCCCTCGTGGATTGTTTTATAATCGCCGAGCATTAGGCGCTGACGAATCTCCGTGTCCCGTACCCCGTCAACGAAGGTGTAGGCAGCTTCCCGGGACACGAACTCTGGTGGGAGGTCGACTAGGGCCTTGCTTGCCAGTTATTCAACTGCCAGGGCGAACTCCTGCAGCGTCTCCCCCGGCTGCTGTGACCTTGCCTTTAGCTGGCTGCGGTACGCTGCGGCTAAGCGGTGGTTTCCGAAACGATTCTCCAGGGCCTCCCATATGTCCTTGTCTGTACCGCGTTCAGGACTTCCGCGGCCCGTCCCTGGAGGCTGGCTATTAACTGTGTAGCCTCCTCCTCCTCCTCCTCCTCCTCCTCCTCCTCCTCCGGTGACCATCTGTTGTGCTTAGCCACTGTGTCGAACTGGCGGCGGAAGACTTCAAACGTTGACGCGCCGTCATATTTCGGAGGTTTGACGCGCGCCGATGTTGTGTCGCGTCCCGGTGCGTCGGCCTTCAAATCCTTCAGCTTCCTGCCGACGACGTCCTCCACCATGGCGTTCAGGGACTTGACGGTGCTGTCGGCCTTTCCCTCCAAGTTGTTTACGCGGTTCGCAAGGTCTTCGACGTCTTCCACCACGGCGTTCAGGGACTTGGCGTTACTGTCGGCCTTTTCCTCTAGGTCATTGAAGCGGTTCGCCAGGTCCTCGACGCGCTCGTCCACTTGGCCCATCCGCTTGCCCAGCTCCGTCACGTCATCAGTCACGCCGGCCAACTGTTCCTCAAATTTGGCGGCGAGGACCTCGTTCGCCTCCTTCATTTCCGTGGCCAGACTGTCGTTCGCTGCCCTCATTTCTGTGGTCAATTCGGTCTTTATTTCTTCCATCTTCTCGGTGATGTCGTTGGCCGTCTTCATTTGTTTCAACTCTGCGGCCAGGTTATTTGCCGCTTCTGTTTTTGTTGTTAACTCGTTCATCTTCGCGGCCAAGTTGTTATTTGCCGCTTCCGTCTTCTCTGTTAATTCGGCCTTCATTTCCATCATCTTCTCCAATTTTTTTTTTTTTTTCCAATGCCGCGTCCATGGTTGTAATGTTCGGTGATGTTATCGTCCCGCTTCCTGACACCAGTGTGACTTTGTGGGTTCGTGAAATGAAAAGTCCGATTGCACCACTCAAAAATGTTCTTTATTTCCACCGACTTACAGTTCAACACTTGCCAATTACACAGAATTACGTAATGCACACAATTACGATTCACCAGTTCGTCCGTTACAGTTCCACTTGCACTCGTAATTACGTAAACTCCTCCGACGCACGTACGCAGTCCGTCCCCTCACTGGGCGCTCCTCACAGCTCGCCAGGAACTGACTGACTCAATTCACTCACTGCAGCCCTTTTTATAGGGATATCGCCGTTTTCTCGAAGCCTCTAGTTTCCGTGAATCACCGCGAAAGTTCCAGAGGACAGGGGAAGGGGAAAGGGGCGGCAAGCGACAAGTGACACTTCCCTAATCAACCCCTCAATTAGTGACTGAGATTAATGGGAGGGTGTGGCTCGGCTGCCTCTGACCCCTTACTCAGCTGCCGTTGGTTGTGCTTTCCGCTAATTGGGTGACAATATTTTAAATTGAAATGTTTGGTAATCTATTTACAATTCTTAGGGTAGTTTGATATATGCGTGAGGAAGAAGTTGGCTAAACTTGATTATAATCTATCTCAACCTAGTTCAATCGCTTCACCGATGGCCCTTTAAACCCTTCAGGGGCCGAAAACGGATTCCCAATAAACAGAACAAGACATTTAAATTGTTAAATGCTGTAAAGATGCATCATAAATACAAATCCATATCTTCCATATTAAGTTATTTAAACAAAACAAAAACTGGTTTAAAATCCATTAAAGGCAGTATACATCTACAGTAATAAAACAGTGGAGACTACAGTAATAAATCGTTCAAATTTCACTTCTTTGTTTCACTGTAACAAAAGCCATTCTTTGTGCCGAACGCGCCTAATATTTGAATCATTTTTTGTGTATACGAGCTAATGTATGTATAGCTACGCAAGCGACGTCTCCGGTTTATGCTATACCAAGAGATAGTCATACGAGTATATGTTGCATTACACTGGAAAGAAAACTCTCTGTCAGCATCTGTTATTACAGTGTTTCTCAACCAAGGTTTCTGGTAGCCTTATGCAGCTGTTTTCATTCAGTATTTGTTATTTATACTCGCTCTGTATTCAGAGTGATTTCTTATAGCTATCAAGAGCTAAATGAATGGCACATTTGAAATTGTTAAATTTCAATGTTAACCATGGCTTATCCCCATAATGTAGCAAATAAATTACCTTGCATATGATGTATACAGGCTTCTGATATTACTGTAGAAAATCTGGAATATTTGTTGTGCGATTATGAAGGAGATGTTTAGGATATAGGTAGCAGTGACGTGTACTGGTCTACCGATGGCTTGTTAGCTACTCCATTGTTTGGGGGAAGTGGCGGGTTAACTGTGGGTGATGTGGATCAGCTATTACTAGCTATCCCTCTTTACGAAAAACAGTTAAATGGTAAAAAAAAAGTATTTTTATACCACTGGATGTAACAATGCACAATTTTTTAGTAATTTTCAGAGCTGTAAATTCATGCAAAACATTCACCTAATTGTACTTGCGCATATAAATAGCTCGTAACCTAATTGAGTATTATAATACTCAGAGGCCTCTTTATATTGGGGGGTAATAAATTTACCACGGCATCACCCCTCATACTTGAGAGAAAACACTTTCCTAAAAGGATACCACCCACAATCAAAAATGTCGCAACCATTTCGAAAATGTATAGTGTGTTGCAAAAAAGAAGTTCGCAAGGAAACCAATATTATTTGGTGTGAATCTGCAGATGTGCCCTTGGGTGTTTATTGAGGTTTGTAGGTGTACAATTCAAAAAGAACCCTTTAAGGGTACGTTTACATCCCTTATAGAACTAATTTAAATTTATTGTAAAATAGGAAGATTAAAATAATTGGCGTTAAATGCGTGTATGCGCAGGACGTCTGTACACGTCCATATCGCTTTGGGGCATTTCAACTTGGACGTCATATGACGCCCATATCGGTGAAAGGGTTAATTCTGCTGTAAACTTCTAGGTAGGAAGAGAGACAGAGATAATGAAACAAAATGGTTAAGCTGTTGATTGGTTTAGCGAAGTTAATGGGCATTTTCCTTTATTTGCATACGTACGATAAACCCCTCTTAAGTACAGTACTGTAAGTAGTTTTCTGATCACTGCTCTGTGAGAGCTAATTTCGGAGAGAGAAAAGTGTGCAAATGTTTTGATTCATATATACTTAATAGCCCCACATTTTATCTTTCTGTTTCACGTACCGGATAGATGTGTTCTGGACTCTTCAGTTCTGAAAGGAATATTTACAACAGATATATACACAATAGTATGCTATATACAGATTAGACAGAAGACAGATGAAATTATACACACCATTAACTTATTATGTTAAATTAAGCTACATTTTATTTAACAATTATTAAAGGATGCTGCTATTATATAACACTGTTGCATTCCTATACCAGGCAGCTCTCTTGCAACGAGGTCTATATCGAGTTGAATGCTGATTAAGATGTTACTGTTTATAGTGTTGAATTGCTTCTGATATTTAACACTGTTTCCGGTACATCTCTCATACCGCTTAAGCCCAAACACTTTTGTATATGCAATTTAAAATCAGTAAGCTTTTCATCATGGAGCAGACTGGTGCTTCAACAGAAATGAAACACAATCGAGGCAAACCTTTAAAAAATAGCATGAGGCAAATTTTCAAGCATTGTTTCAAGGTGCTTAAAGAAACCTGGAATCATCTATAAAAAATATTGAGAAAGAAACTGGTGATCTCCTTGGTGTTTCCGCAAGTAGTGTGCATAATGTTAGAATGGAACAACAAGCATCCGGAATTCTAAGAACACCAGGAAAATTGCGTAAATGCAAACTGTGCATGGAGAAGTAAGACAATTTTATGAAAAATGTTATATGCAGTAAAGTGCCTAATTATTTTTTCAGAAATGAACCGTACTCTAAATAAAGTTTTGAATGCGCTAAATTCTGACACAGACTTGCTGAATTTTTCTCGAAATACTCTCCACCAGTTGCTGATAGATATTGGATTGAAATTACAAAAGCGAGGGTGTAAATCAGTTATAGTGGACAGGGAAGGCATTGTTATGTGGAGACATAAATATCTGCAATAAAAGAAGTGAAGATGTGGAAGCTCTATGGACTCATTGATGAGGTTGTTGAAAGACCTGTAATCAGCAATAGTAGTAGTTCAAGCGACTGCAAATATATATCGGGAGATGACAATGCATCTCTATCAGGAGTTGACTTTTACAGGTATCCGATTAAAGGTAACCATTATGTTACTGCACAATTCTATTAATATTCCAATTTATGGATTTAATAAATTAATGTGTAACCCGTCTAGAAGTTAGCACTGCTATATGTAATGCTAGTGTTACACAACTTATGTGCGTGCATGCAGCGTCTAACACGTGGTGAGTTGGGTCAGCTCCGCCTTGTTTACAGCAGGATTAAACTAGCCTGAGATAGAGTATAGTGCTGCGTTATCGATATAGGTGGTGCTTAATAGCCAATACATGTGCAGTGAAAGAAGACAGTATTATTGGTGGTGTACATATTGCATCATAAACAGCATTATTTTCACCATTTCTTTCATTCACCGTTGAATATCTCCTATCCAGTTGTTCAAAGATGTTAATCATTAAAAGAAATATATGGTACATTGCTGCCAGGGGAATTTGAGAGATAAAACAGATGTTGCCTCATGCTGCCTATATGGGCATATCTAAGCGTGTGAAAATAAGTCAATAAGGGGCAAATTATACTATGGCTTCAGAGTAGGGACACAGCATAAATATACTGTAAAATTTGGGGACAAGTTCTAAGAGTTCAAGAAATCCAACGAATGGCAGAACCTGTGCCACCCAAAATAAGAAATTGCTGCACAAGGTGTTGTGCCAGACCAGAATGCTAGTGTAGCATGTGACTACAGACACAGTACACAGAGTTATTGGTACTTCATTGTTAATTCATTTACCTATCCATTACCATGCACGGAGATCTACAACTGCCTAATCAAAGAATTAAAGACAGAGTACATGTTTTCAATTGAGCATCGCTAGCCAGGGGAAAACCTCCAAGCCAATCTGATAAAGTGTCAGCATCCAGAGGATCTCACAACAGGTACAGAAACTATATTTTCTTCCATCCTGAACCTGTGAGGGAAGTAGTAAAGCTAGAATGCAGTACCTATGATTGTGTTTTGGAAAAATGTCACATTTGAAATGTAATACAGTGTACAGTAACTTAATTAGTGCAATTTATTGTAATTAAAATATCTATATAAGGCAACCTTGATATAACCCTTCACCCAAAGTTGGTAAGAGAATAGTGATTAGATTCATAGGGAATGGCTTTAACTCTTTGGATTAGCTGCTATTTTAATTTATCTCTGAAACTTCTGTCCTGTATTCCCATGGATAATCAACAGTATTCTGTACTGCATTCAATAAACAGTACTTTATGGGTAATTTTTAAAATCAAATCAAAATTGATTACTGTTATAATTAACATAAATTAATAAATTGAATAAATTTTGAACAGTAGTAACTGTGATATAAGAAAAAAATTCCATTAATAATATTGTTACCAAAATTAATAAATTAAATGTCATAAAACATTAAAATATACAGCTAAATGTGAACTATTACTATTATCTACAATTGCTAAATGTGATAAATAAAGTCTAAATTTCTAAGCAAAATAAAATATTAAAATAAGCAAGCAAATAAGCACATAAAATTATGAAAATAAGCGTCAAATTAGGCAAAAATGAATTCACGCAAATACGATGATAAATAGTTTCACTGAACTCTTACCTCATTGAAGGTTGTTACAGTACACAAAGGAGGTCATCCTGAGATTTTGCTGTGTAAAACTCCGCGTCTGTCAGTAAAAATGGTTTGCATAGTAAAAATGTTGTGTTGAAACCCCTAAAGCTGAACACAAGTCTTTGAAAAATGTATCACTAGAACTCGATTGCTCACTAACACTGCTTTTATTAGTTGTTAGTTTAACTTAGATTTATGCTATTTGACACATCGTAAAGTAAGTAGAAAAATTTTCCTGCGAAATTAGCACAAATAAGTACAAACAAACAGTTAAAAGTTAAAAACTGCTCATCTAGGTGTGTCTTAGAAAGTATAACCTCCCAAAGTTGAAAAAGTTAATCATTTTGCTTAGAAATCCAGGCTTTAGCGATTAATTATCCACTAATATTGAAGTATATGACAAATACTAATTACACTTTTTACTGCAATTATTACAATAACTCCTGTACATAACTTGCTATTCTATTGTTACTAAAATTCAAATTCAGACATTTCCAAATTTTAAATCTGTTTTTCTGAAAAATAATAGCCTGTGCTTGGAATTAACTAATGCATTGTCAAACTAGTATATGAGGTATGTTCTAAAACTTCTGGAACTTTGTCCAGATCCATATATGCAAATTGTATTAGTAATAGTTTGTCTTTTAAACAGTATGTTACCAACATCACATGATTTTTACATTTTCTGAAAATTATCTGAAAGTGGAAATGTCAATGTTGTATCTGAGCACTACACTTAGGAAAAGCGAAGAAACTAAGTTAAAAGTTAAAATAAAGGACACGAGAGCATACTTAGCTGTGATAATGACATACTTTTAGGAATCCTTTCATGGAAGTGTTGAAAACAGTGTTGTTGTATAAATTAAATTAATTGGGAGTCGATTAATGACACAAAACAACACTTATTTTTAAATTTTCCCGGAACTGGTTTCTGAGGCCTTCCCTCTATCTTCAGCCGGACATCGACTTGTTCTCATTGGTGTAGCTGGCAATATTTTGTCATCGGTCTCCTCTGGTGGCGGTTCGAGGAACTTGCTGAACAAATCTTTCTGGGGGATGTCGAAATTGAATACTTTGTTCCTATTTTTTAAATAAACAAAACATTCAACTAGCTCCAGTGAACCATTACTCCTTAAAAAATCCTAATTTGCTCAAACATCAAAGATGCCATTCCATCTAACAAAAAATCTGGTATATATCAAATTGAATGCTGTGACTGTAGTCAAATTTATATTGGAAAAACCAAAAGAAATTTAGAAACAAGAGCAAAGGAACACTTTAGGAACATGAAATACAAACAATTAGAAAAATCAGCAGTTACCACGCATTTTTGGGAAAAAAACCACAACATAAATCCAGAACCAAAATTACTAAAACATACAACAGGAAAAGAAGAACTGTCCACATGGGAACAAATCTTTATTTCAAAAAATAGGAACAAAGTATTCAATTTCGACATCCCCCAGAAAGATTTGTTCAGCAAGTTCCTCGAACCGCCACCAGAGGAGACCGATGACAAAATATTGCCAGCTACACCAATGAGAACAAGTCGATGTCCGGCTGAAGATAGAGGGAAGGTTCCGGGAAAATTTAAAAGTAAATGTTGTTTTGTGTCATTAATCGACTCCCAATTAATTTAATTAATACTTTTAGGAGCTCTTTAACATATATACGGCCTGGAAGTTAAGTTTTAGGAGAACCTTGGATTCAATATTATCTTAAGTATATTGTTTTCTATATCATTATATACTTAAATCTATGGCCTAGGAGGAACGTTGCCTCCATGGTTATTTCCAGTAGGCCAACACTTGTTCTATAAGAAGTGGATATGCCACTTGCTTGCATCAACACATCCAGGAAGATTACTGATTAATCTCAGCGAGGGTGCTGGTGATCTAGCACACCAGCTACTAGCTCTGCAGGTTAGTACCAGGTACTTCTTAGGCAACCTTCTGCCCCCTCTAGGTGGCCTATGCCTGGCTGGACTTACCCATACCCAAGGGTGTCGAGAACCACTACCACCTCCGAGTCCTACCGAATCCGAATAACTTCCCCTCAGGAGGGGCTTGGATGTTCGGCCTGAAGTACTTCTAGTAATGTCTGAAGTACTGGGGGTCCACAGCACTTGCACCACAGCAGCTGAAGGGGTCGGAACCCACCCCCCCCCCCCCCCCCCCCCGCCTCACCCAGGGGACTATTATATCCTAAACAATTGTTGGAGACAAACTCAACTGACTTATAAACAATACTAGTCACAAGTATGCCTGTTTATATTCAATATCTCACATGATGTGGTATTCATTTTTTTCTTTCTTCGCTTGCCAAAATTCCTTACTTGTTTAGAGTACAAGTTCTTAAAGTGCATGCTTTTCTGTAACAGATGTCAGAAATATCTTTTCTCTCATATTCACCAGAAGCTGGGGATTTTGCAATGCTTCTTAAAATTTTAGGAGCTAAATGTTCCACTGTAGAACTCCTAAATGTCTTCCAAAAATGTACTACCTTATCCAGTCAATAAGATTTAGAAAAAACATAATTACTTTTTCTATTATATCCTCTACATCCCTTTCTAAGCCAGCATCAACATGAGCTCTATATGAATACATTACTGTTTTGTTTGTTGACTTTCCTATGATTTTAGTTTAAACCATAATTGTAGGCAAGGTTACTTTCCTATGCAAGACTCCCAGTGAATAAGTCTAATACAAAGGGATCAGAAAATAAGAGTTTCTTTTTGGTCTAATTAGACTGCTTTGGAAGCAGAATCCAACATATGTACCATAAACTAAAATTTGTTTTAAAATGAACTTAAATTTCAAAAAGACTAAAAAACCTTATTCACTTGTTATAATAAGGAAAATACTTCATTCACCATCCTCCTAGCAAAACTATATTCATTCTTTAAAAGAGATTGAGGAGTTATTGCTTGGCTTCTGCATATATCAGCTGTTGAAGCAAAATGGTGATTTGGTTAACTTAAGGAGATAGCATATAACCACTGTAGTTGAGACTTCAAACTATTGAGTACTTTTCATTGTGATTTTCTTTCTTTCTTTCTTTCTTTCTCTTCCCCCCCCCCCCCTTGTTCCATTTATACCCCGCCTTTTAACTCCTATGGTAACATCGGTGGCCGTTCTCCTTTGGAACATACCGAAGGTGTTAAGTCGTTATCTTTGGTTTTTAATCATTAGATCACGCACACATTCACACTCTCATTCATACTTCCAGACTCTGGGGAAGATGGGAAATTATCTTGGTCAGAGAAAAATCCCCACCCCCACTGCCGGGAATCGAACCCGGGACCCTATTGTGATTTTAATTTGCTATGAAAGAGTACTTTTATAACTGCAGTATAAAATATTTTTGATAGAGATAATGAATATTCAAAACATATTTGCGTAACATGTAATTTTTTCCATTGCCCAATCAGTAATAAATAAAGCAGTAAAATTAATATAATTTTGAGTCAAACTAGTACTCAAAGCTCTACTTATTGCTAGTGTTTACCTAGAACGTGTTTCGTTAGGATCTTCCTAACGTGTTCTAGGTAAATACTAGCAATAAGTGGAGCATTGAGTACTAGTTTGACTCAAAATTATATTAATTTTGTGCTTCATTGTATTACAGTTTACAGTCCTTACACATTGGAATAAGCAGTAAAATTTTTTGAAGCAAAAGGTTAGGAACAGTGATGTATTTAACATTTGAAAGTAATGAGTCGGTAATTCAGACACAAACATCACTTAAATTATCCTTACTAAACGGTTTGTCCCCATCGTCAGCAGTTATCTGACTGGTTGGATCCGTGGTTTCCTGAAGTGAGCTGGTTGTCTGTGAGATGAACTTCCAAAGAGAGTTTTCAGGCGGTAATTCGAAATTTAAAGTATACTGTTTGTTTTTATAATTAGCAACTTTTCCCAAACATTGAGTTCGGCTGCATTACTGGCTGGCTTTAATAGTTTTATATTTGGTACAATTTCATAATTGTAGACCAGAAATGGTGGGCTATTGCTGATTTTTCTATTCGTTTGTATTTCACACATCTCATATGTTCCTGGAATGTAATATGTAAACTTCTTTTATTTTTTACTATGTAGAACTTAGTCTGAGCAGTTGATTTTGTATATACCTGATTTCTTGTTTTCAGGTACTGGGTCTTTCAGGTTGTTGCATAATAAGTTTTTTAAACTGAATTTATTTATTGGGGCTAGGGTGATGTTGTACTTCTTGAATATCTTGTTGAATTTATGATGCACTCTGGGATGATATGTGAATTTTCTGAACTGTGTCTCAGTTTTTGATTCTGTTAATTTTGTGGTATCCAATATGTGTTTCTGTTTCTTGAATTTCCAAATTTTCTTTTCTATTAATTGTTTACTGTATTCATTAATTGCAGTTATGTTAATCATGTGGTTATATTCTTCGTTGTATTCATTCTTTTTCAATAGGATGTTGACTAGTCTATATGCTAAGCTGTCCAAAACTGCATGTTTGTGGGGTGTAGGGTTGTAGCTATCATTCTTGATGTAATTATCTGTTTGTTTTGGCTTCCTGTAGATGCCAAAAGATATGTTATTTAATTCATGGATTAACTTCAGATCTAAGAAAGGTAAGCCATCTTTTTCTATCTCTATTGTGAACTTTATTGCTCTATTCTGTATGTTCAATAGTTTTAAGGAATCTTGTATGAATTTATTTTTTATTTTGTATGAATTTATCATCAACATATCTATACCAGTATTTGAAGATGTATGGGAAGGATGATGTAATATTACTTTCAAAAGCAGTAAAATGTTTAGTTGAAGCACCTTAGCAGTAATATTTAAATAGTGCTAGCTATCTTAAGTATCCTAGGTTACAAATGAATAAAATGGTGAATTACAGTTCCACAACTGCCTTATCTTAATAATAAACAAGTGACTTACGATGAAATTTGTATTTACACACTGAATTAAGCATAATGTGTTGAATTAATTTCTGTCCCTCACTGAGAAACTTTCATTCTCACATCATAAAAACAGCTGCACAAATATTGTTAAACCACCAAAAAAAATTGTATCTTTTATCCAATCAAATCTGAGAGAATTATCCATAGGATTATTTACTATATACAACAGATACAAATATTCAAAACTTATCTACACTAATATTATACTTTATCCCAATAGAATCATACCTGACCATCAGGCATCACTCTGATAACCTCAGGCTCTTATGTATAAAGACTAAAATTGAGTCACGCCTTTTAAAACTTGTAACTTCACTCACATCCATTTAAAAAATCAGGAACATTTTCGAGACTGTTGCAGTCTCATCCTCAGCTGATCATGGGATCATCACAGTCGGTTGTTGTCTGGATCTCTTGTAATTGACTCCCTCTCTCGGAAAATTCTTGACATTAAGTTCAATAGACCACTCACTGATGGCACATCAAAATTTAGAATACGTGGAATGTTTTTTATAATAAACATTTTTTCCCATGTTGCAAGTTCAAGTTTTGTTGACAATGATTTTAGTATTTAGTATTTTAGTATTCAGAGAGTAAACCTTATGTTAGACAGTCCAGAATATGAAAAAATTCCAAAAAATCCATTATCCAAAAGTATCACTTCTGTTAATAAACCTTTATCAATTACAAAAACATTAAGTACATCTGAAAAATACAACTTAAAATCTTCCAACCCCACACTAAGGTTGTACTGTCTGCCAAAAATCCACAAACAAGACAACAGCATGAGACCCATCATCAATGGCATCAATTCACCTACATACCACATAGCAAAATGGTTAGTAAGAAAATTAAAATCATATGACAAATTTCAAAGTTTGGGAATAAAAAACTCCTTAGAATTGATAAATCACCTACAGAAATACAACATCCCGGAAAATCACATACTTGTTTCTTTTGACGTTAAGGCACTTTTCACAAGCATTCCAGTAGAAAAAATACCTACATTCCTCAAAAAATGGCTAACCCAGACTACAGCGGACCCCAGAGAAATAGATGGCATTATCAATCTTACAGATTTATGCATAAGGAATAATTACTTCATGTTTAACCAAAAATTCTATAGACAATCAAAAGGATTAGCAATGGGGAGCCCACTTTCGCCTATTTTAGCAGACCTATACATGAGCTATTTTGAAACACACATAGTAAAGGTCTTCCCACAGATTTATAAATTTTGGCAGAGATATGTTGATGATATTTTTGCTATCATTCCGGAAAAACTTAGAGAAGATTCTCTAAAATTACTAAACCTGCAAGATAATCACATCCAATTTACTATGGAAGTAGAAAGAGACAACACCCAACCCTTTTTGGACCTCAAGATAACTAGAAATCGTCATGGTGTAGATTTTGGAATATACAGGAAGCCCACACATAGATAATTACATAAAGAAAAATGAATACAACCCAGTTTCACATCAACTAGCTGCCTTTAGAAGTCTAATTCACCGGCTATACAACGTCCCACTGAGTAAGGATGAATTTTTGAAAGAACAACAACACATAAAAGACATAGCGGTATTAAATGGATTCAACCCAGCCATCATAAGGAACATGATGAAGAGGAAAGAAAAACTGAAGATAAGATCAAAAAATACCACTTTCACACCACTTAATAACACAAATTGGCAATATAGAAAATTAACCTACCATCCATGGGCTTTTAGAAAATTTGAACGAATCTTCAAAAGACTAAACTTAAAACTAGCACCCCAAAACAAATTCAGTCTGAGGAACCTGCTAAATAAACCACTGAAAAATACAATCCCCAACAATTTGAAATCAGGAATTTATCAGATTAATTGTGAAACCTGTGAAAAAAGCTACATAGGAAAAACTAAGAGAAACTTATTAAATTTTAGATGAGTCGCATTTTTTACACATCTGCTTCACTTTCGTACCTATTTTGTGCGTCAGTCGCACAAGAGCCATAGATGCAAACGAAGATTTGCGAAACATGTCCTCAAAATAGGTACGAAAGTGAAGCAGATGTGTAAAAAATGCGACTCATCTAAAATTTAATAATTTTTCGCTTCACTGTGGTGTTCCAATACAGTTGAATCTCGATATAAGAGAAACTTGTTAACCAGGCAAAAAGAACACCAGAGGAACATTAAGTTGAAACAAACAGAAAAATCTGCAGTTTCACACCATTTTTGGACAGAAGACCACAACATTGGCCACAACATTAAACTGTTAAAATCTTTAAGTACACCCTTAGAATTGGATATTTGGGAAAAAATATTCATAAACAAAAACCGTGATAAAGTTATAAATTTGAAATCCCAGCATTAAATGAAGTATTAAAACTTAGTGCCCCTAACACCAGATGGCAGAGTGATCGGAGCTCCGTAGTAGTGGAAGAAGAGGGAGGTTCATTTAGTCACCAAACAGCTGATGATGAGATCGAATGATCTTGAAAACGTTTCAATTATACAAGTAAGTGAAGACTGAGTGTAAACATAGTGACTCATAAATTCAAACTTAAATATGAAGAATACTTCACTGCTAATAATGCTTCTGCTTTTAATATTTATGATTTTAGTAGTTTGATCTCCTTTCTGATGTGGTAGTTGTCATTCCAGAAATGAAAAGCAACTGCCAATTTTTCTGTTTGTTTATATTTTATGTTCCTACGGTGTTCTGTTAATCTAGTTTTTAAATTTCTCTTTGTTAAACCAATATAAAATTTGTCACATTGGAGAGGAGATCAAACTACCTCAACCATTGTCAACAAAACTTGAACTTGCAACATGGGATAACATTTTTATTATAAAAAAAACATTTCACATATTCTAAATTTTGATGTGCCATCAGTGAGTGGTCTATTTAACTTACGTAAAGAATCTTCCAAAAGAGGGAGCTAATTACAAGAGATTCAGACAACAACCAACTGTGATAAGTTGCTAATCGGCTGGGGATGAGACTGCAACAGTCTCGAAAACGTTCCTGATTTTTAAAACAGACATGAGTGAAGTTACAAGTTTTAAAAGGTATGACTCAATTTTAGTCTTTATACATGAAATTAGCTTCACTGTTAGCAACACTTTTATTTATAACTATTCAAATCAGGCTCTTAGCTTGACACTGTTACAGATTTTAAATTCCCTTCTTAAGGATTTCATTATTCCTTTTCCTTAAAAAGCTTTATAAAGCTATAGTTATCGCCAAACAATTTAGCATGTGAAAAATTCTTTGGAATTGGTGGACAAGCCTATACCAGGGCTGTAAATATTGTCTTGGACCTCACGCCTCTCACCATCACTAAGCAATGGAAACAACTCATTAGTTAACCTGTCCAGTCAATAAGGTACTCAAGTTATTTAGTGCAAATAGCGAAACTAACCGTGTTTGTTTTACACGAGTTTTCACTTAGAAGTGAAGAGAAACGTTTTATACGGGTGCCTGTTTATTGTTTCTTGTTTGTGGTAGTGTGGTGAAAATTCGGTAAAATAGAGCCTTCAGAAGACTGCAGTGATATAACTGGCAGTGATATAGCCTGGTGTGTAGCAGTGTCAGGGGATCAACTTTCTGCTCACACTGAGTTTACTTATCTAGTGCTGCAGTAGATTCAAGAGCAAAGGGTGTGAGGTGGATTGGAAGGATCACAAAAGAGTGACTCACTCCTTAGTTTGTTATTTGAAAACTCCAGATGCCAAATTGTTTCGCGATACTTATACTAGGGTAAATATGTTTGTGATACACCTAATGAACAAGATCACTGTTTAATGCAAAATTTCATTTGCAAACTTAAATATCTTGTAACTAGAAGTACTTTGGTTGGTAATCTGATTATAAATAAGAGTAGTTTCAATCTTACCCTTTACCTGATGTTTCCCTCTCTTCTTTCTCTTTAATTCCTGTTTGACAAGATTCTAGATGCAAATCTTCAATACCCGATTGATCTGTCCCTGATGTCCTGAGTGCACAAAGGCACTTGAAGTTTGACATGATACAGCTGCAAAACTGGCATTGCTGCAGATTCTTGATTCTTTAGTGATGACTTTTGCCTAATTTTTTCTTTATCTGTAGGAACGATTTTCATTAGTAATATTTTTTTATGTGACTTTAAGGCAGTGGTTAAAGGATCTGGAGATGAAAGAATAGGATCTTTCACTTGGGGAATGATTCTTTTTGGAACTTTAGTAACTGTTATTTTCCTTCTGATATTTATACTTGATGCCGATGGTTCTACACATTTTATTTTCATTGCCTTTATTAAAAGCACCAGCTGAATTAACTGGTACAGGTTTTGCCTGAGTAATACTGCTGCAATCTGTTTTAAAAATTGGCACTGTCATTCTTGGTGCCCCTGAATATGGTGCATGATCCTGGACAATCATTTTTTTGTTTATCACAGTTTATTTCAGTATTGGCTGGACCAGTACCAGTTTCCAGTCTTTTATTTTCTTCCAATGATGTAAAGGGTTCATTCAGTACCACAGGAGTGAGAACGTTAGCTGCATCAAAAGCAATGTCTGAAATCGGATGAGCACTAGGATGAATCATTTCTAGGATATCATAACTTATTTCAGCATCCAGTTCGAATTTTTCATCACTTACATCCAATGTTTCTGTAAAAGGATCAAAGTCTTCATTCACTTCCACTGTCTCAGAATGAGAGGCACTGTTTGCATGAAATTCAATATCTAAATTCTTATACTCAGGAAGAAAATTGCAATGATTAATTATATGTGCTTCACAGTTTGTTTTGGTATTGGCTGGACCAGTACCAGTTTCCAGTCTTTTATTTTCTTCTAATGATATAAAGGGTTCATTCAGTGTCACAGGCGTGAGAACATCAGCTGCATCAAAAGCAGTGTCTGAAATTAGATAATCATAAAGTGAATCACTGGTATGAATCATTTCTTTGATATCATAACTTATTTCATCACCCAGTTCCAATTGTCCAACACTTATATCCAATGTTTTTATAAAAGGATCAAAGTTTTCATTTACTTCCACTGTCTCAGATTGAGAGGCATTGTTTACATGACATTCAACATCTAAATTCTCACATTCAGGAAGAAAATTATTCTGATTAATTGTGTGCGCTTCACAGCTTCTTTCAGAAATGGCTACACCTTCAATATTTTCAGCCAACTCTTCTGTCTCACATGTGCAAACACTACTTCTTGAAGTATGACATGCATTAAACAAAGTAGGAACCATTAATTCTGGTAAAATACTGTCTAATTGTGTTTTAACGTTCTCATTCTCAGATTTACCAGACAGTGCGGCAACATCTACTGATTGTGTTTCAAAATCTTTATTCTGAGATATATCTGGGAATATGGCAACACTTTCAAAAGTTGAAGTCTGAGCTATGGGAGAGGAGGGACTAACAATAACTGCTTCTTGAATATTGCTATTTTTTTGGTTACTTAAACGTGTTTCAACATATGTCTCACCTGGTGTGCGACACATTGCTTCGTTGTTAGCTATCTGTTCCATTCCAGTCATTAAAATGTCTTCACGGTTACCAACAGTCCTTCGTTTTTTAGTGATGGGTGACTGATTACTTTCTCTGAGCTCCTTTTGCCGTTTTATTTCTGTTCTTGATAACATTTCTGACTGTGATTTTAAAGGCCCGACTATTTCAGGTTTCTTTTTAACTCTCTCAAACGAGACATTATGTAATTCAATAGCAGATGTTGAAGCCTGAAAATCATTAGTTGAAAGACTGTAAGCAATTCCCTGTTTTGACGATGTTTCTCTTATGGGTGGGATTCTACTTTTTTGTTTCTCTTCTGTAATTACGGGCAAAAATATTGGTTGTGATTTTAAAATTTTTACATTCCCTCGATTACGATCAAGTGTCCCAGCTTTTAATATGCTTCGAGAGAACTTTCTGATGGGTGCTTTGATTTCTTCTGCACTTGTTTTCAGTAGTCTTGAATGGAGTGCACCATTATCCATCTGATTTGTCCCAGAGGTACTGTTTCTTTCAATGCTTATGGCTGAACTCCCAGCTTTTAATATGCTTCGAGAGAACTTTGTGATGGGTGCTTTGATTTCTTCTGCACTTGTTTTCAGTAGTCTTGAATGGAGTGCACCATTATCCATCTGATTTGTCCCAGAGGTACTGTTTCTTTCAATGCTTATGGCTGAACTCCCAGCTTTTAATATGCTTCGAGAGAACTTTGTGATGGGTGCTTTGATTTCTTCTGCACTTGTTTTCAGTAGTCTTGAATGGAGTGCACCATTATCCATCTGATTTGTCCCAGAGGTACTGTTTCTTTCAATGCTTATGGCTGAACTCCCAGCTTTTAATATGCTTCGAGAGAACTTTCTGATGGGTGCTTTGATTTCTTCTGCACTTGTTTTCAGTAGTCTTGAATGGAGTGCACCATTATCCATCTGATTTGTCCCAGAGGTACTGTTTCTTTCAATGCTTATGGCTGAACTCCCAGCTTTTAATATGCTTCGAGAGAACTTTCTGATGGGTGCTTTGATTGCTTCTGCACTTGTTTTCAGTAGTCTTGAATGGAGTGCACCATTATCCATCTGATTTGTACCAGAGGTATTGATTCTTTCAATGCTTATGGCTGAACTATTACAAACAGAAACTGAAGGATTATATGACCTTTTTATATTTGGAACAGAGGCTCTTTGTTTCTTAATGCAAGATGTGAAGATAAATTCTCCATGTTTTTCTTTCTGTTTAGTTGCTGTACCTTTTGCCAGCAGCTTGGGAGGCGATTTTAATAAGTTTCCATTTTCTTCCTCACTACGGTTGAGGAATTGGCTTGCATCAAAGAGAGAGATAAAAGATTGGGTGTTTAAGGGATTAGGGGCAAGTATTGCACTGCATGTAGGCTTTGATAATGGTTTTATTTCGTTTAGCTTACTTACTGCCAGTGGTCTTCGTTTATTTCCTACTCCTTTCTTCTTACTTACCGCTAATGGTCTTGGATGTGATTTTAACCAGTTCACATCTTCTAGTTCCATGTGGTCTGTCCCAGACGTTATAACATTTCCTGCATGAAAGGAAATTGTTGACGTCTGTAGGACAGGTGCTGAATGACTAGGGGCAACTGTTACTCGTGGAATACAAATGGATAGTGTTCTACTGAAGGGTGGACTAATACTTAGTAGTGACAGAGGTTTAGGAACATTTGTGTTTAGATCTGGAAGTGATGGTACAGGTGTAGGAGGAATAGAAGTTCTGGATATACTCATTGCCGATGTAGGAGCAGTTGACAATTCTGGTTGGAGATCCACATCCATAGCCATCTGAAATTACAAGATTAATTGTAATTAAATTTAAGTAATCTCTGTATTATATAACATGTCAAAGTTGTGAGCAATGTGGAATTTAACGTACCAGAAATTCTGTATTTTTTATTGCACAAGCTTTCATTTGTTGATGGTTATAAGGAAGGAGAAAAATTACAAAATAAAACACATTCTGACTTAGAATATTACCAACTAGATGGAGGGGAAAAACATGAGAAACACACATTAGATTTTTAAAGCCAATCTTCAAACACACTTTTTTGAAAGCCTACAAAACATATGGAAAGCGCACACTCAGATGCTTCACCGTCCACCTCTGTAGCATGGTGGTAGTGTGTCTGCCTCACATTCAAGAGTTCCTGAATTTATCTTGAGTTATCTGGATAAGATGTTTTACAGGGTTTTCCATTATCATGCAAGATGAATATCGGGTAACTCTAAGCCGATATGACTTACATTGGAGAAGGGCATTAATTTAAAAAAATAAAATAAAAGATCCTAAGATAGGCTGTACCCTCCTATGCATTGAATATGACTCTCTTCCTAATAGCAGAAATATAATAAATGTTATCTTAAGAACTGAGAAAGTGGTACTAAACTTGAATATGGCCAAATGTAAGTTCTCATTCATTCCTTAAAACACCTTTCAAACCATGTACTAGTAACACGTTCATCACAACTAGCGCTGATGCTTCCACTGCCACCACTTCCTTTCCTAATAATTTTAAAAATATGACACAATAGGAATAGAAGTCCATATCACTTCCAGTTTATTTCAGTATTCACCATACAAAATAAGCCCAAAATCCATTAAACTTGAGAATTACCTGACATTCTGATGGAACCCAGAGTTATATTATAACTCATTTTCACCAAGTATATAGTTACCACAACCGTAAGCTTTTTATTTTATCTTTCATTTGTCAAATGTGAGAATGCACAGTTGTATTAAAAATTGTCAGTTTTTCATCATTATTATATTCTGTCATGAATTGTAATAGTTTCTATTTACATGGGCTATCAATGATACCTGATTACTCTCTGCCCGACTCGGTAGCATGGTGGTAGCGTGCCTGCCTCACGTTCAAGAGGTCCTGAGTTCGAATCTTGGTCAGCGTGAGTTACCTGGATAAGGTTTTTCCGGGGTTTTACCTTATCCTGAAAGACGAATGTCGGGTAACTCTAAGCTCTATGGACCCTGGCCACATTTGAGCAACATTTCACCCATTCCATTCATCGTCCGATATGACTTAACGTTGGAGGACGTAAATTAAAAAACTGATTACTCTGATACACACAACCCATGAGCAGGCAAATCTGGAAAAGTAGAAATGCTAGAACAGCACAGAGTAGCAGTGGTTGAAACCCTGGCTATGGCACTGAATTTTACAGTTCTGATTCTACCTTTCATTGTAATAGCCATTTAAGATTTATAAATGCTCTAGCTCCTAGCATTTGCTTTTGAAATATAATATTAATATTGGAATACCATAAAACTATAAATAGAAGTATTTATAAACAGTGGAGCTTCATCAGTAAAACCTTTTTAAACCACTTCTCGAACTGTAAAAACACTTAAGCTCCACTTACATTTAAAATTAGGACATATTTCAAGGACCCCGCATCATCATCGTCAGCTGATGTTCGACTAGTACTTCAGGTGACTGCCTCCCTCTCCTGGCGCTGTTCAGTGAGTTGAATTACGTCATCTACTATATGAATTTCAAAGTTCATGGCTCTCTTTTTATTCTTTAAAAGGTGTATATTTTCCCAAACTGTTAATTCCCAATACTTTTTTGCCAGTACCAAAAGTTTTATGTCTTTGAAAATATTATGATTTTTTGATCAGAAATGATGGGCTATGGCTGATTTATCTGTCTGTTTGTATTTTATGCATCTCATGTGTTCATTCATCCTTGTTTCTAGCTTTCTTTTTGTTTTTCCAATATATTTTGTGGCAATCCTCACATCGTACACTATAAATTCCGGATAGTTTGTTGGTTGGACTTGTGTTTTTGAGCAGGTGATTTAGTATGTTTCTCAGTTCCTCGTAGGGGAGGGGATCCGTCCCCTCCAGCTGCCATGGTGCGGACGCTGCAGACCCCTAGCACTCATGGTACCTCTGACATTACTAGAGGAACCTCAGGCCGAACATTCGAGCCCCTCCCTAATTGCGAGTCGTTCGGATTGGGTTGGACTCGAGAGGGCAGTGGTTCCCAATATCCGTAGGTGATCAGGTAGTCTCCGGATGGGGTTGTGGGAAGCCATTAATATTCCTGCGTGCTAGCCAGCATAGCTAGTAGGTGTGCTAGATCACCAGGCAGCCCCACCGAGGTCATATTGGTAGCCTTCCCATTTTGGAGTTGGCACGCATAAGTGGCATATCCACTTCCATCCCGTCTTGAGTCCATAGGACTAGATGGGGGGGGGGGCCTTGTTAGTCTCTAATTCTTGCCCTATGGAGAGCCCCATGGAGACGCCGGGCGCCCTTTTGTGACAGCTCGGTAACTCCCTGGTTGAAGGAGGCCTGGGTCCTTGGTCCTAGGGGTCCAGGACTAATGGGAGTAGAACCTCTGACATTAACGTGTTGTAATTGTTACGTGGTACTAGTTGTATATGAAATTGACGGAAAATGTTTTTAAATTTATTAAAAAGCCTTAGGATGATATGTGAATTTGCACTATACTTTCTTTGGATCATCAGCTTTTAAAGTTCTAATGTCCTTGATAGTTTTCCGGCTTTTATGTTTATCATTTTTTTAATAAATTTTGGATCAAAGCCATTCACAATTGCAACATGTTTAATGTGATCTACTTTCTTGTTATATTCTTCCATAGTCAATGGAATGTTCACTAACCTATGGATTAAACTGTGAAATACGGCATATTGGTGTTCTTTTGGGTTGGAGTTATTGTTTTTAATGTAGTTATCCACATGTGTTGATTTTCTATATATGCCAAATTCTAATTTATCTCCTTTTCTCATAATTTTTAAATCCATCTTGTTCTGTTTCAATAGTGACCAACAAGACCAATCTATAAAGTTTACTATTTAAACAGAACAAGATGGATGGTTACCGTTTTATAGAAAATTAATACATGTGGATAACTACATTAAAAACAATAACTCCAACCCAAAAGAACACCAATATGCAGTATTTCAGTTTAATCCATAGGTTAGTGAACATTCCATTGACTATGGAAGAATATAACAAGGAAGTAGATCACATTAAACATGTTGCAATTGTGAATGGCATTGATCCAAAATTTATTAAAAAAAAATTATAAACATAAAAGACGGAAAACCATCAAGGACATTAGCACTTTAAAAGCTGATGACTCAAAGAAAGTATATTGCAAATTCACATATCATCCTAAGGCTTTTAATAAATTTAAAAACATTTTATGTCAATTTCATATACAACTAGTACCACATAACAAATACAACATGAGAAACATACTAAATCACCCACTCAAAAACGCAAGTCCAACCAACAAACTATCCGGAATTTATAGTGTAAGATGTGAGGATTGCCACAAAATATATATTGGAAAAACAAAAAGAAACTTAGAAACAAGAATGGAAGAACACATGAGACGCATAAATTACAAACAGACAGATAAATCAGCCATAGCCCATCATTTCTGGTCAAAAAATCATAATATTTCTAAAGACATAAAACTTTTGGTATCGGCAAAAAAGTATTGGGAATTAACAGTTTGGGAAAATATACACATTTTTAAGAATAAAAAGAGAGCCATGAACTTCGAAATACCAATAGTAGATGACATCATTCAACTCATTGAACAGCGCCAGGAGGGGGAGGCGGTCACATGAACTAGTCGAACATCAGCTGATGAGGACGCGGGGTCCTTGAAACATGTCCTAATTTTAAATGTAAGTGGAGCTTAAGAGTTTTTATAGTTCGAGAAGTGGTTTAAAAAGGTTATATTGATGAAGCTCCACTGTTTATAAATACTTCTATTTATAATTTTATTAAAACTTTCCTTTGTTTCAGGAAATAAATAGCAACAAATGTTAAAGCTGATGTTCTGGAATGCTGAGGGTTTAAAAAGCAAACTGATTAACGGGGAATTGTAGAATATAACAGCTGGGCAAAACATAGCTGGAATTGCAGAAACATGGCTAGGAAATAATGAGTTAATACTCTTAAGAGGTTTTAGTTATATAGGCACAGGAGCCACTAAAAGAAAGAGGGAGAGCGTCAGGGGCAGTAGGTGCATTTGCTAGATCAGAGATACTCAAGAGGAACAGAATAGAGACAGTGACAAAGGAAGATAGGAATGTAACTTGGTTAATAATAAAGAAAGGTCCAGAAACAGAACATAGTCTAGGAATAGGAATAGTTTATAACCCTCCCACAACATCAAGCTTCTTTGATAATAGAGCATTTAATAAACTAGAGGATGATATGAAGGAGCTAAGGCAAAAATTTCAGGGCATAAGTGTTTTTCAATGCATAGTGGATTTCAACGCTAGAATAGGCAAAGAGAAAATTAGATAAATAAGGCATGATGGATGATAAATAGGTAGGGAGAAAGAACGTGAATGGGTAAGGAGTATCAAGGACAAGGTTCTCAACAAAGAGGGGGTAAAATTGCTCCATTTCTGCGAACTAATTTGTTTATATGTAATGGGACAGTAAAAGGAGATGAGGATGCTGAATATACATTTGCAAATAACAACGGTCAAACTGTGGTTGACTGTATCTTGTGTAGCAAAGAGCTCATTGAAAGAATTAATAATTTCAAAATAGCAAATGAAATACTGAGTAGTGACCACTTTCTGTTAGGGATAGAAATAGGATTGATAGAAGAAGAAAGCGAGAGAAAGGAGGAAGGTAAGCTTAAAGTAGTGAATGCATTTAGAGAAGAAATGAAGAAGGAATTCCTAACTGAATTAAACTCATTAACATCAAAAATAAGAGTAGGTATAGAGGTTGCATTGAATGAGAATACAGAAAAAGGCTTAGAGTTAATGAAACTAATAGTTACAAGGGCAGGAATAAAAATGAAAGTACAAGGGAAAATGAAACGAATAAGTAAGAATAAGTAAGCTTCACTGTGGTGTTCCAATACAGTTAAATCTCGAAGTAAGAATGGTTTGATGAGGACTGCGGTAGGGCGAGAAGAGAAGTGCTTAAAAACCTGGCTTTTTGGAGAAGAACGGGGGAGGGTAGAGATACGATGATTATGGTAATAAGTAGGGAAGCGCACAAGAAATTATTAAAAGAAAAAAAGAATGAGTGGCAAAATAGTATTCGAAAGAAAATTAAGGATGCCATACAACAAAAAGATAATAAAATATGGGGTATGGTGAGAGAAGTAAATAGACACACGGGGGTGAAAAATGAGATAACATCACAGGAATGGCTGAAATACTTTAGGGAACTAGTTGCAGTTGGTCAACCTGAGGATGGATGATGAGATACTAGACGGAAGTTTTTCAACAAATAAGAAGCTTAAAGGGTGGTAAAGCACTGTGCAGGCAAAGCACTGCGCAAGTAAAGCACTGCGCAAGTAAAGCATTGCGCAAGTAAAGCACTGTGTAGGTAAAGCACTGCGCATGGATGGGATCCCAGGGGAGTTTTGGAAGAGGTATGCGGAAACACCAAGTGGATTAAAGAATATAACTAATCTTGTAGTAATAACTAATCTATTTAACAAGATGAGAGACAGTAGGAAATTACCTGACTCCTGGAAAACGTGTGTGATTGTACCAATATTTAAAGGAATGGGGAGTGTAAATAGACCAGAGAAAACTAAAGGAGGATAAGCTTACTAGATATAGACCGCGAACAAAGTGCAGTCAGTGTGCGCATGCGTGAGCACAGTCATCTCCCCTCCTCAACATCCAAGCATTACATGCCTCCCTCCCCTCCATACGTTGACCAGTGCAGTGCAGCTTGCGCTATGGAGGAGAGCAGAGGCAGCCTAAAATGACGGTAGGGGCGGAAAGCTGGAGAGTTTCAGTTTTGGTAAATCATGCCTCCAGCTGCATTTTGTTCACAGTTTACCTATATCTATATTTGGGAAAGTGTATACAGGCATACTAGCAGACAGACTAATGGATTGGGTGGAAAGAGCAAATATATCAGAATTTCACACTGGATTTAGGAGAAAAAGGCAAACTATAGACAAAATGCTTATAATCAATACACTAATTGATAAATACTTGAGCAGGTAAAGGTGGAGATTGTGTATGGTTTTTTTGTGGACTTTGAGAAAGCTTTTGATACGATAAACAGGGGAATTTTTAAAATGGAAATTAAAAAGAAGAGGGGTGAGTGAGAACAAAAGTGAATCGAGAAGATATTGACACATTGCTTCACTCGCACTGTTTATTCACAGGACATGTTTCAAGAGCTTTTGCTCTTATCAGCTGTTACTCGAAAGTGCAAATTGTCTCCGTATTGTCGATAGATGGCGTGATGTACTTGTCAAAGATGTCCGGTGGTGGAGTTCCAAAATTCATGACTATGGCGATTTTTGTGAATGAAGATATTTTCCCATACGGAAAGGTCTATGGGGTGATCAACGTATTTTATTAGAGGTGTTTCTAAGTTGATGTCATGTCCAGTATTCAAAAAATGATTTTTCTGCTGATTTTTCTGTTTCACCTTTGTTAATGTTTCTTGTATGTTCTTTAGTTCTGATGTTAATATTTCTTTTTGTTTTTCCTATATAAATTTTAGGGCAAGTTTCACATTTGATCTCATAGATTCCTGGTTTTTCTTTGGTAGTGATTGAATTTTTGGGAGGGCCTTTTAACAAGTTTCTGATATTAAACCTATTTTGAGGTGCAAGAACTATGTTGTGTTTTGAGAAGATTTTTTGGAATTTATTATAGGTTGATGGATGGAAGGTGAAATTTTTAAAAAATTGTTTCTCTTTTTCTCCTGTAGGTTCTAGGGTAGTGGTTTCTTTTATTTTTTTAGCTTTGTTGAGTCTGTTAACTGTTTTGTCTACTAAATTTGGGTTGAAACAGTTGGATATAGCTACTTTTTTGTGTGTAGGTATTCTTCTTGATAATCTTCACTGTTTAGTGGAATCTATGAGATCATATTCATATTCATTTATTGCATCCGTAAATCATACAACTCATGATGTGGAATTGTCAAATTACTAACTACACAAAAAATAGTAACAAAAAACAAGAATTACAATAAGTTATTAAGCATAATAACCAAATTAATAATTAAAATTTACATTCCTTTTATTCCTACCCTTTGTCATTTAAATACTCTTCTACTGAGTAGTAACACTTGTGTAACAAATACTTCTTTGATGTGTTTTTAAACTTTGTGAAGGACTCAATGTTTTTCATTTCAGTTGGCAGTTTATTGTAGATATGAATTCCGTTGAATTTAAAACTGTGCTCATACATTTTCTTTTTATGATAGGTGACATGTAAGCTCTTTAAATTCATCATAATTCTAATTACCCTTTTTTGGATTCTAAATACTTTGATAATGCTACTACTATTTCCCCATACTGTTATACCATAAGAAATTAAGGATTGAAAATTTGCAAAATAGGCTATTCTTAATGTATTCAAATTTACACTGTGCTTCAAAATTGATATTTGGAAACAAATGCTACTTAATTTCTTCATTAGACTTTCAATATGTATATTCCAATTTAGACTGTCATCCATCCAAACTCCTAAAAATTTTGTCTTTTCTGTATATTGAATTTCATTTTCATCCATTATAATTTCAGGTAAATTAACTGCCTTATTGATTTTATTATGAAAACCCAATGCCTGACTTTTATCCTTATTTATAACTAATTTGTTATTTTGAAACCAAGTTGATACTTCTTTCAAATTATTTGTTACATTTTCTTTGAGTTCGTCATCATTTTGACCTGATATCAAGAGGTCAAATGTGAAACTTGCCATAAAATTTATATAGGGAAAACAAAAAGAAATATTAACATCAGAACTAAAGAACATATAAGAAACATTAAAAATCAGCAGTGGCTTTTCATTTTTTGAATTCTAGACATAACATCAACTTAGAAACATATCTAATTAAATACGTTAATCACCCCATAGACCTTTCCGTATGGGAAAAAATCTTCATTAACAAAAATCGTCATAGTCATGAATTTTGAAACTCCACCACCAGACATCTTTGACAAGTACATCACACCATCTATCGACGATATGGAGAAAGAGGAAGCCTCTACAATTTGCACTACTCAAATAACAGCTGATGATAAGAGCAAAAGCTCTTGAAACATGTCCTGTGAATAAACAGTGTGAGTGCAGCAATGTCTCAATATCTTCTCTATTCACTTTTGTGCTAATTTGTGCTTCACTGTCCCTACGCTTCTTTCAAGTTTATACTTTGGGTGAGCGAGAAGTTTATAAATGAAATTGATAAAATTTATAGTGGGGTGAAATTCAGAATAAAATGTGGGCTGAATGTACTATCAGAAGAGGCCGAACAGAAGTTAGGCTTGAGAAAGGGGTGCAAATTGAGACCTATCCTATTCAAACTTATTTATAGATGACATAATAGGAAGGGTTAAGGAAAACAATGCCCATTGCCCAATAATAATGAACAAAGAGATCCCTGGATTACGGTATGTGGATGATTTAACAGTAGGAGGAATTTCTGTAGTAGGTCTACAAAAATCAATTGAGGCAATTCATAAGTTTTGCGCTAACTGGGGATTACGAATAAACAGCAAAAAATAAAAAATAATGGTATTTATAAAGGGGATCAATACTGAGGAAAGGAGAGGAGTGGTACATAAGAGATCAAAAGGTAGAAGTGGTAAACGAGTATGATTATTTTGGTGTAAGGATGTGTAGCAGTGGAGGGTGGGGAGCACAAGCCGGAAAAGTGATAGCTAATGGCAGGGCAGCAATGACAGGGGTAAGAATATGTCAACATAAACTGGAGATGTCAGATGGTTAGAAAGAATGTATGAAACGGTCGTTGAATCCACAACAATGTACGCAGTGGAGGTATGGGGCACATCAGATATAGGTACACAATTAGACCAGATGTATGGATTATTTTGCAAAGAACTACTAGGGCTACCAAACTCGGCACCAAGAGAAATGGCATTACTAGAGTTGGGTAATACAAAAGCAGGGGAGTAATAATAGAGAGAATATTGAAATTCTGGTATAAGTGTATTAAAGGGCAGAAAGGGGAATATTGAATCTGTGCATGAAACAACAGAAAAGCATTAAGAACAAACAGTTGGTGGTCGAATTGGAAAGAATGGTATCGAAGATAGGCATGGGAGATTTATGGACAGCAGAGGAGTCAAATCACAGTGGTTTTTGGAAGGAAGTGAGAACCAGAGTACAAGACATAGCCAGGAGATATGGGAAAGTATAGCAGAAAAGAAATCTTTGAAATTTTATAAGCAATTAAAGACAGAATGGGGTAGGAAAAAATATATAGATCAATGAGACAAAACTGGATGAGAATGCATAGCAAGAATGAGAGTAGGAATAATATATCTAAAAGGGTTGAGAAGTAATGAGGAAGGGATGTGTGAATTTTGTGGAGGTGAAGAGAGCACTGTTCATTACCTGGTAGAATGTAAGGCGTTAAATTGCAGGAGAATAATATGGGACAAGAAATGGGACAGTGTGCGCAAAGAGGTAGTGGCGTTACATATGTTAACGGGGATGGGTGAAAAGAAAAATAGATGTAAAGGAGAATTCTTATATAAGTTAAGAGAAAAAAGGATTAGGGTAAAAGAAGCTAAGGCCAAGAAAACCAAAGGCTTATGGACAGGTGACCTGAGTCAGCGAATAAATCTAAGGGTCAGCAATTTTCATGTATTTGTAAAGGATGTATAACAAGTGCATGTACAATGTTTAAGTCATTGTAGTTAAATTGTAATGGAAACTGTACAAATAAATATCAAATATAAAAAACAGAATCAACTGCCAGTATTTCAGAATTCATTACATGATCGAGATTTAACTGTATTGGAACACAACAGTAAAGCGAAATAATTATTAATTTATAGATGAGTCGTATTTATTACACAACTGCCTCACTTACATTCAATAAAACATGGTACAGATACGTAGATGACATCTTTGCAATAGTGCCCTACAAACAAATAGATGATGCTTTAAAACTACTCAACCTGCAAGAACCCAGCATACAATTCACAGTAGAAACTGAAGAGGACTGTACTCTACCTTTTTTGGACCTTAAAATCACAAAAAGCAATGAAAAACTAGAACTTGGTATCCATAGAAAAGCAACACACACAGATAATTACATCAAAGCAAATAGTTTCAACCCAATTCCACACAAACATGCCACCATCAACAGTCTCACACACAGATTAGTAAATCTACCCCTCAGCCAGCAAGAATATCAAAAAGAATACCATCAAATCTTAAAAACTGCAATTAAAAATTGATATGGAAAAAAACCTTGTAGATAAAAAACTAAAATCATTCAAACTTCAAAAGAGATTAAAACAGATCACAGCTCTCACACCAATAAAACAAGATATTAGATTTGCTAAATTTACTTACCACCCCTGGGCCACAAAAAAGTTCCAAAATATATTCAAGAAATACAATATAACATTGGCACCAAAAAACAATTACAACATTAAAAACCTACTTAACAGTAATAATACTGATAAGATAAAACCAGAGGAAAAGTCAGGCATTTACAAGATTAAGTGTAAAGACTGTGAAAAAATTTACATAGGGAGGAAATGAAATGTAATGTATAGTGGCCCGCTTTTACTGCATACGGAACCGCAGGCGATGACACTGATGATACATGAGATGAAGGTGGAGCATCGGTGGAATGAGATGGCGGGGGAAACCGGAGGTCCCGGAGAAAACCCGCCCCAGCGCCGTGTTGTACATAGGGAGGACAAAAAGAAACATAGGCACTAGAAAGAAAGAACACTTCAGGCACTTAAGATACAAAAATATTGATAAGTTTGCAATAGCAGCTCATTTCTGGTCTGAAAATCATGAAATTGAAGATAGCACCAAATTACTAAAATACGTACAAAAACATAGTCAACTCGTCATATGGGAGAGAATATTGTGACTTTGTGGGTTCGTGAAATGAAAAGTCCGATTGCACCACTCAAAAATGTTCTTTATTTCCACCGACTTACAGTTCAACACTTGCCAATTACACAGAATTACGTAATGCACACAATTACGATACACCAGTTCGTCCGTTACAGTTCCACTTGCACTCGTAATTACGTAAACTCCTCCGATGCACGTACGCAGTCCGTCCCCTCACTGGGCGCTCCTCACAGCTCGCCAAGAACTGACTGACTCAGGCCCGGCACGTCGCTATATAAGACCAGCTGGCCAATCTAGAAGTTTCCGCATTAGACAAAACACACCGCACGTTCGAGAACCTAGGGGGAGGGTAAACAGATGGCACAGTGGCCCGCAATCCCTCTCCTAATCATCCCTTCAGTTAGTGACAGGAGACAAATGGGGTGGGTGTGACATGGCCTCTGGTCCCTTTCTCAGCTGTCGTCTGTTGTGCTTCCCGATAATTGGGTGACACTGCTCCCTCCTCAAAGCTGGTCGTCCCGAATAGCACCATCGTAATGTGCTAGACGATCCAGGTGTACCACCAACATCTTCCCTCGGGGAACCTTCTGGATGCGGTAGACCACGTCGTTAATCCTCTTCACCACCCGGTACGGTCCTTGCCATGGCCGCTGCAGCTTTGGGCAGCGTCCCCTGGTCCGGGTAGGACGGTACAACCAGACCAGGTCACCTTGCTGGAACCCTTGGCTGTTGGCTCGCCTGTCATACCTGGTCTTCATGCAGTCGCTCACCTTCTGGATGTTCTGGCGAGCCATCTCGTGCATGTCGTGGAGGTGGTCCAGCAGGTTCTCCACATACTAGGTCACTGGCTGCTTTGCCTCCGGAGGGCTTCCAAAAGCTAGGTCACAAGGGAGGCGTAACTCTCGGCCAAACATTAAGCTGGCTGGCATCATCCCAGTTGTGTCATGTGCAGACGAGCGGTAGGCCAGCAAAAACGGTGGCACCTTGATGTCCCAGTCTTGCTGATGGCTGGCCACGACCTTCCACAGGTGTTCGTCTAAGGTCTTGATGTATCTTTCGACCATGCCATCCGACTGGGGATGTAGAGGCGTCCTGCGGGTCTTGTTCACTCCAAGCCTTTCTAGTGCCTCCTTCATTAGGTTGGACTCAAAGTTGCTACCCTGGTCCTTGTGTAGATCTAACGGCACCCCAAATCGACAGAACACTTGCTCCACGAGTCAGTCTGTGATTGTCTTTGCCTCTTGGTTTGGGATGGCATACACCTCCAGCCACTTGTTGAAGTAGTCCACGACCACCATTAGGTACGTGTTGCCTCGGTTGGAAACTGGGAACGGTCCAGCAATGTCCGCTCGAATGGCGCTCCGATGTTGTACTGCTGCATGCGACCCCGGCTCCTAGTCTGGGGGCCGCGACTCGCCGTGCACACGTGACATTGACGGCACCATCTCTCAGCATCTGCTCGGAGTCTCAGCCAGTAGTAGCGCTGCCGTAGTTTGTCAATCGTTCGGTTCGCTCCCAGGTTCCTCCTGAAGTACAGGCGTGCACTTCCTCCAAGACTTCCGGGACCTTACTCCAGGGAAGTACCAACTGTTCTCTCTGCGTCTTCCCATCGGGTGACTCCCATACCCAGAACAGCACGCCCTCTCTGGTCTTCAACGAGTCCCATTGGGCCCAGTACGACTTGTAGGTGGCGCTCCTCGGTGCGATGTCCTCCCAGGTTGGTCTCGTCCCTGCCTCCACTTCCCTCAAGAGTGGCCCCAAGTCTGCGTCCGCCAGCTGCTCCCTCCTCAGGCCTGCGCTATTCCAGCCGTCCACAGGCATTGCCGTGACTACTCGAACTGCTGCGGCACGCTCCTTCTCTTCCACTCTTCGTGCACTAGCGGCACTCTTCTGGACAGGGTCTTCGGGACATGGCGTCAGCGTTACCGTGGCTTTTTCCTCTACGATGTTCCGAGGTGAAGTCGTACTCCTGCAGCCTCTGGACCCAACGTGCTGTCTCGCCTTCCAGGTTCCTAAAGCTCAATAGCCAGGTTAGGGCAGAATGGTCAGTCCTCAGGTGGAATGGCTGACAGTACACGTACTTCTGGAAGTGCTCTATAGTCTTTGCTACCGCCAGTAACTCCCGTCGGGTGACGCAGTAGTTCTTCTCTGCCTTGGATAGCGCCTTGCTGTAGTAGGCTATCACCCGCTCATGGCCGTCCTGGATCTGCGATAGGACACCTCCAATGCAATGGTCGCTGCCGTCGGTGTCCACAATGAAGATGCCACACGCTTGTGGAAATCCCAAAATTGGAGCACTGCACATGGTGTTCTTCAGGTGCTGTAAAGCGTTTTCGGCGTCCTCCGTCCACACATAAGGCCAGTGTTCCTGTGTCAGGCGGGTGAGGGGTTTTGCGATGTTGGAGAACCTCTTTATGAAGCGGCGGCAATAACTGCACAGCTCCAGGAAACTGCGCAACTCCTTATCCTTTGGGCGAGGCCTGTGTCTTCTCCGGGTCTGTGGCCACTCCGGTTGCTGAGACTATGTGGTCCAAGTAGTTCACTTCCTTGCGGAAGAGCTGGCACTTCTTCGCGTTCAGCTTCAAGTTGGTCGCCTGCAGTCTCTGTAGCACCTTACTCAGATTCTCGAGATGGTCTTCAAAAGTCTTACCCTCGATGATGTCCAGGTATAGCAGGCAGGCGTCGTAAGTCAGCCCTCTCATCACTGACTCCATGAGGCGTTGGAAGGTAGCTGGTGCGTTGCAGAGGCCAAAGGGCATAACCGTGAACTGCCAGAGCCCTTGGACTGTCGAGAATGCGGTCTTCTCCTTGTCTCTTGGGTCTAGAGCTACCTGCCAGTAGCCCGACTTCAGGTCCAGGGTCGAGAACCACTGTGCACCAGCTACCGTGTCCAGGGTGTCGTCAATCCGGGGTAAGGGGAAACAGTCCTTCCGGGTGACAGCGTTCAACTTTCTGTAGTTTACGCAGAAGCGCAGCTCGCCGTTCTTCTTTGTCACCAAGACTACAGGGTAACACCAAGGGCTGTCAGACTCTTCAATCACTCCCCTGGATCTCATGTCCTCCAGCATGTCTCGTACCGCCCCTTGCTTCGACACCGGAACGCATCTATCTCCAGCTGTTCTGCGGTCAGGTGGTCGGCCGCCCTCTCCAGTAGGCCTTCTAGCCGGGGCCCCAGGTGTTGCGTCGGCACCAGCTCCTGTGTCTTATCGATTGCTGTTACGCTCACCACGGGCTAGCACGTTCCCAACTCCGTCCCGGCGTGGACGTCGAGATCGGTGTCCGTTGGATTTAGCAGTCTCACTGGCACCTCCTCTCGGCACGGCAGCAATGCCCTGGCTACACACAGTCCGTGTACAGGCGTCTTCTGGTCCAGCATCATGTACCTGGTTGTCTCGCCTTCCAGTCGCGCCGTCACCACCACCTCGCTCCTCGCGGGGACAACCACGTCTTCGCTCAAGACGACTCTGCAAATTCCAAGGCGTTCTTCTGGTTGACGGAGTATAACCTCTTCTCCGTTGAGCCGTAGGACCTTCTTGCCGACGTCGACCGTCGTCCCATGACTCCTGAGGGCATCCAATCCCAGTATCACCTCCTCGGCCACTTTCGCGACGAACACCCACAGACGTACGGTGCTCCTTCCCAAGGTCAGCTTCAGCAGAGCCTCCTTCTCCACAGGCAAGGTGTCGCCCGATGCCGTCACAAGCTGGTATGGTCGGCTCGGCTTCCTTGTCGGCAAACCCTTCGCCACGTCAGGTCTGATGATGGTCACGGCCGCCCCGGTGTCCACCAGCACGCAGCACGGCTTTCCTCTTACCCAACCGTCCGCGATGAGGCTGTCATCCATACGCCGGCTGACGGCGCGCAGTGTCACTCGAGGGGATGGTGGTGATGGCGCCGACGTGCCCCTCTCCACGACGGCCCTTACTCGTTTTCCGGGTGCTCTTCCTGGTGTGGGCAGTCTCTCTGCAGGTGTCTGGGCTGTGCACACCCCCAACACAGGCCACTAGGTTTTCGCCGGCGTCCCTCGGCTGGTCTTCTGTCTCCGGTGTAGCGGACACTCCTCGTTCTCGACATCGGGATAGCTGTTACCTTGGCCGCCTCCATCCTTAATGCTGCCGTTAGCGCCTCGTGGATTGTTTTATAATCGCCAAGCATTAGGCGCTGACGAATCTCCGTGTCCCGTAGACCGTCAACGAAGGTGTAGGCAGCTTCCCGGGACACGAACTCTGGTGGGAGGTCGACTAGGGCTTGCTTGCCAGTTGTTCAACTGCCAGGGCGAACTCCTGCAGCGTCTCCCCCGGCTGCTGTGACCTTGCCTTTAGCTGGCTGCGGTACGCTGCGGCTAAGCGGTGGTTTCCGAAACGATTCTCCAGGGCCTCCCAGATGTCCTTGGGCGCCGCCGGTGTCTGGACCGCGTTTAGGACTTCCGCTGCCCGTCCCTGGCGGCTGGCTATTAACTGTGTGGCCTCCTCCTCTGGCGACCATTTGTTGTGCTGGCCACTGCGTCGAACTGGAGGCGGAAGACTTCAAACGTTGACGCGCCGTCATACTTGGGAGGTTTGACGCGCGCAGATGTGTCGCGTCCCGGTGCGTCGGCCTTCTAATCCTTCAGCTTCCTGCCGACGACGTCCTCCACCATGGCGTTCAGGTATTTGACGCTGCTGTCGGCCTTTCCCTCCAAGTTGTTTACGCGGTTCGCAAGGTCTTCGACGTCTTCCACCACGGCGTTCAGGGACTTGGCGCGTCATCCCTCACGCCGGCCAACTTTTCCTCAAATTTGGCGACGAGGACCTGGTTCGCCTCCTTCATTTCCGTGGCCAGACTGTTGTTCGCTGCCCTCATTTCTGTGGTCAATTCGGTCTTTATTTCTTCCATCTTCTCGGTGATATTGTCGTTGGCCGTCTTCATTTGTTTCAACTCTGCGGCCAGGTTGTTATTTGCCGCTTCCGTCTTCTCTGTTAATTCGGCCTTCATTTCCATCATCTTCTCCAAACATTTTTCCAATGCCGCGTCCATGGTTGTAATGTTCGGTGCTGTTATCGTCCCGCTTCCTGACACCAGGGTTCGTGAAATGAAAAGTCCGATTGCACCACTCAAAAATGTTCTTTATTTCCACCGACTTACAGTTCAACACTTGCCAATTACACAGCATTACGTAATGCACACAATTAAGATTCACCAGTTCGTCCGTTACAGTTCCACTTGCACTCGTAACTACGTAAACTCTTCCGACGCACGTACGCAGTCCGTCCCCTCACTGGACGCTCCTCACAGCTCGCCAAGAACTGACTTCCTCCGGCCCGGCGCGTCGCTTATATAAGACCAGCTGGCCAATCTAGAAGTTTCCGGATTAGACGAAACACCCCGCTCGTTCGAGAACCTAGGGGGAGGGTAAAGAGACGGCACAGTGGCCCGCAATCCCTCTCCTCATCATCCCTTCAGTTAGTGACAGGAGACAAATGGGGTGGGTGTGGCGCGGCCTCTGGTCCCTTACTCAGCTGTCGTTTGTTGTGCTTCCCGATAATTGGGTGACAATATGCATAGAAAAACATAGAAACCAACTAATGAACTTTGAAATCCCGCCAGAAGAGAATCCCGCATTTAAGTTCATCACTAAATCAACAGATGGCAGCAACAACTCCAGAATTACCCACACCACTGGATCAAGCTTTAGTCGCATAAGAGCCGAAGATGCAAACAATGATTTGCGAAACATGTCAGCGAAAGTGAAGCAGATGTGTAATAAATACGACTCATCTATAAATTAATAATCATTACATGATGTTTATTTTTTTTAAATAAATGATCTCTCCCCAAACTATCAAATCGATCGGCCCAAATGACCTTGTTGTCGACGGGCCCTAAAACACCACATATTTACTAATAATTTGACTTCTGGATTTATTTCATGGTTAAATGACCAAAATTAATCTGCTACGGCCAATTTATCAGACTGTACTTCATGTTACAAAAATGTTCTTTCGTTTTGGTTTAAATTACGTTTTGTCTTTTCAATATAAACATTATCACAATCGACACAATTAAATTGATAAATACCAGATTTTTTGTTCTTAGGAATGTTATCTCTTTTAGAGAAATGTGGTAAATTTGTAATACTATTACACAAATATAAATATTTGTTACAAAGGCTTCACTTATCTTAAGAAATTGGTGTTAATACTTTTAATGGAAGAGGAACTTTATTTTGAGGAACTAAAGTTATACCTAACTCTTTAAAACAAATTTGAAAATAAATCCTTTCATGGAAGTGTTGAAAACAGTGTTGTTGTATAAATTAAATTTATTGGGAGTCAATTAATGACACTAAACAATACTTACTTTTAAATTTTCCCGGGAAAATTTACCGGGAAAATTTAAAAGTAAGTGTTGTTTAGTGTCATTAATCAACTCCCAATAAATTTAAATTTGAAAATGTTTATTACCCCAAGTTTATTACCCCAAGTAAGTAAATTATAATCTATTTTTTTAAGGTTAGAAAAATCATTCAGTTTTTTTTATATTTAAATTTTTCAATTTTTTATATATGAAGTCTTTATTAAAACCATTAACTAAAGCAGTATTAATAATATGTTTATATTGTTTATTAAATTCCTCTTTATTCACGAATATATTTATTAATCTATAAATGAAACTATTGGAAACAGCAAATTTATGTGAAAAAGGGTTAAAATTTTCATTTCTTTAATGTAATTATCGATGAGTACACTTCCAATAAATACCAAAGTTTAATTTATTAATATTTCTTACTATCTTTAGATCTAGAAAGGAAGAAATCCATTAATTTCAGTCTCTAATGTGAATTTCATAGCTTTATCTTGCAAATTTAGTAATTTTAAAGCATCATTTATGTGTTTATCAGAAACAATAGCAAAAATATCAACATATCTATTCCAATATATACAAATATAATTTCTAACTTAAAATTTCACTTATCTTATAAGAAATGATAATTCTTATAAATTCTCCAGGATCGCAATTTCATGTGTATTGTGACTTTGTGGGTTCGTGACACAACTTGCAAGGACATCGACTACAAACACAGCTCACACAGCTGTTCATGCGCACTCGTCCAATTACCGACTTACTCACTGTGGCGAGCGGGCTCCCTTTTTATAGATTACTCACTATCCGGAATGTTCTCAAACAATCAAGCGGCACTAGAAGAAAGACAAACTCTCTAGATATCCGTCTCCTTCCCCTCCCCCCCACCGTTTCAGCAATCTTTTATCTCCGAAATGCACTGCCCGTCTCTTTGAATGCCTCGCCGTGCCGCCTCGTCGCAACAATGCTTTCACGACATGGCTCCCTCCTCAAGACTGGTCATCCCGAACAGCATCATCGTAGTGGGACAGACGATCCAGGTGTACCACCAACAATTTTCCCCGGTGCACCTTCTGGATGCAGTAGACCACGTCGTTAATCCTCCTTACCACCCGGTACGGTCCTTGCCATGGTTGCTGAAGTTTCGGACAGCGTCCCTTTGTCCGGGTAGGGCGGTACAAGCAGACCTGGTCACCCTTGGCTGTTGGCTTGCCTGTCGTATCGGGTATTCGTGCGGTCGCTCCTCTTCTGGATGTTCTCCAGCCATCTCGTGTATATCGTGGAGACCGTACACCAAGTTCTCCACATACTTGGTTGCTGGCCGTATCGCTTCCGGGGGGCTCCAAAAGCCAGGTCAAAAGGGAGGCCTAACTCTCGGTCGAACATTACGCTGGCTGGCGTCATCCCAGTGGTGTCGTGTGTTGACGAGCGGTAGGCCAGCAGGAACACTGGCACCTTGACGTCCCAGTCTCGCTGATGTTTGGTTACGACCTTCCTCAGATGTCCTTCCATGATCTTGATGTACCGACTGTGGGTGTCAGGGTGTTGTGCGGGACTTGTTCACCCCAAGTCTTTCCAGTGCCTGCTTCATCAGGTTAGACTCAAAATTGGTGCCCTGGTCGCTATTTAGCTCTAACAGCACCCTACAACACCACAACACTTGCTCCACGAGGCAATCTGTGATGGTCTTCGACTCCTGGTTCGGGATGGCATACACATCGAGCCACTTTGGTGAAGTAGTCCACGACCACCATCAGGTACTTATTAGGTCGGTCGGACACTGGGAATGGTCCAGCTATGTCGACAGCGATCCGTTCGAATGGCGCTCCGACGTTGTACTGCTGCATGCGAACCCGACTCCTAGTTTGGGGCCTTCGACTCACCGCGCACGTGACATTGACGGCACCATCTCTCAGCATCTGCTCGGAGCCTCAGCCAGTAGTAGCGCTGCCGGAGTTTGTCGATCGTTCAGTTTATTCCAAGTCGGCGTCTGTCAGCTCCTCCCTCCTCAGGCCTGCGCTATCCCAGCCATCCCCAGGCACTGCCGTGACCACTCTGACAGCTGCGGCACGCTCCTCTTCCACTCTTGTTCATTGGCCGCACTCTTCCGGGCAGGGTCTTCGGGACATGGCGTCTGGGTTGCCGTGGCTCTTCCCTCTCTGATGTTCAGAGGTGAAGTCATACTCCTGCAGCCTCTGGACCCAACGGGCTGTCTGGCCTTCCAGGTTCCTAAAGCTAAGTAGCCAGGTGAGAGCAGAATGGTCAGTCCTCAGGTGGAATGTCTGACCGTACACGTTTGTGCAAGTGCTCCAAGGTCGTTACTGCCGCCAGCAGTTCTCGCTGGGTAACACAGTAGTTCTTCTCTGCCTTGGACAGGATCTTGCTGTAGTAGGCTACCACTCGCTCGTGGCCGTCCTGGACTTGGTATAAGACGCTTCCAATGCAATGGTCGCTGACGTCGGTGCCCACAATAAAGGCGCCACCTGGTTGTGGGAATTCCAAACTAGGAACACTACAAAGTGTGCTCTTCAGCTGCTGGAAAGCACCTTCGGCGTCCTCCGTCCACACATACGGCCGGTGTTCTTCCATCAGGCGGGTGGCGATGTTGGAGAAGCCCTTTATGAAACAGCGATATTAACTGCACTGTCCTAAGAAACTGCGCAATTCTCTCTTATCCTTTGGTCGAGGCCAATCTCTCTCGGCCTGTGTCTTCCCCGGGTCTGTGGCCACTCCAGTTGGTGAGACTATGCGGCCCAGGTTTTCGAGATGGTCTTTGAATGTCTTGCCGACGACGCAGGCAGGCGTCATAAGTCAATCCTCTCATCACTGACTCCATGAGGCGTTGGAAGGTAGCTGGTGCGTTGCAGAGGTCAAAGCCCTTGGCCTGTCGAGAATGCGGTTTACTGGTCTCTCGGGTCCAGAGCTACTTGCGAGTAACCATATTTCAGGTCCAGGGTCGAGAACCACTGCTCACCAGCAAGCGTGTCCAGGGTGTCGTCAATCCGGGGAAAGGGGAAACACTTCTTCCTGGTGACAGCGTTTGGCTTCCTATAGTCCATGGAGAAGTGCAGCTCGTCATTCTTCGTCACCAAGACTGCAGGAGAACACCAAGAGCTGTCAGACTCTTCAATTACTCCCCTGGATCTCATGTCCTCCAGCATATCTCGTATCGCCGCTTGTTTTGACAACAGAATGCGTCTAGGTGGTTGCCGAATAGGCCGGGTGTCTCCGGTGTCGATGCGCTGTAGCACTCGGTCCGTGCGGCCGTAGTTGCTGTCGCCTTGGCTGAAGCCGCATTGGTAGCGTCTTAGCAGTTGTCAAACGTTCTCGAGCTGTTCTGCAGTCAGGTGGTCGGCCGCCCTCTCCTATAATCGTTCCATCCGGGGCCCCGGGTGTTGCGTCGGCATCTGCTCCTGGGTCTTATCGATTGGTGTTACACTGACCAAGGGCTCGCACGTCCCCAAGTCGTCCTGGCCTGGCCGTCGTGAACGGTGTACGTTGGGTTTAGCAGTCTCACTGGCACCTCCTCTCGGCACGGCAACAATGTTCTGGCTACACAAAGTCCGTGCACAGGCGTCTTCTGGTCCAGCATCAAGTTCTTCGCTGGCCTTCCAGTCGCGCCGTCACCACCACCTCGCTTCTCACGGGGACAACCACGTCTTCCCTCAGGACGACCCTGCAAATTCCCAGGCGTTCTTCGGGTTGCTGGAGTATCACCTCTTCTCCACTGAGCCGCAAGATCTTCCTGCCGACGTCGACCGTCGCCTCGTGGCTCCTGAGGGCATCCAGTCCCAGTATCATCTCATCAGTCACCTCCGCGACGAACACTCACTGACGCACGGCACTCCGTCACAAGGTGAACTTCAGCAGGGCCTCCTCCACAGGCAAGGTGTCGCCTGATGCCGTCACAAGCTGGTACTGTCGGCTTGGTTTCCTCGACGATAAACCCCTGGCTACGTCTGGTCTGATGACGGTCACAGCTGCCCCGATGTCTACGAGCACGCGGCACGGCTTCCCTCTCACCCAACCGTCCGTGATGAAGCTGTCATCCATCACTCGGCTGACGGCGCGCAGTGTCACTCGAGGAGATGGTGTTGACGGCGCCGACGTGCTTCTCGCCACACTCTTTCTCGTTTCTCCGGCTCTTTCTCGTTTCTCCGGCTGCTCTTTCTGCTATCGGCAGTCTCTCTCCAGGTGTCTCGGCTGCCCATACCCCGAACATATGCCACTTGGTCTTCGCCGGCGTCCCTCCGCTGGTATTCGGTCTCCAGTGTAGCGGATACTCCTTGTTCTCGACGCCGGAGTAGCCGTTACCTTGGCCGCCTCCAACCTCAATGCTGCCGTTAGCGCCTCGTGGATGGTTTTGTAGTCGCCGAGCATTAGGCGCTGACGTATCTCAACATCTCGCACCCCGTCAGCGAACGTGTATGCGGCTTTCCGGGAAACGAATTCAGGTGGGAGGTCGACCAAAGCATTGCTGGCCAGCTGTTCAATTGCCAGGTTGAACTCCTGGAGCGTCTCCGCTGACCTCTGCGTCCCTGACTTCAGTTGGCTGCGGTAGGCTGCGGCCAAGCGGTTCTCCAGGGCCTCCCGGATGTTCTTGGGCGCCACCGCTGTCTGGACGGCGTTCAGGACTTCTGCGGCCCGTCTCTGGATGCTGGCAATTAGCTGTACGGCCGCCTCCTCCTCTGGTGACCACTTGCGCTTGGCCACCGCGTCGAATTGGCGGCGGAAGACTTCGAACGTGGACATGCCGTCGTACTTCGGCAGTTTCACACGCGCAGATGTTGTCGCGTCCCGGTGAGTCAGCCTTTAAATCTTTCGTCCTCCTGCCGACTATGTCCTCCACCATGGCATTCAGGCACTTGGTGTTGCTGCCGGTCTTTCCCTCTAGTTTGTTAAGGCGGTTCGCCATGTCTTCGACGTCTTCCACCATAGCGTTCAGGGACTTGGCGTTACTTTCGGCCTTTCCCTCTAGGTCATTAAAGCGGTTCGCCAGGTCTTCGATGCGCTCGTCCACTTAGCCCATACGCTTGCTCAGCTCCGTGACGTCATCCCTCACGCCGGACAGCTGTTCCTCAAACTTGGCGGCGAGGGCCTCGTTCGCCACCTTCATTTCCGTGGCTACTTCGGTGATCTTCACTGTCAGGTTGTGATTTGACGTCTCCAATTTCGTGGCCAGGTTATTTGCCGCTTCTGTTTTCGCATCAAGGATGTCATTCGCCGTCTTCATTTCTTCCATTTTCTGTAGAATCTTTTCAAATGCAGCCACCATGGTGGTACGTCTCACTCCTGACACCAATTATGACTGTGGTTTCGTGATATTAAAAGTGCAGGTTACAAACACCAAAAATTGCTCTTTATTTCCGTAGAAATCAATCTGACAGTCCAGAATTACGTCACATACACAATACAACTTGCAAGGTCATCGACCACAAACACAGCTCACACAGCTGTTCACGCGCACGCGTCCAATTACCGACTGACTCATTGTGGCGGGCGGGCTGGCTCTCTTTTTATAGATTACTCACTATCCGGAATGTTCTCAATCAAGACGGCGCTAGGAGAAAGACGAACTCTCTAGAAATACGTCTCCTCCCCCCCCCCCCGCCGTTTCGGCAAGCTTTTATCTCCGCACTGCACTGTCTCTCTTTATAGCCAAATTTGATACTGAATATGCAGAAGCACATCCTTCACAAACACGGGTAAAATGTTCTGCAATAAATGAAGAAAAATATACCCATTTAACCAAGGGAATAGATAGGTATGGGTCAATGACAATACTCTGAAGTAATTCCAACCAATATGGTTACAGAAAATGCATTGTCACATGAATGGTTGAGGAATACTTCGGAAAATATCAAATTCTAGAATCTTATGACTAAATGCTCACTTTTTGTGACTTGTCTTACTTGCGCGTTTTGGAGTTCTTAATTCTGCTGAGTAATTAGATCAGCAGCTGTCAGACTGCACATGCTCTTGATACATGACATGGTTTCCTATGTTCCCATATTGACTATAGGCAGATGGTGGAAGAGTGGCTTCCAGGAACCATGCCATACAAGTCACATAGGTGCCGGAGCGCAAGTAAGATCTGGCTTAATTTAATTGGGGAATGGCTACGTAGCTTTCTAATTTGGGAAGTTCTACGTAACTTTCTAATTTGGGAATGCTGAGTTGGCTTAATAACATCATGTTGATTGAACCCATATTTAAGCACTGCTTAAGCTAGCAGTGGGGGTTGGCTGGTGTTGGTTATTAGTCAGTGAGTCGTCGTGAGTGTTAGTGTAGTCTGACAGAGCTTAATTCAGAGAGTCTGTGTGACTCCTCAACTATATATGTCAAAGCATCCTCAAGGTAAGCCCTTATGTGTCTGTAATATAATAATGTATCTGTTAACACCGTTTCATCCCAAGTCTCTTCAAGACTTTTGGAGCGACTTGTATTGAGACCCAATAATTAGGTTATAGTAAATTGGCACTTTATAGAATTCTATGTCTCTATTTATTTCTAATACAGCTCGTACCTTACTCTACCACTTAGCTCTGCCAGCTGCTCCCATATCCTTCCAGTTACGCTCCTAGTTACACAGTAGATTGTAAACTCTTAAGTGAAACCCCTTTGAGTACACAACAATCTATTTTGCAACAGTATATTGGTGACAACTCTACACAACAGCACATGGACTAACAGTCTCATACATGGCTATTTGTCAAGTTAAAACTACTCCACACCTGATGAACGAAGTTGCATCAGTGAACAATACACAGGAAAAGTGTTCTGACAGCAGCAAAGCCCAGAAACATAATGTCACCCAGTTATCGGGAAGCACCACAAGCAACAGCTGAGAAGGGGCCGGAGGCCTCGCCACGCCCACTCATCTGTCTCCTGTCACTAACTCAGGGGTGATTTGCGGTAGTGTCGCCGGTCCTTCGATGTTTCTCTCCCCTTCTCCGGTGGACTGGAACGTTCGGTGATTAGAGACTTCTAGAAAAACACTGACATTCTTATAAAAAGGGTTTCAGAGAGACAGTCAGTTAGTGTTTGACGTGCTAGTGAAGTAGCGCCGTGTACGTGCATCGGAACGATAACGGACGAACTGGTGAATCGTAATTGTGAGCATTACGTAATTTTGTGTAATTGGCAAGTGTTTAACTGTAAGTCGGTGGAAATAAAGAACATTTTTGAGTGGTGAAATTGGACTTTTCATTTCACGAACCCACAAAGTCACAATTGGTGTCAGAAGTGCGACATAACACAATGGAGGCACCATTAGAAAAGATTTTAGCGGAACTGAAAGAAATGAAGACGGCAAATGAAAACCTCGCTGCAAAAACGGAAGCGGCAAATGACAGCCTGGCCGCGAAGCTGGAGACTACAAATAACAACCTCACCGCCGAGTTGAAACAAATGAAGACGGCCAACGACAGCATCACCGCCGAGTTGAAACAAATGAAGACGGCCAACGACAACATCACCGGGAAGATGGAAGAAATGAAGGCCGAATTAACAGCGAAGACGGAAACGGCTAACAACAACTTGGCCACGACAATGACCTCAAAGATGGCCGAACTGACCACGGAAATGAAGGTGGCGAACGAGGCTCTCGCCGCCAAATTTCAAGAACAGTTGGCCGGCGTGAGGGATGACGTGACGGAGCTGGGCAAGCGGATGGGCCAAGTGGACGAGCGCGTCGAGGACCTGGCGAGCCGCGTTAACGACCTGGAAGGGAAAGCCGACAGCAGCGCGAAGTCCCTGAACGCCATGGTGGAGGACGTCGTCGGCAGGAAGCTGAAGGATTTGAAGGCCGACGCGCCGGGACGCGACACAACATCTGCGCGCGTCAAACCTCCCAAGTATGACGGCGCGTCAACGTTTGAGGTCTTCCGCCGCCAGTTCGACACAGTGGCCAGGCACAACGGATGGTCACTGGAGGAGGAGGCCACACAGTTAATAGCCAGCCTCCAGGGACGGGCCGCGGAAGTGCTAAACGCGGTGCAGACGATGGCGGCGCCCAAGGACATCTGGGAGGCCCTGGAGAATCGCTTCGGGAACCACCGCTTAGCCGCAGCATACCGAAGCCAGCTAAAGGCAAGGGCGCAGCAGCCGGGGGAGACGCTGCAGGAGTTCGCCATAGCCATCGAGCAGCTGGCTAGCAAGGCCTTGGTTGACCTGCCACTGGAGTTCGTATCCCGGGAAGCCGCCTACAATTTTGTCGACGGGGTACGGGACACGGAGATTCGTCAGCGCCTAATGCTCGGCGAATATAAAACCATACACGAGGCGCTGACAGCGGCATTAAGGATGGAGGCGGCCAAAGTAACATCTATTCCGACGTCGAGAACGAGGAGTGTCCGCTACGCCGGAGACAGGAGACCAGCTGAAGGACGCCGGCGAACACCTAGTGGCCTGTGTTGGGGGTGTGGACAGCCCGGACACCTACAGAGAGACTGCCCACGCCAGGAAGAGCAGCCGGAAAACGAGTAAGGGCCGTCGTGGAGAGGGGCACGTCGGCGCCATCACCACCATCCCCTCGAGTGACACTGCGCGCCGTCAGCCGGCGTATGGATGACAGCCTCATCGCGGACGGTTGGATAAGAGGAAAGCCGTGCCGCGTGCTGGTGGACACCGGGGCGGCCGTGACCATCATCAGACCTGACGTGGCGAAGGGTTTGCCGACAAGGAAGCCAAGCCGGCCATACCAGCTTGTCACGGCATCGGGTGACACCTTGCCTGTGGAGAAGGAGGCCCTGCTGGAGCTGAACTTGGGACGGAGTGCCGTTCGTCTGTGGGTGTTCGTCGCGAAGGTGGCTGAGGAGGTGATCCTGGGACTGGATGCCCTCAGGAGCCATGAGGCGACGGTCGACGTCGGCAAGAAGGTCCTGCGGCTTAACGGAGAAGAGGTTATACTCCGTCAACCCGAAGAGCGCCTTGGAATGTGCAGGGTCGTCTTGGACGAAGACGTGGTTGTTCCCGCGAGGAGCGAGGTGGTGGTGACGGCGCGACTTGAGGGCCAGAGAACCAGGAACATGATGCTGGACCAGAAGACGCCTGTACACGGACTGTGTGTAGCCAGGGCATTGCTGCCGTGCCGAGAGGAGGTGCCAGTGAGACTGCTAAATCCAACGGACACCGATCACGACGTCCAGGCCGGGACGGAGTTGGGAACGTGCGAGCCCGTAGTGAGCGTAACAGCAATCGACAAGACACAGGAGCCGGCGCCGAAGCAACACCTGGGGCCCCGGCTAGAAGGCTTACTGGAGAGGGCGGCCGACCACCTGACCGCAGAACAGCTGGAGCAGGTTCGACAACTACTGGGGCGATACGAGCGCGTCTTCAGCCAAGGCGATAGTGACTACGGCCGCACGGACAAAGTGCTTCACCGCATCGACACCGGAGACGCCCGGCCTATTCGGCAACCACATAGACGCGTTCCGCTGGCGAAGCAAGGGGCGGTACGAGACATGCTGGAGGACATGAGATCCAGGGGAGTGATTGAAGAGTCCGACAGCCCTTGGTGTTCCCCTGTAGTCTTGGTGACGAAGAAGAACGGCGAGCTGCGCTTCTGCGTAGACTACAGAAAGCTGAACGCTGTCACCCGGAAGGACTGCTTTCCCTTACCCCGGATTGACGACACCCTGGACACGCTAGCTGGTGCACAGTGGTTCTCGACCCTGGACCTGAAGTCGGGCTACTGGCAGGTAGCTCTAGACCCGAGAGACAAGGAGAAGACCGCATTCTCGACGGGCCAAGGTCTTTGGCAGTACACGGTTATGCCCTTTGGCCTCTGCAACGCACCAGCTACCTTCCAACGCCTCATGGAGTCAGTGATGAGAGGACTGACTTACGATGCCTGCCTGCTATACCTGGACGACATCATCATCGTCGGGAAGACTTTTGAAGATCACCTCGAGAATCTGAGTAAGGTGCTACAGAGACTGCAGGCGACCAACTTGAAGCTGAACGCGAAGAAGTGCCAGCTCTTCCGCAAGAAAGTGAACTACTTAGGCCACATAGTCTCAGCAACCGGAGTGGCCACAGACCCGGAGAAGACACAGGCTGTGAGAGATTGGCCTCGCCCAAAGGATAGGAAAGAGTTGCGCAGTTTCCTGGGGCTGTGCAGTTATTACCGCCGCTTCATAAAGGGGTTCTCCAACATCGCAAAACCACTCACCCGCCTGACAGAGGAACACCGGCCATTTGTGTGGACGGAGGACGCCGAAAACGCTTTCCAGCACCTGAAGGAGACCCTGTGCAGTGCTCCAATTTTGGGTTTCCCACAACCGGGTGGCGCCTTCATTGTGGACACCGACGCTAGCGACCATTGCATTGGAGGTGTCCTATCGCAGATCCAGGACGGCCATGAGCGGGTGATAGCCTACTACAGCAAGACGCTATCCAAGGCAGAGAAGAACTACTGCGTCACCCGACGAGAATTATTGGCGGTAGTAAAGACCTTGGAGCACTTCCACAAGTACCTGTACGGTCAGCCATTCCACCTGAGGACTGACCATTCCGCCCTAACCTGGCTATTGAGCTTTAAGAACCTGGAAGGCCAGACAGCACGTTGGGTCCAGAGGCTGCAGGAGTACGACTTCACCTCGGAACATCGTAGAGGGAAGAGCCACGGTAACGCAGACGCCATGTCCCGAAGACCCTGTCCAGAAGAGTGCGGCCAGTGCACAAGAGTGGAAGAGAAGGAGCGTGCCGCTGCAGTCCGAGTAGTTGTGGCAGTGCCTGCGGACGGTTGGGATAGCGCAGGCCTGAGGAGGGAGCAGCTGGCGGACGCAGACTTGGGGCCACTCTTGAGGGAAGTGGAGGCAGGGACAAGACCAACCTGGGAGGATATCGCACCAAGGAGCGCCACCTACAAGTCGTACTGGGCCCAATGGGACTCGTTGAAGATCAGAGAGGGCGTGCTGTTCCGGGTATGGGAATCACCCGATGGGAAGACGCAGAGAGAGCAGTTGGTACTTCCCCGGAGTAAGGTCCCGGAAGTCCTGGAGGAAGTACACGCCGGTACTTCGGGAGGACACCTGGGAGCGAACCGAACGATTGACAAACTACGGCAGCGCTACTACTGGCTGAGACTCCGAGCAGATGCTGAGAGATGGTGCCGTCAGTGTCACGTATGCGCGGCGTGTCGTGGCCCTCAGACTAGGAGCCGGGGTCGCATGCAGCAGTACGTCGGAGCGCCATTCGAACGGATCGCCGTTGATATTGCTGGACCGTTCCCAGTTTCCGACCGAGGCAACAAGTACCTAATGGTGGTCGTGGACTACTTCACCAAGTGGCCGGAGGTGTATGCCATCCCAAACCAAGAGGCAAAGACAGTCACAGACTGCCTCGTGGAGCAAGTATTCTGTCGATTTGGGGTGCCGTTAGAGCTACACAGTGACCAGGGTACCAACTTTGAGTCCAACCTAATGAAGGAGGCACTACAAAGGCTTGGGGTGAACAAGACTCGCACTACGCCTCTACATCCCCAATCGGATGGCATGGTCGAAAGGTACATCAAGACCTTAGAGGAACACCTGAGGAAAGTCGTGGCCAGCCATCAGCGAGACTGGGACGTCAAGGTGCCACTGTTCTTGCTGGCCTATCGCTCGTCTACACACGACACAACTGGGATGACGCCAGCCAGCTTAATGTTCGGCCGAGAGTTACGCCTCCCTTGTGACCTGGCTTTTGGAAGCCCTCCGGAAGTGAAACAGCCAGCGACCGAGTATGTGGAGAACTTGGTGGACCATCTCCACGACATGCACGAGATGGCTCGCCAGAACATCCAGAAGGCGAGCGACCGCATGAAGACCAGGTATGACAGGCAAGCCAACAGCCAAGGGTTCCAGCAAGGTGACCTAGTCTGGTTGTACCGTCCTACCCGGACCAAGGGACGGTGCCCGAAGCTCCAGCAGCCATGGCAAGGACCGTACCGGGTGGTGAAGAGGATTAACGACGTGGTCTACCGCATCCAGAAGGTTCCCCGAGGGAAGATGTTGGTGGTACACCTGGATCGTCTAGCCCGCTATGATGGTGCTGTTCGGGACGACCAGGTTTGAGGAGGGAGCAGTGTCACCCAGTTATCGGGAAGCACCACAAGCAACAGCTGAGAAGGGGCCGGAGGCCTCGCCACGCCCACTCATCTGTCTCCTGTCACTAACTGAGGGGTGATTTGCGGTAGTGTCGCCGGTCCTTCGATGTTTCTCTCCCCTTCTCCGGTGGTCTGGAACGTTCGGTGATTAGAGACTTCTAGAAAAACACTGACATTCTTATAAAAAGGGTTTCAGAGAGACAGTTAGTCAGTTAGTGTTTGACGTGCTAGTGAAGTAGCGCCGTGTACGTGCATCGGAACGATAACGGACGAACTGGTGAATCGTAATTGTGAGCATTACGTAATTTTGTGTAATTGGCAAGTGTTTAACTGTAAGTCGGTGGAAATAAAGAACATTTTTGAGTGGTGAAATTGGACTTTTCATTTCACGAACCCACAAAGTCACAATAATTATATACAGGAGCCAATGTCTGTCAGTCTTAGTTGTTGCACCTTAGATGGTGAAAAGGATTAAGTTGTTTGTGTATAGATTATACATGTACTAATGTGATAAGTGGCCAATGCACATGCAATAACACAAATACTGGCAAAAGGCTGTTCTGCAATTCTTCTATGCAGAACATATTTTTCAAAATGTACTGTGCACTGATTTACTTTTATTTGCCTTGAATACTTTTCATTGGACTGGAAAGTGAATATGGCTGGCATCTACTGTGAGATCTTTCCCTGTAGAGCACTGTAGCTGTTAAACCATTTCTTGTTGCACTACTAGTAAGACCTTACCATTAAGCCATAAGTTGAGAGTAAATGTAAGCAAATGTTATACATGATATCCTACAGACAACCATCATCTTACTAACCTCAGAAAGCCTAAACAAGGAATTGCTGTAATTGTTATTCCACTTTATCAACCAGAATCATATTCCTCAGTACATAACAAAAACAAGAAAATTATAATGCAGATAATTTTTTGTTTTTCTTATGCAAATAAGAAATGAACCCAAGACCTCCAACACTTCTTTGTATTAAAAAATGATCTGCATAGTAAGAAATGAGTTCATGACTTATACAGCATCAGCTTTTCTATTATGCATTGTCACACAATTATTTAAAAGAGCTGCCCCTAGAATAAGTTACATGACACATGAAGCCAATTAATGCTTAGTGTAGTGCTCTCAAATAATCAGTTTAAGATTTGAGAGGTTTTCATGGCACTGTATCTTGAAAACACTGACACTAAACTGCTGAAAAAAGAATATTTCCATGCTCATGAAGCAACTTTAAATACATTTTAAAGAACTCTTCACCCAGCTTTGTTTTAAGTCAAACTTGTCAGCATTCTGATGCCCACAGTTATGTCTAGCTGTGAACCATGCACTGTGTATCTGAAATTGCTTATACAGAACATCTCTACTCTCTGAAATTATTTTGGTGTACATGTATGTGATGTTGTGCTTGCAATTAAAGACTCTTACAACTATGATAAATTCATTAAAGCAGAAATTATAGATTATAGAATCCATTTGTGTAGAATTTCTCTGGAAACCACAGAAGACTTAACATTTTGAAGATATGCTAGAGTTAAGCAATCAAACATTACATTTAACTTTATATGGTGAACATAAATAAAAGAAAATTACTATTTGTAAAGTATACAAAATGAAAACAAAAAAGAGCACTAAGGTTTTATACTTCATTTCTCTCAAGTGAACATTCATATGCTGGTTTTTCTTTAAATACAAAATAACCTTTTATACAAATATTTACAACATAACTCAGGAGGACATTGCACGGTGGTGGTGGTGGTGGTCGTCGTAGTAGTATTGGGGTTAAGGGCGCACCACTACTGAGGTCATCAGCGCCCTTACAAAGTTAAAAGGTCTACACAGTTAAAACCAACACATTAAAACCGTAGAATCTATAAAGGACTGTCGAGAACAAGCTAAAAGCTAAAACAGGATGAACCTAAAAGCATATGTCCGTCACTGCAGAACAAGTGAAATAAAATGACAGCAACCAAAAATGCCGCAAATGGGTCAGAGCAGGTGCCAGAACCTACTCTGCCGAATAAAAGCAAGTACGCCTTCCACAGCACAGTCGCTATCTGCCAATATGGCAGAAAATGAAGCTGGCAGCGACAGACTGGCACATAACGGGGCTAAAAACCAACATTCGATTAAAATGTGACGTACCGTTAAGGGTACGTCACAGTGGTCACACAGAGGTGCGGGTTCATCACGTAAAAGGTGACCATGGCTAAAACGGCAGTGTGCGATACGCAAACGTGCTAAAATGATTTCCTCCCGCCTGGAAGCTCGGGCGGAGGTGAGGCAACCAGAAGAGGTTTAACCACGCGAAGCTTGTTCTGCTGCAGAGCCGTCCACTCACCTTGCCAACGGGTGTGCAGAGTATGACGTAAAAATAAGGCAAGATCAGTGGAAGGAATAAAATTAAAACTAGTGTGCGACAAAATAGTGGATTTAGCTATGGCATCTGCAGCCTCGTTGCCAGGCAGTCCAACATGACCTGGCGTCCACAAAAAGGTAACCCTGGCGCCAGAGAGTGCAGGCAGTGGACTCTATCCTGAATGCGGACATTTCACAGATCACATACTGTTTTGAAATGAAAGTTATTCCAGTTATGTTAAAAAACTTGACCACATTTCACAACATTCACTTCTTGAGACCACTGGATAATAGATAACACATTTGATTATTTGTATTTCCCAAAAACTATGGCAAAAGCCAACTGGAAGTGTAATCAGCTTCTTTAAGCACTTAAATATAACGAAGTATATTCTTACCTGAGAGTAAATGGTTACCTGTTTTTGTTTTTGTGCTTCCTTTGCTGCACGATGATCGGCCAAGAGTAAGTCGAAGTTCTTGCTTCTGCCAGAGACTGCCCTTCTCATTGATAAAGAATGTGATTTACAAGTTAATGATCTTGTACATGGTCTATTGTTTTCACCAATCCAAACACCACAATGTTTATCAGGATCATACTCCCTTTCTTTTATTGGTAAGTATTTCCTATCTGTTTTCGGCCGCCTTCTGGCAGGTGCAATTGTACTTTGTAGTTGTGACAGTGTATCTACATTGCTGCTGAGAGTAGCTGTTTGCACTGAGGTTGCTGGTGTGGAAGGTGAATCTAAAGGAGTCAATGACACTACTGGCTGCAGCACTGGTGATCTTGGGGTTCCATCGTTATCATATACATCCACTGTTTCATCAGTAACTTGTGGACTTAATACTGTTGCTGGGGAGTTCGGTGGAACTAAAGGCCGCTTTGATTTTTTCATTAATGTGCCCTTCTTGCTGGAGCTTCTTTTGATGGGGTTCTGGTCTGGTAGCTCTGGAATGGAATCTGTGACAGAACCAATTCCTGAATGCCATATTCCTGCAAGAGAAATTGATTAAATTTCTATTTAGACAAGCTAATATTGCAATGCACATGGAGATGAACAGACTTGCTTAGATTAAATTATCATTTTGAATGTCAGTAAATACATATATCAGATTGCTTGTTAAATCTTAAGTTCATAAAATTATCTATTGTTCTGAAGTTAGAACAATCCCCCCCCCCCCTTTCCCCCTCCCCCCCCCCCCTTCTCTGCACTATTGCAGTTGTAATTGTTCAATTTCCTTTTCTTACAGTTTTTTTATGATTAATATTAAAGCTCTACTATTTGACACCTGAATTTAAGTTATCACATTCTGTAATAGTGGCACACCATCCACACCATCCCCCAAGACAACTGCAAATTAACTATACAATCCTAAACAGCTCAGTTAGCAAGCTGACAAGCAATATATTCTTTTATGGAACTTGTGTTACACAGACTACATAATTCAAGTAAAAGTACACCACAGACAGAAATGTTGCAAAATTTATTTCAACAGTTAAATACACTAGATTTCAAGAAGAGTTTTAGCATATTCAAACAGACTTTAAGAGAAATTACACAAAATTAATAAAGCATTTCAGATTCTGCTTCCAGACCAAAATTTTAATGACATGTAAGGAGAGCCTTGACCTGCTATATGTGCCATATAATGCACCTTGTATGCTATAAATGATGGATCAGCTGCTTTATCACTCCTTTACATTAACTAACTTTTAATGGCACCAATGCAGTCACATTCCTCAAAACTAGCCAGCATAAAATTGTGGAGCCACTTTCACTTGGCATGGCTAGTCTCAATGTTGGGAATAATTTGTCATTGGTAGGTCAAAATGCAGTAGCATCAACCATAAATTTTGAAGCTACTTGAAGAAGTCAAACATTTAATCATTTAGTGGACACTTTTGGTCATTCTTGTAATTTATATTATTTGATACCTTTCGGCTAATGTGTTTTATCTTTTAACATTAAAAAATGTACTTTAAAAGATGGAGCTGAAGCCTCGCTTAGTTTAGACACACTTCTCCCTGAATTTTATATGCATGCACAATCCTCAAATACTGCAAAAAGGTGCAAGAGAGGGTAGAGAGCAATTTTGCAAGATAATGGGTGCAAAACTGCAAATGGTATGCAGGCATGGAGGACTGCATGGTGTTGCTCAGAAAATCTTTAAATGATGTACACTTATTAAAAGCTTGGCTCGAAAACGAGTACAGCAGTACTCATATAAAAAAGGAAGGAAGGGGCAAACAAAACAGGGAAGTATACAGACTTAAGCTCATCCATTCTAGGTAAAATCTATAAAGGGAAACCAGCTGACATGTTGAGAAATTGGGTTGAAGAAGAAAATAAATTCAGAATTTATTGCAGGCTTTAGTTACGGTAAACAAAAAGCAGACAACTTAGTTCTAATGAAGTCATTGGTGGATAAATCCCTAAGAAAGAAAAAAGTTAGAGTATACATGCTTTTGTGGACTTTAAAAAAGCTTTTATATCAATAAAAAGTACTAACAATAAAATGAAAAATGAAAGGAGTAAGTCAGAAATGCTACAGTGAAGCAGAAAAAAGATGCAAATATGTAAAGTCTTGTGTGAGGATAGGAGAAAGAATAACGAAAACAAAACAGAAGATAGGTCTAAGACAAATGCTTAAATTAATTTCCATTCTATTTACCTTTTTATAGATGATACAATTGATTGAATGGGTAAAATCAATGGCCACTGCCCATCCATTGCAAATAACGACATACCAAGACTGTTATATGTAGTTGTTATAATGGTAGGGGCCATAACAGTGATAGGTTTACTGAAAGCAATAAATGAAATAGAAAAGTTCTGTAAGGAATGGGGAATGTAAACATGAATAAATGGTTTTTAAAAGATGTATGAAATTAAAGAAAGATGGGCAGTAGAACTTGGGTGAAAAAAAAGTGGAAGTTGTTAAAATATTTGATTTAGGGATGAAACTAAGCAGCAATGGAAATTGGGAAGCTCATAGCAGAAAATTAGTGGCCTAAAGCAGAGTTGCTATTATAAGTGTCATAACTTGTAAGTACAATTTGAAATGTCCACAAAAGGACTAGAGAAAATAAACTTTACCATGGGAAAGCAACAGTGTCAGAGCGGAAATATAGGGAGGATATGATTTAATGAATAAGGGGCTAACGAATTACAGGCTATTTTGCAACAAACTGCTAAGACTGCCTCAATCGGTCTTGGAGGAAGTCCTTTGTTAGAATTAGGAAATACAAGAAAGAAAGCTATAGAACTAGAGAGAATTTTAATATTTTAATAAATATATTTGACCATAAAAGGAGATATATTAGGAATTTGTATGGTGCAACAAGGGAGTATAAGAAATGACAATAGTGGGAACAAGATTGGAAAGAGCTTTAGAAGAAATAGGGACTAAACACATGGTTACATGGGGAAAGAAATAATCCAGGGTTTTGGAAACAGGTAAGAGAAAGGATATAAGATACCAGAAGACAGAAGGTTTGAAATTTTACAGAAAAATAACAATGGAATGGGGCAGAAAGAAGTATATAGAACAGTGTAAAAAGAAAGAAACTGAAGGTTTAGCCTGGATGAGAACAAAAATGTCAGTGGCCTAAGAGGAATTGATAAAGGAATATGTGAATTTGGTGAAGCTGAGAAAAGTAAAATATTATCTGAGCCTGAAAGTTTAAAGAAATGGAGAGAGGAAATCTAGGAAAAGAAGTGGAATAATATGTGGGGAAACTTGGAAATATTAACAAGTAAGCAAGAAGAGAGAAATAAGAGGATAGGAGATTTTCTAATATAAGAAAAAGAAAAATTGAGCAGAAAGGTCAAGCAAAAGGAGAGGGGGATGTGGAGATGAAGTACAACACACTTAGCAAAGGAAAATGAAAGTTGCACAGCAGTAACAAAGGCCAAGGAACACAAAGGAAAATACCAGGTATGCACAGTATTAAAATAGATGGTGTTGAATAAACACATTAGAAAATTGTAAATTTAGGCACAAATTGTACAATAAATTAATTCTATTACACGTTTGCTATTAACAATAAACAACCTATCCACACAGATATTTGTTGTGAGACAAACTACATTAGTACACATTAATGAAATATGTAAATCAACCATTGTTGCAAATTTCTTTACAGTGGACAGATATCTAGCCTATGTGGTACTACGTGGTATCTCACAACAAAGTACATGAGACTAGTAGTTGCCTTGTCAGTTCCAGCAAAGCTTAAGCTGGACTCAGTCCCATTCTGAGGTGCTGCCTCAAATCATGGATTTTGGTAGCTTGGCATTCTCAGTTACTTAAAATATCTTCAAAAGCAGGACTTGTCTGTGTAGGAATTAACACAGCTTTCATAGATCCAGGGTCAATGGACAGGTAGGAAGTGTGGATCACATGCTGGGGTATATTTAGAGTAAACATGATTTATTCTTGACAGCACAAAGTAAACATCAGAGCATGTGATGTTCTCAGCTTTCAGGTATAAAAGAAATAAATATTATCTGTAACTTGCACTCTTTTGGAATTGTAAGGAAGATTTTCCCCCCCAGATAGCTTTAAGTGTTTACTTGCCAAGGCCTTTCCTGTCAGATGTTACTGTTCCACTCACTGAAATTTATCTTTGGTTCTACTTCACTACACTTTATAACAGTTTCACCTGCAGCAGCGACTTTGTATCGCTACACAATTTTGATGTGCTAATTTTGTTTACATAGAATAATTTCACATGTTCATTACATTTCTAGAATGAGGTCTAATATATGTTTTATCCTTTTTGTACAGCCTGTGTCATCTCTATAGCTACACCTCATCTACACTCTCATCTGACCTATTTTTGACAGATATCACGCGGGTGACATTCTGAATTTGATAAGCATCCTTCTGGAACCTTCTATCAAAATGACAGTTTGCTCCAATCTTCAGTCCTGGTTAACATAAAGGACTTTTCCACTTAGCTTTCTGAAACAAATGTACCCGAACTGAAAACCCTGCATATGCATTAAAATTTTAGATTTCTTTGTTTCTCAACACTGCTAAGGCAAAACATTATACACATAGGTAACTTACTGTTTATCAGAACTCAATTAGATGAACTCTGCTCTTTTTCCAAAATCCCCTTCTTGCAGATGTTGGAACCTTTGGTGAAGGTACAGATACTACAGATATTCATGCGGTGTATGATGAACACTTAAGGAAGAGGTAGCACCTTCCACTGCCAAATGCCTTGTACTCACACCAAGCCTCTCTGCGACAATGCATAAGATTTCATCTTCCCGCCATAGTGCTTCAGCATTAAGATTTGGTCCTGTCCTTTGAAAGAGAGACTAAGAGAACCTGTATCATGAACTAAGAGAACTTGATGTACTGCAGTGAACATTCATCTATTTGGAGGATGATCTGGAAATCGTTGCTGAGAGAAGTCCCTCACAACATCAACATTTTTCCCGGCTGCACCATAAATTAAATGTTTACTAATTCAGCATACGTAAAGTAAATTCATGCTACAAACTTGTCGCTTACTGCAGCTAATAACAGTTACAACAAAGATTCAATAGACAGTACAAGAAAAGGAACCAAATAACAGATTTCACAACACAGCCAACGAAAAAACAGCAGTAGCACAGTAAAATCAACAAGATTTTCAAGAAATACAAGATAACTTTGGTTCCGAAAAACAATTATACTATACAAAATTTACTTGGACAAATAAGAATTATCCGTCACATCATATGACATCCAGCTCTTACAATATTAATTGCTCTGATTACAACCAAATACACATTGGACAAATAAAAACAGATCTAAACACCATATTGAAAGAATGCATGAGAGCCACAAAATACAAACAAATTAAAAAATCTGCAGTAGTTTATTACTTTTAGTCTATCAATCATGAAATCACACTGAACATCAAATTACTGAAAGCTGCCAGCTTTCCAGCTAAACTAAATGCATTGGAAAACATACATTTACTCAAGCACAAAGATTGTCTCATGAATTCTGATTTGCCACCTCCAAACAACCTTTGGAAGTTCATTTCACCAACAAATGCCATCACTTCAAATTTGCCAACCAAGATCGTCAACATCAAGAATCAGTTGGATATATGCTGACAATGGGGACAGGCCTTAGGTACTCAAAACATGCTCAGGCACCCTTTTTAGTTAGTGATGCTTTAGTATATCTAATTCAACACATCTTTATAAATTGTAAAAGAAAATTTCTGCTAATCAGCCCTAGTTCCTTCATTTCAATTGAATGACTGCTAGCTTTGTTTGTGATGTAAGCACAGGTATCATAAGTGTACTCATGTAAACACAGGCAGCACATAATTCAGGGCTGTTCAAAAATCAATGGACCCTTAAATTAGTGGGTCATTTATGATACTGTGGATAAAATGAGATACACATGTGTTACACAGATTGTTCTATATTATATATTAAATTTGCGGCTATCCACCTCCCATCCTGTATTTCTATCATCCCCAATTTCTTTTTACTATTTTACTCAGGTTCAAAGAATTTTTGTTAATATTTGCCAAATCACCTACTTTTTTGCATCTTACACACTATCCTCTCATAATTCATTAGCATCCCCCTCCTCCTGTTGCCAAACCTCCCCTATTTCAATCTCCTCTAGCAGTTTTTCCAAACTCATCATGCCAATTCTCTTAACTGTCCCCCCTGACATTCCCTAAATTACTACCCCATATATCATCTTTGACTCTCATCTGCTTCATATAAGTAGAGACTCCCATAAATAATCGGAAAAAGCAGAGTACTAAGTTTTGAAAGTGAAAATCAACATTTGATGTGCTGTTTTATTGAAATTAATGATAATCGACAGTTACACGGTTCCTTCTTGTAAGAAAATAAATGTTATTTCACATAAAAATTATATAAAGCGTGCTTTTTTAAGAACTAAAAAGAAATATGGCATTTTTTGGCCCTCAAAAGTAATCGGACATAACTTGAGTGTGGTACAAAATATGGCTTAGTGCTTTGTGACTCTCCCTCTTCTTTTCATTACTTCTCGCAACCTATTTGGCATACTGTGAACCAGGTTTTTCAGGAAGGCTGTAGAAAGTTTGCTCCATTCCTCTTGCAACCTCTCCAAGTGCTGCTTGGAGTTGATGGGGGTCTTCCGCACGTCATTCTCCAGTTTATCCCATACTGCTTCTATGGGATTAAGATCCGGGGACTAGGGGGTGGGGGTGGATGCAGTACATGAGGACAGTTGTGAAGTAAGCTGCACAATGTGGGGCATATGCCTCGGATCATTATCCTGATAAAATGAGAGGCTCTCCAAAATACCCATCATTTCTGCACTTTGTTTTAAATTTTGCTGTAATAGTCTAAGACAGACTTCCTTTTTCATGATTGTGTCTATAAACACCAGCTTTCCCACTCTCGTAGAGGAAATACAGCCCCATACCATTACGCTCCCTCCGCCGTGTTTGACTGTGCATGTAAATTGCACTCTACCAGCTCCGTGTTTGGTTTCCTCCACATAACCACCCTGCCATCGGAACCAGCAAGGTTGTATTTGCTTTTGTCACAAACAATAACTTGGTCCCACTAATAGGTTGCCTTGTTAACAAAGTCTTTGGGAAATTGTAATCGCTTCCTTTTATTCTTGCTGGAAATGTATGGCTTTTTTCTGGCTACACGGCCATTAAAATCTTGTTTTCGCATGACCCTTTTCACCGTTTCAGGGCTAACTGTCAGTCCCAGTTCTCCCTGAATCTCAGTACAAATTACCGGAGCACTTATATGCAGATTCCGTTTTACCTTCCGCATAATATAAGACTTCTGCCTATAGTTAAGAAGTTTTGGTCGCCCTGGCTTTGCTCGAGATTCAATTCTGTCTTCATACTTATACCAGTGAATTATGTCACTAACTGTACTTTTGCTAAGATTCACAATCTCTGCTATTTCCTGGTATGTTTTGTTCTTTTCGTAGTGATAGATCACTGTCTCTGTTCAAAGGTACACTGCTTACCTCTGGGCCCCATACTATGCTCTTGCCTTCTTCTTGGTGCACAGTTGACATACTTCTTCTATGATGTTGTTTTGTTTACTGACAGACTTCATCTACTCGTTTGTATTGCATTTCATTTGTGCTGTCCGATTCTTTTTGTGTCGTAAACTTATGCTGTAAACAAGGTTGAATGGGGAAGCTCTTAGTTTAGCCACATTTTCAATCTCTAAAATGGATGTTCACAGCAAATGATTTTTGCTTAACACAAGGAGTGCCTTGAGATTGATCCACATAATCTATGCTGCTTTATAGAGCACTCCATTGTGAAATGTAAAGTCTATCCAATTATTTATGAGAGTCAGTGTATATATTTCTAGTCAGTTCATTGGCAGAACTGTTCTAATAGCTAATTTGCATTTTCATTTGTGCATATATAGACTCCTTCCTCCCTTGCTTGAAAACCTCACATGTCCAAATAATCCATTTCTTTCACTATCTCTAATGGGTTCCCATTAATATACCAGTTCTTATTTTCCCTTAATTTTCATCCTTTCTTAATCATTATCTTTGATGTATTGTTGTTGTTTTCAAATGCTAGGCTTTGGCAATGAAGCCATTAGCTCTCTTGCTCTCCAATATTTCTGTGTAGTGGGTCCGCCAGGTAGGGCTTCACAGGTTAAAAGATGTTCTTCAGTCATTTCCTCTTCTTTGTTGCACAGAGGACAATTTGGACTTGTATAAATTCCTATTCTGTGTAAGTGTTTGGCCAAATAATCATGTTCCGTAAGTAATCTAAAATTTGCTACTGCAGCTTTACGTGGGATTTCTGGAATAATTTCTGGAATTTTAATTAAAAGGTTCCATTTTTTATCTTTGGCTTTGTTAGATATTGATTGGTTTTGTTTGCTTTTATATTTGCTTTTGATTAATCTTTTTATGGATGTAAAGAGTAAGTTTCTACTTTTGTTCTGAATTAAATTTGCACCTTTTTTGGCAAGAAAATCAGCTGATTCATTTCCAGCAATTCCACAATGTGCAGGTATCTACTGTAATATAATTCTTTTCTGTAGTTTTTGAAGTTGTTGGACCATTTTGTGACATTCTTTAATTTGGATTGACCTCATTTTATATGAACTTATTGCACATAGTGGTGCTTTAGAATCAGAAAGTATGACAGCATTTTTTAATTTATCTATTCTGTATAGAAGGTGTTGGAGTGAAATATGAATAGCTGTTACTTCTGCATCAAAATTTGTTGTGTGGTATCCTGCTGGTTGATAGAATGAGAACAGTGCACACTTAATTCCTACTCCTGAGTTGTTGTCCAATTTAGATCCATCTGTGTAGATATGTAGCCATGGTTACATTTATGCTACTTAAAACATGAATGATGTATTGTTGTTTAACCCCATTCTGCACAATAACAAACAATTCCATCGATACTACGTTGCAATTGCCTCAGTCATTACTCCTGTTACAAAATCAGCAAAAAGTATTCCTATTATTTCCTTCTTTCCATAACTTGTAGAGTGCCTGATATTTATTAAAAATCCTCTTCTAAATATCATCTGTAAATAAGTTAATCAAGTTATGTGTGTTTGGAGGAATTTAGTAATAGTGACGTCAAAATTAATCATAGAAACTATTTGTAGTCGGTTTATTGACACTCGTCACTTTTTTTATATTTTTGAGGGAGTAGTTTCAAAGGACATTACCTTCATTTTCAATCTGTTGCCATCTACATTCCTCTTCTGGTGGTGAAACTATGAACTTCTTTGTCAAATTATCTACTGGTGGGATTTCGAAGTTCATTATGCAGTCCTTATTTTTCCATATGAATATGTTCTCCCATGTTGTCAGTTTATTTTGGTTTATCGCTCCTTTGAATAGTTTTGGATTTGTATCACTCATGATTTTTGTTCCAATAATGAATAAACATATAGATGATGCACAAACATTACTCAATCTGCAAGAAAGGACTATCATATTCACAACAGAAAAGGAAATCAATGGACAACTCTCTTTCTTGGATCTAAATATCATCAGGAATAACACAAAAATAAAATTTGGAATTTACAGGAAACCAAAAATTCAGAAAATTACATAATAAATAATAGCTACAACCCAATTATACATAAGCATGCAATAATAAACTGCCTTAAACAGAGACTAGTCAACATACCCCTGGATAAAGAAGAATACTTCAAAGAACAAAAAGCCATACTACATATAGCAGAAGAAAATGGATACAACAAAAGTCTGGTGTTTAAGAAAATTAGAAGAGCTAAACTAAAGAAAATCATTAGGGAAGCAACCACAATTACAAAAGAAAAAGACGGGCCCAAATGACCTCGTTGTCGACGGGCCCTAAAACACCATTAATCCAATCCAAAAGAAAAAGAAACCAACAGCATATTCAGTTCATTCACATCACCCAAAAACATTTAATAAATTTAAAAAGATCTTTAAGAAACAAAATATAATCTTGCCACATACTAATGGACACTCAATTTTAAAACTGCTAAATTCAAGAACAAAAGATGAAATCCTATCAGTTAACAGATCCAGAATATACCAAATAAGCTGTAATCCTTGTGAAAAATGTTACATAGGTCAAACTAAAAGATATCTAAAAACCAGAGTCAAAGAGCACTTTAGAAACATCAGATTGAAACAAGAAGATAAGTCAGCAGCAGCATTTCAGTTTTGGAATGAAAATCATGACTGATCCAAATCCAAAATTATTAAAAGGAGTGATAAACCAAAATAAACTGACAACATGGGATAACATAAATCCTTTCATGGAAGTGTTGAAAACAGTGTTGTATAAATTAAATTAATTAGGAGTCGACTCCTAATTAATTTAATGGGATAACATATTCATATGGAAAAATAAGAACCATGTAATGAACTTCGAAATCCCACCAGTAAATAATTTGACAAATAAGTTCATAGTTCCACAACCAGAGAGAGGAGAGCAGACGACAACAGATGCTAGTTGGAGAGAAGTTGAAAATGGAGGCAATGGCCTTTGAAAGTAGTCCCTTGATTATATAAAAAAGCAAGTGACAAGTGTCAATAAACCGATTACAAGTAGTTTTTACGATTAAGTTAATCAAGGTTTCACAGGTGATCAGCCGTATTAAGTTAATGAAAGTCGAGCTTTCGACCATTGTATACTCCATGGCCGAAAGCTCAACTTTTATTAACTTGACAGGGCT